>CM042421.1:15532522-15835022 GCA_023634145.1 Thymallus thymallus | reverse complement strand
TTTTCTCAGTAAATATATTTCCAAAGGTGCTATTGACATGGAATTTTCACCAGATGTTGGTAACAATCCAAGTAATCCATGCATACAAAGAAACCAAAACAAATACGTTCAGAAATTAAGTTATGTGTAATAATGTGAAATGACACAGGGAAAAAGTATTGAACACATGAAGAAAGGTGCAAAAAGGCATGGAAAGCCAAGACAACAGCTGAAAACTATCAGTAATTAAAAAGCAATCCAGCCCCCTGTCAGTGCAAATTAATATCAGCTGGTTCAGTCCCAAATGATGGCCTACAAAAAGGTCTCATTGCCAAGGTGTCACACAAGACACATCTCATGATGGGTAAAAGCAAAGAGCTGTCTCAAGACCTTCGCAACCTAATTGTTGCAAAACATAATGATGGCATTGGTTATAGGCGCATTTCTAAGCTTCTGAATGTTCCAGTGAGCACTGTTGGGGCCATAATACGGAAGTGGAAAGACAATCATTTCACCATAAATTTGCTTCGACCAGGTGCTCCTCGCAAGATTTCTGACAGAGGAGTGAAAAGAATAATCAGAAGAGTTGTCCAAGAGCCTAGGACCACTTGTGGAGAGCTTCAAAAAGACCTGCAATTAGCAGGTACTGTTCTCTCAAAGAAAACAGTAAGTAATGCACTCCACTGCCATGGCTTGTATGCACGCTCACCACGCAAGACTCCATTGCTGAAAAAAAAGCATGTTGAAGCTCGTTTAAAGTTTGCTGCACAACATTTGTAAAAGCCAGTGAAATACTGGGAGAATATAGTGTGGTCAGATGAGAGCAAAATTGAACTGTTTGGATGTCATAATATACACCATGTCTGGAGGAGAAATGGCACTGCACATCACCCTAAAAACACCATACCAACAGTGAAGTTTGGAGGTGGGAACATCATGGTGTGGGGCTGCTTTTCAGCAAATGGTACTGGCAAACTTCACATAATTGAAGGAAGGATGAATGGGCAAATTTACCGAGACATTCTTGACAAAAATCTGCTGCCATCTACCAGGATGATGAAGATGAAACGAGGGTGGACATTTCAGCAAGACAATGATCCCAAACACACAGCCAAGGAAACTCTCAATTGGTTTCAAAGAACGAAAATAAAGCTGCTAGAATGGCCCAGCCAATCACCTGACTTAAATCTATGGAAAGAACTGAAGATCAAGATTCATAGAAGAGGCCCATGGAACCTTCAAGATTTGAAGACTGTTTGTGTGGAAGAATGGGCCAAAATCATACCAGAGCAATGCATGCAACTAGTTTCTCCATACAGGAGGCGTCTTGAAGCTGTCATTACCAACAAAGGCTTTTGTACAAAGTATTAAATAAATATCAGTAAGTGTGTTCAATACTTTTTCCCTGTGTCATTTCACATTATTACACATAACTTAATTTCTGAACTTATTTGTTTTGGTTTCTTTGTATGTATGGATTGGGTTGTTACCAACATCTGGTGAAAATTTCATGTCAATAGCACCTTTGGAAATATATTTACTGAGAAAAATGGTGACGTTTTCAATACTTATTTCACCCGCTGTGAAAAAATACATATCTCAGATTTTCAAAAAGAAGGACATTGTCTGTCTGTCTGTCTGTCTGTCTGTCTGTCTGTCTGTCTGTCTGTCTGTCTGTCTGTCTGTTTGAGACGGACTCTGACTCTGACTCTGCACTGCTCTCTAGCCACTGAACCACAACTTACTGCACCAGTCACACTACCAACTAAGCTTACAAAGAGGGGTGGAAAGGAGAGGTGAGGATGAGGATAGGAGAGGGAGAGGGGTGGAGAAGAGAGAGGAGGATGAGGACAGGAGAGGGAGAGGGGTGGAGAAGAGAGGAGGCGAGGAGAGGAGAGGGAGAGGGGTGGAGAGGAGAGGTAAAAGCTGCATCTGTAGAATTAAAATTATCTTCCTTTTATCTATATCCCCCTCTCTCTCTCTCTCTCTCTGTGTCTCTCGCTCCCTCTCTCTCTCTCTCTCTCTCTCGCTCCCTCTCTTTCTTATTTAGCCTGCAGGTGTGCAGTGCAGCCTCTGCTAAGTAGCAGGGTTACAATATTGTATGCATGATGGGTGCAAATGTCAAAGAAAGAGGCAGCCTCACAAAAACAGACTATCACTGTGTGTTAACAGTAGAACCTGTACTAAATACTGTTAGAACGATTTTATGAGATAGTACTGGGATCAGTTGGTAGGACACTTGAATTGACCGTCCATCTCTTCAACCAGCAGCCCAAATGAGTGGTCATGAATGGCAATAGCACTTCACTCCACCACATTGGGGGATGGTAAGAAATCAAAGCTTTGGTATCGATGGTCTCTGGGCAGCTGATATTAAAGCTGGGTACCATGCTATTGTGGTGTTTCTGTGTGTTTGTATGTGTGCGTGTGTGTGTATGTGTGCGTGTGTGTGTGTGTGTGTGTGTGTGTGTGTGTGTGTGTGTGTCTGGGATCAAATGCCTCCATCCAAGGACTATTTGGCAAAAAACCCCAGAAAAAATAACATTACCCATGATGCCTTTGTGGGTGAGTCCAGGCTCAACAGAGAATTTCCTTGTGACAACATGATAAAAGACAAAACATATCAATCCTGAATTCAGCTATTTTTTGCTATGATGAAGGAACCCTGTAGGTATTAGAATGAGGAATGACTCCATCACCACTGTACCCTGTAGGTGTGAAATGGATCACAAGGAGTGATGTTCTGCTGTAGCTGACACTGTGTACTCAGAGGGAGTGTATTAGTTTAAATGATTTACCCTCAGTTATGCCAGACTATAATTTTGTATTATTTGGTCTCTCTCTGTATCTATTCATCTCCAGACTCTGTTCTGCCCTGTTGTTACAGTTTTTCTGAATTGCTTAAACACTAAACCCCATTCTCTGAACCAAATGCTCAGTGACCTAAACCCATTTGTCGAATCAATCACTCTTTTGGCAAAAGGAGGAAGAGTACGAGGACGAGGAAAATCAAGACAACAGTAATTTCAGATGAAATTTGAGCAACTGTCATGGAATGACAATGAGGGAAGCAGGACAAAGAGTACAACCCAATTTGAGCTGATCCTCTGTGGCCACCGTAGTCAGGACATTCAGAGAAGAGAACAGGTCATTGTTTTTTTTTATTTTGGTCATTGAAAGTTTACTGTATACATTTGATTCAGTACATCACTTTGTCAACAGAAAGGAGACTGGGGGGGGGGAAATTATACTTTTTGTACAATACAATATTTTATTTTAAGAGGGTGGAAGGACTTCTATGTTCTCCCAACAGCAAGAGGCTCTCATTGTTGATATGGTCCTTCAAAACAATGCCATCCGACTGCGTGAAATACAGCAAAGAGTTGTTGAACACATTGTAAAATTTGAAGGAATCAACAGTGTCAGCCTTTCTACCATTGACCGTGTCCTCAAGTGCAACAGGCTACGCATGAAGCAAGTGTACAGAGTACTCTTGAGCGCAACTCAGAAAGGGTCAAAGATCTACGATTTCAGTATGTGCAAGTAAGTGTACACTCAGACACTTTCAGCGCTGATGCTTACAGTACAATGCTATGCTACTAGCCTACTGTTACTGTAAACTGCACTATATTGTAGTGTATTTAAATCAGGAGTGCATACAAATACACTATTGCAGAAGTCTGTCTATCTGTATCACTTACTAAACTACTTATTTATCTATTTTTATATATAGAGAGTGTTTGAATTGGATTCCATGGAAACCCCATGAATACATTTTTGTAGAAGAAGCAGGGTTCAATCTGGCGAAGAGGAGAAGGAGAGGGAGGAAGTCCCTGGCCAGCGTGGTGGCAACCTAACCCTTTGTGCAGCCATAAGTAATGGTGGGGTTCTCCACCGTCATGCAACCCTGGGGCCGCATAACACTGAACATCTTCTTCTGGGTGTTCTTCAGGATTTTTTTATTTTTTATTTCACCTTTATTTAACCAGGTAGGCCAGTTGAGAACAAGTTCTCATTTACAACTGCGACAAAGACAAAGTAAAGCAGTGCGACAAAAAGTAACACAGAGTTACACATGAGAATAAACAAACGTACAGTCAATAACACAATAGAGAATCTATATACAGAGTGTGCAAATGTAGTGCAAAATGCAGTAAGGTTAGGAAGGTAGGACAATAAATAGGCCATAATGGTGAAATAAGTTACAAATTAGAATTAACACTGGAGTGATAGATGTGCAAATGATGATTTGCAAAATGAGCGAAAATAATAAATATGGGGATGAGCTAGTAGGGTGGGCTATTTACAGAAGGGCTATATACAGGTGCAGTGATCGATAAACAGCTCTGACAGCTGATGCTTCAAGTTAGAGAGGGAGATAGGAACCTCTAGCTTCAAGGATTTTTGCAATTTGTTCCAGTCATTGGCAGCAGAGAACTGGAAGGAATGGCGGCCAAAGGAGGTGTTGGCTTTGGGGGTGACCAGTGAAATATACCTGCTGGAGCGCCTGTTACGGGTGGTTGTTGCTATGGTGACCAGCGAGTTGAGATAAGGCGGGGATTTACCTAGTAAAGACTTATAGATGACCTGGCGCCAGTGGGTTTGGCGACGAATATGTAATGAGGGCCAGCCAACGAGAGAATACAGGTCGCAGTGGTGGGTAGTATATGGGGCTTTGGTAACAAAACGGATGGCACTGTGATAGATTACATCCAATTTGCTGAGTAGAGTGTTGGAGGCTATTTTGTAAATGACATCGCCGAAGTCAAGAATTGAACCCTGTGGCACCCCCATAGAGATTGCCATAGGACCGGACAATAGGCCCTCTGATTTGACACACTGAACTCTGTCTGAGAAGTAGTTGGAGAACCAGCCAAGGCAGTCATTTGAGAAACCAAGGCTGTTGAGTCTGCCAATAAGAATGCAGTGATTGACAGAGTCGAAAGCCTTGGCCAAGTCGATGAAGACGGCTGCACAGTACTGTCTTCTATCGATGGCGGTTATGATATCGTTTAGTACCTTGAGCGTAGCTGAGGTACACCCATGACCAGTTCGGAAACCAGATTGCATAGCAGAGAAGGTACGGTGGGATTCGAAGTGGTCAGTGATCTGTTTATTAACTTGGCTTTCGAAGACTTTAGAAAGGCAGGGCAGGATGGATATAGGTCTATAACAGTTTGGGTCTAGAGTGTCTCTCACCGCGGCAGCTTTCCAATCTCTAGGGATCTCAGACGATACGAAAAAGAGGTTGAACAGGCTAGTAATAGGGGTTGAATTTATCGGTGGTGACAGTGTTTCCTAGCCTCAATGCAGTGGGCAACTGGGAGGAGATGCTCTTATTCTCCATGGATGTCAGCAGGTAGTACATCCTGTCTATGTCCTGGTTTGGGACGATGTCAGCTTTCTCCCTGGTGTACGGATACGCCAGTGGTTCAACATCAACCAGCCATTCAGAAACATTTGCCTTCCACCATACAGTCCTTTCCTCAACCCAATAGAATAGTTTTTCTCTGCGTGGCCGTGGAAGGTCTATGACCGAAACCCATATACCAGGGAAAATCTCTTACAGGCAATGGAATTGGCCTGTGGTGACATAGGTGTGGAGTGTTGTCAAGGCTGGATCCGGCACACCAGAGGGTTTTTTTCCCCGTTGCCTGGCAAGGGACAACGTTGCCTGTGATGTGGACCAAGTCCTCTGGCCGGAACCAGAACAAAGACGAGATGCTGAGGCAGAATCAATCTCTCATTGACTTTGATTTTGCAGTTGCACAACATTTTTGAGCGTACTGTAATATGCCTTTCATTTAGAGTTTTCTTTGTTCTTTGGGCTTTTACAGTTAGACTACTGTATTTTTATGCATGTGCTGAATATACAGACATTCAGTACTGTATTACTTGCAGTACTTACAGTATACAATATATTCACTGTACTAAGTTGTGATTACTATACTTTTTGTTTTAATTGCAAAATGCGTTTACTATATACAATAAACATGTTGTTTCTGTAACTACATGCCCTGGATGCTGTGTTCTCCATTTTGTGATGTAGTGTCTAATGAATGCTCTGTAGTGTTTATATATTGACTGGCTGTGTGTATGATCTGAAAGCATTGTTTGATTTTGAGCACAGATTAAATAATTAAGCCATTGTTTGATTTTGCCAGAAGAGTCAGGGGTTTTGTGAATGTAGTTTGAAGATTATGTTTTGTGTTTAAAGTTTTGAGAAAATGGGTGAAGGTTTCAAGAAATGTGTCTTAGCAATCGAGAAAAACTGTAATTCTGGCCTGTGTGTGTGTGTGTGTGTGTGTGTGTGTGTGTATTTATCACAGAGCAGCGCTCTCATATCCATAACTGCTCTCTGATAAGACAATCATTCACCTTCACCTGAGTGAGTAAGTGTGGCCTTATATGTATTTTTACTTGTAGGCTTTGCATAAGTGTTTGTGTATAGGAGAAGATTGTATGTACATATCTTGTACAAGCTCTTGTCTACACTAGCTTTCCTATATTTACAGTAGATTCAAGCCCCTTAGATAGGGAAGGGGTATACCTAGTCAGTTGCACAAGTGAATACATTTAACCCCTCTGAATCAGAGAGGTGCGGCTGGCTGCCTTAATTGACATCCACATCATCAGCGCCCAGGGAAAAGTTGTGTTGGGCATTAACTGCATTGATCAAAGGCAGAATGCCAGATTTGCCCACCTTGCCGGCTCGGGGATTTGAACCATCGACCTTTCAGTTACCGGCCCAACACTCTTAACCGCTAGGCTAACTAACGACATTTGAGGTTTGAGTATAAAGCCTACTTGTTAAATCAATATAATTATCTCAAGCAGAGGTGACCGTGGTACAGCATGGTACAACGCTCCCGTCTCAGCCGCCATGTTGACTGAGCACGTGCAGAAATGCATGGTGGCATGAAACATAAACCAACAAGTGATGCATTGTGTTCCCACCCAGGGTGCACCAGTACACACTCGTACTGTAGCCCACACACCGTTGGTTGTCACTTCAGATAAACAAAAACCAGGCTGCCCATCGATCACAGTCACGCGGACCGAGGCATGTGTGTCTGTGTGTTCTAAGAGCTACGAGAACCTTAATTAATCCTTCATCCTCCATCTCCCCTCGCTTTGCCTTGGCGGCCCCCACTCTGTTATTGTGTCCTGGTCTGTGAGTGAAGAGGGGACCGGGGAGAACAAAGGAAGGAGAGAAAAAAGAGAAGAGAAGCGTAATTAGAAAACACACCTTGGAGCTGAGTGGAATCAGTCACCCGCACTCTGTCAGCGTACAAATGAGAACGGTGGGGTGTGTGTTTGTGTTTGTGTGATAATATCTCGGGTACCCATCTGCTTTCACACACACACACACACAACACACACACACACACACACACACACACACACACACACACACACACACACACACACACACACACACACACCAACACACCAACACACACACACCAACACACACACACACACACACACACACACACACACACACACACACACACACACACACACACACACACACACACACACACACACACACACACACATGTGTCCAAACTGTGCTTGAAGTGAGTAAAAGTGTACAATACTTCTTGATACTTTTTAGTTAAGATTAGAAAAATGGTTTGTTCAAGACACATACTGAAGACACATTGTTATTCTGGCTCACAGGAGCAGAAGTACATTTGAATGAACTCCATGGAGTCTAAACTGCAACCAATATCATGTCTAACCTAGTTTTGAAAGCCTCAATAAATTCTGCTGCCATCACCCCAAGCATATTCCATTCCATGCATTAATAACATAGGAGTGAGAGAGACCATAAAAGGACATGAGGCTGAGTAATGGAAGTCATGGAATGACAGTTGTCCCTATGGAGACACAGGAGTCCTCCTTCCTTCTCTTCTACTCAGTTCCATCCATCACTCCCTAATGCTAGGCTGCCACAGTCTCGGCCAATCAGCATGTGAACTAGATTTTCCTCCCTGGCCAATCAAGACACATATCAGATCTCCTCCCCATATCCAATCAAACAGATCCCTTAAAGAGACAGTGTCAGAGAATACAGACCATGGAAGAGTGAGCTAACCATGAAGTAATGTAGTGCAACAGAGAACTCACAGGATACTGTAGACTTTGCTCCTCATGGAACATAATACTATACCACCATAGGAAACATAGATCTGGTCAGTATAGAGTGTAACCACCATAGGGAACATAGATCTGGTCAGTATAGAGTGTAACCACCATAGGGAACATAGATCTGGTCAGTATAGAGTGTAAGCACCATAGGGAACATAGATCTGGTCAGTATAGAGTGTAACCACCATAGGGAACATAGATCTGGTCAGTATAGAGTGTAAGCACCATAGGGAACATAGATCTGGTCAGTATAGAGTGTAACCACCATAGGGAACATAGATCTGGTCAGTATAGAGTGTAACCACCATAGGGAACATAGATCTGGTCAGTATAGAGTGTAACCACCATAGGGAACATAGATCTGGTCAGTATAGAGTGTAACCACCATAGGGAACATAGATCTGGTCAGTATAGAGTGTAACCACCATAGGGAACATAGATCTGGTCAGTATAGAGTGTAACCACCATAGGGAACATAGATCTGGTCAGTATAGAGTGTAACCACCATAGGGAACATAGATCTGGTCAGTATAGAGTGTAAGCACCGTAGTCTGAGGGCTGAGCTGGTGGAACCTGGGAGTGTAATTTAGTGAGAGAATAGGAACATAGAACTAAACTATACTATGATCTGGTCAGTATAGACTGTAACCACCATAGGGAACATAGATCTGGTCAGTATAGACTGTAACCACCATAGGGAACATAGATCTGGTCAGTATAGACTGTAATCACCATAGGGAACATAGATCTGGTCAGTATAGACTGTAACCACTGTTGTCTGATGTTGTAGATGGTGGAACTTGGGAGTGTAATTTAATGAGGTGTAAAGTGTGTTTAATCCCCTGGCTCTAGTCAGGGTTTATTAATGTGTGTGTTTGGCTTCCTGTGCCGGCCCCGGCCCAGACTCTCCTTGTTGTTAATTTACGAGCTCACACTCTCCTCTCTGTGTAACAGCAGTGTCTTACACCTGGGATGGAGATCAATTGCCACCCATGACATCACAATGGACACAGTACAGTATGTACACAAGCAGGAGCATGCATGGAAAAGTGCATGGAGGAAAGCAGTCCACACACATACCTGGACTAGTGCATACACAGACGTATGCACACTGAAGAGGGGCCATAAAGACACAGTCTAAACAGAGTGTATGATTACTTTACTGTCCATTCACCCATGGAAACCCCACGTGGCTAAATCAACAGTGGTTTAAACCTACTAAAGCATAATGGTTTGTTTAAATCTCACATTTAAACAGTCAGGGTTTATCTCTCTCACCAACCAGGGGTTTGAAACGAAAACCTTTTAGTTTCTCTAACTGTGTATTCCGCCGTGGCGCAGAGTTATAAATCCTCATTTTGCAGGAGTTTGACATTTGGAATAATTATTTTCTGGGGAGCCGGTGTTCCTGGCCTCCCTAGCCTCCCCCCCTGGCAGCGGCTGGTGTTGAGCAGGGTTGAGGACAATTGATCCAACCCTCACTGTTTTTCATTGGTTCTAATGAAACACAGGTCCACAGTGGAATACTAATACCACCACACACACACGCACACCCACACACACGCACACACACAAGACATTTCCCCTCTGGGATCAATAAAGTACCTATCTATCTCTATCTGCACACACACACGCACACGCACACTGGGCTGTGTGTGTTTATTTTTCCTCCATAAAAGAAAAGATAATTACTCTGCTACTCTGTCAGACTGGGTCAAACATTTAATTTTCCTTTCTCTCTCTCTCTTTTTCTCTTTTCGCTGCCTCTATCCATTTGTTCTCCAGTAGAGCAGCAGATAATGCCTCACTCTGGCAAATTACCACAAGAAAAATATGAACTCGCCAAACACTGGTTGTCACTTAGGTGAACCCATTTATCCAGTTATCTGTCTGTGTTTCATCGCTCTCAGTACCAACCCACCAATCCTGTGTGTTTGAAGGGAGAAAGACTGTGAGACTGTGTCTGTATACTGGGACAAAAATTATCCTCCGTTGTCACTCCGTCTCTGTCTGTCTGTCTGTCTGTCTGTCTGTCTGTCTGTCTGTCTGTCTGTCTGTCTGTCTGTCTGTCTGTCTGTCTGTCTGTCTGTCTGTCTGTCTGTCTGTCTGTCTGTCTGTCTGTCTGTCTGTCTGTCTGTCTGTCTGTCTGTCTGTCTGTCTATATCTGCCTGTCTGTCTATATCTGCCTGTCTGTCTATATCTGCCTATCTGTCTGTCTATGTCTGTCTGTCTGTCTGTCTGTCTGTCTGTCTGTCTGTCTGTCTGTCTGTCTGTCTGTCTGTCTGTCTGTCTGTCTGTCTGTCTGTGTCTGCCTGTCTATGTCTGCCTGTCTATGTCTGCCTGTCTACAGATTTCGAATGGAATATCTACAAAGGCGTACAGAGGCCCATTATCATCAACCATCACTCCTGTGTTCCAATGGCACGTTGTGTTAGCTAATCCAAGTTTGTCATTTTAAAAGGCTAATTGATCATTAGAAAACCATTTTGCAATTATGTTAGCACAGCTGAAAACTGTAGTGCTGATTAAAGAAGCAATGAAACTGGCCTTCTTTAGACTAATTGAGTATCTGGAGCATAAGCATTTGTGGGTTCGATTACAGGCTCAAAATGGCCGGAAACAAATAACTTTCTTCTGAAACTCGTCAGTCTATTCTTGTTCTGAGAAATTAAGGCGAGAAATTGCCAAGAAACTGGAGATCTCGTACAAAGCTGTGTACTACTCCCTTCACAGAACAGCACAAACTGGCTCTAACCAGAATAGAAAGAGGAGTAGGAGGCCCCGGTACACAACTGAGCAAGAGGACAAGTACATTAGAGTCCTCAACTGGCAGCTTCATTAAATAGTACTCGCAAAACACCAGTCTCAATGTCAACAGTGAAGAGGCGACTCCGGGATGCTGGCCTTCTAGGCAGAGTTGCAAAGAAAAATACATATCTCAGACATTCAAAAAGAAGGACATTTCTAAGTGACCCCAAACTTTTGAACGGTAGTGTATGTCTGCCTCTGTCTGTCTGTCTGTCTGTCTGTCTGTCTGTCTGTCTGTCTGTCTGTCTGTCTGTCTGTCTGTCTGTCTGTCTGTCTGTCTGTCTGTCTGTCTGTCTGTCTGTCTGTCTGTCTGTCTGTCTGTCTGTCTGTCTGTCTGTCTGTCTGTCTGTCTGACTGTCTGTCTGTCTGTCTGTGTATGTCTATATATATCTGTATGTTTGTATGTTACTCCATATGTGTTAATTGCTATTACATATACAGTCGTGAAAAAGATAGGACACCCCATGACAACCGTTGTCTTTTCCAACATATTTAAACATATGGACACTTGATCTTCATTTTAACAATTTTGACCGATTGAGGTAGTATAACAACAACAATAAAACTGAAGTAATGTCTTGTACAAACGATTTGTAAAATGTAATTGAAATAAATGCAATTTTCGTGTGAGGACAAAGTTAGGACACGTTTATTACTACTGAAAATGCCTAAAATTAGGATCAGGTGCACCACATCAGGTGCAAATGATTAGAACAAGGAGGAGCCTGTCTTATTTAAACTTCAGACATTTAGTTTGGTTTGCTCTTGATTGTTGAAGTGAGTGGTATCATCATGGCAAGATCAAAAGAGCTCTCTAAGGCCTTCAGAAAGAAGGTTGTAGATGCATATGAGTCTGGGAAGGTTTTTAGAAATCAGCCATTCCACTGTCTGGAAAATAATTTACAAGTGCAGAACATTTAAAACAACGGCGAACATGGCCAGGTCAGGCCGTCCTAGCAAGTTCAGCCCAAGAGCAGACCGAGAGATGCTTAAAGAACTGTCAAACAATCCTAAAATGTCATCACGGGACCTACAGGTAGCTCTTGCAACAGTTGATGTCAAAGTACATGCATCTACCATCAGAAAGAGACTGCACAAGTTTGATTTTCATTGGAGGTGTGCAAGGAGGAAACCCTTGCTGTCAAAAAAAAGACTAAAGTTTGCCAGAGAACACCTAGACAAAGACCAGAACTTCTGTAACAATGTGCTTTGGACAGATGGGCACAGTAACAGAAGACATGTTTGGCGCTAACCAAAGACAGCATTTGAGCACAAGAACCTCATACCAACTGTGATGCATGGGGATGGAAATGTCATGGTTTGGGGCTGCTTTGCCTGTTCAGCTCACCATCATAGAATCTACTATGAATTCTTTATTGTATCAGATGGTGCTTGAGAAAAATGTGAGACCATCTGTCCGAAAATCGAACCTGAAGCGGATATGGACCATGCAACATGACAATGACCCAAAACATTCCGGTAAATCCACCAAGGAATGTCTCAAAAGAAAGAAATGGAGAGTTCTGGAATGGCCAACGTATAAATGAAGTTATTTCAGCCAAAGGGGGCAATACCAGCTATTAGGGCTTAGGGTGTCCTAACGTTTTGCTCAGCAGGATTTGGCATCTTTGTTCATTTTGTTGTTAAATAAATTACAACACAGCTACATTTTCATTGTTTTTGGTTCAATTACATCACCTTCATCTATAGCTATTGTTCGAAGGAAGATCGAAGATTGATATGTCCATATTTCTTCAAAAATCACTAAATGTTTCTGTTTTCTTTCTACCTCCACTGCACTCACCTGAGATGAGCTGTCTCTGCTAAGCCTAGCATCCTTCCCCACAGCTCTGGTACTAGAAGACCAGGGGACCATACTGCTTGTGCTGGGCCCAGTAGCATCCTAGTTGTGAATTAATAAACACATTTATTAGATGAAGAAGAAAGATTACCGAATAAATGCCTAATAGATTACCATTGGCTCATAATACCTTACGAAAGCTTAACTGTATACTATAACTGCCTGGCTGTCATACATGTCCCCCCCTTATCCTAAGGGTTAATTACCATTACATATATAATATAACGCCAAAATATAAATAAACTGTCAGTGTGCCTCTCGTTCTCTCTCTGTTTTCTCCCTATGTCCACTACTCTTGACAGCTGCAGCGACAGCTGAGATGTCTGTGCTGTTAAGCCTAGCATCACTGGGACCAGGGGACCACACCGCCTGTGCTTTGCCCAGCTACCCACTGGGGTAACACTTTATTTTAAGGGTCCATAGTAAACCATTTATAAGGCATTTACAAACCGTGTGCTCACCATTTATTAAACATTACTCCCACGTTTGTAAATGTTAGTGAGCTAGTTATTCACACATGTATATATATTTCCTTAAACACCCTGTGTTGTGTGCAGGCATGTCTATCAATGGCATGCCCATCTTTTTGTAAGAAATTCACTCAAAACATTTATTTAAAGTATAAATAGCACTCACTAGATTGGGGACTGCAAGAAGGCTTTACTAATGATTAGTAAATGGTTTATTAATGTGTGAGTAATGATTAATAAATGGTGAACAAACAATGTATAAATGCCTTATAAATGGTGTATTACGACCCCTTAAATAAAGTGTTACCCATCCTGGTAGTGAATTAATAAACTATTAGAGAAGGAAATCACTGAATAAATACATACCCTTATAACAGCCTAACTACACATTTCAAAGGAGTGGCCACTTTAGATACGTGTTTAAATATTAGGCTACATATAATTCAATTGAAGAAGTCAGAGAGATAGAAGAAGAGAGAGAGACTGCCAGTTCCTTAATGTTTTGTAGTCAAATGACCTAGTGGCCTCATGGGTGGAATGTTGTTCATATTTTTCATAATTTCATAATTGATAAACACTATTTTTTTTTTTTATCTGCCAAAAATCTGGTGTTTCTATGTCAAACAGTTTTGAAATATTTCAGTCTTCTGTAATGTATATAAAGTGTAATATTGAGAGGTAACCTAAAAATGTAATACATTGCAACTCTATATCTGACATGGTACAGGTGTCTTATTTTTTTAAGCCCATAACCATGTGTGTGAGGTGTATACTCATTTCAAAGTAGATTTGCTGAAGACTGCAGAGAAACGCTCTGTGTGACCCTGGTTTAGCCCAGTGCAGTTAAAGTTTGGAACTAAACGATGCCGGCACTAGTTTATGTGGCTATGAATAGATTTCCAGTGTTGTGCTTCGTTTGACAGTGCCGCAATCATATGCGTATCTTTCTGCCAAGGAGTGTCGGGCCTTTCAGCCAATGAAATAAGTGGGAAATATATTTTCCAGCCTTCAGTGTGGTGGCTACACTGTAAAAAAAATCCTGTTAATGCACGGTAAAAGTATGTCAGCACGGGTGCCAGAAAAAGACTGTAGAACTCCAGACTAAAAATGTATATAAATAATCTGTATTAAAATGGTGATTTACTTTCAACCAAATAAAGTATATTATTGTAATTTTACAACATGAACTCGTATTTCTACCTGGAATCCTCTTTTTTTTTGCTGGCATTGGTTGCGTAAATAAAGAATTGGCCAGCTAAAAAGCCTAAAGAACTCCTGAATTGATGCCAAAATATAGCTATAATACAGATAATTCTCATAATATTACAAAAACCTACTCTCAATATAACTGGTATAACTAGTATGCCTCAGTTATCAGGCAGTATTGGTCTTGGTTAAGTTCAGTATACATATAGGCCTCAGTCATCAGGCAGTATTGGTCTTGGTTAAGTTCAGTATACATATAGGCCTCAGTCATCAGGCAGTATTGGTCTTGGTTAAGTTCAGTATACATATAGGCCTCAGTTATCAGGCAGTATTGGTCTTGGTTAAGTTCAGTATACATATAGGCCTCAGTCATCAGGCAGTATTGGTCTTGGTTACGTTCAGTATACATACAGCCCTTAGTAAGCATCAGTTATCAGGCAGTATTGGTATTGGTTACGTTCAGTATACATATAGGCCTCAGTCATCAGGCAGTATTGGTCTTGGTTACGTTCAGTATACATATAGCCCTCAGTAAGCCTCAGTCATCAGGCAGTATTGGTCTTGGTTAAGTTCAGTATACATATAGCCCTCAGTAAGCCTCAGTTATCAGGCAGTATTGGTCTTGGTTAAGTTCAGTATACATATAGCCCTCAGTATGCCTCAGTCATCAGGCAGTATTGGTCTTGGTTACGTTCAGTATACATATAGCCCTCAGTAAGCCTCAGTCATCAGGCAGTATTGGTCTTGGTTGAGTTCAGTATGCAGCTCCTGTTTTGTATTTCCGTCATGTTTATTATTATTAAACTCACCTTATTTACCTGCTTCCTGACTTCCTGCGTATATGTTACAATGATGACTTGTGTTTAGTAAAAAGCACTGTCTAAATGGCTAGTAGGTGGCTATTGCCTTACCTATGTGTTATAAAAGCCAATCTAATGACTTAGGCTATATTGCAAGTAGCCTAGTGTTTTCATACAATATGCAGCCAAAATATTAGGCGTAACTGGCAGTAGTAGGCTACATCATGTGCCATTGTTTTCTGCCTACCTCGACTGCACCACAGCAGATTATTATAGCCCTTTTTTGGTCTCTCTGACTTTTTTGACACCACCCTTCCATTTTTCTGTTTTGACTGAGTGACTGACAGAGTTGGTCTCACTCTCTTTGATAATGCGTGTTTGACTTTGAATCTAAATTTGCGCCCCCTCAGCTCAGCCAAACAGAAAATTGGGCCGACCCACTGGCAGGTAGATAGATACAGTGGGGAGAACAAGTATTTGATACACTGCCGATTTTGCAGGTTTTCCCACTTACAAAGCATGTAGAAGTCTGTAATTTTTTATCATAGGTACTCTTCAACTGTGAGTGACGGAATCTAAAACAAAATCCAGAAAATCACATTGTATGATTTTTAAGTAATTAATTTGCATTTTATTGCATGACATAAGTATTTGATACATCAGAAAAGCAGAACTTAATATTTGGTACAGAAACCTTTGTTTGCAATTACAGAGATCATATGTTTCCTGTAGTTCTTGACCAGGTTTGCACACACTGCAGCAGGGATTTTGGCCCACTCCTCCATACAGACCTTCTTCAGATCCTTCAGGTTTCGGGGCTGTCGCTGGGCAATACAGACTTTCAGCTCCCTCCAAAGATTTTCTATTGGGTTCAGGTCTGGAGACTGGCTAGGCCACTCCAGGACCTTGAGATGCTTCTTACGGAGCCACTCCTTAGTTGCCTTGGCTGTGTGTTTCGGGTCGTTGTCATGCTGGAAGACCCGGCCACGACCCATCTTCAATGCTCTTACTGAGGGAAGGAGGTTGTTGGCCAAAATCTCGCGATACATGGCCCCATCCAACCTCCCCTCAATACGGTGCAGTCGTCCTGTCCCCTTTGCAGAAAAGCATCCCCAAAGAATGATGTTTCCACCTCCATGCTTCACGGTTGGGATGGTGTTCTTGGGGTTGTACTCATCCTTCTTCTTCCTCAAAACACGGCGAGTGGAGTTTAAACCAAAAAGCTCTATTTTTGCCTCATCAGACCACATGACCTTCTCCCATTCCTCCTCTGGATCATCCAGATGGTCATTGGCAAACTTCAGACAGGCCTGGACATGCACTGACTTGAGCAGGGGGACCTTGCGTGCGCTGCAGGATTTTAATCCATGAGGGAGTACTGTGTTACTAATGGTTTTCTTTGAGACTGTGGTCCCAGCTCTCTTCAGGTCATTGACCAGGTCCTGCCGTGTAGTTCTGGGCTGATCCCTCGAGGTGAGATCTTGCATGGTGCCCCAGACCGAGGGAGATTGACCGTCATCTTGAACTTCTTCCATTTTCTAATAATTGCGCCAACAGTTGTTGCCTTCTCACCAAGCTGCTTGCCTATTGCCCTGTAGCCCATCCCAGCCTTGTGCAGGTCTACAATTTTATCCCTGATGTCGTTACACAGCTCTCTGGTCTTGGCCATTGTGGAGAGGTTGGAGTCTGTTTGATTGAGTGTGTGGAGTCCGTTTGATTGAGTGTGTGGACAGGTGTCTTTTATACAGGTAACGAGTTCAAACAGGTGCAGTTAATACAGGTAATGAGTGGAGAACAGGAGGGCTTCTTAAAGAAAAACTAACAGGTCTGTGAGAGCCGGAATTCTTACTGGTTGGTAGGTGATCAAATACTTATGTCATGCAATAAAATGCAAATTAATTATTTAAAAATCATACAATGTGATTTTCTGGATTTTTGTTTTAGATTCCGTCTCTCACAGTTGAAGTGTACCTATGATACAAATTACAGACCTCTACATGCTTTGTAAGTAGGAAAACCTGCAAAATCGGCAGTGTATCAAATACTTGTTCTCCCCATTGTAGGTACTTTATTGATCCCCCAAGGGGGACATTTCTTTGTCAGGCAAATGCTCACTATAGACCATTATGACAATAGAGAAATAGGGCAAAAGTCATACAAACGTTTTGTCAATTTCTACCAGCCCACCCTAATAAAAGATGGTCCGGCCCTTCTGGCATTTGCCAGAATTGCCAGACGACTAATCCGCCCATGTGTCTGTATGAATGTAAATGTTAGTGTGTTTGTTATGAGTGTGTGTGTGTGTGTGTGTGTGTGTGTGTGTGTGTGTGTGTGTGTGTGTTCGTACATGTGCATATGGTAATATATTCCGTATGTAAGCTGTTTCTTATCACCGCCCTTGCAGTCTCATTACACATGCTGATACAGGAGATGGTTTTATCAGCCTCACTCTCTCTCACACACTCATGTTCTCCTAATGTCTCCTGGAGTTTTCTCTCTGACATCAGATTGTCTGATAGGCGCCCTGCATGAGTTTTTGTTTGAGGATGAGATTATGATTATGATGTATTTTAGTCTTCTTCCGTAGCGTAGATTGAACCACTTTGTCTGTGTGAAGTGGTAGTGAAGCTCAGCGTGTCAGCACACATTAACGTAGCCAGAGCCGGAACAGCACACAGAGAGCGAGAGGCGAGAGGAGTGGTATTATATGGTATTATACGACAGTTCTGTTCTAAACTATGCATTGGAACTGCAGGTGGTCAGAGTGAATGTGAGGACACTTCATTCACACCACTTTGTGGACGAGTTGAATGACATTCAGTAACGTCAGATAGATAATGCTAAACGTTCAACTAAGTAATCCAGCTTTCTCATGATCGTCTGTGGATCGTCTGTGGATCGTCTGTAGTTACCCCCCCCAGGTGACCCTGACAAGGTCAGAGTCCAAAGTGCATGGGTAATCAGATGGCTCTGGTGGAACAAGCCATATAGGTTCAAGGTCACATGTTGCCATGGTGATCTATCTTTATAATTTACCAGCAAGATAGATGGTTGGTGGCTGTTTCGTATCGCAGATACAGTTACACCTGTCCAGTCAGAAACAGTGTTTCATGGAAGATGAGTTGAATAGAAAGAGGATTGAGGGATGAAGGATGGATGAAGGAGGGATGTGTAAGGGCTGGATTGTGGTAACCTTTATGTCCATCAGGGGAAGCCACAACCCAGTCCTTACATCAGGGAGGGAAGGTGAATGATCCCCAATCAGAGACAGCTGTCTAGCGTTGTCTCTGATTGGGAATGGTATTTAGCCTTCTCTCCCATCCACCTGCAGGGGGATCATTGTTTCTTTGTGTTTGTCTGCATGTTGCAGATCTCACAAGTAAGTCACTGTGTTTTTGATAGTAGGTAATTTATTTTCACTCTCCTTGTTTATTTGTTATGCTTCGTGAGAACATCTCATACAAATAAAAAGGATGTCACTCCACGATCGCTCCACGTATCGTCCCTTCACTCCTCACCGTGACAGAATGATCCACCAACCAGGGACGCAACGGAGCCTGACATTGGGAGATATCCTCCTCGGTATGGGGAAAATTACCGAGGAGGAATACTCCCATTATCGTGCGGTGGAGGAAGGCTGGGGTCCGGAGCAGCGGCGCCGACGTCGGGGAAAGAGTCGGCGAGCCAAAAAGGCAAAGGACCAGCCTGGAGCCCAGAAAAACCCCCAAACAGATTTTGGGGGGGGGCTATGGGGGTGGTCGGGGATCGAGGAGGAAGAGCCCCGACCACTGCACTCGTGGGGGTTCCCGGAGGAGCCCCTACAGCCATGGGAGCGGAAGTACAGAGAGGAGTCGGAGGAAGACGACGACGATGTGCTTCTGTTCCCTCACTCGTGGGGGTTCCCGGAGGAACCCTCACAGGATGGGGATTGGCGCTGGAGAGACTACGACAGCAACAGTCTTAATCCAGTGCCAGTTCCCAGCCCGGTGCCTTCAGCGCCGGTCCAGAGTCGGAGGAGGAGGAAACCGACTCAGCGCACCCAAACATCGGTGCGCAACAAAAGCCCGGTGCGACCCGTGCCAGCTCAGCGCACCAGCCAAACGGTGCGTCTGCCCAGTCCGGTACGCCCAGTGCCGGCTCCTCGCACCCGACCTCCAGTGAAGGTCTGCAACCCTGAGCCTCCAGTGAAGGTCTGCAACCCTGAGCCTCCAGTGAAGGTCTGCAACCCTGAGCCTCCAGTGAAGGTCTGCAACCCTGAGCCTCCAGTGAAGGTCTGCAACCCTGAGCCTCCAGTGAAGGTCTGCAACCCTGAGCCTCCAGTGAAGGTCTGCAACCCTGAGCCTCCAGTGAAGGTCTGCAACCCTGAGCCTCCAGTGAAGGTCAGCAGCCCGAGGCCTCCAGTGAAGGTCAGCAGCCCGAGGCCTCCAGTGAAGGTCAGCAGCCCGAGGCCTCCAGTGAAGGTCAGCAGCCCGAGGCCTCCAGTGAAGGTCAGCAGCCCGAGGCCTGCAGTGAAGGTCAGCAGCCCGAGGCCTGCAGTGAAGGTCAGCAGCCCGAGGCCTGCAGTGAAGGTCAGCAGCCCGAGGCCTGCAGTGAAGGTCAGCTGCCCGAGGCCTGCAGTGAAGGTCAGCAGCCCGAGGCCTGCAGTGAAGGTCAGCAGCCCGAGGCCTGCAGTGAAGGTCAGCAGCCCGAGGCCTGCAGTGAAGGTCAGCAGCCCGAGGCCTGCAGTGAAGGTCAGCAGCCCGAGGCCTGCAGTGAAGGTCAGCAGCCCGAGGCCTGCAGTGAAGGTCAGCAGCCCGAGGCCTGCAGTGAAGGTCAGCAGCCCGAGGCCTGCAGTGAAGGTCAGCTGCCCGAGGCCTGCAGTGAAGGTCAGCAGCCCGAGGCCTGCAGTGAAGGTCAGCAGCCCGAGGCCTGCAGTGAAGGTCAGCAGCCCGAGGCCTGCAGTGAAGGTCAGCAGCCCGAGGCCTGCAGTGAAGGTCAGCGTCCCGAGGCCTGCAGCGAAGGTCAGCGTCCCGAGGCCTGCAGCGAAGGTCAGCAGCCCGAGGCCTGCAGCGAAGGTCAGGCCTGCAGCGAAGGTCAGCGTCCCGAGGCCTGCAGCGAAGGTCAGCGTCCCGAGGCCTGCAGCGAAGGTCAGCGTCCCGAGGCCTGCAGCGAAGGTCAGCGTCCCGAGGCCTGCAGCGAAGGTCAGCGTCCCGAGGCCTGCAGCGAAGGTCAGCGTCCCTCCAGCGAAGGTCAGCGTCCCTCCAGCGAAGGTCAGCGTCCCTCCAGCGAAGGTCAGCGTCCCTCCAGCGAAGGTCAGCGTCCCGCCACCTCGAGCGAAGGTCAACAGCCCGGAGCCTCCAGCCACAGCTCAAGGCCTGGAGCCTCCTCCACCGGTGCCCAGTCCGGGGCCGGTCGGCTGCGTCGCTCCAGCGGCGGAGCAGTCCGCTCCACCGGTGCCCAGTCCGGGGCCGGTCGTCTGCTTCGCTCCCGTGCCGGAGCAGTCCGCTCCACCGGTGCCCAGTCCGGGGCCGGTCGTCTGCTTCGCTCCAGCGCCGGAGCAGTCCGCTCCACCGGTGCCCAGTCCGGGGCCGGTCGCCTGCGTCGCTCCAGCGCCGGAGCAGTCCGCTCCACCGGTGCCCAGTCCGGGGCCGGTCGTCTGCGTCGCTCCAGTGCCGGAGCAGTCCGCTCCACCGGTGCCCAGTCCGGGGCCGGTCGTCTGCGTCGCTCCAGTGCCGGAGCAGTCCGCTCCACCGGTGCCCGAGCCGGGGAAGGACATCAGCCCCTCTCCAGGGTCGAGGGCTCCCACACCAGGGTCCAGACAGGACTTGGTGAATCGCGGGAGTACTGGGGGGGGAACCATCGCGCCGGGGTCCGGACCGGACCGGGCGTGCAACAGGGAGGTAGGAGGAGAGCAGCTTTCACGGCCTGCGTCACGCCCGAGGCCGGAACCGGAACCCCCACCAACAACCACCTCAGTACCCCGCCATTTCCCCTCCTGGTTTTGTGTATTTTTTTTGGGAGAGGGGGAGATCAAGTGCGGTCGGGAGCCCGCACCTTGGAGGGGGGGTACTGTAAGGGCTGGATTGTGGTAACCTTTATGTCCATCAGGGGAAGCCACAACCCAGTCCTTACATCAGGGAGGGAAGGTGAATGATCCCCAATCAGAGACAGCTGTCTAGCGTTGTCTCTGATTGGGAATGGTATTTAGCCTTCTCTCCCATCCACCTGCAGGGGGATCATTGTTTCTTTGTGTTTGTCTGCATGTTGCAGATCTCACAAGTAAGTCACTGTGTTTTTGATAGTAGGTAATTTATTTTCACTCTCCTTGTTTATTTGTTATGCTTCGTGAGAACATCTCATACAAATAAAAAGGATGTCACTCCACGATCGCTCCACGTATCGTCCCTTCACTCCTCACCGTGACAGGATGAAGTGGTAAGGAGGAGGGCAGGGGGGAATTTGGACAGCAAGACCCAGGGAAGAGCACACGTAGGCTGGGGAAAAGTTTTGGCTGAGTGGACAGGAGGCAGGGTCAGGAACAGCTGGTGGGCCCTGGAGTGTGTACTAAGCAAAGGGGACTGAGGTATGGTAGAGCGCTGATTGGACCAGTGACTCCAGGCCTCGGACAAGGTTGGAGTCAAATAGACACGTGGGATGCAACTCAGGCAAGAAGTGTGTGTGTTGTGTGTGTGTTTGTACATACATGCGCGCCTCCACGCCTGTGCGCATGTGTTGAGCTGTGTTGAGCTGTGTTGAGCTGTGTTGAGCTGTGTAGACCCCAGATTATAAGATATTTGGGCTACATCATACAGTAGGTGCTATTTACATTTTTGTCATTTAGCAGACATTCTTATCCAGAGCGACTTACAGGAGCAATTAGGGTTAAGTGCCTTGCTCAAGGGCACATCAACAGACTTTTCACCTAGTCAGTTTGGGGGGATTCCAACCAGCAACCTTTCGGTTACTGACCCAACTGGCCTTGAGCCCAGAACAGCATAACACTGATACAATCCCAAGAGAGGAAATTAAGGCCATCCAGTCAGCACCAAAACCACAACCCCTGAACACTTATGGTCCTGTGGTTACATCAGACACACTGAACAACTCCTGGTGTGTTTGACACCCTCAAAACCTCCTGGTGTGTTTGACACACTGAATACCTCCTGGTGTGTTTGACACACTGAATACCTCCTGGTGTGTTTGACGCACTGAATAACTCCTGGTGTGTTTGACACACTGAATACCTCCTGGTGTGTTTGACACCCTGAATGCCTCCTGGTGTGTTTGACACCCTGAATGCCTCCTGGTGTGTTTGACACCCTGAATGCCTCCTGGTGTGTTTGACACCCTGAATACCACCTGGTGTGTTTGACACCCTGAATACCACCTGGTGTGTTTGACACCCTGAATGCCTCCTGGTGTGTTTGACACCCTGAATACCACCTGGTGTGTTTGACACACTGAATACCTCCTGGTGTGTTTGACGCACTGAATAACTCCTGGTGTGTTTGACACACTGAATACCTCCTGGTGTGTTTGACACCCTGAATGCCTCCTGGTGTGTTTGACACCCTGAATGCCTCCTGGTGTGTTTGACACCCTGAATGCCTCCTGGTGTGTTTGACACCCTGAATACCACCTGGTGTGTTTGACACCCTGAATACCACCTGGTGTGTTTGACACACTGAATACCTCCTGGTGTGTTTGACTCACTGAATAACTCCTGGTGTGTTTGACACCCTGAATACCTCTTGGTGTGTTTGACACCCTGAATACCTCCTGGTGTGTTTGACACCCTGAATACCACCTGGTGTGTTTGACACCCTGAATACCACCTGGTGTGTTTGACACCCTGAATACCTCTTGGTGTGTTTGACACCCTGAATACCTCCTGGTGTGTTTGACACCCTGAATACCACCTGGTGTGTTTGACACCCTGAATACCACCTGGTGTGTTTGACACTCTGTCTCTGTCTCTGTCTCTGTCTGTGTCTCTGTGTCTGTGTCTCTGTCTCTGTCTCTGTCTCTGTCTCTGTCTCTGTCTCTGTCTCTGTCTCTCTCTCTCTCTCTCTCTCTCTCTCTCTACAGGTAGTAGTGGAAGCATGCAGACAGCCCAGTGGATATGCCTTCTGACAGAAGAGGAGAAATAGCTTTGAGTGAAAATGAGAAACTCTCATATATTGTGGTTCATATATACGGCATACCTTTCCCATTACAATACAACTTACAACTCATCTTGATGGTTCCTCCCTTCCTTTGCCCCTTCGTTCTCATTGGTGCTTCCTGGTGCACCTCTCTCCTCTTCCCTCCATCCTCCTGCAACACTTCATTCTCATCTTTTTACTTCCACCTCTACCAACGCTCCTCCCCCATCTCTCCTCCCTCCCCTCCTGCCCTCCTCCCCCCTTCATTTTCTTCTGTTACTTCCACCTCGCTCAACCCGTCTTCCTCTCCCTCTCTTCCTCGCCCCCCAACCCTTCCTGTCCCCTCCCCTCCTCCTCGGTCTTCTCCCCTGGCCCATCTTGCGTACTGGTCTGGTCAACCCTCTGTGGTTTTCAATCAGAGCTGTGTAATGGCTTTTCTGCTTTGCGTGGAGAGGATCCTGAAATGTATCAATCATTATCATCAAACTGTGCCAGACCCATTTCCTCTCCATCGTCCCCCTTCCACCTTGTCTGGATGTCTCTGTCAGTTGCCACACCACATCCAAGATAGAGGTGTTTGTGTGTGTTCTCTGCCTGCCTGCCTGCCTGCCTGCCTGCCTGCCTGCCTGCCTGCCTGCCTGCCTGCCTGCCTGCCTGCCTGCCTGCCTGCCTGCCTGCCTGCCTGCCTGCCTGCCCTGCTCACTACTGTACATCTGGGACAGCCTCAATACAACCTGAACACAGTCTGAACACAGGATAAATGTTCAGACAATCTATAGGAAGACAGAGTCATCATCTTCCTCCTCTTCATCTTTCTCTGTCTGTCGTTACCACTCCCTCTCTCTCATTCTCTTTCTCTGTTGCCTCCTTAACTCTTCATCCCTCCATCCTCCTGACCCTGTCTTCAGACATTTTTTTTCCTCTACTACTATGTTACCTGTGCTCTAAATAAAGTAAACATTACACTCAGAAGTTCCAAAATAATAAAGACATTTCAAATGTCATATTATGTACAGTATATATACAGTGTTTTAACAATGTGCAAATAGTTAAAGTACAAATGGGAAAAAAAATATATATATAGGTTGTATTTACAATGGTGTTTGTTATTCACTTGTTGCCCTTTTCTTGTGGCAACAGGTCACAAATCTTGCTGCTGTGCTGCTGTGCTGGCACACTATGGTATTTCACCCAGTAGATATGGGAGTTTATCAAAATTGGGTTTGTTTTCGAATTCTTTGTGGATCTGTGTAATCTGAGAGAAAAATGTGTCTCTAATATGGTCATACATTTGGCAGGAGGTTAGGAAGTGCAGCTCTGTTTCCACCTCATTTTGTGGGCAGTGTGCACATAGCCTGTCTTCTCTTGAGAGCCAGGTCTGCCTACGGCAGCCTTTCTCAATAGCAAGGCTATACTCACTGAGTCTGTACATAGTCAAAGCTTTCCTTAAGTTTGGGTCAGTCACAGTGATCAGGTATTCTGCCGCTGTGTACTCTCTGTTTAGGGCCAAATAGCATTCTAGTTTGCTCTGTTTTTTTTGGTTAATTCTTTCCAATGTGTCAAGTAATTCTATTTTTGTTTCCTCATGATTTGGTTGGGTCTAATTGTGTTGCTGTCCTGGGGCTCTGTGGAGTCTGTTTGTGTTTGTGAACAAAGCCCCAGGACCAGCTTGCTTAGGGGACTCCTCTCCAGGTTCATCTCTCTGTAGGTGATGGCTTTGTTATGGAAGGTTTGGGAATCGCTTCCTTTTAGGTGGTTGTAGAATTTAACGGCTCTTTTCTGGATTTTGATAATTAGCGGGTATCTGCCTAATTCTGCTCTGCATGCAGTGTTTGGTGTTTTTCGTTGTACACAGGATATTTTTGCAAAATTCTGCATGCAGATTCTTAATTTGGTGTTTGTCCCATTTTGTAAATTCTTGGTTGGTGAGCGGATCCCAGACCTCACTACAATAAAGGGCAATGGGTTCTATAACTGATTCAAGCATTTTTAGCCAGATCCTAATTGGTATGTCAAATTTTATGTTCCTTTTGATGGCATAGAAGGCCCTTCTTGCCTTGTCTCTCAGATCGTTCACAGCTTTGTGAAAGTTACCTGTGGCGCTGATGTTTAGGCCAAGATATGTATAGTTTTTTGTGTGCTCTAGAGCAACGGTGTCTAGATGGAATTTGTATTTGTGGTCCTGGCAACTGGACCTTTTTTGGAACCCCATTATTCTTGCCTTACTGAGATTTACTGTCAGGGCCCAGGTCTGACAGAATCTGTGCAGAAGATCTAGGTGCAGCTGTAGGCCCTCCTTGGTTGGTGACAGAAGCACCAGATCGTCAGCAAACAAAATACATTTGACTTCAGATTCTAGTAGGGTAAGGCCGGGTGCTACAGACTGTTCTAGTGCCCTCACCAATTAATTGATATATATGTTGAAGAGGGTGGGGCTTGAACTGCATCCTTGTCTCACCCCCCGGCCCTGTGGAATGAAATGTGTGTGTTTTTTGCCAATTTTCACCAGACACTTGTTGTATGTGTACATGGATTTTATAATGTTTGTTTGTCAATTTGGGTGTACGGTAATTTGGTAAAAAGCCAATTTGACTTTTGCTCAGTACATTGTTTTCACCAAGGAAATTAACTAGTCTGCTGTTAATGATAATGCAGAGGATTTTCCCAAGGTTGCTGTTGACGCATATCCCACGGTAGTTATTGGGGTCACATTTGTCTCCACTTTTGTGGATTGGGGTGATCAGTCCTTGGTTGAAAATATTGGGGAAGATGCCAGAGCTAAGGATGATGTTAAAGAGTTTAAGTTTAGACAATTGGAATTTGTGGTCTGTATATTTTATCATTTGATTGAGGATACCATCAACACCACAGGCTTTTTTGGGTTGGAGGGTTTGTATTTTGTCCTGTAGTTCATTCAATGTAATTGGAGAATCCAGTGGACTTGATTTCAGGATTTGCATTTGATCATGTATATTTATTTGCTCTTTGTTCTTTGTTATAGGGCCAAAAAGATTGGAGAAGTGGTTTACCCATACATCTCTGTTTTGGATATATAGCTCTTCGTGTTGTTGTTTGTTTAGTGTTTTCCAATTTTTCCAGAAGTGGTTAGATTCTTCAATTACATTGAGCTGGTTTCTGACGTGCTGTTCCTTCTTTTTCTGTAGTGTATTTCTCTATTGTTTTAGTGATTCACCATATTGAAGGCGTAGGCTCAGGTTTTCTGGGTCTCTATGTTTTTGGTTGGATAGGTTTCTCAATTTCTTTCTTAGGTTTAGGCATTCTTCGTTTTCTGTTAGAAATTTTTAGATTTGATAGGGAAGCTGAGAGGTCAAATATACTGTTTAGGTTTTCTACTGCCAAGTTTACACCTTCACTATTACAGTGAAACGTTTTGTCCAGGAAATTGTCTAAAAGGGATTGAATTTGTTGTTGCCTAATTGTTTTTTGGTAGATTTCAACACTACTTGCCTCCCATCTATAGCATTTCTTAATATTATTAAGTTCCTTTGGCTTTGATGCCTCATGGTTGAGCATAGCTCTGTTCAAGTAGAGTGTGATTTTGCTGTGATCTGATAGGGGTGTCAGTGGACTGACTGTGAACGGTCTAAGAGACTCTGTGGTGAGGTCAGTGATAAAGTAGTCTACAGTACTACTGCCAAGACATGAGCCATATGTGTACCTACCGTAGGAGTCCCCTCGAAGCCTACCATTGAATATGTACATACCCAGCGTCCGACAGAGCTGCAGGAGTTGTGACCCCTTTTTGTTGGTTATGTTGCCATTGTTGTGTCTAGGGGGGCATATGGGGGAGGGAATGCTGTCACCTCCAGGTAGGTGTTTGTCCCCATGTGTGCTGAGGGTGTCAGGTTCTTGTCCAGTTCTGGCATTTAGGTCGCCACAGACTAGTACATGTCCCTGGGCCTGGAAATTCTTGATCTCCCCCTCAAGGGTGGAGAAGCTGTCATCGTTAAAGTATGGGGATTCTATTGGGGGGATATAGGTAGCACACATGAAGACATTTTTCTCAATTGAGATAATTTCCTTATTAATTTCTAGCCAGATGTAATAGAGTGGGTTAGGTCTGCTCTATACCAAATTAGCATACCCTCTGAGTCTCTTCCCTGTTTCACACCTGGTAGTTTGGTGGATGGGACTACCAGCTCTCTGTAACCTAGAGGGCAATCAGTGGGTTCGTCTCCTCTATACAATGTTTCTTGTAGGATGACAATGTCTGTATTTCCAATGTCTTTGATGAAGTTTGGGTTCCTGCTCTTTAGGCCAAAGGCAGATGACCTCAGACCTTGTATATTCCAGGATGAGTTAGTAAAAGCTTTGTGTTCCATAGTGTCTAGTGTTGTTTTTGTGTGGTTTAGGCCCGGACCATCACAGTAGGTGTGAGCAGAGCATGTTGAGCATCTTAGGTCGCAGGATGGTGCTTGGGTGGGTGTAATAGTGGGTGTTGGGCCTGTTGCTCTGCTCACTGCCTGGGCATATGTCCTGCTGTCATGTTGAGGTCCTTGCCGCAGGGGCGGGGGGCATGGGGTGGGCAGAAGGGATAAAGTGTCATTGATCTGCATTATTATGATATGCCGGTGGCCTCGATTTATCTCTGATGAGGCAAATTCCAAATGAAAGAGAAAAGATCTCATCACTCTCTTTCATTAAGAGTCAGGAAAATAAACAAGGGGAGGGTGGACGTGGCGACAGAGGGGGGAAGAAAGGAGGAAAGGAGGAAAGGAGGACAGTGGTAGCGTGTGATTTAGAATATGTGGGCTCTCTCCTCCGCACTCTTGTCTCCTCGTTCTACTCTTTAATGTGCGCGTGGGTGATTGACGGGTGAGTGTGGGTAGAATCGTAAAACAAATTAACCTCATGAAGGTCGTGGCGGCAGTTATGATCTCTGGTCATGCTGTAGATCTGTCGGTCGCCACAGCGAGAAGAGGAGGTACGTAATGATAACACAGGAGACAAATGAGGATCTGTGAAGGCTGTGAGGACTTAATCGACAAACAAGGACTGGTGGATTAATACATGAGAGCCATCAGGCGCTACATTCAATGCCCACACCATTCTACACACACGTCTGGAGATGGGAGGAGGGGGAGAGGGGTTGGAGGCGGGGGATAGAGGTGGGAGGCGGGGGAGAGAGGTGTGAGGCAGGAGACTCAGCCTGATTGAACCGTGTTTTCTAACAGGTCGCAGCAGGAGGTGTCACAGCAACAATGAGATCAAGCGCTCTGTCTTAAAACCACTTCATTTACATTGTTCTCCTCTTTTCCTCTCCTCCCTACCCCTCTCTCTTTCTGTGTTATCCCCTACTCCTATCCTCTCTCTCTCTCTCTATATATATATATATATATACGTTCTCTTTTGCTCTCAATTTCTCTCTCTCTCCTCCCCCTCTCCCACCCTCTCTCTGTCTCTCTGTCTCTCTTTCTCTCTTTCACTCTCTTCCTCACTCTCTATCTCTCTATCTCTCTCTCTCTCCCTCTCCCTCTCTCTCTCTCTCTCTCTCTCTCCCTCTCCCTCTCTCTCTCTCTCTCTGTCTGTCTGTCTGTCTGTCTGTCTGTCTGTCTGTCTGTCTGTCTGTCTGTCTGTCTGTCTGTCTGTCTGTCTGTCTCTCTCCCTCTCTCTCTCTCTCTCTCTCTCTCTCTCTCTCGCTCTCTCTCTCTCTCTCTCTCTCTCTCTCTCTCTCTCTCTCTCCCTCTCTCTCTCTCTATATATCTCTCTCTCTCTCTCTATCTCTCTCGCTATCTCTCTCGCTATCTCTCTCTCTCTTCTCCGCCCCCTCTCTCTCTCTCCCTCACCACCATCTCTCTCTCTTCTCCCCCCTCCCCCCCTCCCTCTCTCTCCCTCACCACATCTCTCTCCCCCCTCCCTCTCTCTCCCTCACCACCATCTCTCCCCCCCCCCTCTCTCCCTCACCACCATCTCTCTCTCCCCCTCCCTCTCCATCTCTTCCTCACCACCATCTCTCTCTCCGCCCCCTCTCTCTCTCTCCCTCACCACCATCTCTCTCTCCCCCCCTCCCTCTCTCTCCCTCACCACCATCTCTCTCCCCCCCCTCCCTCTCTCTCCCTCACCACCATCTCTCTCCCCCCCCCCTCCCTCTCTCTCCCTCACCACCATCTCCCCCCCCCCCTCCCTCTCCATCTTTTCCTCTCTTATAATGAGACTAGTGTCTGAGCTTCTGATTGTGTCAGACTGCTTCCAGACACCTTTGGAGATTGACGGACAGTTAGTCAACATCACCCAGGCACTTCCACTCAGCACCGGATGAAAGATCTCTCTCACTCTCTCTTTCTCTCTCTCTCTCTCTCTCTTTCTCTCTCTTTCACTCTCTCTCTCTCCTCCGCTCCTCCTCTCCCTGACAGCGATGTGGCGACCTGATAGAGTGTCATTGATCTGCATTATTATGATATGCCGGCGGTGTCGATTTATCTCTGATGAGGCAAATTCCAAATGAAAAAGAAGAGATCTCATCACTCTCTTTCATTAAGAGTCAGGAAAATAAACGAGGGGAGGGTGGACGTGGCGACAGAGAGGGGAAGAAAGGAGGAAAGGAGGAAAGGAGGACAGTGGTAGCGTGTGATTTAGAATATGTGGGCTCTCTCCTCCGCACTCTTGTCTCCTCGTTCTACTCTTTAATGTGCGCGTGGGTGATTGATGGGTGAGTGTGGGTAGAATCGTAAAACAAATTAACCTCATGAAGGTCGTGGCTTCAGTTATGATCTCTGGTCATGCTGTAGATCTGTCGGTCGCCACAGCGAGAAGAGGAGGTACGTAATGATAACACAGGAGACAAATGAGGATCTGTGAAGGCTGTGAGGACTTAATCGACAAACAAGGACTGGTGGATTAATACATGAGAGCCATCAGGCGCTACATTCAATGCCCACACCATTCTACACACACACACACACACACACACACACACACACACACACACACACACACACACACACACACACACACACACACACACCATTCCCACACACCATCACGTAAGACCTATTTTAACCATGAGAAAATTTGACATTGAAATCGTTGCAGATGAGTTCTCATTGAGTGAAGAGTGGGAATAGAGGGAGATGTGAGGCACCCAGGGGATGTCTGGAGATGGGAGGTGGGGGAGAGGGGTTGGAGGCGGGGGATAGAGGTGGGAGGCGGGGGAGAGAGGTGTGAGGCAGGAGAGGCAGCCCGATTGAACTGTGTTTTCTAACAGGTCGCAGCAGGAGGTGTCACGGCAACAATGAGATCAAGCCTCTGTCTTAAAACCACTTCATTTACATTGTTCTCCTCTTTTCCTCTCCTCCCTACCCCTCTCTCTCTCTCTCTCTCTCTCTCACACACTCTCTCCCTCTATCTCTCTCGCTCTATCTCTCTACCCTCTGGTATTGCATTAATGATAGAGACACAAGCACTTCTGTCTGGTTGTCTGTGAGCCGATAAGGGTGTGACTAATTAATTTTAGGCAATCTCTCAGTGAGAAACCAGGTGAGCCAACCTGGCACTAGAGACAGTGGGAGAGAGGGAGAGGGGGAAGGAGGGAGGGAGAGAGGGTGGGAGAAAGTAATGAGAAGAAAAATAAGATGAACAAGGAGAGAGAGAGGTAGGGAAGGAGAAGGAGAGAGAGAGAGAGAGAGAGAGAGAGAGGTAGGGAGGGTGGGAGAAGGAGAGAGAGAGGTAGGGAGGGAGAAGGAGAGAGAGAGGGAGGGAGGGAGGGAGAAGGAGCAAGAGAGAGGGAGGGAGAGAGAAGGAGAGATAGAGATAGGGAGGGAGAAGGAGAGAGAGAGAGGGAGGGAGTAGGAGAGAGAGAGAGGGAGGGAGGGAGAAGGAGAGAGAGAGAGGGAGGGAGGGAGAAGGAGAGAGAGAGAGGGAGGGAGAAGGAGAAAGAGAGAGGGAGGGAGAAGGAGAGAGAGAGAGAGAGGGAGGGAGAAGGAGAGAGAGAGAGGGAGGGAGAAGGAGAGACAGAGAGGGAGGGAGGGAATGGCAGTGTAGTAGAAGTTAATCAGTCTAACGAACGGCAGTGTATTAGAAGACATCGTTAGGCCCAGGGAGGAATGGGATTGAAGCGAGAGAAGAGGGTTAATGTACCTGAGTCATGTGATGAGGGTTGTGTGATGATATAGAGGAGATAGTGTTCTCTGAAAGAGAAGTGAGGGATGCATAGACGTGAGGGATGCATATGAAAAATATTACTATCAATGAATCAAGACCAAGACTAAAGGTAGGCTAATAAAGAAAATGTACAAACGAGGGTCTGCAAGTGACCTACAATGACATTTGTAATTGTAATTGGTATACCTGTCAAAATTATTTCTGATTGCTTTTTTTGCAATGTAATATACTAAGTTTGCTACAATGACATGAGAGAGAGATTTCTACAGGGTGAAATACCACAGTGTGAAATCACAGCAGCAAGATTTGAGACCTGTTGCCACAAGAAAAGGGAAACCAGTGAACAGCATTGTAAATACAACCCATATTTATTCATTTTCCCTTTTGTACTTTTTTCACATCACTACAACACTGTACATAGACATAATTATTATTTTTGTGTGAGTGTTGACTTGTTTTGGCAACGTAAACATGTTTCCCATGTTAATAAAGCCCCTTTAATTGAACTGAGAGAGAGAGTAAAAGGGAGAGAGGAGAAATAACATTGGTGAAGAGAGAGAGAGAGAGAGAGAGAGGAGAGAGAGGGAGAGAGAGAGAGAGAGAGGAGAGAGAGACAGGAGAGAGAGGAGAGAGAGGGAGAGAGAGGAGAGAGAGGAGAGAGAGGGAGAGAGAGAGAGGAGAGAGAGGAGAGAGAGAGAGAGAGGAGAGAGAGGAGAGAGAGGGAGGAGAGAGAGGAGAGACTTTAATACAGTGTTCAATCATTGTCATCTGCCTGGGTTTAGGGCCTGCTTTCTCTGCTCTCTTTTCCCCGAGATGAAGAGAATTAGAATGCAGAGAACGGAGAGACGCAGGGGTGTTCCACCTCACTAAACTCAAGTCGTTTGTCTAATCCCCCTCTCCTCTCCTCCTCCTCTCCTCTCCAACAGGATATTGTTCCTCTCAGATGTTTTTTGTTTGTTTGTCAAGTGCTGTCGCCTGCTCTAGAGAGCTCCTCACAGAGAGAGGAGAGTCTGGCTTTAAAGAGGTAGTCATTTTGGTTCAAATGTAAATGCTGTGTCGTGATTTCAGATAAACCTCCTTAGCTTATGGGCTCCACTTTTTCTGCTATGCTAAGACTACAGTTTATGCCAACATGAGGAGAGACTTTCTTTTGAGTGATGAGAGATACGTTGAGGGCAGACGGGTACAAAGACACATAACTGGATACTGACATGTGGGCTACAAAGATGCAGGTTGACACATCAGTAGCATGTCAAGCATGTCATGTTATAACCAATTTACGAACACTCAACACCTGTTGAATATGGCCGGCAAAAAAACAGGACTAAATTGCAGCACAGTTACAGTCACCAACGCTCTGGATAACATGAAAACAGCCTATCCACCTCTGCTATGGCGAGTGAAACGGTCAGAGTGAGGTGTTCTCTCATTTGTGTCTGGAAGTAACTAGCCAGCTAGCCAACGTTAGCCAGTTAGCTTGGGTGCTTGACTGCCGTTGTGAGGTCAGAACGCTCGGATCAACCCTACTCCTCGGCCAGAGCGTCCAGTGTATGCCCTGAACGCTCCGAGACCGAAACACTCAGAATTTATGAACGGACAATCTGACAACGCTCTGAATTTACGAACTCTGGCCATCCAGATTGAATTTACGAACACACCCGTTGACATAAACAGCAGCTGGGCCAATTGTGCGCCGCCATATGGGACTCCCAATCACGGCCGGATGTGATACAGCCTGGATTCGAACCAGGGACTGTAGTGACGCCTCTTGCACGGAGACCGCTGCGCCACTCGGGAGCATGCATAAATGGACAGACATGTAGTTAGACCAAGGGATGGAGAGACCATGGAGAGAGGGATGGAGGAAAATAGGGATGGAGAGACCATGGAGAGAGGTATGAAGGGAGAGGGTCTGCTCTGTCTGGCCTGCTGTCTGGAGCATCACTGATCCTTATCTGATATTGCCTGCTGCATGCTGCCTGCTGCTTGCTGAGACTTTTCAGAGAGGTAAGGTATGGCCAGAGCAGAAGGTATGGCCAGAGCAGAAGCTATGTTTCTCAGAGCCATTCCAGTTCAATGTTTAGTTTTGATTTACATTTGGTTAAGTGGTCAACTAATGTGTATTCAACTTGAAAGCAACTCTCTCTCTCTCTCTCTCTCTCTCTCTCTCTCTCCCTCTCTCTCTCTCTCTCTCTCTCTCTATCTCTCTCTTTCTCCAATTAGACATAATTGAGCTTTATAGACCAGGTAACAATTGACTTGATTAAAAATAACGAGAGTCTATTGAGTCTATTACTGGGAGAAGTAATTGTCTCCAGTCAGTGATGACAAGTGTCTGTCTCTGTTTGATCAAGGGCCCTGGGGGACACCAGTAGTGAAGGTACATGGTGCAGACACAGATCTTCTCCACGTCACCTGGTAGGAGCGTCTTGCCAGGTAGGATGCAGTCGAAGAGTGTGCAGAGGCTGAGACGCCCAGCCCTTAGAGGGTGGAAAGGAGGATCTGACAGTTCACGGCGTTGAAGGCAGCAGTTAGATCTAGGAGGATGAGAACAGAGAAGAGCAGTCTCGGGTTGAATGACCCGTCTTTAAGCCTGACTTGTTAGGGTCAAAAAGATCGTTCTGAGAGAGATAACGAGAGAGTTGTTCAGAGACAGCACGCTCAAGTGTTTTGGAAAGAAAAGAAGGGTCTGTAGTTTTTGACGTCAGAGGAGTCAAGTGTTGGTTTCTTGAGGAGGGGAGCAACTCGAGCCATTTTGAATAGGCTGAGTGAATGAGGAGCGGATGTCGTCAACCTTCTTTTCAATGTGGTTGACAAAGTCGTCTTCAGACAGGAAGGAGGAAGGGGGTGGAGGATTCTCTAGGGTTACAGGCAGAAGCTTGACATTTAGAGTGCTATAAAGTGGCTTTAGCAGAGGATACAGAGGAAGAAAAGGTAGAGAGGAGGGAGTGAAAGGATAATAGGTCCTCAGGAAGTTTAGTTTTCCTCCATTTTCGCTCAGCTGCCCGCAGTACAAGTGTCATTTCATTGACCATTCACAAGCCAACATAGTAAAATGCTCTCCTCCAGGAGATCTGGTAACAGTCATTGAGTAGTTTAGCTGTCAGGGCATTGCCGTCAGGTCTAGGCAGAGCTGTTTTTGGCGGTCATGTTTTGTGCATTATTACCTCCTCCCAGTGATAGCTAGCTGCCTTTCCTGTTCCTGAGTGTATTGAACTGTATGGACCATCCAAAAGGGAGGAGATCAAGCATTTAATGAATATAAAACACCCCAAACAAACAACTATTTTTTTAACAGTGTAATTTTCCTGAAATGGCTGAAATTGGCTTGGGCTCCTCAGGGAGCAATGGAACCTGTTCAAGAGTGAAAGGGAACGTTTGAAAATCTAATTGGGCTATTCACAGAAAATCAAAATAAACAAAATATATCCCCCGACTCTCTTGGTGCCTGCGTGGGTGGATGGGTGCGAGAACAGGAGAACGTGCTGAACAGAGAGAAGCTAGCCTACTGTAGCGTTTCGCTTTGATGCTGATGTCTTGTCTGTGTGCTCAGCAAAACCTATTATCTCACCACAACAGTGTTATGAGTCTATTCAAAAGGGAATATATAGTTTTATTGAATCCTATTGTAATGGGTTGTGAGGCGGTGGTTGAACCCTAAGCAGCTTATTGATTATGTAACGTATCAGACCTGTTTCTGATAACTCCATAACGATAAGAACACAGTCAGTCTGTGCTAATGGTGACACTGCACATAAAGGGGTCTGAGTAATGATAGCAGTGGTGAGTAGGGTTGCACATTTTGGGAAATATAGAGGTGGAAACTTTCCGTGAGAATTAACGGGAATATATGGGAATTAACGGGAATATATGGGAATTAATGGAAATATATGCAAATTAATATTAATATAATTTAAATGTAGATGTTTTATGCATTGGATATATTTACCATATCATATCATATGGAGACAGAAACAACACGCTTTTACCTTATCATAAGTAGACATATTTTCAAATTATGAAATCCTTCCAGTAGAAATAAAATAAAATAAAAATTGTTACGAATTGAACTTTAATTAAATGAGTTGACTCTTTGCATGGGATGATTTCACTGAACAACAAAAGAAAGGGAATATTGAATGATCCCCAATGATCCATCGCATCTCCCAAAAACATTTTCAACATACATCTGTAAAATGAAAGTCTAGAAACTAAAGCTTTGGTTATCTTCCTCTCAGGCATCCATGTATTCTCCCTGGACCTCCTCAATGTCCACCTCTTGAACATCAGACTCTGAGGCCTCATCTTCACTGTCACTTTCCAACCTGGTTGAGGATGGCTCGTTGTCAGGCTCAAAAGGCCTCAAATTTGCTCGGATGACCACCAATTTTTCGACCCTTGTATTGGTCAGCTTGTGCTTTGGTGTGTGTGATCCAAAAAACAAGGACCAGCTGCTATTTGAGGCAGCTGATGTTGGTGGGATTTGGAGGATGATGGAGGCAACAGGGGAAAGAGCCTCAGATCCACAAAGTCCCTTACACGCTGCAGCGTGTATGAGCTTCAGGCAGAAGTCTTGATGTATTTCAGAACTGCAGATCCTCTTGATGGGGCTGTCCATATTGTCAGACTGTGATATGGCCATTTCATGGAGAGATTCCTTTTCCTCCAGGAGACTGTCAAACATGATGACAACACCACCCCAACGGGTGTTGCTGGGAAGCTTCAATGTGTGGCTCTTATTCTTCTCACTTTGCTTGGTGAGGTAGATTGCTGCTATAACTTGATGACCCTTCACATACCTAACTATTTTCTTGGCTCTCTAGAGTGTAATTATTGTGTATCCATTATTTTCAGTGCCATGATGTCCTTGAGGAGCAGATTCAATGCATGAGAGGCACAGCCAATGGGTGTGATGTGAGGGTAGGACTCCTCCACTTTAGACCAAGCAGCCTTCATGTTCACAGCATTGTCTGTCACCAGTGCAAATACCTTCTGTGGTCCAAGGTCATTGATGACTGCCTTCAGCTCATCTGCAATGTAGAGACCGGTGTGTCTGTTGTCCCTTGTGTCTGTGCTCTTGTAGAATACTGGTTGAGGGGTGGAGATTATGTAGTTAATTATTCCTTGCCCACGAACATTCGACCACCCATCAGAGATGATTGCAATACAGTCTGCTTTCAAGGAGTTGTTTAATCTAAGTGTTTAACTATTTATCTGTACATAGAATTGTATTTGGGTTATTTTTACAGGAAAATGCCACGGGCACTATCTGATGTGTGGAGACATTTCACTGCAGCTAATGTAGAAGGAAAAGCTGCGTACATTGGCAAATACTGTGCCAAATCATATGTGAAGAATGCAACAAAGATGCAGAATCATCTGGCCAAGTGCATAAAGTTCCCTCAGCGCTCACAACAAGCAACCTCTGACAAAAGTCCCTCTACTTCTATTCGAGGTGAAAATGATGACTCAGACACCTCATCAATAGCCACAGCTCATGGTCCTCCTGGAATCTGAAGTGTTTTTGACTCAATGGAGGAACGTAGTCAGAGAAATGCTGATGAATGTCTTGCTCGAGCTGTGCATGCAACTGGTTCACCTCTGATGCTCACAGGCAATGTGTATTGGAAGAGATTTCTGAATGTTCTTCACCCAGCAGACACTCCTCCAACCAGACATGCTTTATATACTAATTTGCTGGATGCAGAGATAAACAGAGTTCAAGTGAAGGTCAAGCAAATCATAGAGATAATATAAATGTTTTAAAATGTTAGCAGGCTCAAGCAAGCTAAAACCCACATGGTAGCAAAAACTAACTAGCTGAAATTGTTAACAAGTACCTTGACTGGGAAGAGTTCCAATGTTGTGTTGGAAAGTCATAGCCAGCTAGCTAACATAGCATCCATTTGCTTGAGCAGGGTGTTTAGGTAGGCTAAACTAGCTAGCTGCATTTGCTAGCTAAGTAAGTGAAAAAAAAATGACAATCTTTCTCTCTTGCTTCTCCTTCATTTTGGAATAAATGAATTGGTTCAAAACGGTTCAACTACTGTCTTTCTCTACTCACCACATGTTATACACTGAAGTGCTAGCTAGCTGTAGCTTATGCTTTCAGTACTAGATTAATTATCTGATCCTCTGGGGGGACAATATGTCAGTTCATGCTACAAGATCTCTGATAGGCTGATCGACGCCCCTTGGAAGTTGTCATGATTACTATGTAAGTCTATGGAAGGGGGTGAGAACCATTAACCTCCTAGGTTTTGTATTGAAGTCAATGTACCCAGAGGAGAATGGAAGCTAGCTGTCCGCTGGCTACACCATGGTGCTACCCTACAGAGTGTTGTTAAGGCTACTGTAGACCTTCTTTGCAAAATAGTGTGTTTTAATCAGTTATATGGTGACGTGTGATTATATTTTGTATAGTTTTATCTAAAAATTATAACTTTTTTAATGTTTTACAAAGTACATGAAATTCAATGAGGTGGATGGTCCTCCCCTTCCTCCTCTGAGGAGCCTCCACTGATAGAATTGCATTGCGTAGAAGAGACATTGTTAGAAATGGGAAGTGTGACAGCTCAATTACCTTCCTATCTGCCATGTTTTGAATGTCTCATCTAAAAGAAGGTCCACCTGGTGTTGGTTGAGATTGCAGCATTGACGTCAGAGCATAGACTACTGTAGAGTGAGCTGCCTACTGAACGGATTGGGGAGGTCCTCCAGACAGCCAGATCAGACCTTCAGAAATAAGAGGGTTTCTGTTGTCATCTCTCTCATTGCGACATGAAGAGGAAAATAATAGTGGGATATTGGACAAACCCTTAAATTCAATCAGCCTCTCTCTCTCCCCCCCCCCACCCCCCTCTCTCTCTCTCTCTCTCTCTCTCTCTCTCTCTCTCTCCCTCTCTCTCTCAAAGCACCATGCAGTTTATCCTGCCAGTGTATCATCAAGTCAAGGACCATCGCCTTTCCTGTATTACATTACAAAACACACACTCATACACCGCATGATTGTTTTACGACCATTTTCTTTGTACACCTCCTCCACCACAATTGAATAACGCTATTTGGCTTTTAGGAGAAACAACAAAAAGATGAAATGAAAAGTTCTCGCTCTTAGCATCAGTATCAAGGGGCTACTTTTCGTTCTGCTACAGATGACAGAGACAAAAAAAAACAGACGTTTTTTTCTCTCTCTCTCTCACTACCTTTTCTTATTTTTTGCCCTTCAATCTGTTTTTGGTCTCAGGTTCTGACAGATATCTGGGGATTTGTGCGGTGCGATGGCGGCAGAGGAGGTGCAGGCATGCAGAAAGGCAACATTAGCTGGAAATTGGAAAGAATTCATGCGTGTTGTTTTGGAATGAATTGAAACCTGGCCTACGCCGGTATCGATTCCTATGTTGTTTTAACGCCGCCATCCCCCATCACCTTTCTCGTTCTTTTTCTCACCCTTTTCCTTCCGCTCATGCTATCATCAAAGGGGGATGATTGTAGGAGAATGTATCGTGACTTTTGATCTTTGATCCACAGGTTCAAGAGCAGTTTGTAAACTCGTGGAATGAGCTTTCTCTGCTTCTGTTTGACCTCTGTAGAGAAGCACAGAGACATAATTACGGTATAAACGACGCTATAATGGACCGATTATTAATTATTAACTGCCTGCCTTTTTATCTTTCATGCCTATATATCTGGAAGACGCTTTAATCTCCATTCACTCGTCCTTCATTGTTCAGAAATGGGCTTGTTCTTTTTCTACCTGATCTACTGACACTTCCTGTCTGTCACTGGAGGTTTACAACCTGACCTCTTTAACACTTCCTGTCTGTCACTGGAGGTTTACAACCTGACCTCTTTAACACTCCCTGTCTGTCACTGGAGGTTTACAACCTGACCTCGTTAACACCCTCTGTCTGTTACTGGAGGTTTACAACCTGCAGTCACTTGTCAAATATGATTTGTCTCTATCTCTGTGAAAGAGCTGTGTATGTGCACATGTGCAGGAGTATCATACATACTGCACAGGGGTACATGCAAGTAAAATAGGCATGTGTGTTTGTGTGTGTGTGTGTGTGTGTGTGTGTGTGTGTGTGTGTGTGTGTGTGTGTGTGTGTGTGTGTGTGTGTGTGTGATGTATATGAAATGTAATCAAGCATTAGCAGGACACAGAGTGCTTCATGGTCCGTATGCGTCTCTAATTAGACAGTGTGTTTACCTAAAGAGTCATCCTCTCAGTCCCAGTAGACAGACGGCAGAGAGAGAGAGAGCGCTTGTGTTTGTGTGTGCGTGTTGTGCATGTGTGCGTGTGTACGTGCATGTGTGCGTCTCCTTGCGTGCTTGTGTGTGTGTGTGTGTATGTAAAAAGTCCATGCTCCAGCAGTCCCAACAGACAGACCAGAGAGTGGCCCTGTGTTCTAACCATCAGTGCTCCTCAGAATATCAAACACATCCTGGCAATAGAAACACTCTTAGTCCTGAATAACAATTTATGCTCTTTGAAATATTGATATAAAATAGTCACTTTTATCATGAAAAGTTTGTTAATGAATCCTATGGGGTTGGCAGTTGGGTATCGGCAATAAATTAATAGAAATAAGAAAACTCAATGCACTAGAGAGTTCTTATCTGATACATGGGCCTGGATGTGACTAGTCCTGTTCCCACCAGCATAGGAGACTCAAACTCCTGTTCTCTCCAGTGACCATGGTTTCCAAAATACAAGTCCTTCCTCTGAACACAGACAGCCGGTGTTGCGGCAGGCAGACGGCGTGTCCATGCCGGCTGGTGATAGATGTATATTTAGTGTGACTGTTTTTACACTGCTCTCACACGCGCCAGCTGATATATGGGCCAATAATTGCTGGCCGTGGGCATAAAGAATGGGCTTTTTTCAGAGCGGTTGGAGATAACACGATCCCAGCCTAGCTGCTATTAGAGACCGCATCTGCGTCCCAAATGGCATACTATTCCCTGTTTAGTGCACTACTTTTGACCAGAGCCCTGTGGGCCTTATAAGGGGAATAGGATGCCATTTGGGACGCAGCCCCTTTCTCTCTGAGGATAATTAAACAATATTTCCAAATCAGGCCGGGGCTGACAGCGGCGAGGGGATGGATGGGATAGTTGTGTGGTGCCGAGCGATGTAATTTGTGGAAGGATAATGCATGGTGGGAATAATCAGGAGGCCGTGCTTGTCAGTAGTTTTGGGAACGGCTAAGTAATGTGTGAAATAAGCATGTGAATGCGTCTATCTACGGTTAGAGCCTGGGCCAGGGAACTCTTTCTTTTTCTTTCTGTCTCCATTCCCTCCATTTCACAGCCTCTCTCTCGCTCTCTCTGTTTTGCAATGTCCTAAGGCGTTGGATAGGCTTGAAAGGAATATGAAAATACTTAAAATCTTAGTAGAAGAGAAGGGGAAGAGTAGCAGAGGAGGAGAGGAGTAGAAAAAGGCTTCAGTTACCTAACTTTAATTTAAGCTTTCAGTCCAAGAAAATGTGTTTAAATTCTATCCCATTCCGATGTTTAAACTCTATCCCATTCCGATGGCATTTTGTGTGTGCGTGCCTGTGTGTTCCTCTTGAGAGGAGGCCTGACATAAACAACAACACTCTGCTAAGACACAAACACACGCACTATCCACTCAATACAGCTACCGAACAAAATAAGCTTACATCAATGAACCCATCCGCCCTGCTACCACCATTTTGATATTCTGTTCCACACCATTTCATCTTTTAAAAGTCTTTGAAAACACTGAAATAAAAATCAATGCTTGGTCTTTGCTGATATGTCTGACAATTCAGGTAGGTTAAGATTTAATGGAGAGTTCATAACATGAAACTGGTTAAGTTAAATATTCCTTGTGTCAACTTATGATCTACAATGTGTGAGTAACTAACTAAAACAATAACTGTTTAAAAATCCCAAATTGAACTTGAGAGTTGAATAACGCAGGAATGCACAAACCTTCAGACACCACCCTCAGACTCTCCTTACATGTCACGACCGGGTGCAGAGACAGACCAAAACACAGCGCAGGGATTATAGTTCGACATCTTTATTTCCTTGTATTTTATATACTATGTATAATTTACACCAACAAATAACGAACTATAACGACACCGAACAAACTAACGACACGTTCACATAAACACACACACAAATGAACGGACGTAACAAAGGCACACTTACATTCACCGTGACATGCGACATATAACGACAACGACCCACACCAGAGTGAAGGACAGACTTAACATACATAGGATCCCTAATTAGAGACAATGCGGTGCAGCTGCCTCTAATTAGGGATCCACCCAAAACCCACACAGAAACAGAAAAGAAAGACACTGTCAGACTCTGACCATAGCTACATAGAGAAGCAAATAGGCTTCTCTATGGCCAGAGCCTGACATTACATCATCATCGTAGTAAAGCACAGCTTCACTGAGAGGGTCACTCTGCCTCCCTCTCTGCCCCAGATTGGAGCATCGCCCCGGGGCAGAAGCTCTCGAGATGAGCCCCTCTGTCTGGCTCTGTTATCCGATGCCCTGGTGATGGGAGGGTGAAGAGATTGAGAGGGAGAGATATAAGGTAGCAGAGAGAGAATGAGAGTAAGAGGGAGAAGGAAATTCAGATATAAAAACAAAGAGAGCTTATAGCGGAAGTATCGTTTTAAAGGTAATTTCCCATTGAGCCGACACATGCAGAGTTTACCGTGAATGCATTCTCTGCGAATGCGGAACATTGCCTTTAAATTTCAATCAAGCTATATCGCAGATCTTCCACGATACGGATTGAATCCAGCCCTTACTGTGAGAGAAAGAAAGTGGTATAGACAGACTTGCAATAGGGCTCCATCGGTTCTGGCTCCGGAACTGACACGGCCACTCATTTTTAGCATACACATTTCAACAACATGCTGGTTATCGTGGTTCTAAAAGTTGAACAGGTTAAAAAAATCGCAGTGTTGAACCATTAATTCAAAAGATTTGAAATGTCCTTAAAAAATGTATTATATATGAAAGAAAAGTCAAGGGTACTCAACTGTGTACATACCGGAGTTAGGAGGCAACAAGGGTACAAGACTGTGTACGTACCGGAGTTAGGAGGCAACAAGGGTACAAAACTGTGTAGGTACCGGAGTTAGGAGGCAACAAGGGTACAAGACTGTGTAGGTACCGGAGTTAGGATGCAACAAGGGTAAAAGACTGTGTAGGAGGCAAAAAAGGAGTTAGGAGGCAAAAAAACGACTCTTCCCGTACAGCATTGAGGTTTGTGTCGTCCAGTCACAGAGCAGGTGCAAGCCACGTGATCTGTTGGTGAGCACATGATGCCGCTCGATAGCTGCTGTACTGTCCAATCACGGGGCAGATGCAAGTGACATGATCTGTTGGTGAACACACGTGTTCACTCGCAGATCACATTACTTATATCTGTGCTGTGATTGGAAGATACAGACCGCAAGGCTAATGGTTAGTGTCGTTTCTGGTGCTTTTTGAACCTTAAAAACACGACTTTTCAACACAGAGGTTGAAACATTCATAACTGATGGGCACTACATGAACATACAAATTGTCTTGTAATCTCGGGAGAAAAAAGAACACCCACGTTAAACAGTAATATCACTATTGTTAATATTTATTATCACAACGGATGATTGCATTGAGAATGAACTTCCTGGAACCCCTCGTCGTGCCCTATAGTAAAGTAGTAGCCATCCAAACTGCCTGCCTGGACACCTCCCATCTCTCTGCCCCAGACAGGATGCCATACTGCTGAGGGGGGTCCCACTGGAGAGAAGGAGCGCCATATAACTCAAACACCAGTCAGTCACAAGAATCACAAGAATCACAAGAATCACTTTCTCTTCTCTCAATAATCCCTTTAGTCTAGTACAGGACTTTTGTGATAGAAAGTCAATGATGAGATGATGAGATGTTGAGTTCAATTCTATAACACATCTTTAGGGTACATTTGTACCCTCTGTCCCCATAGGAGAACCATTTTTGGTTCCAGGGAGAACCCTTTTTGGTTCCAGGTAGAACCCTTTTGGGTTTCATGTAGAACCCTCTGTGGAAAGGGTCCTAAATGGAACTCAAATGGGTTCTACCTGGAACCAACAAGGGTTCTTCAAAGGGTTCTACTAAGGGGACAGCCAAAGAACCCTTTTAGGTTCTAGATAGCACATTTCTTCTAAGAGTGTGTAGACTTTTCTAAACGTAGTGCTGTGTCATGACGTTGGTAGTTGTCAGTGTTTTGTGGCTGTGTTTCTTTTCTGATGGCAAATAAAGGGCTCTGGTTTAAGTGCGCATTTGTTTGAACCCGGGACCAATAGAGGTTAAGTTGATTAAGTTATGCGTGTGTAGGGATGGAGCAGGCATGATTAATGAAAACTCTCAGAGACAAGACCACAGGATAAAACAATACAGAGAACAGTGACATGACATCCTGGACTGACTGGAGCAGGGAAGAGAGAAGGGAGTGAAGATACATTGAGTGAGGGTTACAGATGACAAAGGGTGATGTACAAAGCATGCCATAAACAATATACAATGCCTAAGGATGGTTTAGAATAGATTGACAGTAAGAGAGTGAAGGAAGAAGGTAGTGAGAGGGGAAGGAAGGAGGGGGTGAGAGGGGGAAGGAAGGAGGGAGTGAGAGGGGGAAGGAAGGGTAGCAAGAGAGAGCGGTAGACAGTCATTAAATGGAGAGACTGTGAGAGGAGGCATGGCTATGGAGGACGAGAGAGAGAGAGAGAGAGAGAGAGAGAGAGAGAGAGAGAGAGAGAGAGAGAGAGAGAGAGAGAGAGAGAGAGAGAGAGAGAGAGAGAGAGAGAGGCAAGGCTATGGTTTTAATTGGCTCTGGAGGATGATGGGTAATTAAGAGAGACTGACCTAATTACCAGCAGTGCTGGGACTCCTCCTAATGCCTCTCACTAAGTATGGGACTATTAGACTGACAGGCTTGTAGTATCTATGGAAAGGCTGGGGGGTTGAGTAGGGCCTATGTGAGTGTGTGGGCGTTTGGGAACATGTTTGAGTGTGCGTATTTGCACAGTGCACATTAATCAACCTTTTCAGTTATCACATCAATGTAAATATGCCAGAGTTGTGAGTGTTGGTGTTGTGTTTGTATGTGTGTGTTTCTACATTATGTTTTTCCTGAACTGTCAAGGCCTATATTCCTGAACATTTAAAACTACATTTAGTGCACAGAACATTAGGAACACCTTCCTAATTGAGTTGCCACCCCTCAGAACACTCCCTCAGAACAGCCTCGATTTTGTCGGGGCATGGACTCAACAAGGTGTCGAAAGCTTTACACAGGGATGCTAGCCCATGTTCACCCCAATGCTTCCCACAGTTTCAAGGCGGCTAAAGGTCGTTTGGGTGGTGGACATTCTTGATACACACAGGAAACTGTTGAGCGTGAAAAACCCAGCAGTGTTGCTACTAACATACCCCATTCAAAGGCACTTAAATACTTTTTCTTGCCCGTTCATCCTATGAATGGCACACATACAAAATCCATGTCTTAACCTTTTACTGCAGTGGGCTAAATCAAGTGTTTCTTGGTAGTCTTAAACAAATCTACTTTGAAACAAACGTAAACACGTAACACACATGGGTATGGGCTTAAAAAAACAAGAAATCTGTACCATGGCAGATATAGTGTTGACATGTATTACGTTTTGAGTTTGCGTCCCAATATTACACTTTATATACAGTGGGGAGAACAAGTATTTGATACACTGCCGATTTTGCAGGTTTTCCCATTTACAAAGCATGTAGAAGTCTGTAATTTTTATCATAGGTACTCTTCAACTGTGAGTGACGGAATCTAAAACAAAAATCCAGAAAATCACATTGTATGATTTTTAAGTAATTAATTTGCATTTTATTGCATGACATAAGTATTTGATACATCAGAAAAGCAGAACTTAATATTTGCTACAGAAACCTTTGTTTGCAATTACAGAGATCATACGTTTCCTGTAGTTCTTGACCAGGTTTGCACACACTGCAGCAGGGATTTTAGCCCACTCCTCCATACAGACCTTCTCCAGATCCTTCAGGTTTCGGGGCTGTCTCTGGGCAATACAGACTTTCAGCTCCCTCCAAAGATGTTCTATTGGGTTCAGGTCTGGAGACTGGCTAGGCCACTCCAGGACCTTGAGATGCTTCTTACGGAGCCACTCCTTAGTTGCCCTGGCTGTGTGTTTCGGGTCGTTGTCATAATGGAAGACCCAGGCACGACCCATCTTCAATGCTCTTACTGAGGGAAGGAGGTTGTTGGCCAAGATCTCGCGATACATGGCCCCATCCATCCTCCCCTCAATACGGTGCAGTCGTCCTGTCCCCTTTGCAGAAAAGCATCCCCAAAGAATGATGTTTCCACCTCCATGCTTCACGGTTGGGATGGTGTTCTTGGGGTTGTACTCATCCTTCTTCTTCCTCCAAACACGGCGAGTGGAGTTTAGACCAAAAAGCTCTATTTTTGTCTCATCAGACCACATGACCTTCTCCCATTCCTCCTCTGGATCATCTAGATGGTCATTGGCAAACTTCAGACGGGCCTGGACATGCGCTGGCTTGAGCAGGGGGACCTTGCGTGCGCTGCAGGATTTTAATCCATGACGGCGTAGTGTGTTACTAATGGTTTTCTTTGAGACTGTGGTCCCAGCTCTCTTCAGGTCATTGACCAGGTCCTGCCGTGTAGTTCTGGGCTGATCCCTCACCTTCCTCATGATCATTGATGCCCCACGAGCTGAGATCTTGCATGGTGCCCCAGACCGAGGGAGATTGACCGTCATCTTGAACTTCTTCCATTTTCTAATAATTGCGGCAACAGTTGTTGCCTTCTCACCAAGCTGATTGCCTATTGTCCTGTAGCCCATCCCAGCCTTGTGCAGGTCTACAATTTTATCCCTGATGTCCTTACACAGCTCTCTGGTCTTGGCCATTGTGGAGAGGTTGGAGTCTGTTTGATTGAGTGTGTGGACAGGTGTCTTTTATACAGGTAACGAGTTCAAACAGGTGCAGTTAATACAGGTAATGAGTGGAGAACAGGAGGGCTTCTTAAAGAAAAACTAACAGGTCTGTGAGAGTGGGAAATCTTACTGGTTGGTAGGTGATCAAATACTTATGTCATGCAATAAAATGCATTCAATATTTAAAAATCATACAATGTGATTTTCTGGATTTTTGTTTTAGATTCCGTCTCTCACAGTTGAAGTGAACCTATGATAAAAATTACAGACCTCTACATGCTTTGTAAGTAGGAAAACCTGCAAAATCGGCAGTGTACCAAATACTTGTTCTCCCCACTGTACATCATAGAAAGACTGAAATACTGTTTGACATAGAAACACCAGATTTAATTTATTAACTATGAAATTATGAAATATATGAATACCAATTGACAGTAGGAAAGGGTTTTAATTGTCTTAAGGACTAAGAATCCTTCTTTAACCTGTCTCCTCTGCTTCATCTACACTGATTGAATTGGATTTAACAAGTAACATCAATAAGGAATCATAGCTTTCACCTGGATTCTCCGGGTCAGTCTATGTCATGGAAAGTTCCTAATGTTTTGTATACTCAGTTGTATTTTAAAACAATATGAAATGCTGTTACTCTATCCACAGGAGTGTTGGATACTAGTCACTCATTCAGATTTCAGAGTTACATCTCTATCTGAATATCGCGACCGTTAGGATTGTCTTCTCCTCTGCCGCGATGGGAGGTTGGTGTTGAGTGATTGGTATCTTTCTTTCACTCCCTCTACCTACCTTTCTATACTTTTGTCTCTCTCTCCCTCGCTCTTAGAGAGAGACTACCTCAAATTATCTTTCTATCACTCCACCTCTCTCTCTTTCTGTCACTCTACCTCTATCTCTCTTTCTATCACTCTATCTATCTCTACCTATCTCTCTCTCTATCTCTCTCTCTGTCTATCTCTCGGTCTATCTCTCGGTCTATCTCTCTGTCTATCTCTCTGTCTATCTTTCTATCTCTCTATCTATCTCTCTGTCTATCTCTCTATCTATCTCTCTGTCTATCTCTCTGTCTATCTCTCTGTCTATCTCTCTATCTATCTCTCTGTCTATCTCTCTGTCTATCTCTCTGTCTATCTCTCTATCTATCTCTCTGTCTATCTCTCTGTCTATCTCTCTGTCTATCTTTCTATCTCTCTATCTATCTCTCTATCTATCTCTCTGTCTATCTCTCTATCTATCTCTCTGTCTATCTCTCTATCTATCTCTCTGTCTATCTCTCTGTCTATCTTTCTCTGTCTCTCCAGCTCCCCTCTTTTCTTCACTCTTTCTCTCTGTTTGTCTGTCATCCTTGCAGCAGTCTACTCTACTCTATTCCCACTGCGCCTGACATTTTCCAAGAGAAAGAGCTACAGATTGTCATTATTGCCAGACACACACACACACACACACACACACACGCACGCACGCACGCACGCACGCACGCACGCACGCACGCACGCACGCACGCACGCACGCACGCACGCACGCACGCACGCACGCACGCACGCACGCACGCACGCACGCACGCACGCACGCACGCACACACACACACACACACACACACACACACACACACACACACACACACACACACAGACACGAAAAACACGCGCATACACACACACGCACGCACACACACAGACACACACACACACACACACACGCATACACACACACGCACACACACACACACACACACACGAAAAACACACGCATACACACAGGCACGCACACACACGCACACGCACACACGTGCAATTCATAATCTCTTGTACATTTCTCAGGTTCCTCAGTTGCACCAATCCAGCAGTGATTTCCATACCCTTTCTGTGTGTACAGTATGTGTGTATGTGTGTGTACAGTATGTGTGTATGTGTGTGTACATTATGTGCACTGTTGTGTGTTAACAATCAAGCTGAGAAACAGCCTCTCTTCCTGTGTGTGTTCCTGCCCTGGGACCCTATGCTGCGTTACTCTGACAGCCGTTCCCCAGTCCACATAATGACCATATCAGTCACCATTGATGCACAGTACCACCATGGGTAGCCAGGGCCTCCCGAGCCTCGCCGCCCTAGACATGACAGCCTGGAGTGGGCCTGAATTTAGGACACCTCCTCCTACGCCTCCCTGACCTGTGGAATTCCCCTGGTACTTGTTTTAACTTCCATTATGAGAAACAGCACAGCACACTGGTTGGAGCTGAGCCTTACATTGACAGACTTACTTATTCTCCCATGGCTGTTATTGGATTTGTATGGTTTTGAAAATGAATAACTCTTATTATTTTATGTGCTGTCTGAGAGTTTCATTTATTTTATTATTGAATTCCTATTGTGCCTTCAACTCTATCCCTATTGGACCAAGTCTTTAGGTATCTCCGCTTCTCCATTCTCTTCCCCTCTTCAAAAAGTAAACCCCAGCAAACAGCGTCTCCCGAACATTTCCTGTCAAATCAATCATACAGGATAGGAGGAGTGACCAATTGGACTCTCAAAGAGAATCTCTAATAAGCCAAACAGGGTGATTGAAAGTTTAGTCAATATGAACGGAGGGAGTGCAGATAATGTAAAGAGCGGAATACGGAGGATTCATGAGATAGAGATGAAAGGAAAGGATGGAGCCAGAGGGGGAGAGAGATGGCAAGATGTAGAGAGCAATGGAATGTGAGCTGAATTTGATTTGGAGTCCTGCGGGGACACTTTGTAGTGGAGTCTACCCCCATCTCTCCCCCTCACAGCTCCCTCATCACTCCTCACTCCACCACACCCTCACTCCCTTCCTCTCTCTCCCTTTCCTCCCTCCTCTCCCTTACTGATCTCTCCTCCTCTCCCTCCCTTCGTCCACCTAAGCCCCTCATCCTCTCCTCCCTCCTCCCAACTCTGACCGGTCCATCCCTGGCTCTGTGTCAAAGCCTTCACAAAGCCCCAATAAAGGCTTCCAATCTCCCCCAAGGCCTGACCAGCACCTCAGACATCCTCCCCCTCCTCCCCTCCCTATTTACCCCAGTTCTCCTCTCTCCAAGATTCATTTTTTCCTTCAGACATGCAGTTGACTATCCAAATAAAGTGTCACGTTCCTTCTTTTATTTAAGCTCTATTTCTCTCTCTCTCTCTCTCTCTCTCTCTCTCTCTCTCTCTCTCTCTCTCTCTCTCTGCAACAAAATGTCTAACACATGAACTATGTGGTAGCTCAGCTCAGCCACTAACCAGCACTCCTGTCATTCAATAGGTCAATACATGAATAGATTATTGACTACATCAATGTCCTGGTAATCAACAAAACATTATTTTGGATGAGTAAATTGTAAACACTTATCTTTTCACCTACCAACACCAAACAGCACTTCCACACTTCTACAATTTCACAGAATACACTTTAATTTGTCTCTTTACAAATACACTGTAATTTGTCTCTGCAATTTGCTTCCTGAACTCAGTCACTCTGCAAACCACTCTGTTTAGAAGTCAGTTCTTATTTTGACCTGGTGACAGCCCCACAAAACATGTTTTTCAATGAGTGTCCCCATGCACAAGCAGTGTCTCCAATACACACTGGCCCTTATAAATCTGTAGAACATCTGTTGATCTGTTGTCCCGGAACCCACTGTAGACAAATATAAGTTTGTATTGTAACACACAGCATGTCTTTACTTTAAACTGTGTGAGTTCTCAGAGTTGTTATATTTCAGCCAGGAGCCTGGCATTGACCATGCAGGGAAATAACACTGCTTTATTGTAAGATGGCTGTTTTGGAAAACAAGACGAAAAGGCTGCTGCTTTATTCCAAGCTGCCAAACCACTGTCATTTGAGAAAATAAAAAAAAGTCTCTGCTAAAGTTTTTTTTACTGAGCGCTGAGACCTGGGTGTCTGTATGTTTGACAGATTTCCCAAATACAGAACCTCTACTCCAAACAATGAGAAAAGTCTATCAAGCATATCATGATGGTGGAATGGAACTCCAGAAAGCTTTCTATCATTCTGTCTCTCGCACGCAAGGACACCCACACACACACACACACACACACACACACACCCACACACCCACACACAAACACACACACACACACACACACACACACACACACACACACACACACACACACACACACACACACACACACACACACACACACACACACACACACACACACACACACACACACACACACACACACACACACACACACACACAAGCACAAGCACACACACTCACGCAAACAGACACACAGCTAGGCAGCAGTATTTTTAGACGGGGACAGCGTATAGAAGTAGCTGTGACCCCTGACCTTTGTGTGAGTGGTGAAAGTGCCCTAAGGGGAACCAATGACTGAGACTGTTTATAATGTTTTTTTCTCTGCGTGCCAGGGTAATGCCATTATGGTTACTGTTGGCCTTCTCTGTGGGTTTGTTTGTGATGAGGCTGAGGTATTCCAGCAGTGAAAAGGTAAAATGTCTGTTGTTTAACTTATTGTTTGGCCAGGCCAAGTTGGACATGTGGCTAACAAACCCGGTGTTATTATTCAAAGGGATGGTCTGTGTGTGCCTCAGGGTTGAGTTTGAGTTTTACAAAATTATCAACGGTGTGGAGATGTTTCAGTAGGTTTAGGGGCTTAGGGGGGCTGTTTGTAGTGTTTTTAGTGGAATGAGGATGGCTCATTAAAGTTAGACAAAAAGTATCTCTCTCTCTCTCTTTCTCTCCCTCTACTTTCTCTGTCTTCCATCTCTCTCTCCATCTCGCTCACCCCTTCATCTCTCTTTCTCTCCTCTCTCTCTCCCTCTACTTTCTCTGTCTTCCATCTCTCTCTCCATCTCTCTCACCCCTTCATCTCTCTTTCTCTCCTCTCTCTCTCCCTCTACTTTCTCTGTCTTCCATCTCTCTCTCCATCTCTCTCACCCCTTCATCTCTCTTTCTCTCCTCTCTCTCTCCCTCTACTTTCTCTGTCTTCCATCCCTCTCTCCATCTCTCTCACCCCTTCATCTCTCTTTCTCTCCTCTCTCTCTCCCTCTACTTTCTCTGTCTTCCATCTCTCTCTCCATCTCTCTCACCCCTTCATCTCTCTTTCTCTCCTCTCTCTCTCCCTCTACTTTCTCTGTCTTCCATCTCTCTCTCCATCTCTCTCACCCCTTCATCTCTCTCTCTCTCTCTCTCTCCCTCTACTTTCTCTGTCTTCCGTCTCTATCTCCATCTCTCTCACCCCTTCATCTCTCTTTCTCTCCTCTCTCTCTCTCCCTCTTAGTTTGCTGTTCTCCCTTCCCACTCTGTATCCCTCCCTCTTTCCCCATCTCCCCTCTCCATCTCTCTCGCTCCTCTACCACTCTCCATCTTATTCTCCCTCTCTCCCTTCCCTCCCTCCTTTTGTATTTTTCATGCCTCAGGAGATTTTTTTTATTTTTATAAATGCAGACTCTGGAGGAGAGCAGATTTAACTCGACCTTTCGCTAACGGAACAGAATAAAAGTTACATGATTATTCTGACAGGATATGACACAATAATAACAACGGCTTCAACACATCTGTCTCCCGACTTTTTCATTATGTACAGTACACACAGTTACAGCCCGGGGGGACACGGTAATAAATTCACTTTGTTAGTAATGAAACAACAACAGCATATCCTAAACCATCCTTACGGGCACACATGTAGGATAACTACAACCACTATAATCACACCAAAGAGACACCGGTTGGTTGGCAGTGTATGAGTCACCGTATTAGGAAATAGAATGTGATTTGATGCAGTCTTCAAACTCGGATTTCTAGTTTTATTTGTGAAGGTTGTTTCATCTCCTGAGAAATTAGACTTTCGAGGGTTCTATGCACTGGCCTGAGCTAGACTATAATTCATCCTGTAACCTTTAACACTTTCCCCCCTCTACCCCTCCCTCTACTCCTTCCTCTACCCACCCCTCTACCCCTCCCTCTACTCCTCCTCTACTCCCCCTCTACTCTCCCTCTACTCCTCCCTCTACTCCTCCCTCTACTCCCCCTCTACTCCTCCCTCTACCCCTCCCTCTACTCCTCCCTCTACCCCTCCCTCTACCCCTCCCTCTACTCCCCCTCTACTCCTCCCTCTACCCCTCCCTCTACTCCTCCCTCTACCCCTCCCTCTACTCCTCCCTCTACTCCCCCTCTACTCCTCCCTCTACCCCTCCCTCTACTCCCCCTCTCTACTCCTCCTCTACTCCTCCCTCTACTCCCCCTCTACTCCTCCCTCTACTCCTCCCTCTACTCCTCCCTCTACTCCTCCCTCTACTCCTCCTCTACTCCCCCTCTACTCCTCCCTCTACTCCCCCTCTACTCCTCCCTCTACTCCCCCTCTACTCCTCCTCTCTACTCCTCCCTCTACTCCCCCTCTACTCCCCCTCTACTTCTCCCTCTACTCCCCCTCTACTCCTCCCTCTACTCCTCCCTCTACTCCTCCCTCTACTCCTCCCTCTACTCCCCCTCTACTCCTCCCTCTACTCCCCCTCTACTCCTCCCTCTACTCCTCCCTCTACTCCTCCCTCTACTCCCCCTCTACTCCCCCTCTCTACTCCTCCTCTACTCCTCCCTCTACTCCTCCCTCTACTCCCCCTCTACTCCTTTTTTTTGGGGGGTCACAGGGCTGTATTCAGATGTGTTGTTCAGGGCAACACAGGAAGAGCAGGTGTGTGTTCTACAAGTGCTGTGGGGGTTGTGCCTTTGATGTGGAGCTCATGGTGGGAGATGACGTGCATGTTGGTGTGTGTGGTGGTTTTGGGAGGCTCTCTGTGGACTGTGATGACTGCAGGGGACACTGGCTGCAGATGTTGATTACTGTCCTGCTGTGAGCCTATGGATGCCCCCCCCCCCACCCAATGCACACAGTCCTCCAAATGAGCAACAACCGTATGTGTGTGTGTTTCTCTTTTTTTTTTCTTTTTTATCCAGTGCAACTTTTTCATGTAAATCTACAATTTCTTAATTAAAAAATATACGTTGTTTTTTATTTGTGTATTACAGTAACTTAAAATTAAACAAAGGATAACTGTTATTATACCAATAAGCTTATGTGAGACATTCAACAGGGTAATGATATATAGTTATAACTGTAACCAACTCACTCTTAGATGTTCTGCTGCATTAACTCACTCTTAAAAAAGACTCTTAAAAGTCTTTATTGTGAGAGATAGAGGGAAACAGGGGGAGATGGGGGAGGAGGGGGAGAGATGCACTATTACAGAACATTTGTATAATGAATAGCCAGTTTGTCACAATAACAACAACGTTTTTGCTCACTGGAACATTTACTTTCCATAATAAAAGAACAGTCCACATTATTCAGATCTATAGAACAATAACTAAATCCAACATAATGTGATGTCCCTTTCATCATTCCAAGGCCCGGAGCATAATATTTCGTATTATTCCAATCCATGACAACAGTAGCTACACTAAAGTCTAACTACAGTACAGCCAGTTATGGTCGCCTAATCTGTCAACCATAGCATGAATGAGCTGCCTCAGGAGAGACATATGATAAAGCTAACTATAGATTGTCTTTGCAGTCCACCCTTCAGGAACATATAGCTCTGTATCTTATCCAGAGCAACTTACAGTAGTGAGTGGATACATTTTCATACTTTTTTCCGTACTGGACCCCCGTGGGAATCAAAACCACAACCCTGGCGTTGCAAGCGCCTTGCTCGACCATTCTTGTGGATTCTTTGCACACACCAATGCAATCCCGCAGATACGCACGCGCAAAGAAATACACGCATCGACGTGCGCACAGAGACACAGTGACACACACACACACGCCTACACACACACACACACACACACACACAAACCCACATGCACAAACACACGCGTACGCATGAAGACACACACTTTCGAGCCTTTAGAATGTCCGCATTGCAGCCCTTTTCTGAAGTCAAATAACCAAAGAGCCCTTTAGTGGCCTCATGGGTGTAATGTTATTAATATTTTCATTATTTCATAATTAATTAAAAAAATTATAACAAAACATCTAGTGTTTCTATCTCAAACAGTTAAAAGAAACTTATATTTCAGTCTTCTGTGATTTATATAAAGTGTAATATTGAGATGCAAACTAAAAATTCATAACCATGCGTGTGAGGTGTATACTTTTGTTTCAAAGTAAATTTGTTTAAGACTACCAAGAAACACTGTGACCCTGATTTAGCCCACTGCAGTAAAAGGTTAAACACTTTCCCCTCGTCTTTCCACACTGGTTGGTCGGCAGCGCCGTATTAAGTATGTTGTCCCGGGAAGTGTCGCTTTGACCGATTTCTTGGAGTGTGACTTAAATCCTGTTATATAATAGCTTAGTGGAAGAAGAGGAAGAAGAGGAGGAAGAGGAGGAAAAGGAATAACTATGATCTGCCACATCCTCTATGTTCATCAGAAGGAAGAGAAGAGAGGATTGATGATGACTGTAGCCCAGGGGGCCAAGTTGAAAACCTCATGAAAGCGCTTGAGAAATATTGCAGGATTTGCACTTCCAGGGAGAGAAAAACAATGCACAATTAGATCACTTTTTTAGAGCAAGCTCAAATGATAGTGGGGGTAGTTAGTTAAAAGTAGTGTTGGGAAAGTATTGGAAGCCTTTTGGATCGCAGGGAGGGAACACATGGGGAGAGGACAAAGAGAATGAAAGGGAAGTTGAGTTTTTCTCCCTCTTTCCATCCTTTCAGGCCAGTATAAGTGTTGCTATATAGCTAATAGCCTGGCTAGCACACTACTCAGCAGAGTAGTACAGGTAGTTAGATGTAATTGGGACACGATTTTAAGCTCCAATTTGTTAACATCCTCATCTTTGCCGTTTGGGCTGTGTGAATGAATCACACAGGCGGAAGAGTTGGGAAGGATTTATGAAAAGCATTTCATTTATTTACCCTCGATCACTTTTGGCCTCTCTCCCGGTTTTTAGAGTGGTGTGTGTGTGTGTGTGTGTGTGTATTTGTGTGTGTTATCAGGCAGGCATTTGCTGCTCCTGCTTCCAGTTTGCTAATTTGTAAAACACCAGGCGGGGAAGCGATTTGCAGGCACACCGGATCCTCTTTTGGTGTTGTGCTTTGAAAGCCCCCCCCCCCCTGCTCTGTGTCTCAGCTGTGTTGGAATGGTGTTGTGGCATCACTGGAGATTCTCTTTGATGCTCCATGATTCTTTCAACTGAGGTGATAACTGGGCCCAGATCAGTTTCAAAGTTATTATTTTAATTAAAAATTAATGTTAAAATCCCCCGGTCCCTAAAAGAGTGATTAATTTGAGAAAGCTGAAAGGATACAAAGGCGTTTCATTTAGGATGCTATTACAGAAAGGTGCGTTAGTGAGAACCAATTTAAACACCTGCCTTGTGACTGCCAACTAACCCAAAACAGTCAAGTCTTGGCTGGCCGGTATACAAATATTCACTGCATTGGCCTGTAGGAAAGTGTGCATGAGGTGTGGCCCAGAGTATACAGTAAGTCTGAGTTTCTGGCCAAAAACTCAACACAGATGGATTTTTCCTTAGATGTCCGAATGCAAATACCCACAAAAAGTACAGTTGGTCAGTTTATGTTGGAATAGAAAAGACAGAGAGTGAGGGAGATATTTGGAGAGAGAGACAGGCAGGGGGAGGGGGAGGGCGTGAGCGAGAGAGAGAGAGAGAGGGGGGAAGAGAGGAAGAGAGGAAGAGAGAGTGAGTGAGAGAGTGTGTTTGTGTGTGTGTGTATTTGTCCAGTATTTGTTCATTTGCATGTGCAGCTTTTGTTTGCGACTGTTGTTGATTGATTCATTGACTCATTACTTTACAGCACCAACGCTTGAACAGCACCAACGCTTGAACAGCACCAACGCTTGAACAGCACCAACGCTTGAACAGCACCAACGCTTGAACAGCACCAACGCTTGAACAGCACCAACGCTTGCTTGTTTTCGTACATTTTCTGAATAGCCCATTGCCTCAGTTACTTTAGCTCTAATTAATTTTTGTCTGTTAGGGTATAATGAGAAAACGGATCTCAATTTTCCCCTTTCCCTCCTACCAACGCTTTGTGGTTGTTCATTTCTCCAATTTATCATCAGACATCTTTACTTTGTGGATTTTCTTTGATCAAATTAGCGCCCACTGTATAATCACAGAGTTTGGTTCCACTCTTTACAAAGTAGGTCATACTGTAGCAACCACACACACACACACACACACACACACACACACACACACACACACACACACACACACACACACACACACACACACACACACACACACACACACACACACACACACACACACACACACACACACACACACACACACACACACACACACACACACACACACACACTACTAGTTAGCTCCATTAGTCTCCTGTTGTGGATGCTTAGGGTGTTTATTGGGTAACACATGTACTCTTTATTACCGCATCCCTAGTGGGGATCACATAGAGATGAAATGGCCTCACCGTGCGTCTGAACACACACACACACACACACACACACACACACACACACACACACACACACACACACACACACACACACACACACACACACACACACACACACACCAGGGGAATTAAACTCTACAGCACAGATGCCAGCGTTTTGACATTGCTTTCATTATGGCCCGGGTTGTGTTTTTGTGTGTTTGCCCTGTTGTGTCTCTCTCTCTCCCATCCTCTTGGTCTTTGAGTGCAGACACAGCATGTGGGTCGTTCAACCAATTCGGTTCCTTTTGAGATAATTTGGTGGGAAAAAATGTTTGATTTACAACAAGCTCTCACAGTCTAACTGCAGAATTAGACGTTCATCCAAGTTCTCAAAACTTCTTTTTGTTACTGCTGTTCTGTAAGGGTTGAGGTTTGGGATAGTGTTGAAACATTATGTTTAGGCACTCTTTCCGAATGTTCAAGGTAAGGGTTGAGGTTTGGGATAGTGTTGAAACATTACGTTTAGGCACTCTTTCCGCATGTTCAAGGTAAGGGTTGAGGTTTGGGATAGTGTTGAAACATTACGTTTAGGCACTCTTTCCGAATGTTCAAGGTAAGGGTTGAGGTTTGGGATAGTGTTGAAACATTATGTTTAGGCACTCTTTCCTAATGTTCAAGGTAAGGGTTGAGGTTAAGGATAGTGTTGAAACATTATGTTTAGGCACTCTTTCCGAATGTTCAAGGTAAGGGTTGAGGTTTAGGATAGTGTTGAAACAAACAATTATAAACCAGCGTCCACAACTGGGATCGAAAACCCAACCTTCTGATCCAGGGTCATGGGATTACACCTATCCACCATCCTGTTCACAATGCCCTAGCAAAACCCAAGCCTAATAGCGATCACTGATGTCCCTAGTGGACAGTTTTGAAGGCATTTCCTGACATCCTCAGGACGTGGATAAACGTTAAATTTCAATCTTTAACAAACGCCTTGTTGAATTCACCTAATTTTAATGTTCTGTCATAAAGAGCACATGTTCAAATTATTAAAAAAAACAAGTTCTCATATCAAGAGGTAAAATAAAAAAAATGACTATAGTAAGAGCCTATTAAGCATCAACCAATGTAACAGGGTTGACCATAACAGGGTTGACCATAACAGGGTTGACGATTTCATCTTAAATCCGCCATTAATCCACTTGCAAAAGGGGGGATGGAAGCTTGTTGTGGTCAACAGGGAAGCACAATTGAATGCAAGCTTCCCCAAAAAATATGCAACTGTTAAAAATAAATAAATAATAATCTTCAGAAATGACTTTGTCAAAGCAACAAAAAATAACTAGGGCTTTACAATGATGGTGAACATTTTGACAAATTCTGAAGTTAAATGTTTTTGTTGAATTCTATATTAAAATGGCACTTTATTGAATATAACAGGCTTTTAAATTCAATATTAGTGCACAATTTCCACATCCACTCATTTCGTGGAATGACCCATGTGTTGCAACAGCTCCCTGCTGATCAATTACATTTCTCTCCTCTCTCTCACACTCTCTCCTTCTCTCGTTGAACGTCCAGGCCTCCCTCCTCCTTCCCTCTCTTCTTTCCATCTCTCTACCCCTTATTTCTCTCATTCCCTCACCTCCCTCCCTACCTATATTTCTGATGGCCTCTCTCTCCATCTCTCCTTCTCTCCATGTTTCTGTTTAATCCTCAATAAGCAAAGCAGACTGTACAGTATACAGTGTAGTATGTGTAGTATACTGTACTGTATACTGTGTAGTATACAGGCTCTGAGTGGCGTGATCAATGCTGGAGCTGTGTGTGTGTGAGTTGTTTGTGTGTCTGTGTGTTTGTGTGTATTAGTGTGTGTCTCCTCTGTGTTGTGTTCAGGCTGGCTGATCCTCAGGCACGGTATTATATAATGACTGTTACAAACCTTGCTCTAATCGCATCATGTTGTTGGGGGTGCTTTGCTGCAGGAGGGACTGGTGCACTTCACAAAATTGATGACATCATGACGAAGGAAAATGATGTGGATATATTGAAGCAACATCTCAGTCAGGAAGTTAAAATGGACAATGACCCCAAGCATACTTCCAAAGTTGTGGCAAAATGGCTTAAGGACAACAAAGTCAAGGTATTGGAGTGGCCATCACAAAGCCCTGACCTCAAACCTGTAGAAAATCTGCGGACAGAACTGAAAAAGCGTGTGCGAGCAAGGAGGCCTACAAACCTGATTCAGTTACACCTGACAGTTTGCCTCCCTGCACGGCCCATGATGCACTGCTCTTAGTCACGGCTATGACATTCACACAATCCGGGCTGCTCGCCGCAACAAGCTAAACTGATGAGGCAGGGTTTTCATGAATGTGTTTCCTTCGCTGGAATTGCAATCGTTTTATTATATGGCCCAGGGGTCCAAAACACTGGGTTTGGGAGTAAACACACACACACAAGCACACACAGAGAGAGAGAGAGAGAGAGAGAGAGAGAGACACACATGCACACACACAGAAATCGTTTTTATATTCCCTTCTCCCTGGGTATAACAGCACTATGGATTTGCAATATTTGAGTTGAGTTTGAGGGAGGGAGGGAGGGAGGGAGGGAGGGAGGGAGGGATTGAGAGAGGGACTCATCTTTGTGTGACTCACTTGTCCTTGTCACACATCAGGGTTTTGTTTCAACAGCTCCAAATCTGTGTCCAAATGGCACCCTGTCCGGGTCTTACTAATCACCTCAAACAACCACAAACATGTACCCCAAACAACCACAAACATGTACCCCAAACAACCACAAACATGTACCCCAAACAACCACAAACAGATACCCCAAACAACCACAAACATGTACCCCAAACAACCACAAACATGTACCCCAAACAACCACAAACATGTACCCCATACAACCACAAACATGTACCCCAAACAACCACAAACATGTACCCCAAAAAACCACAAACATGTACCCCAAACAACCACAAACAGATACCCCAAACAACCACAAACATGTACCCCAAACAACCACAAACAGATACCCCAACACACACACACAAGCACACACAGAGAGAGAGAGAGAGAGAGAGAGAGAGAGACACACACATGCACACACACAGAAATCGTTTTTATATTCCCTTCTCCCTGGGTATAACAGCACTATGGATTTGCAATATTTGAGTTGAGTTTGAGGGAGGGAGGGAGGGAGGGAGGGAGGGATTGAGAGAGGGACTCATCTTTGTGTGACTCACTTGTCCTTGTCACACATCAGGGTTTTGTTTCAACAGCTCCAAATCTGTGTCCAAATGGCACCCTGTCCGGGTCTTACTAATCACCTCAAACAACCACAAACATGTACCCCAAACAACCACAAACACTTACCCCAAACAACCACAAACATGTACCCCAAACAACCACAAACATGTACCCCAAACAACCACAAACATGTACCCCATACAACCACAAACATGTACCCCAAACAACCACAAACATGTACCCCAAAAAACCACAAACATGTACCCCAAACAACCACAAACAGATACCCCAAACAACCACAAACATGTACCCCAAACAACCACAAACAGATACCCCAAACAACCACAAACACGTACCCCAAACAACCACAAACAGATACCCTATACAATTCCAAACAACCCTAAACAGGTACCCTTAAGTACCCCAAACAGGTACCCCAAACAACTCCAAACAAGTACCCAAAATACCCCAAAGTACCCCAAACCATCCCAAACAACCCACACAGGTCCCCAAAGTAGCCCAAACAGTTTGGGTGATCAGTAGGACCCTCATACTTAATTTATTATATCCACAGCTATATGGCTGTTTAAAACATCCCCCCTTTATGTCTCTCTCTCCCTCCATCCCCCCTTTATGTCTCTCTCTCCCTCCATCCCCCCTTTATGTCTCTCTCTCCCTCCATCCCCCCTTTATGTCTCTCTCTCCCTCCATCCCCCCTTTATGTCTCTCTCTCCATCCATCCCTCCTTCACCCTTTCTCTTAGGCTACAGATTATCTATTATTCACAGATCTATATTTATAACCCTCTCTCGTCTTCTAGCCTTTTCTATAGGAGAGCCTGTTTTAAATAGTGGAAATAAAAGGAGAGAGAAAAGGGATTGGGTAGCAAAAACATGCCAGTAGTATTACCCTGAGAGGGATGGAGGGATGGAGGGATGGAGGGATAGGAGAGGAGAGGCAGTGGGCGTCACCATGGCCCCAGGCATGCAGAATGCAGCAGAGGAGAGGAGTTTGGAGTGCAGTGCAAGCCCAGACTTTAATGTGGTTCAATGTAGACCACGGTTATCTAACACAACCTAGTCTAGCCTACTTTAAGTCTAGCCTAGTTTCCCAAACCAGTCTCGCCAAGCCTAGCAAGGGCAAATCCAACACAGTCCAACAAAGCTTGGCCGCACAATCAAACAGTGACAAATGCCCACACAGCATAGCAGCACTCAGTTCAGTGAAGCTCTTACACGACCCACTGCCTTTCTGCAGGCCTACACAGAGGTGTGTCCTGTCAACAAAGTGATAGATATTCATGTATTCATGAGTTTGTGTTTATATCCCATGTGTACATGTGTGTAGATGCACACAGTCAGCTGTCACTGCCTATAACAGAACTCCTTGTCAACCTCACTCTATGGAGTTGTCCAGAGGTGACCTTATATTGACAGAGGTCGCCCTATATCAACATTAATATGCTTTGATTAATATGGTTTTGATTGGCACATATGCACCCACACAGACACACACCCACACAGACACAAACCCACATGTTCCCTAGTTCTCATCTGTAAGTCACGACTTGTTGAACGCTGGTGCTGTGTTTCGGGTCACACTAGACAATTGAACTTGTTGTTATGTATGCAGTGAAAAGAATGACATAGCACATGTCATGCAAACAGCTGCAAAAACAACTCACATTAGATCACTCCATGCTGTCATAATAATAATACATCATTATTTGCTGGGTGTTTTTATTTGTCCTGTTTCACACATGTACAGGTGTGTATTAATACATGTGTAAATTGAAATATGTTTTTTTGCAAATCCCAACTCTCCCTGAGACACATCAGTAGATTTTTTTTCACATTTTTGGCTTGCGGATTCAAACTGGAGACATTTCGGTTACTGGCCCAACACGCTGATCGCTAGGCTACCTGGCGCCTATGTCGTGAAGCAGAATGCAAGCTGGAATAAAGCTACAACATTAAAAATAAATTATACTAAACAGTAATTATAAGATGATCATCAAGGACTACAGATGACAACATCATACTTTGGTGCACCAACCCTTAAAGATACAGTGCTCAAATAATCCTTAGCAGAGATGGCTATTGAGTGTTATTGGTGAGGAGATCAGGATGGGGTGCAAACAAAAGCAAGCAGACATACACACACACCACAAAGGCCTATAAATGTGCTCCATCTCGCCCTCGGGGATCTGATCCTGTTTGTCATCCTGTGCCATTGAGATTATAACCCATGAGAGCAGACGTTTAAAGGAAATCAATAAAGGTTGTCAATAACAGATTATGTTAGTGTAGAATTGCTTCAATCAAGCCTTATCAAACTGGTTCAGTATATTTTTCAGCTTTTTCCATGATAACAAAGCCGTATCCATTGGTTATACATCAAATGTGTTGCATCAAGTGTTCAGAGCCAGAGTCACATTTTTTACATCTCTGTCTCTCTGTTTTCAAATCAGCAATCTCTCTTTGTAGTAAAAAATCTGTTAAATTGGGAAAGAAAGACAGAGAGAGAGAGATGGCGAGAGACAGAAAGTGAGGAGCAGAGAGTGGAGAAGAGGTACAAAGAGAGAGAGAGGGGGAGAGAGAGGGAGAGAGAGACGGAGAGAGAGAAGGTGAAAGAGAGAAAAAGAGAGAGAGGTACAGACAGTGTGAGACTCTCAGATCTCTCTTCCTCTTATAATGAACAGTTTGTCCAGAAATGAATGTGTTTCAAGGCCGTAATCAGAACAGCAACAGGGCTCAACAGTGGGTGGTGGACCAAATTAACTAGCTGTGTGTTTCTACCTGCAGTGTGTGTAGTAGGTATGTGTGTGTGTGTGTGTGTGTATTATGTGCAGTCTTTAGCACAGTATTAGTGTGTGTGTCTGACTGAATGTGTTTTGGTGTGAATATACTGCATAATATACAAAACATGCTCTTTCCATGACATAGACTGACTAGGTGAATCCAGTTGAAAGCTATGATTCCTTATTGATGTCACTTGTTAAATCCACTTCAATCAGTGTAGATGAAGTGGATGAGACAGGTTAAATAAGAATGGTCCACCACCCAAAGGACATCCAGCCAACTTGACACAACTGTGGGAAGCATTGGAGTGAACATGGGCCAACATCCCTGTGGAGCGCTTTCGACACCTTGTAGAGTCCATGCCCCGACGAATTGAGGCTGTTCTGAGGGCAAAAGGAGATGCAACTCAATATTAGGAAGGTGTTCCTAATGTTTGGTATACTCAGTGTATGTGTGTGTGTTTGTCTGTTTGTGCAGTTACACCGGCGGACCGCGGTGTCAATAAATTAACACAACCCAAAGCTTACCTTGACTTGGAAGAGTTCCAGTGTTGTGTTGGATAGTCATAGCCAGCTAGCTAACATAGCATCCATCTGTTTGATCAGGGTGTTTGAGTTGTGAAACTGAAAAAAAAGGACAATCTCTCTCTCTCTTTATTTCTCTCTTGCTTCTCCTTCATTTTTGAGTGCTGTTAAGACTACTGTAGACCTTCATTGCAATATTGTGTGTTTTAATCAATTATTTGGTGATGTGAATATATATAGTAAAGGATAACTTTTTATTTTTATGAAATTTACTGAGGAGGATGGTCCTCCCCTCCCTCCTCTGAGGAGCCTCCACTGGTGTGTATGTGCTTGCGTGTGTGTGTGAGACCCCCTCTGAGTATCAGCTTAATTCCTTATAAGTTAATCCAATTAAACAGAACACGAGTGTGTTGGGAGCCGCGCCCGGCCCGTCGGCACGGCAACCTGCATTCTAATCACGTAATGTACCAGCTCGCAGATCGCCCGGGGGTGGAGAGGGGGGTTACATTGATTGCTGCCTCTCTTTTATTCCAGAGATATTCACGAATTAGTCTCAATTGCTCGTCCACTAATATGATGGCACAATAATAAACAGACACGGAGACGCACGTCTTTTTATACCGTGGAGGAGGCCGTACGCTGTGAGTTAGTGGAATGCGATACGTGAGAGCTCTCAGGTCGCCCCTGTTAAGATACTGCAGGCTGCTAATGCAGACTGACATACTGGGAGGACTCATATCGACCCTATTATTATGCATTCAGTACTATTCATATCTGTGGATTCTTCTCCTATACCCTTCAGCTATACTGGAGGGTAAGTCTACACAGTCTCCTTGTTCACCTCCAGGGGTTTCAGAGCAATCTGAAAGTAATAATACTCCCTTGATCTGTGAGTGTGTTTGCGCTATAGTTATTTATTTTTAGAGGATTCTGTAATGACTTGACATAACACGAGTATCCTCCTCTCTCTCTCTCTCTCTCTCTCTCTCTCTCTCTCTCTCTCTCTCTCTCTCTCTCTATTTCTGTGTTCTGCTTCCCGCCTGTCTTTCTAACTATACTTGTTGCCAGGTTGGTTTGTCTGACTATCTTTCAGGTTCCTCCATTCTAAATGTTCTATTTAACAGCCCACCCAACAAGCTCACAAAAACACAACATTGTATTGCTAATGTCTAACAACTGTTTCACTAAGAGGAGAGAACAAACTTGACAATTCCAGTACTGTAGGTGTACAAAGGAACAAATAAAATGTTTGTGACTCGAGGGGCAACTGTGATTTTCACCACAAAGGGAATGTTTGAGTTAGGCTTGTCGGCTTGTCAGAGAACAAGGAGAGGTAATAGCAGACTGGCTCTAACTCAAAACGTCTAGTCATCCCCTAATCACTGCTAATGACCATAATCTCCTCCATTCAACTGGTTCACACAAACCTTTGAGGTGATTACTGCCCTTAAACACACATCTATTTCTCTAGTATTTATTGGAGAGACAAGGTGTTCTGTCCATCCCAAATACCTCTACTTCATCTTTGTCCGATCTCTAAAATTATCTCAAAGGCAATCGATGTCCCATTTCACCTCTGAAAATGAAAGAGAATGACATTTTAACAACGAGGAGAGCTGCTTTTTCCCCAAACACGGAGACTACCTTCAAACAATTCCGCCGCGACTGGCACCTGTGTACCCACAGCAGGCAGGGAAAGTAGGGCGAATCCTCCTCTCTGGCTAGAGCTAGCATGGGGAGCCGGATGGCTGGGAGAAGAGAGGGGGGTGAGTCAGGTAAGCCCAGGCCAAGGACAGACCTAGGACACTACCTGTCTGTCTCTGTCCAGGTCTCTGTGGAACAGCTGCTCCAGTGGACTCACATCACCCACAATGGTGTCCTCCTAACCCACACACTGCCAGGGTGATTCCCTTTCTGTCTCTCTCCCTTTATCTCTCTTTTATCTCTGCCTTCCTTTCCCTCTTTCTCATCTCCTTCCTTCTGCCCAACTTTACCTCCCTCTATCCCACCTCCATCCATTCATTCCTCTCTCCCTCTATTTCTGGTCCTCTCTCACCCTTTTCAAACATCAATATGTCTGCTCAATTCCTCCCTAACTCAATTCTGCTAAGTATGCCTTGCTACATCCTATCCGTCCAGGACAAGTTTTGAAGGTTAAGGTGAAGTTGAAACATAACAAAATACAACTTATTTTAAAAGGGAACTTTTAATTCCTCCAAAGATTTCCTTAAGACAGAGGGAATAGCAATTAATGGGTGGAGGTGGGATGGAGGGAGGCAAATGTGGGGAAAGAGCTGTGTGGTCATAGACTAGAATCAAATAGAAAAAACATCTTTATATGTTTGTTTACCTGAGCTGAATCACTCATGTGGTGCAATGAGACACAATCCCATTCTGACGTTACACTAACATAACCACATTCAACAACTCGCCAATGTCAGGCTAATAGGTGTTGTGGACAGATAGATGAGTGATCAAAGTTGGTGAGATGCACACAGCAAGAACCTTGAGCAGTGGAGAAACATGGATTAAGCATATTGATTTGTGCACCTCCAGCCTTGATAGATGTTGTGATTTTGCTGCACAGATGGACTGATGCCTTAATTAAATACAAATGTACAGGTAATTGCCAAACTAATGGAAACACTTTGAGTAAATGAGGAATACAAATTATATTAAAAACAGGTGCTTCCACACAGTTGTGGTTCCTGAGTTAATTAAGAAATTAACATCCCATCATGCTTAGGGTCATGTATAATATTTCTGGGCAGGCCATTATTTTGGCTACCATGGTTATGCCCCGATAGGATGACAATGCCCCTATAAACAGGGCACGAGTAGTCACTGAATGGTTTGATGAGGATGAAAATAATGTAAACCACATGCCATGGCTGCCTCATTCACCAGATCTCAAACCCAATTGAACACTTATGGGAGATTCCACCACATAAACAAAACACCAAATAATTGAATTTCTTGTGGAAGAATGGTTTCGCATCACTTCAATAGACTTCCAGAAACTTGTAGAATCTATGCCAAGGTGCATTGAAGCTGTTCTGGCTCGTGGTGGCCCAACGGCCTATTAAGACACTTTATGTTGGTGTTTCCTTTATTTTGTCAGTTACCTGTATGTCTGCCTTTACAAGCCGGGAGTAGTGAAGGGAAAGAGGGGTGGAGGGAGGGAGGGAGGGAGGGAGGGAGGGAGGGAGGGAGGGAGGGAGGGATGAGAGCCGGTTGGGCAGGAAAGGCAGCAGCACTCAATCAATACATCAGATTTCTCCTGAGCTGTGTCAAAAACAAGCTGCTTACATTGAGGTGAGGAATGAAGGAGGAAATGCATCTGTTTTTTTCCAGCTTGAACGAGGGAGAGAGATACAGTGGGGAGAACAAGTATTTGATACACTGCCGATATTGCAGGTTTTCCTACTTACAAAGCATGTAGAGGTCTGTAATTTTTATCATAGGTACACTTCAACTGTGAGAGACGGACTCTAAAACAAAAATCCAGAAAATCACATTGTATGATTTTTAAATAATTAATTTGCATTTTATTGCATGACATAAGTATTTGATCACCTACCAACCAGTAAGAATTCCGGCTCTCACAGACCTGTTAGTTTTTCTTTAAGAAGCCCTCCTGTTCTCCACTCATTACCTGTATTAACTGCACCTGTTTGAACTCGTTACCTGTATAAAAGACACCTGTCCACACACTCAATCAAACAGACTCCAACCTCTCCACAATGGCCAAGACCAGAGAGCTGTGTAAGGACATCAGGGATAAAATTGTAGACCTGCACAAGGCTGGGATGGGCTACAGGACAATAGGCAAGCAGCTTGGTGAGAAGGCAACAACTGTTGGCGCAATTATTAGAAAATGGAAGAAGTTCAAGATGACGGTCAATCTCCCTCGGTCTGGGGCACCATTCAAGATCTCACCTCGTGGGGCATCAATGATCATGAGGAAGGTGAGGGATCAGCCCAGAACTACACGGCAGGACCTGGTCAATGACCTGAAGAGAGCTGGGAACACAGTCTCAAAGAAAACCATTAGTAACACACTACGCCGTCATGGATTAAAATCCTGCAGCGCACGCAAGGTCCCCCTGCTCAAGCCAGCGCATGTCCAGGCCCGTCTGAAGTTTGCCAATGACCATCTGGATGATCCAGAGGAGGAATGGGAGAAGGTCATGTGGTCTGATGAGACAAAAATAGAGCTTTTTGGTCTAAACTCCACTCGCCGTGTTTGGAGGAAGAATAAGGATGAGTACAACCCCAAGAACACCATCCCAACCGTGAAGCATGGAGGTGGAAACATCATTCTTTGGGGATGCTTTTCTGCAAAGGGGACAGGACGACTGCACCGTATTGAGGGGAGGATGGATGGGGCCATGTATCGCGAGATCTTGGCCAACAACCTCCTTCCCTCAGTAAGAGCATTGAAGATGGGTCGTGCCTGGGTCTTCCAGCATGACAACGACCCGAAACACACAGCCAGGGCAACTAAGGAGTGGCTCCGTAAGAAGCATCTCAAGGTCCTGGAGTGGCCTAGCCAGTCTCCAGACCTGAACCCAATAGAAAATCTTTGGAGGGAGCTGAAAGTCCGTATTGCCCAGCGACAGCCCCGAAACCTGAAGGATCTGGAGAAGGTCTGTATGGAGGAGTGGGCCAAAATCCCTGCTGCAGTGTGTGCAAACCTGGTCAAGAACTACAGGAAACGTATGATCTCTGTAATTGCAAACAAAGGTTTCTGTACCAAATATTAAGTTCTGCTTTTCTGATGTATCAAATACTTATGTCATGCAATAAAATGCTAATTAATTACTTAAAAATCATACAATGTGATTTTCTGGATTTTTGTTTTAGATTCCGCCACTCACAGTTGAAGAGTACCTATGATAAAAATTACAGACTTCTACATGCTTTGTAAGTGGGAAAACCTGCAAAATCCGCAGTGTATCAAATACTTGTTCTCCCCACTGTAGATGGTTGAGAGAGGAAGAGAGGGAGAGGTGTGTGAAGTATGTAACTTAGACATGCTTGGTTTTCTCTCTTTCGCCACTCTTTCTGTCTCTTACTAACCTTTCCCATCCTCTTTTCCCTCTCTTCTCCTATATAGTGGTTCTCCTTCTTCTCCTCTTCTATCCCCCTCTCTCTTCTTCTATCACCTCTTCATTATTATGCGTGGAGCACTGAGCAGCAAAGCACACTGGGAGATGCTTATGCAGCACTTGTTTTAATTCTGATTCATGATTCGTCTTCCTGACAGAGGTCAGATGTGCCTGTCGGGCATACAGTTCGCTATGGGAGTGGCATTTCAGCAGCGCTGCTGGCACTGACTGCATACAGTAAGCGCAAACACACAGGAGAGATGGAGAGAGAGGGACAAGAGAGAGAGGGGGAGTGAGTGCTTGCCAGAGGCTATAGCCATCCCTTTATTGAACAGGGTGAATGTGAAAGTGTGAAAGTGTTTGCACTGCACTAGACTGCAGGGGCAACGCCAGAAGTTAATAAAACGGTCCATGATGTCATCTTCCTCCCTACTGGTATGAACTGTGAATCACCACTGTTTTCACTCAGACTGAAACGCCTGAAAAACTATTATAGTCTGTGAATATGATTGTTGTTGTTGTGGATGTGTGTGTGCATGTGTGCATGGGTGTGCATGAGTGCATGGGTGTGTATAGTGTGTTTAGGTTTATATTGCACAATCCACACTGTTGTTCATTGGCAGGGCGGATAGCGAACGTGTGGTGGTGGGCTGCATTGAATTAAAAGCTCATGGCCGGGATAGGCTAATGAGTTCCCTCATACCCCGCCTCCACGGCAGGAAACAGCCTAGGGTGTGGTGGGGGAAGGTGGGACTACCTCTGGGGTGGACAGGTGGAAGGGTGTAACATGGATTGCAGGGTGCTGGGTCACGGGCCAGAAACAGAGGCCACAGGGCGTTGTCTAAGACTGGTCTTCACCAGAGTGGAACAGAAAGGATTCTTCATTAATTAAGGGAGAGGGAGGATGATGTATTAGATAACTGACATTATTCAGGCAGTTCTGTTTACCTGGGTTCCGGGTAAAGTAACAGTCCTACTTTGAATTATGAGAATGTCTGTCAATATTTAATTGATCAATGAAATGATGTGTAAGTAAACCTTTTGTGTTAAAAAGTTCTCTCAGCACAGGAATGTTCTGTCCTACCATGAACAAACTGTACAATAACATAGAAAACATACAATATAATTGGGTTAAAAATAGTAAAAGAATGGCAGCTTTGTTTTCTTCTCCTGCTCTCACTACTGTTGCCTGGAATAATAATGGATCTTTATCATTGAACCTTTAAGAGAAACTATGAAAAAAGATGGGCTGGGACTTTTAGATGCTTTCATAACATTGTTTGGTATTCATGGGCAAGCTTCGAAGGAAGGGAAAATGTTATGAGCTGAACAGAAAAAAATGAAAAAAATAAACAGTGAATAAAGAAAACGTATCACTCTGTCTTGCGAGAGGGTCCTGGGCACAAGGTAATCTTTTGTTTGCCAAACACTTTCCTTATTTTCCTCTTCATGTTATGCAAATGTGCATCTCTGAAGTGGGATCAATGAGAGTTACAGCAGTTAGCAGGAACGTGCTCTAGCTAAATGAATGATGGGGGATAATTGCACCAAACAGCGCATGTTTGAAGTGTAGAAATGTCTGTGGAGTAATTTAATTTGTGAGCTGGCAGCAGTTCACCGACATCCCATGTCGTATTTAGTGTCAGAAACTCACCCTGATTAAATGAGCTGAAAAACAAACCCTCATTCAAAAAGAAAGTCTGTTTAGAGACATTAGTTGTACACTATATATACAAAAGTGTGGACACCCCTTCAAATGAGTCGATTCAGCTATTTCAGCCACACCCGTTGCTGACAGGTGTATACAATCGCTCACACAGCCATGCAATCTCCATAGACAGACATTGGCAGTAGAATTGCCTTACTGAAGAGCTCAGTGACTTTCAAAGTGACACTGTCATAGGATGCCATCTTTCCAACAAGTCAGTTCGTCAAATTTCTGTCCTGCTAGAGCAGCCCCGGTCAACTGTAAGTACTGTTATTGTGAAGTGAAAACCTCTAGGAGCAACAAAAGCTCAGCCGCGAAATGGTAGACCACACAAGCTCACAGAACGGGAACGCCAAGTGCTGAAGCGCATATAGCGCAAAAACTCGGTTGCAACACTCACTACTGAGTTCCAAACTACCTCTGGAAGCAACGTCAGCACAAGAACTGTTCGTCAGGAGCTTCATGAAATGGGTTTCCATGACCAAGCGTAAGATCACCATACTTAATGCCAAGCGTCGGCTGGAGTGGTGTAAAGCTCGCCGCCATTGAACTCTGGAGCAGTGGAAAAACGTTCTCTGGAGTGATGAATCACGCTTCACCATATGGAAGTCCGACGAACTAATATGGGTTTGGCAGATGCCAGGAGAACGCTACCTTCACAAATGCATAGTGTCAACTGTAAAGATTGGTGGAGGGGGAATTAAGGTCTGGGGCTGTTTTTCATGGTTCGGGCTAAGCCCCTTAGTTCCACTGAAGGGAAATCTTACCACTACAGCATACAATTACATTCAAGACAAATCTGTGCTTCCAACTTTGTGGCAACAGTTTGAGGAAGGCCCTTTCCTGTTTCAACATGACAATACCCCCATGCACAAAGTGAGGTCCATACAGAAATGGTTTGTCGAGATCGGTGTGGAAGAACTTGACTGGCCTGCACAGAGCCCTGACCTCAACCCCATCGAACACCTTTGGGATTAAATGGAATGCAGACTGCGAGCCAGGCCTAATCGCCAAACAACAGTGCCCAACCTCACTAATGCTCTTGTGGCTGAATGGAAGCAAGTCCCCGCATCAATGTTCCAACATCTGGTGGAAAGCCTTTCCAGATAAGTGGAGGCTGTTATGCCAGCAAAGGGGGGGACCAACCTCATATTATTGTCCATTATTTTGGAATGAGATGTTTGACATGCAGGTGTCCACATACTTTTGGTCATGTAGTGTATATGTGACCGACCAGTCTTATTTGAAATTTGTTTTTTTTTTACAATGGATAAAAGTAGAGACTCAGAGCTAGAAAATGGTATATCATACACTGCAGTTGAGGAACAATGGGAAAGTAATTTTGCTTTGAAAGTTGATAAACTAGTAAACTCCCTTTTAAGAAAAAGGCCTTACAATGTGTTGGTACTACTATTGGAGAGCTCTTCTTTGTCTACACCCATTCAGCATCGTTCACACCATCTTAAGCTTTAGCCCCACCCATCTCTTTAAGGGTTGATCCGAGTGTTCTGTACAGACGTGCTAGCTACTTCCAGACATCTAAGAGAGAGAGAACAGCTCATTGAACATTACTCGCCCTAGCAGAGCTGGTTAGGCTGTTTTCACGTTATCTGGAGCGTTGGTGACTGTAACTGCTGCTGGCAACAATTTAGTTACGCTTTTTTGCTGACTCGGGCCATATTCAGCGGTTGTTGAGCGATCATAAATTCATCAGTTATTCTGCGCTCTCGCACACTAATACGAGAGTATTTTGTTAAGACATGTAGCTCGATAGCCAACTAGGTAAACAATGAATCCCTAACACATGACGTAACGTTAGTTAGCGAGCCAGCCAGCTAAAGTTAGCTAGCTAGCTAACAGTACACTTTAACTTGAAATGAAAATACTTTGTCAAAATTAGAAACGTGTAATATCTGAAAATGTAGCTAGCTAGACTATCTTACCCATGGTCTGAAATCGGAGTAGATAGCCAGAGTGAATTTACCAGCTAGTACGTCTATCAACAGTTGCAGTGACATTCTATTGAAATGGATGCTTGCATTGTGGAGTCTTCTGTTAAGACATGTAGCTAAACAATGGACCATAATCACAACTCATGACGTTACTACCCTGCATGAATCTGCAGGTAGCTAACCAACCAGGTTCAATGTTAGCTAGCTATAACTAGTTAGGCAAATGTGTCTGAGATATGAAGAATACGATCATACACATAATGTTAGCTAGCGAGCCAGCCAGCTAACGTTAGCTAGATAACAGTACACTTTAACTTAAACGTTGTCCAGCTTAAGGGAGGGTTTGGCCAGCTGGGATGTCCTTGTCCCATCACTCTCTAGCGACTCCTGTGGTGGGCCAGACGCATGCAAGCTGAGGATGCAAGGCTCTCGACCTTCGCCTCTCCCGAGTTTGTACGGGAATTGCAGCGATGGGACAAAACTGTAACTACCAATTGGGGAGAATTTTTAATTTTTTTGCATTTGACATTTGAGTCATTTAGCAGATGCACTTATCCAGAGTGACTTACAGTAAGTGCATTAATGTTAAGATAGCTAGGTGAGAAAAAACGTTTTCATACACATTTAAAATCTGTAAATCTGAGAACAGAAATATTTTTGCACACAGATGAAGGTACCCATAAGCAATAATTTCTGTTGAACAAACAGAAATGTGAAAAATTGGTGGACATACGTGACCGGCTAGCTTGATTATGTCTTATGTAGCAACATTTGAAATAGTGTTTTTTACATTGGATAAAAGTAAAAACTGGTATACGCTGCAGTTGAGGAACAATGGGAAAGTAATTCTGCTTTGAAAGTTGATCAACTTTTGAGAAAATGGCCCTTGAATGTTTTGGTACACCTACTGGAGAGCTCTTCTTTGTCTACACCCATTCAGCATCGTTCACACCCTCTTAAGCCTTAGGCCCACCCATCTCTTTAAGGATTCACATGTGAGGCTAAACAAAGTAAGTACGGTAGTGTACTAAACCACCAAAGATTTCAATACTAAAGGCTGGTTTATACTACGTCCATATGTAACCTTTATTTAACTATGCAAGTCAGTTAAGAACAATTTCTTATTTACAATGACGGCCTACCTACAGGGTCAGCCCCTGGAGCAAGTTAGGTTTAAGTGCCTTGCTCAAGGACACATTGTCAGCTCAGGTATTCAAACCAGAAACCTTTCGGTTACTGACCCAATGCTCTAACCACAAGGCTACCTGCCCGCCCAATAAAATATACACCCTCGGTCAAAAGTTTGGAATATTACTTATTCAAGGGTTTTTCTTTATTTGCACTATTTTTTTACATTGTAGAATAAAAGTGAAGACATCAAAATTATGACATAACACATATGGAATCATGTAGTAACCCAAAAAGTGTATTTGAGATTCTTCAAATAGCCACCCTTTGCCTTGATGACAGCTTTGCACACTCTTGGCATTCTCTCAACCGGCTTCACCTGGAATGCTTTTCCATCAGTCTTGAAGGAGTTCCTGCATATGCTGATCACTTGTTGGCTGCTTTTCCTTCACTGTGGTGTGACTCAACCTAAACCATATAAATTTGGTTGAGGTTGGAATCAAAAATCTCAAATTTGACCAATGGACAAATTTCCACCGGTCTAATGTCCATTGCTCGTGTTTCTTGGCCCAAGCAAGTCTCTTCTTATTATTGGTGTCCTTTAGTAGTGGTTTCTTTGCAGCATTTCAACCATGAAGGCCTGATTCACACAGTCCCTCTGAAGAGTTGATGTGTTTGGGCTGCAATCTGAGGCTGGTAACTCTAATGAACTTATCCTCTGAAGCAGAGGTATTTCTGTGGCGGTCCTCATAAAGCTGGTTGAGAGAATGCCTTGAGTGTGCAAAGCTGTCATCAAGGCAAAAGTGTGGCTACTTTGAAGAAAAATAAATTTTAACTTGTTTAACACTTTTTTGGTTACTACATGATTCCATATGTGTTATGTCATAGTTTTGATGTCTTCACTTTAATTATACAATGTAAAAAATAGTGCAAATAAAGAAAAACCCTTGAATGAGTAATATTCCAAACTTTTGGCCCCCAGTATATATACAGTTGTCTCAGTGACATCATGAACAATCTATTGTCGTACGACATCAAACTAGTCGTTGTTGTTATGAAAAAGTATAAACACAAAAGAACAGGTTGCATGACATCAGCAGCATGGTAAATAAAAATAGCATAACTGGTGTATTTTAACACCAATAAACCCATCCGTTTAAACATTTATTTAGTATATGTCAATCTAGCAAACCAGGCAACTAAAAGCAACTTTTTAAAGAATGTTTTGTTTCTAGCTTGTTAAGTTCGCTGGCTAGCCAGTTCAAATAATGACCATATCATACACAGTGGGGAGAACAAGTATTTGATACACTGCCGATTTTGCAGGTTTTCCTACTTACAAAGCATGTAGAGGTCTGTCATTTTTATCATAGGTACACTTCAACTGTGAGAGACGGAATCTAAAACAAAAATCCAGAAAATCACATTGTATGATTTTTATTTTATTTACATTTTATTGCATGACATAAGTATTTGATCACCTACCAACCAGTAAGAATTCCGGCTCTCACAGACCTGTTTTTTTTTCTTTAAGAAGCCCTCCTGTTCTCCACTCATTACCTGTATTAACTGCACCTGTTTGAACTCGTTACCTGTATAAAAGACACATGTCCACACACTCAATCAAACAGACTCCAACCTCTCCACAATGGCCAAGACCAGAGAGCTGTGTAAGGACATCAGGGATAAAATTGTAGACCTGCACATGGCTGGGATGGGCTACAGGACAATAGGCAAGCAGCTTGGTGAGAAGGCAACAACTGTTGGCGCAATTATTAGAAAATGGAAGAAGTTCAAGATGACGGTCAATCTCCCTCGGTCTGGGGCACCATGCAAGATCTCACCTCGTGGGGCATCAATGATCATGAGGAAGGTGAGGGATCAGCCCAGAACTACACGGCAGGACCTGGTCAATGACCTGAAGAGAGCTGGGACCACATTCTCAAAGAAAACCATTAGTAACACACTACGCCGTCATGGATTAAAATCCTGCAGAACACGCAAGGTCCACCTGCTCAAGCCAGCGCACATCCAGGCCCGTCTGAAGTTTGCCAATGACCATCTGGATGATCCAGAGGAGGAATGGGAGAAGGTCATGTGGTCTGATGATACAAAAATTGAGCTTTTTGGTCTAAACTCCACTCGCCGTGTTTGGAGGAAGAAGAAGGATGAGTACAACCCCAAGAACACCATCCCAACCGTGAAGCATGGAGGTGGAAACATCATTCTTTGGGGATGCTTTTCTGCAAAGGGGACAGGACGACTGCACCGTATTGAGGGGAGGATGGATGGGGCCATGTATCGCGAGATCTTGGCCAACAACCTCCTTCCCTCAGTAAGAGCATTGAAGATGTGTCGTGGCTGGGTCTTCCAGCATGACAACGACCCGAAACACACAGCCAGGGCAACTAAGGAGTGGCTCCGTAAGAAGCATCTCAAGGTCCTGGAGTGGCCTAGCCAGTCTCCAGACCTGAACCCAATAGAAAATCTTTGGAGGGAGCTGAAAGTCCGTATTGCCCAGCGACAGCCCCGAAACCTGAAGGATCTGGAGAAGGTCTGTATGGAGGAGTGGGCCAAAATCCCTGCTGCAGTGTGTGCAAACCTGGTCAAGAACTACAGGAAACGTATGATCTCTGTAATTGCAAACAAAGGTTTCTGTACCAAATATTAAGTTCTGCTTTTCTGATGTATCAAATACTTATGTCATGCAATAAAATGCAAATTAATTACTTAAAAATCATACAATGTGATTTTCTGGATTTTTGTTTTAGATTCCGTCACTCACAGTTGAAGAGTACCTATGATAAAAATGACATGCTTTGTAAGTGGGAGAACCTGCAAAATCGGCAGTGTATCAAATACTTGTTCTCCCCACTGTAGCTGTCAACATCTTAACTTGAGCTAATTTGTATTTCCTATTAAAGGAAAATAAACTCATAACAGATCATTATTTCTAAGTTAATGGTGAGCTAATTACAGAAAATTGCTTACTAAATAAAAACACAGTATTCTACCAGAGAACTTTAGAACTTTAGATATAACGTTATATTTTAATGCAGTTCTATGTTGTTCTTTACATTACCGTCTGTGGTAAACACACACTATATCAAATAAAATCAACGTTTATTTGTCAAATGCCCGGGATACAGAAGGTGTAAATGGTACAGTGAAATGGTTACTTGCATAGTGGAGTCTTTTGTTTAGACATGTAGCTAGCTAGCTAAACAATAAACCATAATTCCAACTCATAACGACACTACCCTGCATGAATCTACAGGTAGCTATAGCTAACCAACTAGGTTCAATGTTAGCTAGCTAGCTAACATTAAGCTATAAATAGCAATGCAAATGGCTCTGAGATACGAATAATATTACTACACAGATCATACACATAACTTTAGCTTGTGAGCCAGCCAGCTAACCTTAGCTAGCTAACAGTACACTTTAATATGCAATGTAAACAACTTTCTGACAAAATTAGAAACTTGTAGCTAGCTAGACTCTCTTACCCGTATACATGGATGAACGCTTCTCACTCTCTGTCACGGATGCCATGGTTGCCCTTATTTTATACAAGAGTATTTGTGTGTTCTATTTTTCCGACTCCCTCTGCATAATAAACTGAATTTTCTCCATCTCCTTATCTATCATACACTGCTTCCACCAGGCATTCCACTGATGTCAAAACTCGGTTCTCCAGAAAGTAGAGAGTATTAGCGACATTATCACAGTTCTACATGAAAAGCTGCATTAGAAAGGATTACCTGCACATATGGAGCAGCTCATGATATAGACATTAGCGTGCTACATGGCAGACCAATCCAAACTCATCTCTCGGCATATCCAGCCAATCCTGTCTTTTTCCGTGGCTTAACCAACTAGGCTCTTAATTTAACAGTTGTATTTGTATTTACAGATGGAATACAAGTTTGTTATTAAGGCACATGAAAATTCACGTTCCAGAAGGCATTTCTGCCAAAAAATGCATTTTGATTTTTTTTTTAAAGTTAACGTTAAAATGCCTCTCCTGTGAAGTAGCGACATATGCCTAGTTTCCTTAAACGAGTCACATATCTTCTTCCACCATCAGTTCCCTGAGCTTCTCACCCAGGGTTGTTACAGGCGCAGCATAAATCAAGTCATACATCCTGAATAAGAGCCATCTGTTAATCTGCCAAGACTCTTCTGTCAGAAGCGTAATCCTTTCTAATGATGTGCAGGCATCTGAATGATGTTGCAAGATGTCGCATTCCATTGCAATGGTCTAGCCCAGCGTGAGATGGAAATTGATATTCCGGTCTCCTGCTCAGATGGTCTTAAAAAACAGGGACATGTCGATGGGATAGGAAAAGTTTGCATAAATCTTGTGTGGAATGGAGGGACGAATGTCAAAACTGTTTACATTTTCCTTGCCTCCGGGCCCAAAACTGGAGAAGAGAGACAACTAACCATGAAGAGAACAGCAAGTGAAGACAGTTCCATGAACCTGTAAGACTGCTGTTGGTGATGTGGGAGATGATATATACTAAATTATGAAAAAACACAGATCCCTTATTGGATAAGGCGACAGATATATTTACAGAAATCATGTTATAGTTAGAACGTTTGGATTTCAAGTTTATTTCCTGTTTAACATTGAGATACCATCATTTGCCACTGCTTTATTGCCATTTCCATAGCAACTTAGTAACAGCTAATACACTAGGACCAGAAAGCTGGTCCAGTTTGGAAGTGAAGTAACTTTGAGCAAGGCACTTAAACCTAATTGCCTCTGTAAGTCACTCTGGATAAGAGCATCTGCTAAATGACTAACATGTTATTACCGACACACTGCATTCACAAAGCAACTTGAAAGGGCATGAACCTCTTCCATCTTTCTCAATCAGATGCCTACTATTTTGGGCACATTGGCGAGACTATACATCCCGTTGCCATGCCAACTTCAAAAGTAACTTCAACCAAACAAACATGACAAATATTTGACCCATAATACTTGGGAATGGCAATTAGCCTAGCGTCCTTGCTTGAATGCTCTCTATGTTCACATTTAACTTTCTGTCTGTACACACTGTCTGAGGTAACACCTTTATGAGTGTGGTACACACCTGACTAGCTGTAACAATGCTGAATATTCTGCCTTGATGCTTCAGCGCTTCTCAAAATCCATGTCCAGGCATTAGCCACGCTAACGCTAAGCTACGGCTAAGAGGGAGACACACACACACACACACACACACACACCACCACCACCACCACCATGCTTTCACTCTGACTGCGTAGGATGCCAGGCACACATAGCCGACAAACCAACCATCACAGACGAGAAAAGCAATCAGTAAAATGACAAAATTCCTATTGCTTAATTTGAAGCACTAAATATGCATGATGAGTGCAGCTGGAAGATTTTGAAATGCAAAACAAATATGCAAGCCATTGTCATTCCTCCCCTGCGTCTCTGTCCCATTCATGTGCTTTCACCATTCTTTAGTTCATTACCGCAGAAAGCCATTAAGATGGCGTACAGGTGATGGAAGTATCAACAGTAAGGGTGTGTCTTAAATGGCACCCTATTCCCTATAGATTACATTATATATTGCCCTACAGGAATAGAAGATTTAAGATGCAGACCAGGAGACACATTGAGTGTCAGCATCAGCCGTGTAAAATATCCCGCTAAGAGGAACGACGGTGCTAATCCCACTGTTACGGAGGTTTACGGATTTAAAGGCAGCAGTTTTCCCCACAGGTGTAATTACTAGTCATTAGTCTCAGATATAAATTATGTTTTGACGCTGGGATTGAGTGTGTGTGCACACAGGAAAATACAAATAAGCCGTGGATACACACACTCACATCCACACAAGCGCACATACACACACATACACACGTTACAGAGAAACATCAATGCAGTTCCCACATCGTTTTGACAGCCCGCCTCGCCCTCTTTCCTGCAACAGTTGTCATTAAAACACATTCATCTTGTGCTAATACCCCGCCGTTCCCCAAAGGCGAGGAACGCTCTGTGCCAATCTCTGTCCTCAGCAGCCCTCTGAATGGGAATCACATTCAATTGGTATTTGTTACACATCACTAAATGTTTAATCACCTCTAATTCCAGAGAAAAGTCCCCGCTGATTCTCGGCGTTAAGGATAATTCTCACCACCACCATCAACATCGAAACTGCCAATCAACTTCCTTTTTCTCTTTCTTTTCTCCTACCGTCCTGTTTTTCTGTCGTTTCCAGATTAGCGACGTCCTATGTTGGTCTTGTTCATTTTGAAACTGTGACTTCATTAAGGGGGTTAACCCAGTCTGAAATGACTTCTTGTTCAAAGGGTTCGTTGGATATGTTCAGAAGATTCCATAGTCAGAGATATATGTGTTATTTAGAAATGTGTTTAGCATAGATATTCTATATGGTTCATTGCTTGGTGTAAAATATTTAGGTTGGGAAAGATTTATTCGGTTGAAACATAATTAAAATGGATTGGTTATTTATGGGTGTTCTACGGTCAAACTGTTGTTTCATGCATGTAACAATTTACTTCCTCATGTACTTCAAAGTACCACTTCCTATTGTATCAAGAATTTACTAAACATAACAGCGAATGTCAGCAGGAGAGAGAGAGAGAGAGAGGGATAGAAAGAGAGAGAGAGAGAGAGAGAGAGGGATAGAGAGAGGGAAAGATGCAAATTAAGATGTTTAAACGGGGGATTGACCCCTCTGCACCGACTCCCAATGCTACCTTAGAGATAGCTCGGGCGTTATGGGTAGTAGAAGTCACGTCCCAACACTCTGGATTGGTTAATGAGCAGATGGGTGTTCTGATTCCATCCTGTCTCTGTGAGATGGAACATGCACTGAATACATGAGTGTTAGATGACAAAGTCAGCAAAGTCAATATCAGCTTTGGAATAGGAAGTTAGAGTGAGTTTTTCCTCTTCCGTGCAGATCATTGGTATTGCCAGGATTGATGATTGATTCTCTTTATATCTTACATGTTTTAAAAAGACATCCAGCACTGCCGAGGCTGGTTTAGACATAAAAAAGCTGTCAAATACAAAAAAAGCATTTTTGGATAGAATAAGGTGACTTTACCAAATCAAAAGCCACAGACAGAGTCTCGGAGAAGCGATGGCATTCAGAGCAGTCAGTTCTTTCATCCTGTGTTCTATTTGAAGGTCACACTGTGGTGACAGTGAGAAGTTCTGGCAGCACACTTTAAAGGTTCTACTGAGGGTGATGTGGAATGGGATGATAAAAACCTCTGAAAGGACCACTTGTTATCAATATGTCTGATGGGTAATTTCGGTTATTGACTCTAGTCATACTCTAGAGTGATTTGAGAGGAGAGAGTGAAGAAGTCTGAAAAAGCGATGGATTGAATTTTGTATGGATGGTACAAGTATTGAATTAGTATTATATTCAGTATTACATTATATCCCCCCCCCCCCCCCCTCTCTCATGGTCTCTCTGTCACTCTCCCCCTGTCTCTATCTCCACATCTTTCTTTCTCCCTCACTCCCTCTCTTTCCCTCTCTTTGCCTCTCTCTATCTCTCAGACCCATCTCCCCAGAGAGCCACACAGAACAAATTCTGCATTCCCACCTCTCAGAGACAAGCTGAGAGAAATTAATATTGGCCGCCCGCTATTCTCACACATCTTCCATTCTCCTCTGCCACACAACTTCATTTCCCCCACAGCCTTTTATTCAAAACATGCAGCATATTGTTGTGTGGCATCATGATATCGCTCTGTTATGGACAGTTTTATGGGCATTAACCCAGTAAACCAAGCAGAAAGGGGAGGAGGAAAGAGAGAGTGGGAGGAAGGGAGGCAGGGGGAGAGAGAGAGAGAATCTGAAGTCAAATGTCTACTGTTTGCTGATGATCTGGTGCTTCTGTCCCCAACCAGCACCTAGATCTTCTGCACAGATTCTGTCAGACCTGGGCCCGTAAAATAAAATTAGTCAGACAAAATTAATGGTGCTCCAAAAACGGTCCAGTTGCCAGGCCCAAATACAAATCCCATCTGGACACCGTTGCCCTAGAGCAATCACATAATTATACCCACCTCGGCATAAGATCAGCATCACAGGTAACTTCTACAAAGCTATGAACGATCTGAGAGATAAATCAAATTTGACCTCCCAATTAGGATCTGGCTAAAAATACTTTAATCAGTTATAGAACCTATTGCCCTTTATGGTTGTGAGGTCTGGGTTTCACTCACCAACCAAGAATTCATAAAATGGGACAAACACCAAATTGTGGCCCCACAGAGCCCCAGGACAGGAACACAATTTGACCTAACCAAATCATGAGAAAACAAAAAAATTATTACTTTACACGTTGGAAAGAATTAACCAACAAACTGAGCACAGTGGAATGCTATTTGGCCCTAAACAGAGAGTACACAGTGGCAGAATACCTGGCCACTGTGACTGACCCAAAATGAAGGAAAGCTTTGACTATGTACAGACTCAGTGAACATAGCCTTGCTATTGAGAGAGGCCGCCGTAGACAGACCTAATCTCAAGAGATGACAGGCTATGTGCACACTGCCCACTATCAGCGTACAGGTGAGGCCCAGGTGCAGACAACGTTGGAATAACAAATGTTTATTATTGTTACGCACGCCTCCCTAAGGAGGGAACGCAACACCCTGTAACACGTAAGCTCAGTGGAATGGGGAGAAAGTATGGGGTCGTGGGTGCAAGTAAGGGTGACAGAGGCCACAATACCGTTTAAGCAATGGATTTTATTTATCCATAAACGGGAAGTGAGGGAAAAGGGGCTGGACGGGACCAAAGCAAAGAAAGTAAAGAACCAAACCTCTACCCTGCCTTAACTGTCAACACAACATCTTACCTAAACTAGTATCGTAATGCTGGTGCTCTAACCAAAATACAGGGGGTGGTCCGCCCCGGTCTTACCTAGTGTATATAGACAAGTAAACTCTACGGGAGGTGTACGCCCATGGGCCTCTTGCCTAACACAATGGCTTTCCCCTTTCAACAAATGAAAAAAGTCCAAATTATAATGTTACAAATGACACAAAACCAATGCTCTCTCTTAACAAAAAAATTCTAATACTCTACTCAAACACATTAACAGCTCAAACACTCCAAATATCTAAACACTAATTCATAAAGATCTCACACACAAGCAGCACATCTCACAAACCACAGCAAACCAGCCAGAGAGAGAGAGAACAGCTCAAACAACTGAGGCTTAAATAAGGTAAGCCAGCTGCAGCTACTGACGAGTGGGCGGAGTCAGGTCTTCCAGACAGTGGAGAATCCCACCAATCAGCCATGGCAACTGGACCTGGAGGCCATCTTGCCTGGAACAAACTCACACATTGAAACACTGAAACGAAGTACAAACAAATATACGGACACAGAGCAACACAACACACTGGGGACGTAACAATTATATGAACAGGGGCAGGCAAAAGACAGGTCAAGGGCAAGCAGAGTTCAGTAATCCAGAGTAGTGGGGCAAAGGTACAAAATGGCAGGCAGGCTCAGGATCAGGGCAGGCAGAGTTTGGTAATCCAGAGTAGTGGGTCAAGGGTACAAGATGGCAGGCAGGCTCAGGGTCAGGGCAGGCAGAGTTCGGTAATCCAGAGTAGTGGGGCGAGGGTACGAGACGGCAGGCAAGCTCAGGGTCAGGGCACCCTACCTTGCTCCGCCACAGGTCTCTCACCTTTTGAGTGCTCCCTGGGCTATCAACCCCCACTATTCTCAGAGTAAGAGGAGGATGTTGGAATACCTTCGGCCCAGACGCTCTCACCTTCCCGGGATCTATATGGACACTCCCAGCTGAGATGATGTAGCCCAGAAAGGGAATGGCTCGGGCCTTACTGAAAACCTCCCCGACGCCCTGGTACTCCGTAGGAATGGCGGAGAGTTCCGGGGAAGCCTCCAAGCCCCCAAGAAGACATCCCTGGTTCAAACAGTGGGTGAGGCAGAACGGGCTCCAGCCCATAATGGCCCCTGTGGCCCAGCTGATGAGGGGATTGTGACGTTGGAGCCAGGATAATCCCAACACCACGGGAATCTGAGGAAATTTGATCAGCAGAAATCATCTCGCTGTGATTCCTCGACACCAGTAGGTTGATGGGAGGGGTGTTATGGGTGACCTGCCCAATAGGACGCCCTTCCAGGTCTCTGACCTCCATAGGTATGGAGAGGGGCTGAGTGGAGATGTTCAGCTCGGCAGCCAGGGTGATGTCCAAAAAACTCTCGTCAGCCCCTGAGTCAATGAGGACCCGCGACTTGGACTGATCTCCCCACCGCAAAATAGAATGAAAGGGGGTGTGAGCGTGGGAATCCGACAAAGTCTCCATATGGCCCACCATAGTACTCGCTCCTACCAGTGGGTCTGGTCTTATACCGGACAAGCGGACACAAAATGACCAAAAGTCCCGCAGTACAGACACCTCCCAGGGTCGGTCCTGTACTGCCATTCCACTGGTGACAGCCCCGCTCTGTCTAGCTGCATCTGCTTGGGGAGCTGTGACTCGGCTGTCCTCTGTGATTCTCGGGTCGGGAATGGGTGACTCGGATCCAGAGTGGAATCTCTGGCCGTGTGCGAGAACCGAATCTTCCTCTCCCCCGTGAAGGTGGAGTGACCGGTGGGGCCGTGCTACTAGCCACCGAGTTACCGAGGGGCAACATGTCTGTGGTGCGTACAACATGTCCAATGTCCGGTCATGGTGCTCAGCCAACATCTGGACCCCCACCATAATGCCCCGAAGCAATTCCTCGAGCCTTCCAATGGAGGCTCCTTGGGAGGAGATGGCATTGCGCAGCTGGTCCGAGTCTGCTGGGTCAGTCATGGCCAGTTCGTACTATCAGCGTACAGGTGAGACTCAGGCGTAGACAATGTTGGAATTACAAATGTTTATTATACCAACCGGGCAGGCAAAAACAGTTCAAGGGCAAGTAGAGTTCGGTAATCCAGAGTAGTGGGGCAAAGGTACAAGGCGGCAGGCAGGCTCATGGTCAGGGCAGGCGGAGTTTGGTAATCCAGAGTAGTGGGGCAAAGTTACAAGGGTCAGTGCAGGCAGAGTTAAGGTCGAAAACAGGCACTTTAGAGAGACAGGAGTAAAGGGGGAAATGCTGGTAGGCTTGAAGAACAAAACGAACTGGCAACAGCCAAACAGAGAACACAGGGATAAATACGCTGGGGATAATGAGGAAGATGGGCGACACCTGGAGGGGGGTGGAGACAATCACAAAGACAGGTGAAACAGATCAGGGTGTGACACCCACAAAATGAAGTGGAAACTGAGCTGCACTTCCTAACCTCCTGCCAAATGTATGACCATATTGGAGACACATCTTTCCCTCAGATTACATAGACCAACAAATAATTCAAAAACAAAACCCATATTTATTAGGTGAAATACCGGTGTGCCATCACATCAGCAAGATTTGTGCCCTCTTGCCACAAGAACAGGGCAATCGGTAAAGAACAAACACCATTGTAAATACAACCCATATTTATGTTTATTTTTCACTATTTGCACATCGTTATAGCACTGTATATAGCCATAATATTACATTTGAAATGTCTCTATTCCTTTGAAACTTCTGTGAGTGTAATGTGTATTGTTCATTTCTGATTGTTTATCACTTTTATTAATGATCTTTTTCACTTACTTTTTTCAATGTAAAAATAAGTTTCCCATGCCAATAAAGCACTTTGAATTGAATTGAGAGAGAGAGAGAGAGAGAGAGAGAAAGAGCCCTTACAGAAAAAAACACATTCATTTCACATGTGATCATGTGATATCATGTAAAAGCAACATGTGATACCATGAAACTACACATGTGAACATTTTTCACCTGTGAAAATGCAATTCCACATTGAGTTAGATTTTCACATTGAGTGAAGATTTGTAAGGTAAGTGGTACACTGTTCAGCTAAAATAGTGTACAAATAGTGATACATTGATTACTTACAATATGAACCTGTCACGTCTCCCTCAGGGGTTGCCTCCTCTCCTGGTCCGGGGCGGCTCCGGCGTTCGACGTCACCGGCTTTCTAGCAACCACTGTTCCCCTGGTTCCATATTACTGCCTAGTGTCACCCAGTTTCCCAACACCTCACAACACTGTTTGTCGTGAACGCACCACGGACGGTCCTGTCACCAACGACACACACCTGATCCTCATTTGTCTCATTACTAAGTGTTGATCTGTTCCCTCTGCTCCCTTAGTCCTTGTGCGTTATTGTGTTCACGCTGACAGTTTATGCTGTCTCAAACAGTACGTTTATTTCCTGGCATTGGACGCGTTGTTTTGTTGTGTATATTCTATTGGTATTAGAATTTCCTCTGTACTGAACTCACTATTCACTAGTGTTTGTTCACTACGCTACAGAACCCTCCTGAGTTTTGAACTCATAAACTTTGGATTTGAGGTATGCTGATCTTTTTGCTGCTCCCCTACACATACATTACCTATAATGCATCTCTGCACTTAGCGAAAGTGTGCCATCTGCAAAGCTTTAGTTGTCAGTTAATCTGACTATTCTCTCATTGATTTTATTTACTAACTCTGTATAGTTGTCTAATGTTGCTGGGGCATATTATTCTGTTTTAAATGTTACTCCTGAATGACTATAATAAATATAATAGCTTTTCTTGAGTGTATTTTTAACAAAGCTGAGATTTACTTTGAAGTCCAAAGTGTAGGAATACAGGTAAAATTTAAATTACAAAGACATGGTGGCATAACAGGAAGATTGGAATACCATGAACCAAGAGGTTGTGAGTTCAAATCCCAGGCGAAGACAATTACTCTATCAATATATACTATTTATGTTGCGTTGCATCTCATCTCCTCTTGCCCTCAGAACAGCATTGAGGCATGGACTCTACAAGGTGTCAAAAGCATTCCACAGGGATGCTGGCCCATATTGACTCCAATGCTTCCCCTAATTGTGTCAAGGTGACTCGATGTCCTTTGCGTGGTGGACCATTCTTGATACACAAGGCTTAAACATCCTTCTTTAATCTGTCTCCTCCCCTTCTACACTGATTGAAGTGTATTTAACAGGTGACATCAATAAGGGATCATAGCTTTCACCCGGATTCACCTGGTTAGTCTGTGTCATGGAAAAAGCAGGTGTTCCTAATGTTTTTTAAACTCAGTGTACATACACAATATAATCCTAAATGTCAAATATGTAAGTTGAAAACTCAAATAATTTTTTCCACTACAACAACTTACAGACGCACACAAAAAATGACTACATCTCATCTGCCCAGACCTGCTTGCTCACACCCCCATCCTTAGTGCCTGTATTATTGCTTGACTTAAATTGTATCCATTTGTTTTTCTCAGTCGCCCATGCTATTTCAATATTTTGATAATAAATCATTAGATTTTTCCATTGTGTTAATGATGGCGGATTGATTGATTTCCAAGTTTTTAGTATACAATTTTCAAGATGAGTGATGAGAAGAGAATCGTCCAGAGCTTTGGGTATATCACTACACCCCATATGCCATGTCTTGAAATATGCAGTGAGACGGATTGAAAGTACGTTTACATTATATTTCTGACAGACAACTTTCTAGCTCCACCTATAACTTTTGGACTTGAAAGCATTTCCAGAAAGCATGGATTATTGAGTCATTTTTCGTTTTACACTTAAGACATGACTCTGCCATTGTGTTGTAGAATTCCTGGGACATCCTAACGACACATTTTTGTTTGCAGGGCATCATGTGAAAATTTGAATCCACATATGAAAGGTTATGTGATCACACATGAAAATTGACATATGAAACTTCATGTGAAATATCCTCACATGTGAAGTGTTCCAAAACCTGGAAGTTCTCATGTAAAATCATGTGATTTGCCATGTGTAAGTGAGAACGAGGAAGAGAGCAACAGTGAGCTGCAGGGCACAGTGACTGAGTAGTTAACTTCCTGTTGATCCCCTCATGTCCTCACCCCTAGCACTTCCATTGTTTGTATCTAGTTGCAACAGTACATTAATTGAATGACTGATTGATTGGTGGATTTATTTGAATATCCCTTCTTTATTGCTGAGTTAAATCCATTGGTGAGTTGGGATTACACCGGTGTGTATTTTTATCATTTTTAGTTGGTTTGACCGATTGGCTGGGCTGACTGAGTGAGTGATTGATTGATGAATTAATTTGTTGTGATACGTCCTACTAGCGAGCCCAATGGAGTGCCAGCGGGGAAGAGCGACAGCAGGCTCCAGTGTTCCATGCGTCAGAATTATTTGTTTTTCTCATGCTGAGGAGTGGGACGGTCTCGACAGGCCTGTCACACACACACACACACACACACGAGAGAACACACACACATGAACACACACCCACACACACACACACACAACATGTATGCACAAACACACACTTGCCAGTATGGATGCGTACACACACACACACACACACACACAAGGCATGTCATCTCACTGTGGAGGAACAGACTGCATAACAGAAGACAGGAACAACTGTCCCAGTACCTTATTTGTGAGAATATCTTATCAGTCAACTGTAGGTGGCCTTCAAAGAGAATCAGGATAAAATATATTAGATGTCAGCGTAACACTGTGAACGTGATACTGTGTTAGAGTAGCTGAGAAACAATCATTATTTTACTCATTCATGATATGAACACCTCCCTCCCATATTCACTAATACTGTACACATCCATTTGTCCATTTGTTCATTCATCCATTCATTTATTCAGCCAGCCAGTCAGTCAGTCAGTTGAGTGACAGACATCACTGCTTCATATATGCATTGCATTCCTAATATCCTGCATGACTGTGTGTCTTAAACTCAGTGAAAGGGATGTGCTGCTGTTGTTGTTTATGCTGTGTTGTTGTTAGTGCTGCTATGTTGTACAGGTGTTATAGTAAAGCCCTGTAGGATGTACCTGCTGTGGTAGAGCTCTATCACTGTAGTGGAGACAAGCCCCATTACTCTGTAGTAAAGCCCTGTAGGATGTACCTGCTGTGGTAGAGCTCTATCACTGTAGTGGAGACAAGCCCCATTACTCTGTAGTAAAGCCCTGTAGGATGTACCTGCTGTGGTAGAGCTCTATCACTGTAGTGGAGACAAGCCCCATTACTCTGTAGTAAAGCCCTGTAGGATGTACCTGCTGTGGTAGAGCTCTATCACTGTAGTGGAGACAAGCCCCATTACTCTGTAGTAAAGCCCTGTAGGATGTACCTGCTGTGGTAGAGCTCTATCACTGTAGTGGAGACAAGCCCCATTACTCTGTAGTAAAGCCCTGTAGGATGTACCTGCTGTGGTAGAGCTCTATCACTGAGAGGAGACAAGCCCCATTACTCTGTAGTAAAGCCCTGTAGGATGTACCTGCTGTGGTAGAGCTCTATCACAGAGAGGAGACAAGCCCCATTACTCTGTAGTAAAGCCCTGTAGGATGTACCTGCTGTGGTAGAGCTCTATCACAGAGAGGAGACAAGCCCCATTACTCTGTAGTAAAGCCCTGTAGGATGTACCTGCTGTGGTAGAGCTCTATCACAGAGGAGACACGCCCCATTACTCTGTAGTAAAGCCCTGTAGGATGTACCTGCTGTGGTAGAGCTCTATCACTGAGAGGAGACAAGCCCCATTACTCTGACACACACACACACACACCTAATCGCACCTCCACCTGCAAGAGATACTGTAGATCTCACGGAGGGAGGGAAGGAGAGATGGAGAGGGAGATTAAGAGTCAGAATGAGTCAGAGAAAGGAGATAGAGAATGTGAGAAATTCCGGAAGAGGGATAAACTATAAGCAAGTTGGTATGTATGGGGAGAGGAAGAGAGATTAACATATTTAGAAATAGATGCTTCTGCGATATGGATGTTACAGCTGATTCCCCTGTTTGAGATGTGACTGGGTAGATCTGTCTGGGAAAGGGATGGAGGGATGGAGGAAATGAGGGATGGAGGAAATGAGGGATGGAGGAAATGAGGGATGGAGGGATTGAGGGAATGAGGGATGGATGGATGGAGGGATTGAGGGAATGAGGGATGGATGGATGGATGGATGGATGGAGAGAATGAGGGATGGATGGATGGAGAGAATGAGGGAGGGATGGATGGAGAGAATGAGGGATGGATGGAGAGAATGAGGGATGGATGGATGGAGGGATGGATGGATAGAGGGATGGAGGGATAGAGGGATGGGGGGCTGTGGTGCTTTGCGCCCTGGGGGTTGGGGATGGTGATGACACTGTCACTGATCCTGTTCCTGTCCATTTATCTCCTCTATTTATCCCTCCAACCCTCCCCTCCCCTCAACTCCACTCCACTCCACTCCCAGCCCTAGCCCATCGGGCCCAGTCACACTGCCAGCCAAGCCAAATTAATCCTTGTGGCCAGTTCTGTGGCTAATAGATGGAATTGCTAATGGAGTTTGCGGGAGAAGGAACAGATAGTGGCTATGGGACTTGAGGCTGAGGGATGAGGCTGTTAGGGAGCCGGTGAGTATGGTTAGACAGATGAGACCTACATACAGGGACACTCATCCCCAACAAATACAGATGCAGTGTTTGTCAGGAGGCACGCCACATACACACTTACAGTAAGCACACAAATGCTCACACACTTCAACGTACAATTGCATCACAAGTATTCAGACTCTATATATACACCATAATATACATATCCATTACTTTTGATGCTATTATTTCTTAATTTATTTATTTTTATTTGGGGGATTTGTGTATATTGTTTTGTATTGTTAGGTATGACTGCACTGTTGGAGCTAGAAACACAAGCATTTCGCTGCACCCGCGATAACATCTGCGACATATGTGTACACGACCAATAAAGTTTGATTTGATGGAGAGCAGGAGAGCATAGAGGGAGAGGACACCACGCTAGGAGGCTCTATAATGGGCAACAACCAATCTCATGGTTATTGAGTTATACTACACACAATGCACTAGCATTCTCAACACAACCTGGTAGAATCAGTACTGTTAATGAAAATGATCTCCCACTGATTTCAAATCAGATCTCACCACTTAATATAACCTATTCACTATGATTGACTGGTAAAATGCTATTTCCACATTCATATGGCATTCAGAAAGTGCATCGATTGAAACATGCTCGGACACAGCAGGAGGTGTGTTGTTTCTCCTCACCTGAGTTCCCAAACCCAGGGTGCGTTTCCCCAATGTGAGAGGTGACTTTTTACCATGAAAGTCACAGAGGCAGCAGTTTCTGCCAATTCCCCTATGAGCTCCTCTGTTCTGAGGAAGAAGGTTACATGATACAGCCCTATTGATATACACTGGAGCCTTTCTACTGTGTTGAATTTGGCTGCTGACAAAGAAATAGCTCTCTCTCTATTTCACTTTCTCTCTCTCTCTTGCATTCTCTCTCTCTTCTCTCTCTTTCTCTGTTTTCTCTCTTTCTTTCTCTTCCTATGAGAACAAAGGATTGTGCAAATGGCGAACATTGGGATGCTGGATTGTAGGTCAATTGTGGGAAAAAAAAAAGCTTTGGCCAGAAGCCTCAGAGCACATATCTGCACATAGACTTTCAGAATATTGTATTAAAGATGTTGGCCTTCAAACGGTATTGATCGCCAGCAAAACAAACCCCCTGCATTGAAGTCAGAAATATGCACAATTCCATCTACCTGAGCAACGATGTAGGTTTTTCTGTTGTTTTCCCATTGTATATTATTGTTCATGTTTTACTGTGTCTCCCATCAATATAATAACTTGTTGATTGGCAGCAATCTCTTGGGTATGGCCTGGATATTGCCGTGTCAGCAATATTAAATAGTCTAACAAAGACAGGGTGAGGACCTACTGTACTTGATTAGTTCAGGAAAATCAGTGCTGCATCTTTCACACGAGGGGTTGGCACCCCAATGGTGAAACAAGCTCCCCCACGACGCCAGGACAGCGGAGCCACTGACCACCTTCCGGAGACACTTGAAACCCGACCTCTTTAAGGAATACCTGGAATAGTATAACAGTAATCCTTCCACCCCAATTTAAAAAACGTAGTTCCCTGCTAGCACTGACTTTGCTCACAGCTGCTTGTTTATAGAAATGTACTTCCTGTGATGGAGATGTGTTTGTCCCACTGGCTATCCTAAGTTGAATGCACCAATTTGTAAGTCGCTCTGGATAAGAGCGTCTGCTAAATGACTAGAATGTCAAATTGGTTGGAACTTGGAAGCATCCTTACAATGCATTACTTACAGTGTATTCAGAACCCTTGACTTTTTCCACATTTTGTTACGTAAAGGCACATGACAGCCCGCTTTGAGTTCTGGTAGTAAAAATGTATAAAACCTGGTTTTGCTTTGTCATTATAGGGTATTGTGTGTAGATTGATGACATAAAATAAAACATAACATAAAATAATATGTTACGTACAAAATTAGGAAAAAGTCAAGGGGTCTGAATACTTTCCAAAGTCACAGTATCATAAAAAATGTGGGAAGATGCATTACTAATTTCACTGTGAAACAAGACAGGCAGCACTACAGTATTACAGTATGACAGCACTACAGTATGACAGCACTACAGTATGACAGTATTACAGTATGACGGTGTGACAACATTACAGTATGACAGCACAACAGTATGACAGCATGACAGTATGACAGCACTACAGTATGACAGTATTACAGTATGACAGTATGACAGCACTACAGTATGACAGCACTACAGTATTACAGTATGACAGTATGACAACATTACAGTATGACAGCACAACAGTATGACAGCATGACAGCATGACAGTATGACAGTATGACAGTATGACAGCACTACAGTATGACAGCACTACAGTATTACAGTATGACAGTATGACAACATTACAGTATGACAGCACAACAGTATGACAGCATGACAGCATGACAGTATGACAGTATGACAGTATGACAGCACTACAGTATGACAGTATGACAGCATGACAGTATGACAGCACTACAGTATGACAGTATTACAGTATGACAGTATTACAGTATGACAGTATTACAGCATGACAGTATGACAGCACTACAGTATGACAGCATTACAGTATGACAGTATTACAGTATGACAGTATTACAGTATGACAGCATGACAGTATGACAGTATTACAGTATGACATAGCATCATCCCGATTTCAAGGTGAAAGACTAATTTAAGATAAAGTACATGATGGATTAGCAATGTGATAATGGTACTATGGAAACAACTTGGTTGCAGACTGCTGAAACAAATCATCCATACCCTGGATCTTTCCTCTTTCTGAAACAAATCATCCATACCCTGGATCTTTCCTCTTTCTGAAACAAATCATCCATACCCTGGATCTTTCCTCTTTCTGAAACAAATCATCCATACCCTGGATCTTTCCTCTTTCTGAAACAAATCATCCATACCCTGGATCTTTCCTCTTTCTGAAACAAATCATCCATACCCTGGATCTTTTCTCTTTCTTTAATGGTTTGTTATTTTTAAATTTTTACAAATGATTTTATTTGAAGATACATTTGAACATGTTAGGTTTTAGTAGTCAAACGTAGTTACTACTATGATCATAAAGAAAAAAAGAAGAAGAAAAATGTATTTGTAGCTACGTATGGGGAGATGTTATTCCTAGTTCTAAATGTTTTCTGAAAGGGTTTGTCTCCTTTCATTTCTGCTGAACAAATATCAGTTGTTCCGTGGTTTTGATCAGTCACTCATTAACTATGTAGTAAATGCGAAGAAAAACATCAGAGACCTTGTATTTTCATAGCACAAAAAAAAATGAAAACAGCATGGGAGCAAAAAGAATTGTGTCATTCTCCAAAGCAAAAAAACACTTTAAACAATTCCCTTTCATTCCCAATGAAACTGTCGGAATCTGTGCAACAACAAAAAAATATATTAGATCAAATAAGGGATTATGTAGCCACGAAATGGCAAATCTGACTGACGAGCTATTAAAATCAAATCAAATTGTATTTGTCACAGGTGTAGACTTTACAGTGAAATGCTTACTTATGAGCCTTTTTCCAACAATGCAGTTAAAAAGTACAAAAATTAACAAATAGATAAAATAAAATAGTAACACAATAAAATAACACCATACAATATAAAATAACAATAACGAGGCTATATACAAGGAGTACTGATACCGGGTTAGTTGACTGGGGTACGAGGTAGTTGAGGTGATTGATTTAGGTAATATGTACAGTACATATAGGTTTGGTTAGGTGATCGATTGAAATACTATGTACTGTACATGTAGGTAGGGGTTGAAACGCAGAAAGTCCAGGCAGCCATTTAATTAACTGTTCAGCAGTCTTATGGCTTTGGGGTAGATGCTGTTCAGGAGAATTTTAGTCCCAGACTTGGTGCGCCAGTACTGCTTGCCGTGCGGTAGCAGAGAGAACAGACTGTGACTCAGGTGGCTGGAGTCTTTGACAATTTTCAGGGCCTTCCTCCACTACAGCCCTGTCGATGTGAATGGGGACATCCTTGGCCCTCCATTTCCTGTAGTCCACGATCAGCTCCTTTGTCTTGCTGAGATTGAGGGAGAGGTTGTTGTCATGGCACCACACTGGCAGGTCTCTGACTTCCTCCCTGTGGGCTGTCTCATCGTCGTCGGTGATCAGGCCTACCTTGGGTCAGGGAGAGGTTGAAAATGTCAGTGAAAACACTTGCTAGCTGGTCAGCGCATGCTCTGAATGCGCATCTTGGTAATTCATCTGGCTCTTTGGCCTTGTGAATGTCAACCTGTTTAAAGGTCTTACTCGCATCGGCTATGGATAACATGATCACACAGTTGTCCGGAAGAGCTGGTTGCTTGCAAGCATCAGAGCCGGTGTAGAATGATTCAATTTTAATCCTGTATTAACACGTTGCCTGTTTGATGGCTCATCGGAGGGCGTAGCAGGACTTTTTATAAGCGTCCGGATTAGTGTCCCGCTCCTTGAAAGTGGCAGCTCTAGCCTTTAGCTCAGTGCGGATGTTTCCTTTAATCGATGGCTTCTGGTTAGGATATGTACGTACAGTCATTGTGGGGACTACGTCATCAATGCACTTATTAATGAAGCCGGTGACTAATGTGGTAATGTGTACCTCATTGCCATCGTATGAATCCCGGAACATAATCCAATCTGTGCTAGCGAAACAGTCCTGTACTGTAGCGTCCACTTCATTGGACCACTTCTGTATTGATCGAATCACTGGTACCTCCTGTCAGAGTTTTTGCTTGCAAGCAGGAATTTAGGGGATGGAGTTATAGTCAGATTTGCCAAATGGAGGGCGAGGGAGAGCTTTATATGCATCTCTGCGTGTAGAGGTTTTCTAGAGTTCTTTCGCCTCTAGTTGCACAGGAGAAGTTCACTTCCAGGTGACACCAAGTGGCAGTAGGAGGAGGAGAGGAGGCAGGAGGAAAGAGGGGGAGAGAGAGGATTGCGTCTGTCTGTGGTGAAAGGTTGTTTATGAGTTCATACAGAACTGTATTCTGACCACCAATACCCAAAGGTTATCTATGGAGGTATTTTCTCAGTTGGGTTTGTGCCAACAGCAGTTTTATTTATCTCTTGTTTTTTTAAAGGTTTTGTGTCGTTTGTGTTTGGAAAGTTAGTTGATTGAATGATCGATGAGGGGAATAGATGTCGGCCAGGTTGGGGACAAGGGCTTAAGCCAGTGACCTTGACCAGCTCAGATTGATGACACTATCACTGTGGCAGTGGAGGCTACTGAGGGGATGACGACTCACAATAATGTCTGGAACAGACCAAATGGAATGGCATCAAACACAAGGAAACCATGTGTTTGATGTATTTGATATCATTCTACCTATTCAGCTCCAGCCATTACCAGGAGCCCATCCTACTCAATTAAGGTGCCACCAACCTGTGCACTGTGGGACAACACAGACACAACACCAGACACACTGGTTATGCTGTCTGTTATGAGGCTCCAGTCTTGGTTTGGGTGCTCAGGGCATCCCAGAGGTCAGTGCCAATTAGTCCCCAAAACTCACATCAGTTTGGGAAACATGAGAGTGTAACTAGCTGGATCCGAACCCCGTGCTCAGACTAGATTAAATGGAAATTCCCCCTTGGGGTGACACTCATTTTTTTCAGAGGCAGGACTATCTCATCACAATAGAGTCCAATTCACCTTCATTACAATGGCACTCTCACTATCTCTCTTTGTGGCTCCCAAACCACTGCACTCTCAAATAATAGGTGCTAGTTAGTACCAAAAATGTTTTTATATTAGTTATTTGAAAAACCCTTTGTATGGTTCTTCATTACACTGTTACAACCAGAGTGTTCTGGTTGTAGATCTGAATTAAAGTATTATTGCTGTAAGGGACAGTACACTGCTGTATTTTCATCACTTGGGAGTCAACCTCCCTTAGGATTTAAACTCACAATCTCTCGGTTGCCAGCAACCTGACTTTCTTGCTACTCCACCATTTGTGTATGTATGGGCGGCAGGTAGCCGACTGGTTAGAGCATTGAAAGGTTGCTGGATCGGATCCCTGAGCTGACAAGGTAAAAATCTGTCTTCCTACCCCTGAACAAAGCAGTTAACCCACTGTTCCTAGGCTGTCATTGTACATTAGAATTAACAACTTAACTGACTTGCCTAGTTAAATAAAGGTAAATAAAATAAAAAATGATAGAGACCGTTAACAGATTAGAACCAGTAGACATTCTGTCATTTGTCCATATGGGGAACCCTTTTAGGTATCACTTAGATCCCTTTGATTTGGGAGTTTTGTCATCTGTCCCCATGGGGGGGGGACATTCTCCTTAATTGCTGACCTCAACAAATTGCGGAAAAACTGTATAGGAAGCTCTGGGGACATGTCGTTTGGATACTGAACAGCTCTGGGGACATGTCGTCTGGATAATTGGCAGATGCTAACAGATTATCATCTTTAGTGGAAAAGAGTTCTTGAGGGCTTGAACAAAAAAAGCGGTTTGTTCATATTGGTGAACTGGCGTTTGAGTTGTGAGGCTGCAATATCAACAGTCCCTTATCATTGGTATACAGTATCTTGGAATGCATTGTTCAAGACTAAGTTTAAATTGTGTGTAGCGCAATGGACATAGTAGTCTCTCAAGTTGGATCTAATTTGATTTAATATATCTTCAATATTGCAGACCATTTGTGTACGCTATTAGCCAGACAAAACCCACTGAGTTCTACAATAGTTTTTTCCTCATTGTTAGGCTATTTGATGTGTAAATTTTTTATAAAAAGTTTACAAATAGCAGCTAAATAGCAACTAAATACCGTATATAGCGATAGATAGTAGGCTACACTGCATAATGAAACAATCCCTAGTAAGCCAGTGTTTTGAGAGTGGACTGACTGTAAGGCAGGGTTTCCCAAACTCTGTACTGGCAGCTTTCTTGTCTCTTGCTTGCTTGTTAGCTAGCCAACTATCTACGGCTAACAGAGTTACGACCTCTGCAGACAGAATAACAGCAAAGTAGCTGCATTTGCATTTGTTTAAGCTGTTTTCTATTGACATTTATTTGGATACATCCATAACAATGAGCTAATGATGCCTGATTTTGCCTGGCATAACTTGAAAAGTGTGCTTTTTCTTCAGGACACTCGACCCAATGATTATGAGGAGATCGCATTGCATATCAAACACTACGTTCTTTGCTAGCAAACCTGCCAATATGACATCCGAATTCAAAAATACCAGTTGCTGAAAACAGCTGGTCAAACTAGAAACATGTGGGAGGATTTGACAGCATAGCGCCACTCATGACTGAAACATAGGGACCTGAGAAATGAATGTACATCACTCATCACGTTAGTACATCAGATGCTAGCTAGCAATTTTGTTCCTCATTGGACCTGCGTTTACAATATATCCAATTTCGGTTTGTGTGGTTGTTGGTTTAGCTTTATATAACTTTGTAGCATGTACGGTCTGCATGTGTAGGTGCATCTTGCATCATGATTGCAAGGTGTCACATATCTTTCCAAATTGTCCCGTTATCTGTTTTTAATGTCCATTCTAGAATGCCCTTCTAACCAATCAGAAATGAGTATTCAACAACGCTGTGGTATAATTGGCATGAATAGACTGGTTTTACACACAACAACTTTCAATCCAGAACGGCTCATGTAATGCAGGTTCAGGTAGGGTATACAGGACAGTTGTATATTCTAAATATCTATTGGTAGCTGACTAGTATGGTGTTGCATCGAAAATTCATTTTACAATCTGGAATGTTTGAATTACTGAAGAAGTAATTCGAATATAGCCTGCATCAAGCAGACACATTATTGCAGCCAGCCAGCAGACACCGTGTATAGCTTTGTGAAATGTTTGGCTTAACATGACGACCAAATAGGCCTACAAAATAAACATGTATCCATTAGCTAAAGCAAAGCTATAAGCTACATGCCCTGGCACCACAGAAAGCCTATCATCGATTCGATCGGCAGCCTCATAGACGTTGCAATTTCTGCACCGTGGAGAGCAATCGGTAGTCTATACTTTGTGAGTGGCTAAGTGGTTGTCTGGCTGGCGCATTCGATTTCTTTTTATTTTAGGGAGGGAAGAGGGGGGTCCGAACTCCGACCTTGCGAGGGGTCCAAAGAAACTGTGTTACGCCAGTGAGCTTGTAGTGTACCGTAAAATTACAGGAACTTTTTTAAATCCTTAAGAGTCCATTGACGCAAGTAACATAATAAAAAAATCTCCATCAAAATCCGTCAGTTTAAGCAGGTTTTTTTTGCATGGGCTGCGTCTCAATCAACCGCATCCACCTACAGTGTGTTTGTCAGACCATGAGACATCAGAAAAATCGGTATTCTCACAAAAACATCTGTGGCATCCAAGCGGTTTGGCCTATGACCACCACAAGCACCACGGGACTCGTTGGAAGTTTGTATGCGCCAATGTGTCAACTTCTGTCTGTAGCGTCCGAATTGTTTTACGACTCCCACAAGTATCGAGGTAGTTTTGTGCTAACAAAAAAAGGGGGTTAAATATGTGTCCAAAATATTTCCTGATCTTTCTTATATCTCCTAGATAAAGGACAGACACCTCAAACCCTTGTTCCTTATGATGTATTATTTGACTCTCTGTTTTGCCATTAATGAATGTGTTATTCAATGCGTTTCTGTTGGCTATACTAGTAAAGCCAAATTCAATATTTTATCAAATCATTTTTAAATATAATATTTTTATACCTACAGGGGTCCTAAGATTACAAATCAAATAGCCAAATAATCCATAGTATGACTATCTTAATACAATTGGAATAAGATCCAGTGGAATAGTAATCTTTAAAGTATACAATATACACATAAGAGATTGGTGATGCAGTATGTAAACACGATTAGGTGACTAAGATACTGAGAATAGTATAGTATACAGTTAAACATATGAGATGAGTAATGCAAGATACAGAAACATTATTAAAGTGACTAGTGTTTCATTCCTTAAAGTGACCAGTGATTTCTAGTCTGTGCCTCTAGGCAGCAGCCTCTAATGTGCTAGTGGTGGCTGTTTAGCTGTCTGATGACCTTGAGGTAGAAGCTGTTTTTCAGTCTCTCGGTCCCAGCTTTGATGCACCTGTACTGACCTTGCCTTCTGGATGACAGCGAAGTGAACAGGCAGTGGCTTGGGTGGTTGGTGTCCTTGATGATATTTTTGGCCTTCCTGTGACATCAGGTGCTGTAGGTGTCCTGGAGGGCGGGTAGTTTGCCCCCCGTAATGCGTTGGGCAGACCGCACCACCCTCTGGAGAGCCTTGCGGTTGTGGGTGGTGCAGTTGCCGTACCAGGCTGTGATAGTCATTAAGTTCAGTTACCTTTGCCTTCTTGGGTACAGGAACAATGGTGGCCATCTTGAAGCATGTGGGGACAGCAGACAGGGATAGGGATAGCTTGAATATGCTTGTAAACACACCAGCCAGCTGGTCTGCGCATGCTCTGAGGACGCGGCTAGGGATGCCGTCTGGGCCGGCAGCCTTGCGAGGGTTAACACATTTAAATGTTTTCCTCACGTCGGCCACGGAGAAGGAGAGCCCACAGTCCTTGGTAGCGGAAACTCATCCTCCTGTTTCCTCTCTTCTATAGACAGCAGCAGACTCCTCATCCCGCTCTCTTCATTGTTTAAAGCCTGCACTCCAATGCTAAAAGGCTCTTTACACTCTAGCGCTATCCACATTGTCAACAGCCCTGAGGGTGTACCCAGTAAAGTAACACTTGTAATAGTCTAATTCCTGAAAAGATGCACATTGTTAGTTCCAACTTCATTACAAACTGGAGCAGGAAAATATCTGCGCTTGGTCTGGGCTCAAAACAGGTACACTATTAGCTTAAGACCAGCTGCCTCCTGCCCTCTCCTACTCTCTGTCCGTTTATAGCTAGCATCCCCATCTGCTGTGGTGTTTACCAGGCAGGCAGACCGAGATAGAGCTAGTCCATTAGAGCATCGGCCCACGCACGGCACCAACCACTTAATCATTTATCCACCACAAGATGAGGCATGGTACAAATCACCTTGCTCCAGGCTGACCCGTCCACCTCACGTTCCAGGACCCATCAGGTCTTAGGGGTTAGTCTCTGCCTCCAGACAGGTCAGAGGTCACCAGGTCAGGTGGGTAAGAACCAGGAAATAGGTTAACCCTGGTAAACAGGAGATGTGGTGTTTAATATGAATGTATGACATGATGAGGACCACTGGGATACCGATAATTAGGGCCAATCCCGACCTTGTACAAAACTGTCCTTGAATCAGTTTAATCTAAAACCATAACGAGGGCTGAGCAAACTCATGCCTCTGTCTGCTCTTTATTATATTTATCACTGTAATGACTATGATTATGAGAAGTAGTAATGGATTAGATAGATATTTTTATTATTTGTTTTATTGTACAGCCTCAATAAACCTCACTGTCTTTGTTCTTTGTTCTTGGACCTCTACCTTTCCTCATCTCCTCCCTCCTCTCTACCTCCGGAGTCTCATCCTTACTTCCCCCAAACACCTCTTCCCTCCATCCTTTTGTTTTGTACCACGGCCAAGAATCTGTCCCCTCCTCTTCCTCTGCTTAGACCTAAGCAATCCGCTCAGTAGTGTGGAAGTACTTCAGGCAAATGTCTCTCATTAAAAAGCAATTGAAAGCAAACACTATTTTCTCAGGGGGGAACCGTTGTCACTCCCGAGTCATAAATACTGGCCAGTAGCTAGCAGCATCGCTTAACGGCATACTAATAAAATAATACAGTGGTATGCTGACCTGTTCAGAGAGAAGGAGGAAGAAAACGGAGAAATGTTCCCCCTTAGCCTTCACAATTAATGACAAGGAGCCATAGGTAATGCTAGCGATTAGCTCGCTAGCAATAATAGCAGCCTAAGTTTGTGATAGCAGGTCATTACATGAAGAGGAATTTATTTCCCACAGAAAGCAATAAGCCTTCTGGCCAAGGATATTCATTCATCAACAATTTTTTTCATGAGCATGTTCTTATTTCTATTACAGTATATCATTCATATTCCATTCACCCAGCTCAATGTAACATTGATAGGTTTAGGCTACTACATAATTCTCAAATTTTCCCTATACCCATCATGAGATTGTTACAAACTAGCCTACGAATTAAAGTTTTTAACGTAGGTGCACAGGTCAAGAGAGGAATTTGAGTAATCAAGGTGACACACAGTGACAGATTCAATACCGCCTTGCACACTCTTTTTATTTTTTAAATATGTTTTATTTAACCTTTATTTAACTAGGCAAGTCAGTTAAGAACAACTTATTATTTACAATGACGGCCTACCTACAGGGTCAGCCCCTCTTGCCTGCATCTAGCTGATCTAGGGTGTAATCATTAGTCCAAACAGTTTCAAACAAGAGTTTTTATTGGACAAATTAAGGTAGGTTGATCACTGTTTCTTTACGTTTTATTATCTTAACCCTCCTGCTGTGTTCCGGTCGAATTGAAGTTTTCTCTCTGAAAAATGTAGTTCATTTAATCTGATTGTCATAAGGTTCCATGTCCACACAGGGCATCTGAACACACAAAATACATTTTGATGATTTTCATACAATTTTGGGTGTTTTATTTTACTTTACTGACCGGTCATTATAAATGAATGGGTGAGACTACAATTAGTGTATAAAATTGAGTTCAGTTACATGCCCATTCATCAGATGGACACACTTCCTCTCCCATACCCCCACATGCATGTGTGTTTGAACACACACACACACACACACACACACACCTCACTCCCCTTCTTGGCTTCCATGGCAACCCCCACGGGAACCTTTCCCCAATAGAATCTTTCCCCCACGGGAACCACACCTGTTGGCGTTCTCACAAACAATCGCAACATTGTTTCAATAATATATAGATCTTTTCTCGCAGCTCTGGTATATAAAGACTTGCTCACAATTCATTCTGTGGCTGCACAATGACCAAACTATATACTGTATGTGAGGCTCTTGATCATATCTTTGATCATGACACTGGTGAGGAGAGAGGCCAGGAAACTGACAGTGAAGATGTGTCAGAAGTTGAAGACAACGCAGAATATGATCGAGACCAAGAGACAACCGATGTGGAAGAGGGCCCTTACTCAAAAACGAGTTGTATGAGCTCAGGTCAATGAGGCCTACAGGCCATAAATAGCAAATAGAAGTTCAAAACGTGTATTGTTCACAAGAACTTATGTTGATAAAAAGATCAAACACAACATTAGGTGATAATATACGTATTATTATGAATTTATAATCAGCTATAATGGGGCGGTCATTTTGGACCTGGAACACAGAATTAATTCACATGAAACTAACGAATTAAAGAAATGTTTTTCAACAGAATCGGCTAAATGAATACACCCCTGATCACCCGCACACACAGTTTACTTTTATGGCAGCTGCTTGTGCACTTCTGTGTTCAACACAACAACTGTCCAAGCCAAAAAACTTTCCAAGCCAAACCTTCATATCATAACCGCTAACCACTACACACAGCTACTGGCCAGCTACAATTACGCAGTACAGTGTACTGCAAGCAGTTTAGCAGTTAAGAAATGAATTTGTTCAAAACTGTTCAACTATTGTCTTTCTCTCTCTTTGAGTCAACTACTCAACACATTTTATGCACTGTAGTGCTAGTTAGCTGTAGCTTATGCTTTCAGTACTGGATTCATTGTCTGATTGGGTGGACATCATGTCAGTTCATGCTGCAAGAGCTCTGATAGGTTGGAGGACGTCCTCCGGAAGTCGTCATAATTACTGTGTTACTGTAGATTGCAAAATAGTGTGTTTTAATCCGTTATTTGGTGACGTGAAAATATGTAGTATAGTTTTATCCAAAAAATTATAACTGTTAAAATGTTTCAATATTTTTATTTTTATGAAATTATGAGTAGGATGGTCCTCTCCTTTTTCCTCTGAGGAGCCTCCACTGTTATTAATACTGTGTCTCAGAGAGGAAGGGAGAAATTAGGGAGAAGGGAGGATGGATTCTGACTGAGGAAAATAACTATGTTTGCTGTAAAAAGACACAGTGACACTTTATAATAACGAGCGCTCATTATGAAGGAAAATATTAGTCACTGTCATTGTGAATAATTAATGAAGGGGCAGTTTACCTCACTTTAACTGCATGTTGGGACATGAGTTATGGCACATTGAGCACATCGTGCCAGGTCTGTTGTGGTCATAATGTGCCTGTTCTTTCATAAACATATTTTTCATTGCTTTGTTATTGAGACTTGAATGTGACTCAATGAGACTTAAATGGTTCCCATGTAATAAACGGAGAGTTAGCACGTCCTTACTTAGATTTATGTGTATTTTGGTATATGTTGTGAAACTGTTAGATATTACTTGTTAGATATTACTGCATTGTCGGAGCTAGAAGCATAAGCATTTTGCTACACCCGCAATAACATTGGCTAACTACGTGTATGTGACCAATAACATTTAATTTGATTTGATTTGATTTTAACCATATCACATGGCCACCAATCAGGTGGTAATGGTTAATTAGGCTGACTGTAAATTGTCATTAGATGCAAAGACTGCTCATCCATCACACTGATTTACATACAGTATAAAACAATGCATTGGTTTTGAAAGTATATAAGCATAATAATGTATATGAAGCTGGGCTATTTGACAGATGAGTCCAGGGTATTCTGCAAATGTCTACGCACATGAAGAAACAGACACACACACACACACACACACACACACACACACACACACACACACACACACACACACACACACACACACACACGGAATGGCATCATATTGAGTTTATTCTTGTTGTAAAGGGCACACCCTGGGTCAGTGCGATGTTTCCAAAGTGGGCGAGCATGGTGTTTGTAGTCGTTTAAATGCATTAAACATTCATGATGCATTATTCAAATGATTGAATTGTTGGTCCTAATTGAAAACAGCCTGGATTTAGAAATGGTTATCCCTCTCTGTGTGTCTCTCTCCCTCCCTCTCTCTTCACCTCCCTCCCAAAGAGAGAGAGAGAGAGAGAACTTGGGAACAGCGACTGCTCTGCATATGTTTGATGGGCAGAGTCTGCATCTCACATACATACATATTTGGCTGGCGATGTGCCAGGACGCTGACTCATGTTTTGGGAGAGGGCTGAAGAGAGATCAGCGAACAGCCGAACTAACGCTAGCTGGGTAACAACGACACACACACACACACACACACACACACAGAGATCATCATGTCCTTGCTGGTGCAGCTCTGTAACTTAGGGGAGAGAGTGTGTGTACTGTATTGTAATCTAGAACGAAGGAAGTGCCTCAGCAGGCCTGACTGAGATCCATAACAATATCTAATAAATATACCAGGAGATTGAGCCTCTGGGTTATTCATCACACACAAGTGGACTGATGTAGAAACACACACCAACTGGTGCATACACACATACACACACATACACACAAATACACACACCTGGACCTCCTTCTTTTCCCATTCCCCCGCCACCAGAGATGGAATCTTTGATCATTTGTTAGCGGCTGACGCTGCATGTGGACTTTCGGTCCCTGTCTGATAGCCCCGCCCACTGCTCATTTGGGGGAGGTGGGAGATCAGAGTGAGGGAAATAAGATTACTATGCTTTAGCAGTGGCTGTCACCGGCTTGATGAAGCAGTCATCACCGCATAGCGCATAGCTATTATTATACAGAAATCTTTTACGAGTAAACACACACGTGTAAAAATCAATAGAGCTCACCGGCAGCGGCTGGGCCTTTGTCAACCGGTTTATAATTGCATTCAAAACAGCTGCGGGTCTTTACCTGACAGTTAGGCATTGCAGCGGGTGTTTCTGGGAACGTTTTATTTGATTACTGTGTGTGTGTGTGAATATGTTAGGAGATTAATCTGGTACTTTAACAGACTCAAATGTGCTGATCAAGAGAATTATCTATCTGCATCTGGTAGTTCCTGTTTGCATCAATGTGTTTCTACCTTCTCCATCTGACTAGGATACCTGTATTGTGTTTCTACCTTCTCCGTCTGACTAGGATAACTGTACTGTGTTTCTACCTTCTCCATCTGACTAGGATAACTGTATTGTGTTTCTACCTTCTCCATCTGACTAGGATAACTGTATTGTGTTTCTACCTTCTCCATCTGACTAGGATAACTGTATTGTATTTCTACCTTCTCCATCTGACTAGGATAACTGTACTGTGTTTCTACCTTCTCCATCTGACTAGGATAACTGTACTGTGTTTCTACCTTCTCCATCTGACTAGGATAACTGTACTGTGTTTCTACCTTCTCCATCTGACTAGGATAACTGTATTGTGTTTCTACCTTCTCCATCTGACTAGGATACCTGTATTGTGTTTCTACCTTCTCCGTCTGACAAGGATAACTGAATTGTGTTTCTACCTTCTCCATCTGACTAGGAAAACTGTATTGTATTTCTACCTTCTCCATCTGACTAGGATAACTGTATTGTGTTTATACCTTCTCCATCTGACTAGGATAACTGTATTGTGTTTATACCTTCTCCATCTGACTAGGATAACTGTATTGTGTTTATACCTTCTCCATCTGACTAGGATAACTGTATTGTGTTTATACCTTCTCCATCTGACTAGGATAACTGTATTGTGTTTCTACCTTCTCCATCTGACTAGGATAACTGTACTGTGTTTCTACCTTCTCCATCTGACTAGGATAACTGTATTGTGTTTCTACCTTCTCCATCTGACTAGGATACCTGTATTGTGTTTCTACCTTCTACGTCTGACAAGGATAACTGTATTGTGTTTCTACCTTCTCCGTCTGACAAGGATAACTGTATTGTGTTTCTACCTTCTCCATCTGACTAGGATAACTGTACTGTGTTTCTACCTTCTCCATCTGACTAGGATACCTGTATTGTGTTTCTACCTTCTCCGTCTGACAAGGATAACTGTATTGTGTTTCTACCTTCTCCGTCTGACTAGGTTAACTGTATTGTGTTTCTACCTTCTCCATCTGACTAGGATACCTGTATTGTGTTTCTACCTTCTCCGTCTGACAAGGATAACTGTATTGTGTTTCTACCTTCTCCGTCTGACTAGGAAAACTGTATTGTGTTTATACCTTCTCCATCTGACTAGGATAACTGTATTGTGTTTATACCTTCTCCATCTGACTAGGATAACTGTATTGTGTTTATACCTTCTCCATCTGACTAGGATAACTGTATTGTGTTTATACCTTCTCCATCTGACTAGGATAACTGTATTGTGTTTATACCTTCTCCATCTGACTAGGATAACTGTATTGTGTTTATACCTTCTCCATCTGACTAGGATAACTGTATTGTGTTTATACCTTCTCCATCTGACTAGGATAACTGTATTGTGTTTATACCTTCTCCATCTGACTATGATAACTGTATTGTATTTCTACCTTCTCCATCTGACTAGGACAACTGTATTGTATTTCTACCTTCTCCATCTGACTAGGATAACTGTATTGTGTTTATACCTTCTCCATCTGACTAGGATAACTGTATTGTATTTCTACCTTCTCCATCTGACTAGGATACCTGTATTGTGTTTCTACCTTCTCCATCTGACTAGGACAACTGTATTGTGTTTATACCTTCTCCATCTGACTAGGTTAACTGTATTGTGTTTCTACCTTCTCCATCTGACTAGGATACCTGTATTGTGTTTCTACCTTCTCCGTCTGACAAGGATAACTGTATTGTGTTTCTACCTTCTCCATCTGACTAGGAAAACTGTATTGTGTTTCTACCTTCTCCATCTGACTAGGATAACTGTATTGTGTTTCTACCTTCTCCATCTGACTAGGATACCTGTATTGTGTTTCTACCTTCTCCGTCTGACAAGGATAACTGTATTGTGTTTCTACCTTCTCCGTCTGACAAGGATAACTGTATTGTGTTTCTACCTTCTCCATCTGACTAGGATAACTGTACTGTGTTTCTACCTTCTCCATCTGACTAGGATACCTGTATTGTGTTTCTACCTTCTCCGTCTGACAAGGATAACTGTATTGTGTTTCTACCTTCTCCGTCTGACTAGGAAAACTGTATTGTGTTTATACCTTCTCCATCTAACTAGGATAACTGTATTGTGTTTATACCTTCTCCATCTGACTAGGATAACTGTATTGTGTTTATACCTTCTCCATCTGACTAGGATAACTGTATTGTGTTTATACCTTCTCCATCTGACTAGGATAACTGTATTGTGTTTATACCTTCTCCATCTGACTAGGATAACTGTATTGTGTTTATACCTTCTCCATCTGACTAGGACAACTGTATTGTATTTCTACCTTCTCCCACTGACTAGGACAACTGTATTGTGTTTATACCTTCTCCATCTGACTAGGTTAACTGTATTGTGTTTCTACCTTCTCCATCTGACTAGGATACCTGTATTGTGTTTCTACCTTCTCCGTCTGACAAGGATAACTGTATTGTGTTTCTACCTTCTCCGTCTGACTAGGAAAACTGTATTGTGTTTATACCTTCTCCGTCTGACTAGGATAACTGTATTGTGTTTATACCTTCTCCATCTGACTAGGATAACTGTATTGTGTTTATACCTTCTCCATCTGACTAGGATAACTGTATTGTGTTTATACCTTCTCCATCTGACTAGGATAACTGTATTGTATTTCTACCTTCTCCATCTGACTAGGATAACTGTATTGTATTTCTACCTTCTCCATCTGACTAGGACAACTGTGTTGTATTTCTACCTTCTCCATCTGACTAGGACAACTGTATTGTGTTTATACCTTCTCCATCTGACTAGGATAACTGTATTGTGTTTATACCTTCTCCATCTGACTAGGATAACTGTATTGTATTTATACCTTCTCCATCTGACTAGGATAACTGTACTGTGTTTCTACCTTCTCCATCTGACTAGGATAACTGTACTGTGTTTCTACCTTCTCCATCTGACTAGGATAACTGTATTGCTGGATAAACGTTTTCTTTATTTTTATATACTGTAAATGAAGATGCTTGGATTAGTAGATTAATAATACATTGACTAAATAGTATATAGTACAGATCGTACCCAATATACCAAGGTCATACTGAGTACAGAGAATGGATTATAGATTAGACAGAAATTATAGTATGGGTTTGAAGAATTCAACTGAGATTATATGTATTCTCGAATTACAGGTAGATTTCAGCTGAAAAGCCATAGAGTGATGAGTGTGGAATAGGATTTGAACACTTGCTGATAGGACCACATACTGTAATCTGACAAAGAGGAACACACACACAAAGGAAAACGTGTGCATGCAAGCACGCATGCACACACACACACACACACACACACACACACACACACACACACACACACACCACACACACTCTCTCTCTCTGACTGAGACTCTCATTCAGAAAGAAACATGGATGTAATTGAGATCCACATCCTTCTATGTGGTTTAGCTAAGCATATATCACCGAGATTTAGCATAAATATTACATCTATAATCTTATATGTGACAACAGTTAAACTAAGTATTTAGTGCAGCCAGCAAGGTGAGATTGTATTTCTCTGAAAATCAGATTTTTTAAGTATCTGTGTGGGTATGATTTCTATACCTTAACAGTTGCCAGATGGCTATATGGACACATACAATCAATGTGAAAGCTCACTAATCCTTTGTGGACAGAGAGCCGAATGGATAAAAGGTTTTTTTCCTTGACAAGAGAGAGAGAGAGAACGAGAGAGAGAGAGGGGAAAAGAGAGAGAGAAAGCGAGAGAGATCAATGGAGAAGAAGAGATGCTCTTTCCGATTGCTCCAATTAGACAAGATTATATGTGTTTTGCAGTTCCCTCTAATGACATGCGAAGGCATGCTGGCGTTTCATTAATCAAGTGTAATCTATTTTGAAAGTGTCACAGAAACAATATGACAATGATAACAACTATCCCCCAGTGAGTAGATATTATTATTATTATTATTATTATTATTATTATTATTATTTTGGGCTCCAACAGACTGACATAGGCACCTGAGATGTTAGCCAGGTGTCTCTGTACGCTTGAATATATTAATTTTGTAACAAACACGGGCAGAAAGAGAATGTTCCATTGTAGACAGACGCTCAATACTTTCATCCCTTCTGAACAAAATCAATCACTCAAGCAGTACCGTACACAAAGCACAATGGGAATAGTTAGCCATACAGCAATCTCCCATGGACAGATCTACTTAAACATTCATGAATCTGTTGGGATGGAATGGGATGCGTGGATAAGGCGCACTGGTTATTTGGACAAATCATAGTTCCGCAGGTGTTAGCATCTTTGGAATTTCAGAAGGGGAGGGGGCATTTAGCCTGTAACTTGCAGAGAGAGAGAGGGTGGAACTCCTCGTTCTAGTTCCGCTCCTCGTCGTAGCATCTCTTCATCTCTTCTCTTCACACGTATGGACCCAGAACTTAATCGAGCAGCTGACCAATTACATGAGACTTTAGTTCTGAGTTAACCGAGATTAGCCATACAGTACAGACTGCAGAGTGCATGACAAAACATAGTTGAACACTCTGGTTAGCTGCAGTACAAGTTGAATGGTGCTAGACCAGAATACATACAGTATGCAGATGCGCCTAAAGTACACAGCATAGAGCACCGTATGCTAAGGGATTTCATGGAAGAGAATTGGATCCCCTCCCTCCCATGCTGTGGATCTCTCTACCTCTTCCCTTCTCCCTCCCTCTCTTCCTCCAGGGTTTGGGATGGGATCGTCTCATCTCATAGCATATGAGATATGATGAGAGACCTCTGTGTGTGGGTGTCTCTCTCAGTGTCAGTCCCTCCCATGGTAGCTCTGGTTCTGCCACAGGCCCAGTTTTTCATGTGGTAGCTCACTCTTCTATAACTCTAAAACTCTCTCTCCCTCTCTCCCTCTCTCCCTCTTCCCCTCCCTCTCTCACTCTCCCTCCCTCTCTCCCTCTCTCCAAGGGCTAGGACTGGAGTTGGTTATGATGCTGTTGTATTTTTTGTCTCTTTCTGTTTATTTCCTATCAATTTTCTCTGTCAGGCTTTCTATGTGATTTATAGGGGGTTTAGGATAGAGATAGATGAGCTACATTTAAGTGAAAATGCCCAAGAAGCCGGTGTTTGGAGGATATATTGGCACAGGTGTTGTTAGGCCCGAGACGAGGGCATTATCACTTTTATACAACGTGTACCAACATATTCAAATAATGATTGACATATTTTAATTAAACGTTATTTTGATGAATTTATTCGTACTATTTCATCCTTTTACAAGATCTCATCCTTCGACACAAATCTATGGTTGCTAGAGAAGTGACCCAGTCGTTCAGTCTTTTTGTTCTGTACCTATGGAGCGACCCAGTAGTTCAGTCTTTTTGTTCTGTATCTATGGACGCGACCCAGCCGTTCAGTCTTTTTGTTCTGTACCTATGGAGCGACCCAGTCGTTCAGTCTTTTTGTTCTGTATCTATGGACACGACCCAGTAGTTCAGTCTTTTTGTTCTGTACCTATGGACACAACCCAGTCGTTCAGTCTTTTTGTTCTGTATCTATGGAGCGAACCAGTCTTCAATCTAAATGTTCCATTGCCATACATACGTTCTTATCCCTTGCCTGCTAGCTAGCCAACTACGGCTAACTTACAGTCACGTCAGCCAGAATAACAGCAAAGTTGCTGCGTTTGCATTGGTTTAAGCTGTTTTCTAGTTAGATTTATATGGATGCATCCATAACAATGACCTTATGATGCGTGACTTTGCCTGGAAGAGCAAATATTCTGGCTGGTCAGGACACTGTTTAGACAAAACAAAGACAATCCATGACGTTCATTTGAGCTGATTTTAATAAATGAAACCATACATTCGTTATCCAACACAGCTGACATAAGCTACTTATTGTATGTCACATTTATCTGTACATTCCTCTGTATGGTGCATTGGTTAATAGATATGTCGGAAACTGTGCTACTACTTCTGCTACCTTGCTTCAGCCTTTTGGGTGTTGATGGTGCTGCAGTGTTCTCTATGTTTTCAGCCAGGATGTTGCTCCAGCGTTTTCTGTCTGTCTGTGAGGGACGCCAGTAGCTATGGAGCAAAACTTTGCACGGATGCCCACTCACTGACATGATCTTCCTCGATTCTAAACCAGCATTGGACAGGTTTCTGGACTGTCGTGGTCCTGATGCTGTGATTTGTGTAAGTAGTTGTTTCCGTATAGTGTTGCCAGATAGTTCACAGCCATCGTCTCTGTAGTGTTACCAGATCGAGTCCCTGATACACTCACCTCTCCTTGGGTGGAGATAAAATACAAGGGCGTTCTCCGGGCGTTCCGATATATTTTTCTCCAGTGATGCCACCGGGCATATAGGGTTCCCTAGCTGCTCAAACATGAATCCCCTCTTGGCCTCCCTGCCCCTCTCCCTTGGGTCCAGATGAGATTCTTAACTGTGGCATTTCTCTAGGTCATTCAATGTAGTATTCCCCAAATCTGAATGCATGGGTATTATTGCCATCTCTTTTTTCCATTCATCCATAGTCATGCCGCCGAAAAGATCCAAAGAAATGTTCCATCCATTTTAGTTTTCGCAACAAAGTATCAGTCAACTGAAAAAAAGTGTTGTATGTTGCTATGACAACCATCTCAATTTTCTGTCTGTCTTGTTCGGATAGATAGATAGATAGATAGATAGATAGATAGATAGATAGATAGATAGGTACTTTATTGATCCCCCGGGGGGGAAATTTCATTATCAAGCAGCTACAACAAAAACACAGGGCAGGTGCAAAATGCCGCAACGAAAGTACACAAAAGACAGATACACGGTACATGATACATAGAGCGGCAGTATGAAAAAGTATAGAAATACAGGATATCTGGAGTGCAAAAAAAAGCTATAAAAGGACATTGCATAGTATGAGTGGTTGGCTGAATATGTACACTATACATTGGTGGATGTTGGATGGTTAACTATACTATACAGGTCGATGGCAGAGAAATACTTCAGTAGCTAAAAATGTGTATGATATGAGCGAGGGTAATAATAGTTTACTTAATAGACAGACTGGCCAAATGAACAGGTAAGTGAACATTTTGCATGGTTAAATTAGCTGTACAGGTAAGTATACAGTTATATTCACTTTATATGGGTGGGTGGAGATCGCAATTCAATATTGAAACAATATTGAACAGGTTGTATAGACCGAGAGAAAGTTTTATACAATTCTCTGCTGTTGAAAACCAAATGCTAGTCTAAAAGAAATGGGAGATAATGTCTAGATGGGGATCAAATTTATACATTTCCTGGCTGAGCTGATGAGACAGTGGATTGCGCAGTGAGATGGAACAGAGTAAATAGGCATTTCAACATCATATACTTAGCCAGTGGTAACTTGTGAAATAGACAGTGGCTGGAATGTGGTTTTAACCAATCAGCATTCACGATTAGACACACCCGTTGTCACCTCTCCCTATCCCTCACTATCTGTAACTTCTAATCTCCCTCGCATCTATTTTCAAAACTAGTCGGTTCTGATTCTGATTCCAAACGATTCGAGTGACATGATCATATTTCATGTTGAAATCTGTTTCTGAGAAGTCCTGATGGTGGAGAAAACTAAGATTAAAGGGTGGTCTGAGTTCTAAGATCAAATCCGTCCGCTACTGTTCAGAGTCACGTATCCGTTTTCTCTCTGGACGTTGGTTTGGTGTATATTACTTCTTTCAGTCTCTCTTTCCCTTTGTCTTTCCATCCCTCCTCTGCCTCTCTCATCTCAGTCTCTCTGTTTTGTTTTCTCTCTTAACTTCAGTGGATATATTTTGGTGCCCCGTGTGAGGATTGGCGTGTCTGTTGTTTTGGTAGGTGCTAGGGTACCATGTAAAAGGACTTAAGCCTCTGAGCCCACTGGTTCAGGCCTCCCCCCGCCACTGTGTGAAAGTAGCTGTGCCCAACAGCTGGCAAGGCCAGGCAGCGTTCAACAGCAAACATCCCTCAGACTATGGGGTCATGACAGGGCCATGGCTACCCCCCTGGGCTACTTGTGTGTTTGGTATTTGTTTTATTTGAATACCCAGAGTCTGTTTTGGTTTATTCATGTGCTGGTGCCGAGCGTTGTGCGCCTGGCCCCAAAGCAACACTCAGAGGAGAAGACTGCACACCCTGAGGCGACTGCCTCTCCGAAACACACAGACAACAGCATATCACAATATTGCAGATATCAAAGCTGCAGAGATGGAAACAGGCAGCGTGTGCGTGTTCAGGCTTTTGGGTTGTATTTGTTTTCATAAATAGAGCACAGAAACATAATCTGTTGCTGTTCCTGGTTTTCATTTTAGGAAGTGTGTTTGGCTTTTGTCAGTCAGATATCAGTTGGCTGTGTGTGTGTGTGTGTGTGTGTGTGTGTGTGTGTGTGTCTGTGTGTGTGTGTGTGTGTGTGTGTGTGTGTGTGTGTGTGTGTGTGTGTGTGTGTGTGTGTGTGTGTGTGTGTGTGTTTGCGCGCATCAGTGGTGGTTGGTACCGTTTAAGATGGATATTTTTTTTAAATGATCCTGGCCCTATTTATATTACAGCCTATTGGATGACTGTAATTCATATTCCATTTACCCAGCTCAACGTAACATCGATAGGTTTAGGCTACTACATGATACTAAAATGTTCCCTATGCCCATCATGAGGTTGCTACAACTTAGCCGATGAATAAACATTTACAAGGTAGGTGCACAGGTCAAAATAATTTTAAGTTATCAAGGTGACCGACATTGACACATTCAATACTGCCTTGCAGACTCTTGCTTGCATCTAGCTGATCTAGGGTCTTTCTATTGGACAAATTCAGGTATGTTCATCCCTGTGTCGTTCCGTTTGCTTCCGTTTTAAGAAACGTTTTAACAGAATCTGCGGAACGAATACACCCCTGGCGCCTTGCACTATTCTGGCTTTTCACTAGATGTTGGAACATCGCTGCAAGGACTTGCTTTCTTCAGCCACAAGAGCATTAGTGATGTCGGCACTGATGTTGGGCAATTAGGCCTGGATCGCAGTCGGCGTTCCACTTCACAATAACAGCACTTAAAGTTGACCGGGGCAGTTCTAGAATGGTATAAATTGGACTAAATTACTTATTGGATAAGTGGCATCCTAAAACGGTGCCACGTTGAAAGTCACTGAACTCTTCAGTAAGGCCACTCTGCTGCCATTGTTCATCTATGGAGATTGCATGGCTGTGTGCTTGATTTTGTTCACCTGCCAGCAATGTGTATGGCTGAAATAGTTGAATCCACTAATTTGAAGGGGTGTCCACATACTTTGTATATATAGTGTAGCTACTAGATCTAATGCATTGGTAAACCCACTACAATCATGCAGTACAGTGTACAGTCAGCAGCAAGCAGTTTAGCAGTTACACCGGCAGGCCCCAGTGGCAATGAATTAAAACAAAAAGCTTACCTTGACTGAATAGCAATAGCCAGCTAACTAACATAGCCTCTCTGTTTGAGCCGGTTCTTTGAGTAGGCTAAATTAGCTAGCTGTATTCACTAGCTAAGTAAAAGTGTATAAAAATACAATGAAATGTATTTATCTTTATCTCTCTCTCTCTCTCTCGCTTCTCCTTTATTTTTAGAAAAAAATAATTTATTGTCTTTCTCTCTCTTTGAATCAGCAACTTTTATTTACCACATTTATGGACAGCTGTGCCTCCTAGCTGTAGCTCATGCTTTCAGTACTAGATTAATTATCTGATACTTTGATTGGGTGGACAACATGTCAGTTCATGCTGCATGAGCTCAGATAGGTTGGAGGATGTCCTCTAGAAGACGTCATAATTACTGTATAAGTCTATGAAAGGAGCTGAGAACCACGTGCCTCCTAGGTTTTGTATTAAAGTCAATGTACCAAGAGGAGAACTGAAACTAGCTGTCCTCCAGCTACACCATGGTGCTACAATACAGAGTGCTGTTAAGGCTACTGTAGACCTTCATTGCAATTAATACATTATTTAGTGACGTGAATATATTTAGAATAGTTTCATTAAAAAAATGATTTTTAATGTTTCACTATTTTTATTTTAATGAAATTCACAGAGGAGGATGGTCCTCCCCTTCCTCCTCTAAGGAGCTGTCACGAGTGGGTGTAGAGAGAGACCAAGGAGCAGCGATAGTTCGACATCGTTTATTAAATGATAAAAACAACAAATGTTTCGAACCATATAAACAAGAGGCAAATGATGAAATGAACAAGAACGGGAAACACACTTACTGTGACGTGAGGAATATACAATGACCCACACACAGGTGGCTTTGAGTGGTGCCTAAATGCAATCCCCAATCAGAGACAACCCTGTACAGCTGTCTCTGATTGAGGATCATTCCTCCTCTAGTTAGGGTGTGAGGGTTCGACTGTGGTTCTACCACTCCCCTTATTGGGAGTAAGGTCTAACCACAGCCAAACCCTCACAGGAGCCTCCTCTGGTGTGTGTGTGTGTGTGTGCGTGTGTAGGTTTGTGAGCATGTGTGAGTGTGTTTGCACCAGTGTAATATCAAGAAATGAGAATGTAAACAAGTGCTTTAAATGGAACCTTCATAGCATCAATTAATAATTAAAACTCTCACTGCAAGTTGAAACAGCCAGCAATCCCTGTGTATGAAGAACGCATTATTATTCACATCAGTGTTAATTTCTAACTTATGGTTTATTAATGTTTTGGTCCCAGGGACTGTCTAAATGAGATTTGAATATTCAATTTGCAAAACATTTTCTGCCCCTCTGTTCCCTTCCCTTTTCATTACCTCAGACAGTGGAGGACCGCAAGACGCAAGAGACAAACAGTGAAGAAACCTTTTTGGGTCTTTGAGCTCATGACTAAGATATCATGGACATACTGTGTATGTCATGTGTTGGGCAGCTCAACAATTCAATGGGAGTATCATGGAGTCAAAATGGAGTCAAAATGATAGGAGAGAATCCACCATGTGACCTGCATTCTTCTCAGAGGAAGGAGGAAGAATGGAGGAAGAATGCAAGGATGACACGTCCACCAGGTTGGAATGAATCAGCTACGAACGTAAGGATAAAAACGTGATGAAGCTGAATTATTACTACTGGTATCAGAGAGCCTGTGTCCACATGGCTGAAATAAAGCAGGAATTAATTAATTAATTAAAGCTAGACCAAAGCTGAAGTATCACTGCTCTCAGTATCGTTTCACTGTACTGATGCAGAGTGTCTTATAAGGTTGACTGCCATTGGTGTTTCAACAAGGCTAGCTGCAGCTCGGCACCACAGCATAGTGCTATAGGGTACGTCTACTCAGCTCTTTTAAATTATTTTCTGTCTTAGCCAGAGCCATGGGAGAGATATTAATGAGCTCTTATTAATTACGTTTCTTTCACACGATGGATGAGAGGGGATTCGGCTCACCAGGGACTTGATATAATAGAACATAGAAGAGGTTTGATTAAATACAGAGGTAATAATAATATAATGACATTTTGATATTTGGATTATACAATCAGATTTGGCTTAGGCAAATGATGTTATGAGAAGGTATGTGAATTGTGTGTGTGTGTGTGTGTGTGTGTGTGTGTGTGTTTGTTTTCCACTCTCAGATAATCCTGCAGTGTGTTTGTGGCTGTATTTAGTGTAGATTGCTCGCTGGTTATAAATTCAGGCTCTGGATGTTGTAGTAACTACAAGCAGTAGAAAACCACACATACACACATCCATGCACTCAACCCCTTTTATGGAACAGATTTTGTACTAATGAGTCCAGGCAAGTAGTGAGGGATTATGAATTATGAAAATTACATTTTGATGACATAATTAATAAGTAAACAAGTGATTCTATTATGCTGTAGGCTGTCAGAGTAGTATCCCACAGAGCCAAAAGAGCCAAAAGAGAGATTGATCAGATCATGATTGATGTAAGACAGTATGTTAAATCCATGTAAATTTTATGTAAGAGGAACAATCAATATTGATGCGGTGGGTTTTGGCTGACATCTCACTTTTGTTTTTGAAGTTAGACAGTAGTAAGTTAACCTCAAATAGCAGACCTATTCTGTCTGTGTACATTAGAAGAGGTGAACTAATGAGTACCTACACACACACACACACACACACATACACACACACACACACACAAACCTTGGAATTAAAAAATTACATCAGCCAGTCCATATTGTATTTCGTCTCTTTTTCGGTGTTATCGTTTATTTTTCGGCCTCCTCTTGTGTATCTCTCTTTCTCAGGAGTGAATTCCATTTCCCTCTCTGATTGTTCATATTTAAATAACCTCGCCGCTCCCAATTCACCAGGGATTTCTTTTTGAATTGGAGGGAATTTTTTTCTGGCCTCGCCTTTACGTTTCTAGCGTCTGTCTGATAGCCTGTCCACAGATGCCAGCGCTGTTTTAAGAAGTCATGAGGGGGGAATTCACAAGCTTTCTGTCTGTGGAACTCAAGCTCACACATCTCTAGGTCTGATGTGAGAATAGAAATGTAAATTATATCCTGTTGCCATTCACACATTTTGTTTGAATGTTTATTTTATTAGTTCCTTATTCTAAGGGATCATATGGAAATTTTTGAATTTAAATTTTTTAGCCTTTTTTTTTTTTACTTGTCATGTTCGTTCCATGGTTTTTAGAACACATGGCTTTCTTCTTCTTCTTCTTGTAGAACCATTATGGCACAACTAAACATCTCATGTGGACTGGTGTGTGTGTGTTAGTGTTGAGCGATTTAACCAAAATGTTGATTATTAAACAACTAATTGACCGACTTCGGTTTAATTACTTGAATTCCATAATTTTTTTGCCCAACGCTCCATTTCTCTAGAGGGAAATCAATTCATTCACAAGAGAAATCAAGTCAAGAACTAGGCTACGCGGGACGCTGGGCTGAAGGGAGCTGTAATTTTCACTAAGCAAATATTCAACCTAGTTCAGCCCAGAAACGTGGTAATTAACTACAATGACCATAATCCATGCACCTGTTTTTTTTTCAGGTTCGGATAGATACGGACACACTTTTATGCTTGCTACGTTAGGTTAGATATACACAGACTGATTAGACCACGTAGCAGAGGAATGTACACAACACAATGAAGAGAGAGATAGAGACAGTTTGTGAAAGTATGCCTTATCTACTTTGAAAAACAAGTACAATTATTTTGTCAGACAGCTCTGCAGCATACTTAGGCGGGCTAGCTAAATACAATAGGATGACTAAAGACAGTACAGTATTGGGAGCACAGAGATAACGTTAGATGGTCTGGCTGGCTGGCTGCTACTGCCTGAGCAGAGATGAGATGATGATGGAATAAAAAAAACTATAAAGTCGACAAATAAAAACTAAGTAATATACACAACTTGAATATCTGATTATGTCATAGTCATTTCCTGTATTTCTATTGATGTCTACCCAATGGGAACCTGACAGACACAATGGAATATTTTCAATGTTTTGGCAACTGAATGTTCACTATTTTGGGCTTTGGAATTTCCATTAAAAAGCTCTAAAACAACTGTAATTTCATTACTTCATAATGCATTTAAAAAAAAAATTTATCATCGAAACCCGAAATCTAAAACCGTTGTTTATTTTTTAATAATCGAACCGTAACCGAACCAACCTCAAAAAGCAGCACTAGTGTGTGTGTGGGTGTGTGTGTGTGGTCACCTAGCTGATCTGTGGTATGAATTGTGTAAATGTCTGAACGTGTGTGTATCTACAAGGGTGTTGGATGTTCGTTTACATCCAAATGACTCTTTCTCCCTTTGGAGGCTGAAAAGAGAGAAAGATTAATAGCATAGAAATGTGCAGTCCATGAGCTTCAGCAACCATCACAACCGTGTAAAATGCACAAGGGCTGCAGTGAGAGGTGTATCGGAGTGTGTGTGTGTGTGTGTGTCTTGTGTGTGTTTGTGTGCAAAAGAAACTAATTTCTCCTGTGTGTGTGTTCACCAGACGATAAGAATATTGGTGCATTTCTCCATGGAGCTTACGGTTCTCTCTCCTCACTGCCGGAATTAGCCCACCAGATAGAGACATTCTTATTGCTCTCAGGACTGAAAGAGATTGGACCTCCAGACGAAGAGAGGGAAAGGAAGGATTGAAATGGCAATGAGAATAGAATCAAATGACAGAGGGGAAGGGAAAAGCATGTGTGTATGTGTATGTGTACAGTTGAAGTCGGAAGTTTACATAAACTTAGGTTGAAGTCATTAAAACTCATTTTTCAACCACTCCACAGATTTCATGTTAACAAACTATAGTTTTGGCAAGTTGGTTAGGACATCTACTTGCATGACACAAGTAAATATTCCAACAATTGTTTACAGACAGATTATTTCACTTATAATTCACTATATCACAATTCCAGTGGGTCAGAAGATTACATACACTAAGTTGACTGTGCCTTTAAACAGCTTGGAAAATTCCAGAAAATTATGTCATGGCTTTAGAAGCTTCTTAGAGGCTAATTGACATAATTTCAGTCAATTGGAGGTGTAGCTGGGGATGTATTTCAAGACCTACCTTCAAACTCAGTGCCTCTTTGATCGACGTCATAGGAAAATCAAAAGAAATCAGCCAAGACCTCAGAAAAAATTATAGACCTCCACAAGTCTGGTTCATCTTTGTGAGCAATTTCCAAACGCCTGAAGGTACCACGTTCATCTGTACAAACAATAGTACACAAGTATGAACACCATGGGACCACGCAGCAGTCATACCGCTCAGGAAGGAGACGCGTTCTGTCCCCTAGAGATGAACGTACTTTGGTGCGAAAAGTGCAAATCAATCCCAGAACAACAGCAAAGGACCTTGTGAAGATGCTGGAGGAAACAGGTACAAAATAATCTATATCCACAGTTAAACGAGTCCTATATCGACATTAACCAGAAAGACCGCACAGCAAGGAGAAGCCACTGCTCCAAAACCGCCATAAAAAAGCCAGACTACGGTTTTTAACTGCACATGGGGACAAAGATCACACTTTTTGGGTAAATGGTGGGACTGCATCATGTTGTGGTGGGACTGATGCACTTCGCAACATAGATGGCATCATGAGGAAGGAAATGTATGTGGATATATTGAAGCAACATCTCAAGACATCAGTCAGGAAGTTAAAGCTTGGTTGCAAATGGGTCTTCCAAATGGACAATGACCCCAAGCATACTTCCAAAGTTGTGGATTAAGGAATACAAATGTGTGGGCAGAACTGAAAAAGCGTGTGCGAACAAGGAGGCCTATAAACCTGATTCAGTTACACCAGTTCTGTCAGGAGGAATGGGCCAAAATACACCCAACTTATTGTGGGAAGCTTGTGGAAGGCTACCCGAAACGTTTGACCCAAGTTAAACAATTTAAAGGCAATGCTACCAAATACTAATTGAGTGTATGTAAACTTCTGACCCACTGGGACTGTGATGAAAGAAATAAAAGCTGAAATAAATCATTCTCCCTACTAATATTTCATATTCTTAAAATAAAGTGGTGATCCTAACTGACCTAAGTCAGGGAATGTTTACTAGGATTAAATGTCAGAAATGGTGAAAAACGTAGTTTAAATGTATTTGGCTAAGGTGTATGTAAGCTTCCAAAATTCAACTGTATGTAGTTGTGTGGCCTTTTAGCGGTCTGTCTGCTAATCCCTTATTTGAATCAGTTGTTATTACACGGACACACTTTTCCTCTCTGGCTGAGAAGCTAACATGTGTGACTCACTCAGGCATAGGAGGGATGGGAGGGAGGTATGAGAGAGAGAGGATGAAGAGGGTAGAATGTTGCAGAGGTAGGTTCTAGTTGGCAGCCATCATTGGCTGAAGCTCAATATTCGTGTCACTGTGATTTCTGTTTTTCTTTCATTTCTGTCTGAAAGAGACAGAAAGAGGGGGGTACAGGTGTTAAATGAAAAAAAGCAGGAGCTCATCGTCGTTGATGAAAGCCTGTTGGAAAGATGATACAAACTCCTCCACAACCGACTGAATTACTAATTGAAGGACTTGCTCAAATTATGACCATTGTCCTCTGTGTTTCATGTTTTAAATGTCAGATCATGTATTTGTTATTCTATCTCACCAAGCAGAGATTGACGGTCAATGGTTTGTGTAAAGTGGGAGTTTATCAATGTGTAATTTTGTGCGTTTTAGAGGCACTGAGTTTGAAGGTAGGCCTTGAAATACATCCACAGGTACACCTCCAATTGACTCAAATTATGTAAATTAGCCTATAAGAAGCTTCTAAAGACATGACCATTTTATGGAATTTTCCAAGCTGTTTAAAGGCACAGTCAACTTAGTGTCTGACCCACTGGAATTGTGTAATAGTGAATTATAAGTGAAATAATCTGTCTGTAAACAATTGTTAGAATATTTACTTGTGTCATGCACAAAGTAGATGTCCTAATTGACTTGCCAAAACTATAGTTAGTTAACATGAAATCTGTGGAGTGGTTGAAAAATGAGTTTTAATGACTTCAACCTAAGTGTATGTAAACTTCCGACTCCAACCGTAAGCATTCAGACACTTTACTCAGTACTTTGCTGAAGCACTTTTGGCAGGGATTACAGCATTGAGTATTCTTGGGTATGAATCTAAAAGCTTGGCACACCTGTATTTGGGGAGTTTCTCCCATTATTATCTGCAGATCCTCTCAAGCTCTGTCAGGTTGGATTGGAAGCGCCATTGCACAGCTATTTTCAGGTCTCTCCAGAGATGTTTGATTGGGTTCAAGTACAGGCTCTAGCTAGGCCACTCAACCATTGTCTTGGCTGTGTGGTTAGGGTCGTTGTCCTGTTGGAAGGTGAACCTTTGCCCCAGTCTGAGGTCCTGAGCACTCTGGAGCAGGTTTTCATCAAGGATCTCTTTGTACTTTGCTCGATCCTGACTATTCTCCCAGTCCCTTCCTCTGAAAAATATCCCAACAGCATGATGCTGCCACCACCATGCTTCACCGTAGGGATGGCGTCAGGTATCCTCTAGACGTGACGCTTGGCATTCAGGCCAAAGAGTTCAATCTTGGGTTCATCAGACCAGATAATCTTGTTTCTCATGGTCTGAGTCCTTTAGCTGCCTTTTAATGAGGAGTGGCTTCCATCTGGCCACTCTACCATAAAGGCCTGATTGGTGGAGTGCTGAAGAGATGGTTGTCCTTCTGGAAGGTTCTCCCATCTCCACAGAGGAACTCTGGATGACTGTCAGAGTGACCATTGGGTTCTTGGTCACCTCCCTGAACAAGGCCCTTCTCCCCCAATTGCTCAGTTCAGCAAGGCGGCCAGTTCAAGGAAGAGTCTTGGTGGTTCCAAACTTCTTCCATTTAAGAATGATGGAGGCCACTGTGTTCTTGGGGACCTTCAATGCTGCAGACATTTTTTGGTGCCCCTCCCCAGATCTGTGCCTTGACACAATCCTGTCTCAGAGCTCTACGGACAATTCCTTAGATCTCATGGCTTGGTTTTTCCTCTGACATACATCGTCAACTGTGGTACCTTATATAGACAGGTGTGTGCCTTTCCAAATAATGTCCAATCAATTGAATTTACCACAGAATTTAGAAATATCTCAAGGATGATCAATAAAAACAGCATGCACCTGAGCTAAATTTAGAGTCTCAATTTAGAGTCTGAATACTTATGTAAATAAGGTTTTTCTGTTTTTTACTTATAATACATTTGCAAACATTTCTAAAAACTTGTTTTCACTTTTTCATTTTGGGGTATTGTGTGTAGATTGAAAATGGAAACATAATTGTATCCATTTTAGGATTAGGCTGTAACGTAACAAAATGTGGGTAAAGGGAAGGGGTCTGAATACTTTCTGAATGCACTGTTTTTCTTTGTGTATCTGTCCGTCTTGTCTGTCTGCCCGCCCATCTATTCATGTCTGTCTGCCTGCCTGCCAGCCTGCCTGCCTTTGTCTGTCCCTCAGTCAGTCTTCATGTCTGTCGGCCTCTATCAGTCACTGTCTGTCTGTCTGTCTGTCTGTCTGTCTGTCTGTCTGTCTGTCTGTCTGTCTGTCTGTCTGTCTGTCTGTCTGTCTGTCTGTCTGTCTGTCACTCCCTATGTTTCAATATGATCTGCGGCCGACACCATCTGTCACCAAAGCACAGAGGCCACCGCATGGTGGGAAGGCAAATGTCACACACGCATGCACGCCCACACACGATGTAATGCAACACACAATGAATTTACAGGAACGGTCCGCTTTGTGTTCGTGCTCTGATGGCGATATTAAAGGACTATTACTGTCATCCAAGCATCACTTTAGCTTCACTGTCTCTCCCCTTACATACTGCTGCTCGTAAGGACAGGGCGGCAGGTAGCCTAGCGGTTAGAGCGTTGGGCCAGTAACCAAAAGGTTGCTTGTTCAAATACCTGAGCCGACAAGGTGAAAAACCTGTCGATGTGTCCTTGAGCAAGGCCCTTAACCCTAATTTGCAAAAGGGGCTGACTCTGTAGGTAGGCCGTCATTGTAAGTAAGAGTTTGTTCTTAACTGACTTGCCTAGTTAAATAAAGGTTAAAATAAAAAAGAATAATAAAAAAAAAAAGCTACTGAGCATTCACTGACACATATGTTACATGTGTGGCATTTAAGTCTCTGGAGGCTATGTGTGTGAGGCCTTATCATTTCAACCAAAGAAAACGTCCAAAATAATGAATGTATGTGGGTGTATGTGGTCGGGTTGGGAGAGGGAGGTTTGCTTGGGTGTGCAAAATGAAGACCAATCCACTGGTGTACATTATATTCTGTTGGCCTTGCTGCTGCTTTGTCTGTGATTACCAATGAAAACATCATCCTCTCCCTGCCCTCCTCTCAACCTCGGTCCCCGGTGACAGTACAACAAACGACAAGGACAGGTTTCTGTCACTGAATAACAAGGAAGGGGGATATAGCCCAGAGAGAGTGGTGAGAGAGAGAGAGAGAGAGCAGTAACACAGAGAGAGAGGGAGAGAAAGAGAGAGGTAACAGAGAGAGGTAATATAAAGAGAGAGAGAGAGAGAGACTCAGGATATGAACTGGCAACAGACAAACAAAGAACACAGTATAAATGCACAGGGGATAATGCGGACAATGAGCGATATCTGGAGGGGGTGGAGACAAGCAAAAGACAGGTGAAACAGATCAGGGTGTGACAGTACACCCCTCCCTCTAGGAACGCCATCTGGCATCCTACCAGGGCACATACCTGGTTGACCGTGGTACTGGTGGTGGAACTCAGCGATGAGGGCTGGGTCCAGGATGTTCTTAGCGGGGACCCAGCACCTCTCCTCTGGACCATAACCCTCCCAGTCAACCAGTTTGAGGTTGAACACTCAGGAGGCGCCTAACCGTGTATGCCGGATGGCCGTCAATGAGACGGTGGAGAGGGGTGGGCCTGAAAAGAGGAGACGGGGCTGTGAGACAGAGGTTTAATCCTTGATACATGAAAAGTGGGATGTATACGGAGGGTGCGGAGCAACAGAAGACGAACAGCAGAGAATCTTAGAGATGGGGAAAGGGCCAATAAAACGGGGGGAAAGTTTGCAGGATTCAACCTGGAGAGGCAGATCCCGAGTGAACAGCCGTACCCTCTGCCCGAGATGATAACTTTGAGGTTCCAAAATAGTTCTGACTGGAACCAAAAAGGGTTCTTCAAAGGGTTCTCCTATGGGGACAGCCGAAGAACCCTTTTGTGTGTAGGTCCTGGCAGTTTTGTGCAGACTCAGGACAGCTGAGCTTAGGCGATATACACAGATTTTTCAGTCAAAGAAGTTCATGAATTCATCACTGCTGAGGTGAAAGGCATCCTCTCTTGGGGAATGCTGCTTTTTAGATTGCTCAACAACAGTATCAAATAAACATTTTGGATTGTTCTTATTTTCCTCAATTATGTTGGAAGAATAGGATGATCAAGCAGCAGTGAGTGCTCTTCGATATTGCACTGTATTTTCTTTCCAAGCTAGTAGGAAGACTTCCAGTTGGGTGGAACGCCATTTCCATTCCAATGTTCTGGAATCTTTCTTCAGAGCTAGATTCTTGTGACAAATGTTTTTTGTTTTTAGGGGTGCGACTGCATCTAGTGTATTACGCAAGGTACAATTTTGATCCTCATTTAGGTTGTTAACTGATTTTTGTACTCCAACGTCCTTGGGTAGGTGGAGGGAGTCTGGAAGGACATCTAGGAATCTTTGGGTTGTCCGAGAATTTATAGCACGGCTTTTGATGATCCTTGGTTGGGGTCTGAGCAGATTATGTGGTTGGCGCCGCCCTGTGTGGTCGCCTGTTAAGCAATTGTTGTTTCAGTATGTTTTTTGTCAGTTTTTGTATGTTATTGCAATCACCTACCTTCTGCAGAGGGCCTACTCTCACCTGGACAACGCAGGTTGCACTGTGAGGGTTATGTTTTTTGACTTCTCCAGTGCCTTCAACACCATTCAGCCCCTGCTACTGGGTGAGAAGATGAAGAGAATGAAAGTGGAAGTCTCCTGGGTCATGGACTACCTGACCGGTAGGTCACAATTTGTGCGACTACAGAGCTGTGTGTCAGAATGGGCAGTAAGCAACACACACTTCCTGGTCACCCTCCACACCTCAGACTTCAGATACAACTCTGAAGCATTCCACCTACAGAAGTTCTTGGATGACTCCACAATTGTAGGGTGCATCAAGAGGAGGAGTACAGGAGCACAATCAATGACTTTGTGAGAACCACCTTCAGCTCAACATCAGCAAAACAAAGGAGATGGTGGTGGACTTCAGTAGAACCAAGGCCCAACTGACTGCAGTCCCTATACAGGGTATGGATGTGGAAATGGTTGGGTCATACAAGTTCCTGGGAGTTCATATGGACAACAGGCTGGAATGGGCTGGTAACACCAGGGCTCTGTACAAAAAGGGCCAGAGCCGACTCTACATTCTGAGGATGCTCAAGTCATTCAACGTGTACAGAAAACTACTGCATACCTTCTACCAGTCTGTGGTGGCCAGTGCCATCTTTTTTGCAGTGGTGTGCTGGGGCGCCAACATAAAGGCTTTTTCATACTGCCGCTCTATGTATCATGTATCGTGTATCGTGTATCTGTCTTTTGTGTATTTTCGTTCTGGCATTTTGCACCTGCCCTGTGTTTTTCCGTAGCTGCTTAAGGAAGAAATTTTCCCTCGGGGATCAATAAAGTCTGTCCTATCTATTTATCTATCTATCTACCTATCTACCTACAGTGGGGAGAACAAGTATTTGATACACTGCCGATTTTGCAGGTTTTCCTACTTACAAAACACGTAGAGGTCTGTAATTTTTATCATAGGTACACTTTAACTGTGAGAGACGGAAAAAATACAGAAAATCACATTGTATGATTTTTAAATAATTAATTTGCATTTTATTGCATGACATAAGTATTTGATCACCTACCAACCAGTAAGAATTCCGGCTCTCACAGACCTGTTACTTTTTCTTTAAGAAGCCCTCCTGTTCTCCACTAATTTCCTGTATTAACTGCACCTGTTTGAACTCGTTACCTGTATAAAAGACACCTGTCCACACACTCAATCAAACAGACTCCAACCTCTCCACAATGGCCAAGACCAGAGAGCTGTGTAAGGACATCAGGGATAAAATTGTAGACCTGCACAATGCTGGGATGGGCTACAGGACAATAGGCAAGCAGCTTGGTGAGAAGGCAACAACTTGGTGCAATTATTAGAAAATTGAAGAAGTTCAAGATGACGGTCAATCTCCCTCGGTCTGGGGCACCATGCAAGATCTCACCTCGTGGGGCATCAATGATCATGAGGAAGGTGAGGGATCAGCCCAGAACTACACGGCAGGACCTGGTCAATGACCTGAAGAGAGCTGGGACCACAGTCTCAAAGAAAACCATTAGTAACACACTACGCCGTCATGGATTAAAATCCTGCAGCGCACGCAAGGTCCCCCTGCTCATGCCAGCGCATGTCCAGGCCCGTCTGAAGTTTGCCAATGACCATCTGGATGATCCAGAGGAGGAATGGGAGAAGGTCATGTGGTCTGATGAGACAAAAATATAGCTTTTTGGTCTAAACTCCACTCGCCGTGTTTGAAGGAAGAAGAAGGATGAGTACAACCCCAAGAACACCATCCCAACCGTGAAGCATGGAGGTGGAAACATCATTCTTTGGGGATGCTTTTCTGCAAAGGGTACAGGACGACTGGAGTGGGCCAAAATCCCTGCTGCAGTGTGTGCAAACCTGGTCAAGAACTACAGGAAACGTATGATCTCTGTAATTGCAAACAAAGGTTTCTGTACCAAATATTAAGTTCTGCTTTTCTGATGTATCAAATACTTATGTCATGCGATAAAATGCTAATTAATTACTTAAAAATCATACAATGTGAATTTCTGGATTTTTGTTTTAGATTACGTCACTCACAGTTGAAGAGTACCTATGATAAAAATTACAGACTTCTACATGCTTTGTAAGTGGGAAAACCTGCAAAATCGGCTGTGTATCAAATACTTGTTCTCCCCACTGTATCTATCTATCTATCTATCTATCTATCTATCTATCTATCTATCTATCTATCTATCTATCTATCTATCTATCTATCTATCTATCTATCTATCTATCTATCTATCTATCTATCTATCTATCTATCTATCTATCTATCTATCTATCTATCTATCTATCTATCTATCTATCTATCGCGATTGCAAACGTAATAAAATGGTGGTCCGATAGTCCAGGATTATGAGGGAAAACATTTAGATCCACAATATTTATTCCACGGGACAAAACTAGATCCAGGGTACGACTGTGGCAATGAGTAGTTTCAGAGACATGTTGGTCAAAACCCACTCAGTCGATGATGGCTCCAAATTGGCTCTGTATTCGGCACAGGAGACGGAAGATTCAATGTACAGAGTAGATTATTAAAACTACAGGGCGGCAGGCAGGCTCAGGGTCAGGGCAGGCAGAAATAGTTTGGAACCGGGAGAACTGGAAAACAGAGACTAGAGCGAGCAGGAGTAGGGGAAAAACATGCTGGTAGGCTTGACGAGACAAGACAAACTGGCAATAGACAAACAGAAAACACAGGTATAAATACACTGGGGATATTGGGGAAAATGGCTGACACCTGGAGGAGGGTGGAGAAAGCACAAGACAGGTGAAACAGATCAGGGTGTGACAGACGGTCATATAGACAAAAGAGAAAAAGGATGGGTATATTAAAAACAGAGAAGCCGTGTTCAAGCCTTGTCTGTTGAGTGTGTCCTGTGAGTATATTCTTACACTCAAATAAGCCTTACGGTTTTCAATGCTCATGATAGGTCGATATTTCATCGGGGCAGAGAGTAGAGAATCTAGAACAGCTGTCTGGTATCATAATCACTTGACACCGTAAACAATGAGAGATCAGCTGATCTGCTGGTTTATCGTTGTGGGTTTTTCAATGCAATCAAGCTTAGTTTAAGAGCATTAAGTTCTGCCTTCTGCGGGAGTGCGTTAAGTTCTGCCTTCTGCGGGAGTGCGTTAAGTTCTGCCTTCTGCGGGAGTGCGTTAAGTTCTGCCTTCTGCGGGAGTGCGTTAAGTTCTGCCTTCTGCGGGAGTGCGTTAAGTTCTGCCTTCTGCGGGAGTGCGTTAAGTTCTGCCTTCTGCGGGAGTGCGTTAAGTTCTGCCTGTTCGTTGCAATCGAGCCAAAATGTTGATATCATATCATTTTGATATTATCCAGTGGTCTTTTGGAATGTAGAATGAGTGACGCAAACATTTATGAATGTATTTTATTCTGATTCACAAATGTTTTATTCAGACTATGTAAAAGGAAAATATGATTGTTGATAACTTTTGAATAATAGCACACTGTTTTACTGTTTTCTAATGAATGTATTATGAGTCTGCTTCGATGCTTGCTCAGGAGAGGTATGTGTTCATGTCATTGGTATGTGTTCATGTCATTGGTGTGTGTTCATGTCATTGGTGTGTGTTCATGTCATTGGTGTGTGTTCATGTCATTGGTGTGTGTTCATGTCATATGGTATGTGCTCATGTCATTGGTGTGTGTTCATGTCATTGGTATGTGTTCATGTCATTGGTGTGTGTTCATGTCATTGGTGTGTGTTCATGTCATTGGTGTGTGTTCATGTCATATGGTGTGTGTTCATGTCATATGGTGTGTGCTCATGTCATTGGTGTGTGCTCATGTCATTGGTGTGTGTTCATGTCATATGGTGTGTGTTCATGTCATATGGTGTGTGCTCATGTCATTGGTGTGTGTTCATGTCATATAGATAGATAGATAGATAGATAGATAGATAGATAGATAGATAGATAGATAGATAGATAGATAGATAGATAGATAGATAGATAGATAGATAGATAGATAGATAGATAGATAGATAGATAGATAGATAGATAGATAGATAGATAGGTACTTTATTGATCCCCCGGGAAAAAATACATTGCATAGTATGGGTGGTTGGCTGAATATGTACACTATACATTGGTGGATGTTGGATGGTTAACTATACTATACAGGTCGATGGCAGAGAAATACTTCAGTAGCTAAAAATGTGTATGATATGAGCGAGGGTAATAATAGTTTACTTAATAGACAGACTGGCCAAATGAACAGGTAAGTGAAAATGTTGCATGGTTAAATTAGCTGTACAGGTAAGTATACAGTTATATTTACAGATAAGTGAATACTTGCATGGTTACACAAACTGTACAGGTAAATGACAGGAAGAGATACTTTAATAGCTAAATGTGTGAATGATAGAATTTGGGGTAATAATAGTAATTCCCTTAAAATACAGTCCTTAGTGCGCAGGGTTTAATTACAGACAACTGCACGTATTGCACATTCGATATACTAAAAGCAATGAGAAAAGGTGCAACTGACAGGATACTAATATGCATTCCTGAGTGAATGCCTACGTAAGTTAGGTCCAAGAATTACTAGCAATATTGCCTGTGATATGATATAACAACTGTACATCAGTATGTATATACAGACCTGCATAAATAAATAGGTCCTGAGTGAATGAGTGCTGACGGACCAGAGTTACTCACGGATGGATGCATAATTGTTAAACTAGGTCCTTATTCCCCAACAGTTCCAGATCTATGTTGCCGACGGCACGGCACCCCGGTGAGGCATTATATAGTCTAATAGCCGCCGGCAGGAAGTACCTCCTGTAGCGCTCTCTGGCACACCGTGGTGACTGAAAGTGCTCCTCTGCGTCATAACCATAGCGTGCAGAGGGTGGGTGACGTTGTCCATGAAGGCCAGCAGTTTGGCCAGGATCCGTCTCTCCGCCACCGCCTCTAGAGTGTCAAGGCTCATCCCCAGGACAGAGCTAGCCTTCCTGATCAGCTTATTTACTTGAGAAGCATCACCGGCTTTGATGTTTGCTCCCCAGCACACCACTGCAAAAAAAGATGGCACTGGCCACCACAGACTGGTAGAAGATATGCAGTAGTTTACTGCACACGTTGAAAGACCTGAGCCTCCTCAGAAAGTAGAGTCGGCTCTGGCCCTTTTTGTACAGGGCCCCGGTGTTACCAGCCCATTCCAGCCTGTTGTCCATATGGACTCCCAGGAACTTGTATGACCCAACCATATCTGTCTTTTGTGTACTTTCATTGTGGCATTTTGCACCTGCCCTGTGTTTTGTTGTAGCTGCTTGACAATGACATTTCCCCCCCGGGGAATCAATAAAGTACCTATCTATCTATCTATCCCCTGTATAGGGACTGCAGTCACTTGTGCCTTGGTTCTCCTGAAGTCCACCACCATCTCCTTTGTTTTGCTGATGTTGAGCTGAAGGTGGTTCTGCTCACACCACAACACAAAGTCACTGATTGTGCTCCTGTACTCCTCCTCCTGCCCACCCCTGATGCACCCTACAATAGCAGAGTCATCCGAGAACTTCTGTAGGTGGCATGTTTCAGAGTTATATCTGAAGTCTGAGGTGTAGAGGGTGAACAGGAAGGGGGACAGGACCGTTCCCTGGGGGGCCCCTGTGTTGCTAACTGCCCGTTCTGACACACAGCTCTGTAGTCGCACAAATTGTGGCCTACCGGTCAGGTAGTTCGTGACCCAGGAGACTAAGGGTGCTTCCACTTTCATCCTCCTCATCTTCTCACCCAGTAGCAGGGGCTGAATGGTATTGAAGGCACTGGAGAAGTCAAAAAACATAACCCTCACAGTGTAGAGTAGGCCCTCTGCAGAAGGTAGATGATTGCATCATCCACCCCGATGTTGCGCTGGTATCTAAACTGCAGGGGGTCCAGCGATGTACACACCAGGGGTCTGAGGTGAGCGAGGACTAACCTTTCCAGGGTCTTCATGATGTGGGATGTTAGCGCTACAGGTCTGAAGTCATTCAGGACAGTGGGGTGTGCCTTCTTGGGCACTGGGACGAGGCAGGATGTTTTCCACAGCACATTCTAGGTTCACGCTAAGGTTGAAGCGATGCTGGAGTATTCCACACAGTTGGTCAGCACAGACCCTAAGCACCCTTGGGCTGATGCCATCAGGGCCCGCCGCTTTCCACTGATGTAGTCTCTCCAGCTCTCTCTTCACTTGGTTGGTGGTGAAAGCCAGCCCAGGTGTGGGGGTGGGGGGAAGGGGGGTGTTGAGGATCAGTCCAGGGGGAGCAGGGGCAGAGGTGGGGTCACTGTCTCAGCAGAGGTGTTGTGAGCAAAGTGGGGGTGGGACAGCCGTGAGGGTGTGTGGTCTGGGGAGCTGGAAGGGAGGTGGACAGGGCCAGTATCAAACCTGTTAAAAATTGATTCATTGGCTCTGTCCTGGGTCCCCTCCGTCTGCCCACTGTTTGACTTTTTGAAGCCAGTGATATTTCTCATACCCTTCCACACCTCTCTCTCCTCTGGCTCTGCCTCAGCTTGTCCTCCATCTTCTCCTTATACACTCTCTTCCCCTCAGCAATCCGCAACTTCAGCTCCCTCTGGACGCATTTCAATTTGTCCTTGTCCTTATCCCTCTCCTTGAAGGCCCTCTTCTTTTCATTCAGCAGGGCCTTCAGGTCGCTGGTGACCCAGGGTTTATTGTTTGGGAAACAGCGTACCTTCCTGGTGGGTACAGTGTTGTCTACACAAAAGTTTATATAGTCTGTTATGCAGTCAGTAAGTCCATCGATGTCCTCCCCATGAGCCTCACAGAGCACATCCCAGTCTGTTGTTTCAAAGCAGTCCTGTAGGGCCTCATTCGCCTCCGGGGACCATCTCCTAATGGTCCTGGTGGTCGCAGGCTGCTGTTGGACCAAAGGCCTGTAGAGTGGGGTGAGGTGGACAAGGTTGTGATGCGATCTACCGAGGGGAGGGAGTGCAGTGGAGTTATATGCGTCCTTCACATTAGCATATAACAAGTCCAGAGTTTTATTATTCCTGGTTGGGCACTTCACGAACTGTTTGAACGTGGGCAGCGTTGAAGAGAGAGATGCATGGTTAAAATCCCCCGAAATGGCAAAGAAAGCCCTGGGATGCGCTGTCTGTAACCTTGCGATAACAGAGTGGATGACGTCACATGCTGTGTTTGCGTCTGCGGAGGGCGGGATGTAAACAATAACAGCAATGGCCGCCGTGAATTCCCTCGGCAAATAGTAGGGTCTCAGGCTAACAGCTCAATGTCCGGGCTACAAAACTGTTCCTTAAGAGTAATATGGTTCAGATTACACCATCTGTTGTTAACTAATAAAGCCAGCCCACAACCCTTGCTCTTACCGGAAGAGACGCGATCCCTGTCCGCTCTGATGGTCTGGAAACCGTCGATAGTGACGTTCTCTATGGGGATGTTATCGTTCAGCCAAGTCTCCGTGAAAAGCATTAGGCTCGTATCCCAATAGATCCTTTGTCCACGGACAAGACCCTCCAGCTCGTCCATCTTGTTATGTAGTGACCTCACGTTGCCCATAATAATAGACGGTATAACCGGCTTGTACTTGTACTTCCTCCGCTTTGCTTTACATTTCAATCCCGCCCTGCGTCCACGGCGTCGCCTTTTCAACTCGTCCGGAATATCAAACTTTTCCCTGGGGTGCAGCAGCGCTGCGTGTGCTAAATCCAGGAGCTGGGCTCTGTTGTAAATAATAACAGTTGACGACTCCTGTCGACGTTCAGCTGCAATAAAATCCATAATCCTGAACTATTATAGTTCAACTGTAGCAAAATAAAAATAAAAATAAAGAAAAGAGACGAAAAAAACGACCCAGCTATGAGCAAAGACCCAGCTACAAGCAAAGACCCAGCTTTAAGCAAAGACCCAAAGTATAAGTCTGCTGTAGTTTCTCAAACGGTTATTTGGGTCTAGCTAAAATCGTGTGTTTCCTAAATTAGCCATGGATAGAGATTTGGGCTTTTACTCAATTCTCCGTACTGGCCAATGATTATAATTGTGATTCTGATCCAACCATACATTCATACATTGTGCTTTTGGCCTGAGAGGATGGAAGTTCAACATGTAGTTAGTTGTAGTAGGCTAATGTTAACTAGCTAGTCTGGCGTGTCGTTGCCCATGAAAGGAAGTTAGGCTAGTGAGCACGCATTTTAGCCAGGTAGCCTAGGACAACAACAACTAAAAACGTGTACTGTATGACAGAGTCATAGACCGTTTAGGCAACATGAAAGGGGAGGATTGCATTGGTGTTTTTCCACAAGTAGTGTGTTTTTTTTTTGTACCAGAATGTTTTTCTACTTGCACGCGCACACACACACACGCACACACACACGCAGCGAAATCAGTAGGCTACCATGGACAGCCACATCATATTTAGCTTACGTTGATTGGACTAAATAGTTTTTGGTATCTTAGTTGTCACTGTATTAGACTAAGAATAGGTGATTTGATGATGTTGAAATATTGAAGTTGAAACAGTGCTGGAATAGTTGGAGGCAGCTCCTGTTTTCTTAGCGTCTTGCGGTAACTCTCTGTAGTTCTAAATCAATATTTGTTTAGTAGTCCGAAAATGTTGGAAACATTAACTTGCTTGACCATGCTGTAGGTCATGTAACTGTTTGTTAAATGCAATATGTCTTGTGGACATCATCACCGGACAGATGTTGCTCTCCGGTTTTGTGATGAAACAAAGATGTGGTTGAATTTATTTTGCCGCTGTGTCTTCTTATTGTCTTGGCTTTAGGCCTATATATCACGGTGTCAAGGCATGTGAACTAACTGGTTATAGAGCAAACATCGCAATTATCACAACACATACTGTAGGTTGTAATATGGCTTTTTTCTCCCTGGCTTGGCTTCCTTAGTGATTTTACCCACACACCGCTACTGCATGGTGTTGGACCAAAGGCCATGTCCCTGGGGTCAAACTGACAACCTCATTACGACCGTAACTGACCCTAACCATGACCACAACCAACCCCCAACCCTGATAAATATCCCAAACTATATCAACTATGCTGTTTGATAAGTCTACTGCAGGAAATATATTTGGGCGTTTTCTGAGGTTTCATTAGCACATACTCTCCAGAGAGACTCAGGAAGATGCAGAATGTCTTTTTCAGGTAGGAGGGCATAGTGTTGTTAGAACATTAATCACCTTTAAGAGTGGTTGTCTCTGGATGGTATGCCGCAGCCTTAGATGCTTTACAAGTCTTTATATGATGGATCTCTCTTTTATCTGTCTCTTAATACACGCTTTTTTGAACGTTCAAATACACACACAAATACACACACAAATACACAAGGAGGTGAGTACGCACAACAAGCACACCACACCTCATTTCTCAGACAAACATCACAGTGTCCGTTCGCCTGTCAAAGAGCTCCGTGATAATACACAATTACACACACATACGCAAACACACACCTGCATGTGCGCACGCACAAACAAACCCACAGTTCGTTTTACATTAATTTGATTTGTGACATTGAGATGAATGCTGTTGTTATTGAATCGTAGCCTGTGGTTTTATTGCATAAGGATACAAAGGAAATTTGACATTGAATGTAAACATTTATTATGGGAAAATATAGACACAGTTCTCTGACAAAAACAATAAAACAAGGGATGACATGTAATTCCATTTTAGGGAACTAGATAGCATATTTTGTGTTCCCTAAATGAAAACCAACTGCCTGCAGGTCTAAAGTGCTACCCACAGGACACACTCAACAGACGAGGCTTGAACACGACTTCTCTTGTTTTAATATACCCATCCTTTCTCTCCTTTGTCTATGTCCTCTCTCTCTCTCTCTCTCTCTCTCTCTCTCTCTCTCTCTCTCTCTCTCTCTCTCTCTCTCTCTCTCTCTCTCTCTCTCTCTATATACTGAGTATATCAGTATATTTGTGTCAGGCTCTGGCCATAGAGAAGCAAATAGGCTTCTCTATGTAGTTATGGTCAGAGTCTGACAGTGTCGTTCTTTTCTGTTTCTGTGTGGGGTTTGGGTTGGATCCCTAATTAGAGGCAGCTGCACCACATTGATTAGGGATCCCATATATGTTGAGTCTGTCCTTCACTCTGGTGTGGGTCGTTGTTGATGTATTTCGCAGTCACGGGTGAAGTAAGTGTGTTTTGTTACGTCCGTTCAGTCGTGTTTGTTTTCGTGAACGTGACGTTATGTCTTTCGTGTTTGTTTGAGTGTGGTAGTTCGTTCGTTGTTTGATTATATTACATAGTAAATCTATAATAAATCATGTCGAACTACTATCCCTGCGCTGCGTCTTGGTCTCTCCACGTCCCGACTCGTGACAATTTGGCTTTATTTTTTGGACACAGACACACACACACACACACACACACACACACACACACACACACACAAACACCCACACACAGACACACGCACGCACAAACACACTCGCACACACAGGATAAGGTTTGGTGTTTGGGCGTTGTTGACGTGTGTTGTATGGGTCATAAATGGGCCGACCTCTGTCTCCCACAGACAATACTGATTATCACAATCCGTCAAGAACAACAAAGTCCTCAGTACACAGGAGGAGACGGGACATGGAAAAACACACACTGATCCTCTGTGTGTGTGTGTGTGTGTGTGTGTGTGTGTGTGTGTGTGTGTGTGTGTGTGTGTGTGTGTGTGTGTATATATATGTGTGAGTGTCAATTTCCAGGCTGACACTAAGAGCACCAGTTATGCACCTCTCTCCACCTCTGTCTCTCTCTCTCTCTCTCTTTTCATACTCAGCAAAGCACCATGTGTGTGTACTTTTGTGTCAGAGAGATATTTCAAATACACACGCACACATGCACACACCCACCCATACATGCACACAAGCGAGTGGAGGCGAGGAAAAACACCTCGCTTTGGCACAATTTACAACCAGCGTTTCACAACCCACCTTTGGCAACTAAAAATAGTGAGTGTGATGGTAGTTGGAGCTGACATTGTCAGAGGTAGCTAGCTATACGTTTGTTGAGATTCATAGAGTTCCATAACAGTTATAGATACACACACGTTTAGGTTGACATTAAAGTACCAGCTGACTTTATTACCGTTTCCATAGTAGCTGTCAATCATTTCATTCTTCAAGTATATAGAAAGCTAATCTAGGCCCCCAGCTCCCTCCTGTGATTATGTGTGTGATGCAATGATTAGCTGTCATCAGGCTCCAGATGTTTGTATGTTGCCACTCCTAGACTGACATAATCTCTGCCAAGCCGTGCCAGACACAGCCTCGCAAAACATCTGTGCCATCACCCTCAGTGCATCTGTGTCCATCAGATCTATGAATAGAAAGTTCTGCCCCATTACCACTGTTTTCTCTTTCCAGACACAATGTTTCGACTCACACATCCCTCCCAAAAGTGGTCAGGTTTCCTCATTGCACTTGATATGGTAATAACTTTGTGGTTTTGATTCCCAACTGATTTCCAGTTGAAGATACTTCAGTATCATACAGTGTAGATCAATATACTCCCATTTGGTGCCACCCTATAGTTCCTTGTATGATATGAATGCACTGTATGATGTTTGCATTGTCCAACCACTACTAGCTTTTAAGTTAGTTTTAGTCCAAGCCTCTATGGCTGACCATTACTGCTGACCAGTACTAGCTCCCATCACTGACCAGTCAGCCCCTACCTCTCATAATACCTGACTAGCACTAACCCCCACATCCTGCACCATCCACAGCTAAAGGAAAGAGCTGGGAAAGAAACTAATTGTGGTGGTCAGAGGCCACCCACCGTCTGATCTGTAAAGGTGGATAGGGGATAGGAGTTTAGACTGACTTATCGGTATTCCTACCCTTTTAGATCCAGTATGGAGGAGGAGGCGGATTGACCTTGGTATGGAGTGAGGGATAGATAGTAATGTGTCACTGATGCCGGCTGATGACATAACTGAGGTGGAAATGGGTTTCTCTACTTGTCTCTAAACGTTTGTTCAAACTTATGAGAGTTTCTCACCTGTTCTATTCTTGTCTTTCTATATTTCTATGTCCAGATGAAGGAGAGAAAGGAAGGAGAGGAAGCCATTCTATTGAGACACACTCCTGAAGGCTACTGCTAGGTCATAATAGGTCAGTCACATTCTATGTGTCCTGTTTAATCGATAAGGGATCCTGGATATGCTACAGTGCAGGATCAGGGGCTGAACGAAGGAATAAATAAGAGGGAGAGAGGGAGGTAGCCCTACATGACACAATCTCACACACACACACACACACACACTCACACACACACCTAAAACCAGCGCCCAATTAGAGCTAGACTAAGTTGCAGTGAAGTATCACACTTTTATTTTTAGCCGTTTTGTTGGGGTGTGCGTTGGCACCCCGCTGTGCAGGGACTCGTTTGAAAACTCGTCCCCAAGACCCCGAGCGAACACTCAATCTTTTAACAGATAGATCCAAAAAACAAGGAGCTGAGAAAACAGCTATGTGTGATTTATATTGTAGTTTTGCACAGTTTAATTATGACTGTAATACACATCCTAAAACAAAGCAAACATTTCTCCAGCACCTTTGAGGTGATGATTATAGATTCCGACAATCTAGAGATGGCTGATAAAAATAGTGCTATGACAAAAAAAATGGTGTTAGTCTAAGATGTGTGTGCAGGTACAGCCAGTTATTTTGTCCTGCATGATACTGTTTATTGCCACTCGTTGCATTAGATGATGAACACTGTTCGTTACCACTTCCTGGTCCTGTATCTTAATCACAGATGCTAACTCATGGCTATATATCACCCCTGGTTACCCTGACAATGACCCCATCAGCCACATCACTCTTTTGACACTTTTAGAGCCTTCCACCAGCCGGTCCACTATTTCACTGTGACACACTACTGAAAGCAACCCAGCTCCTTTCTTCTCTCCAGGGATGGTGTGTGGGTGTTTGTGTGTCCAGAAAATTAAGCCAGAGCGCGAGAGAGCGCGTGAGAGATGGTTTGTGTGTGTGTGTGCGTCTGTGTGCGTTTTAACTAATTTAATTATTCCCAATGGTTAAGTTAAGGGTTTGGGATAGGGTTAAAACAAATATGTCCCTAGCACTGGGATTGAACACAGGACCCTTCGGAACTGGAGCTTGCGGCTTACTCCCGTCCACAACGCCCTAGCTAATCCCAAACCTACTTGATGCTAATAGCGTTCACAGTTGCCCCTAGTGGCCGGTTTTGAAGTCGTCTCCCAATGTCCTGCTTACCTGGACAGACGACAAATTTCGCAGTGGATCTTGATTGAGCTGGCTGGTATTTGCGCATCTGTGTGCATGTATTTGTGTGTGTGTGTATACTTGTATGTGTTTGTGTGTGAGGGAGACATAGCAGAACACACACACACAGCCATCATTAAGGGTATAGCTGAGCCTAACACAGGGGGTAGTAGCATAGTGGATAAATCATAGGTTTGTAACCTGTAAGCAGTTCTCCTCTCCTTCTCTCATTCCAACCACCTCTGGCCATACAACCTGTCACAAACGTGGTGAGTGGCAGACCAAGACGCAGCTCTGAAGTAGTGCGACATGATTTATTTAAATCAACTGGCACAACCAAGACAAACACAAAGGCTAAACAGAACTAAACCAAAAACAATGATCCACAAAAGACAGGTGGAAACACATGAACTAAATAGCCCCCAATTAGAGACAATGCAAAGCAGCTGCCTCCAATTGGGGACCAACAAAAAACCAACATAGAAACATAAAACCTAGATCTGTCAGGCTCTGACCATAGACAAATAGAGGAGCCAACGGCTTCCCTACGATCAGAGCCTGACACAACCTCTGCTCTCCCTCTCTTCTTTCTGTCTAACCACTGGTCCTTCTATGCATGTATATGCAGGGTTGGGGAGTAAAGGATTACATTTAATCCATTACATGTAAGGGATTACACAAAAACGGTAACTGTAATCCGTTACGTTACCAGCAAAAATATTGTAATCAGATTACAGATACTTTTGAAAAAATAAATGATTACTTCGAGGATTACTTTTAAATTCAGAAAGGCTGTCTTTGCAACAGCTGCAGAGCGCAGATCCAAGCCTATGGAGTAAAAGTGTGGCTTTTAATAAAATTGCTCAAACATTTGATAGACTTAAAGGGGCAATCTGTAGTTGCTACATCCATTTTTGGATTTATACATTATATATACAGTACCAGTCAAAAGTTTGGAAACACCCACTCATTCAAGGGTTTTTCTTTATTTTTACTATAATAGTGAAGACATCAAAACTATGAAATAACACATGGAATCATGTAGTAAAGTGTTAAACAAATCAAAATATATTTTATGTTTAAGATTCTTCAAAGTAGCCACCCTTTGCCTTGATGACAGCTTTGCACACTCTTGGCAAAGCATGCCATTCCATGAGCACAGCATTTATTTTTCAACTCGAATCAATGAGCCCAATCAGTCCTCCATGACAACAAAATCATAAACAGAGTAGGGCTGGCTAATAAGTCCTTAGTTTTGGGGTCATGCTCAGGTAAAACAATTTGGCTAATCTATACTTCCGTGTTTCCAAATCCTATTCTTGAAGATCAACGGGAATAACATTTATTGGAATGACTGGAATTCTGATAGACTTTAGTTTTTAATGTAAAGATATAATTTATTCATATTATTATATATAGTAGAAAGCGATGGGTTAGATGAAGACTACAAAACCAACCCATAAAGTAAAATGTAACATCCATATATGACCAGATATGTCAACTTTAACATTGATTTATCCTGCAATAGATGTTGTTCAATTGGTAACATACATGTTAGTCTTCTTCTAATGCCTCTGAAGGGGAAAGTGATCTAAAAGTAACTTAATGTAATCAGATTACATTATTGAGTTTGGTTAATCCAAAAGTTACGTTACTGATTACAATTTTGGACAGGTAACTAGTAACTGTAACCGATTACATTTAGAGAGTAGCCTACCAACCCTGTGTTTATGTATGTGTGCACATGCACGTCAAGAGTTTGTGAGTGTGTCAATGGAAGACATTACTCACAATGGAATGAACAATGGGAGATTACGTAACCTATAATAAAGTTTGTGGTCATACGCACATCCTTAAAAACATAGGTGCTAATAAAGGAAACTAGTAAAGAACAAGAAGGTCAACACCTGACGAAAATCCGTTTCGGATCAGAACGTTGTCAGTAATAGGGCCAAGTACTCTTTTATTCCTAATGCAATTCTGCAACTTAACAAAATGTTGGATAACTGCATTCAGCACTTGCACTATGAAACTGCACTTACCCTGCCTATTTGCTTGTAAATATCCTTTGCTATTTATTTTACATTTTTACATGTGAAATGTTTTATGATGCAAGATGAATTGCCTCTCTGAGGACAGAGAGTTTTCTGAATCTGAAATAAAGCAGTGAATTGGGAGCTTTAACAATGTTCTTTACTAGATTACGTAACCTAGTAATCTTATCTTGGATTATAGCGATGACATTGTCTTGACTTCTGTCCTTCTCTGGTCACAATGCTCACTGCACTCTCCTTGTGTCTGGTCAAATTGGAAGCTTGCAGTATTCCTGGGAGCTTTGGGATGATAGTATTTATTTCTGGGGCTCAATTCTTTCATCAAGGGATTTTTGGGTTAGTGCTCACGTATACACACACAGGCACTCATGCACAAACACACACTCACACACACACATCAGAAAATCATTTTCTCCCAAAAGCCATAAGTTAAATGTTTATCTTTCATAATATTGATGCTTTGGTTCGCCAGTTTGTTTCCAAATTTCAGAAATAGGTTATTGGATGAGGGAATAAAAAAGGATTATGATGTTATTTCACACAAACAGAGCCATCCACTCTAGCACCAGCACAACTGTCAATCACAGGAAAAATACAATAAATAACATATCAGTGGAGGTGGGAAGGCTTTCCACTAGATGTTGGAACATTGCTGCGGGGACTTGCTTCCATTCAGCCACAAGAGTATTAGTGAGGTCAAGCAATGATGTTGGACGATTAGGCCTGGCTCGCAGTCTGCGTTCCTATTCATCTCAAAGGTGTTCGAGGTCAGGGTTCTGTGCAGGCCAGTCAAGTTTGACAAACTATTTCTGTATAGGACCTCGCTTTATGCATGGGGGCAGTGTCATGCCAAAACAGGAAAGGGCCTTCCCCAAACTGTTGCCACAAAGTTGGAAGCACCGAATCCTCTAGAATGTCATTGTATGCTGTAGCGTTCACTGGAACTAAGAGACCTACCATGAAAAACATCCCCAGACCATTATTCCTCTTTCACCAAATTTTACCGTTGGCATTCTGCATTGGGGCAGGTAGCGTTCTCTTGGAATCCGCCAAACCCAGATTTGTCCATCTGACTGCCAGATGGTGAAGAGTGATTCATCACTCCAGAGAACGCGTTTCCACTACTCCAGAGTCCAATGGCGGCGAGCTTTACACCGCTCCACTGTGTGCGTCTGCTCGGCCATGGAAACCCATTTCATGAAGATCTCGACAAACAGTTCTTGTGCTGACGTTGCTTCCAGAGGCAGTTTGGAACTCAGTAGTGAGTGTTGCAACCAAGGATAGATGATTTTTACGCTCTCTACACTTCAGCACTCGGTGGTCCCATTCTGTGAGCTTGTGTGGCCTACCACTTCGAAAGCTGAGCCGTTGTTGTTTCCACTCCACAATAACAGCATTTACAGCAGCTCGAGCAAGGCAGAACATTTACGAACTGACTTGTTGGAAAGGTGGCGTCCTGTGACGGTGTCACGTTGAGCTCTTCAGTAAAGCCATTCTACTGCCAATGTTTGTCTATGGAGATTGCATGTGTGCTACATTTTATACACCTGTGTGTTGAAATAGCCAAATCCACTAATTTGAAGGGGTGTCAACATACTTTTGTATATATAGTGTAGAAGCCTGTCAGCGTTAGAGTAAGAGAGACTTCAGCCTATGTAACTGTAACAACCATACTACATCCCGCATGAAGGCTTTCACCCACTCAACCCCTCAGGTGTCATTCATAGCTCAGGTCTTTCTCCACCGTAGCTTCCATTAGTACCACGTCTCTTCCTGTCACAATGATCCCTGATACTGTTCTTTATAATGCGAGGTCCAAACCCACACACACATATATTACACCTACATAGCACCCAGCCTAGCAGATGCTCAGCACAGACTCAAACACACACACACTCAGATCTACAGTCACACAAGTGCGCAAGACAAAACCGCTACATCCGCAGCCCCCACCCAAACACACCACCCCTGCATGTAGTAAAAGTTGTAGTCCCATCTATCATTCATTTGTCTTTCTATCCCTCCATCTCCTGACCTCTATAGATCACTCTGCATCATTCTGCACATTAAAGTGTCACTACTGACTACTAGACATATGTCATTGTAGACCACAACAGGGACTGTACTGTATATCATGAAACACACACACAGGCAGACACACACACCACAACAGGGACCATAAATTACCTCAGACCTGAAAGAACCAAAGAGCCAGTGGATGTTAATAACGAACAAAACATGACGAGAGAGAGAGAGAGAGAGACAGACAGACAGACTGACTGACTGACTGACTGACTGACTGACTGACTGACTGACTGACTGACTGACTGACTGACTGACTGACTGACTGACTGACTGACTGACTGACTGACTGACTGACTGACTGACTGACTGACTGACTGACTGACTGACTGACTGACTGACTGACTGACTGACGAGAGCGAGAAAATGGAGAGTCCTTCACAGGGGTGAGTTGGAGGCTAGGTGAGTGTTATAAGGTCGTACGTGTGTCACCCGCGTTCCTCTCCTCCCCTCCCCCTTGTTCTCATTCGTTTATACCGCTGCCTTAGTGACAGTTCCCTTGTTCCCTGAGTGATGAGCATGAAATGGAGAGAAATCCCTGGATCGAGGAAGCAGGAGCGCAGCTGACTGCTACTTAGCCAGCCAATCACAGGCGACAGGGATAAGGGCTCGCAAGACACGCAAGGGTGTGAGAGAAGGTAGGAGATAGCAACCGACAGCAACAAGGAGATAGGGATAGAGGTTGGAGGAAAGTGAAATTCAGAGAGATAGTGATAGAGAAGAGAGAGAGGTTGCTACATTCTTCCCTCTGTTCTCTCAGTCTGTGGTGGTCACGCTCTGGAGGAGCTCATGACGCAGTGACATCGACCGTGACGACCTGGCAGAGTGAGAGAGAGTGAGGAGAGAGAGAGAGAGAGAGAGAGAGAGAGAGAGAGAGAGAGAGAGAGAGAGAGAGAGAGAGAGAGAGAGAGAGAGAGAGAGAGAGAGAGAGAGAGAGAGAGAGAGAGAGAGAGAGAGAGAGAGAGAGAGAGAGATGAAAGAGACTCCAGTGTGCTCTCAGACAGAGAGGAGAGCTCTGTTAGTTCCACACAATCACTGAACAGAGGGCTGGTGTCTGCTCCACTTACCTTCACTGTGTCTACCTCTTCTCTCTGCTCTACCCCTCTATCTCTACTCAGTACTCGCATACAAACATACACACACACCCTCTTTCACGCACTCATGCGCATACACACATGCACATGTATTCATTCACTTATTGAGACCTGGAGAGTTGTTGTATTTGTCTGACAGGAAGGCGTCTATGAGTGCTCTCAGCACAAGGACATGTAATGTCATCTTAAATATGTACAGACACAAAACGTTATAGCTAGGCCCAAAGAGAAACTTCTGTATTTCTATTTTCTGCAGAGATTTCTGTTGAAAATCTGCTGAATTCTGTGGAAAGCTTCTTTTTTGCTCAATGGGTGACATGTCTAGTGAGTTTGCAGGCCATGGAAGAACTGGGACATGTTTAGCTTCCAGGAATTATGTACAGATCCTTGCGACATGGGGTTGTGCGTTATCATGCTGAAACGACAATGGGCCTCAGGATCTTGTCACGGTATCTCAGTGCATTCAAATTCTGACAGTTTGTGCAGAAATTCTTCGGTTGTGCAAACCCACCAGCTGTCCAGGTGGCTGGTCTCAGACGATCCCACAGATGAAGAAGCCGGATGTGGAGGTCCTGGGCTGGCATGGTTACACGTGGTCTGCGGTTGTGAGGCCGGTTGGACGTACTGCCAAGTTCACTAAAGCGACGTTGAAGGCAGCTTATAGTAGAGAAATTAACATTCAACTCTCTGGCAACAGCTCTGATGGACATTCCTGCAGTGTTAACTCCCTCAAAACTTGAGACATCTGTGCCATTGTGTTGTGTGACAAAACTGCACATTTTAGAGTGACTTTTTGTAGTCCCCAGCACAAGGTGCACCTGTGTAATGATCATGCTGTTTACACAGCTTCTTGATATGACACACCTGTCAGGTGGATGGATTATCTTGGTAAAGGAGAAATGCTCACTAACAGGGATGTAAACAAATTTGTGCACAACATTTTAAGAGAAATTAGCTTTTTGTGCGTATGGAACATTTCTGGGATATTTTTTTTAGGCTCATGAAACATGGGACCGACACTACATGTTGTATTTCTATTTTTATTCAGTGTATTACAAATTCAAAGAAATAACATTAATGATTGAATGTAGACTATACGTAAACTTCAATTTAATAACATATTATATTTTTGTATGTATGAACTAAGATACAAGAATTTCATTGACAAAATAAGTGTTTCGCCATTATACGCTGATCACTTACACACTGAATTTGAATCCCTTGAATCACTAATCTTTGAATAGTCAATCAGGCCATCAGATAAACAAACATAACCTAGAGAGGTGTAGACAGGAATGTACCAGGGCCAATATAATTTGCCAAATACCTGTTCAAAACTTTTCTGTCTGAACATTCTGTAACATTCCACAACTTGCTACCTGTTGAACTGACTCAAGATTCTTCAGAAGGGTCACCTCCCAGGATTCTTCAGAAGGGTCACCTATCAGGACTCTGAAGAAGGCTCACCTCCCAGGACTCTTAAGAGGGCTCACCTCCCAGGGTTCTTCAGAAGGCTCACCTCCCAGGGTTCTTCAGAAGGCGCACCTCCCAGGATTCTTCAGAAAGCTCACCTGCCAGGGTTCTTCAGAAGGCTCACCTCCTAGGGTTCTTCAGAAGGCTCACCTCCCAGGGTTCCTCAGAAGGCTCACCTCCCAGGATTCTTCAGAAGGCTCATATCCCAGGGTTTTTCAATATACAATACACTCTAAGCGTATGACTTACAGTAATTCTGAGAGAGAGAGAGAGAAAGCAAGAGAGAGACAGCAGGAGAGAGAAGGCAAGAGAGAGAAAGCAAAAGAGAGAGAGACAGGTGTACTGTCTAATGTTTAGAGCAGGGCAGGGGGAGGAGTGAGACACCACTGCCGTTGAACTTGGTGATAAGAACGTTTTTCTCATTGAGGCTTCTCATGTTATAAGTTAACAGGTTCTGGTTCTGTGCAAAGAGTTTCTTAACATCTTAACATCCACAGATGTGGTGGCGAGCAACAAGTAAAGAGATCTTGAAGGGCCTCTTTCCCAAAGCAACCCATAAGACATGTATTGCACATTTAATAAACCTTGTTTTAGAGGTCTTGTCTGAAGTGTTTGTGGAGTTGAACACCTTTATCATGTAGCTGGCTGAATCTGATACAACGGCCCACACCTGATTGAAGATCAAGTCTGCCATTATGCGTCTCTCCTCTAATGGCTGAAGTAGAATAGCCAGGGCACACCTCCCACAGGCATCAGTGGTCTCGTCCAAGATCACGGAGAGATCCTTTTCCTTCATTGCATTTGAGATATTCTGGATGTAGTGTGGGTAGAGCTCAGGTAGGTATTCAGTATGCAGATGGTAGGCTGCAGGAACACTCCCTCCTTGCTTTTTTTTTTGAACTGTGGAGAACTTCGTGCCTTCTCCAGCGGAACATCAGCCTCAATCAGTGTTTTCACAAAGTCCAGGACAAACTCCTTCCTCTCCGACGTAGAGGGTGTCTGGTTAAAACACTGCTAGCGTCTGAATTCTTCCTCTCCGACGTAGAGGGTGTCTGGTTAAAACACTGTGCCAGAGTCTGAAGTCTTCCTCTCAGACGTAGAAGGTGTCTGGGCAAAACACTGTGCCAGCGTCTGAATTCTTCCTCTCCGACGTAGAGGGTGTCTGGGCAAAACACTGTGCCAGCGTCTGAATTCTTCCTCTCCGACGTAGAGGGAGTCTGGGTAAAACACTGTGCCAGCGTCTGAATTCTTAATTTGCCTGTAGGATAACAATACATCTAAATGACCAACGAAGGGTAACTTAAAGCCATAATCTGGTTTTGGCAAAACAAACTCTCTCCCTCTCGCAGCGTAGCACTCTCTTTCCCTCTCACACAAGCAGGCAGAACCAACACCCCCCCCCCCCACACACACACACACACCAGAGAGTTCTCACACACACACAGCTGGCCAACTTTTACAAAGCTGTGTGTAACACACCCTGTCATGGTTCCAGAAAACTGTCACCAGATGGCGCCAGAGACCGTCCTAGATACATTAATGACACTCAGGTGTGTCCTATTTACTCATGATGATTTTCCTGTGAAAAGAGGTGTGTTTTCTGTTGTCCTTTTCAGAAGCTTAAATAGTTTGCCGTGAGCGTTTGTCTCCTGAGTGAGTTTTCTAGACTTAGTGGTTGTTGTTTTCTTCAGTGTTACTGTGATCTGTCGGTTACCGTTTCTCAGTAAAGTATTATGTTTATCCTCAGCCACTGATTCCTCGTCTGGTCTCTTCTCTGGTTCTGGGACCAACCTCACCGCGTCACAGGCTCCGCTGATAGCCAGGTGTAGCGGTGGTAAGGATTCACTCCATGGTGCTGAAAATAAACAGCTTTATGTCGGCCCTAACAGTTTCTGGGCACTGTTTGTCAGCGTTATACTGCAATTAATGCAATACAATAACGTGGGTTGCAGTTGCTTTTTAATTCAGTGCCTCTCTGTATTGTGCTTTGAATCGAAAGCAGCTAATTTTGCGAAGGCTCTGCGGAATCAGGTTGGAATTACTTTGGTTCTGCATGCGCAGATTCTGTTTGGTCCTGGTTATAGCACAGGGACATAAAGGTATAACACCCACACAGCAGGCATGCATGCACACAAACGCACATGCTACACTACTTTCTGTATGAGCTACAGTATGAGTGAGAAAAGTCTAATTTAGTTTGTTGCAAATTTTCTTTTGTTGCCTTTTCTGTGAGCAGATGTTGCTAAGTTACAATGGCAAGAACCGCATCTGTTGAGGGCTACGGCTTAGTGTTTCATAAGGGAAGGAGTGTCAGTGTAGAGCTCGCTGGAGCTAGCTCCCAAAACCCACAACACCGTAACAAACAAAGTGTTTTGACATATGGAGAGAAGGAAAATAAGGGAGTTGAGGGGAAAGGTAGAGGGAGAGGGGGAGGAGCCCATTTTTTGTGTCAAAAGATGGCATAAAAACACACTTGTTGTGGAGCAATCTGTGTAAGTACTCCATCACAACATCTGGCAAAACAGACAAGGCAGAGGTTAGAGAGAGAAGGAGAAATGGAGGGAGAGTGATTCAGAGTGAGAGATGGAGTGAGAGTGATTCAAAGTGAGAGATGGAGTGAGAGTGATTGAGAGTGAGAGTGTGTGTGTGTGTGAAGGGATGGACAGGTGACGGGGGGGAACGAACGTGAGGAGTGAAGAAAGATTAGAATGTCAGTTTCCAGTCAGAGGTTCTGAACAGAAAGTGGTCTTGCATTAAGTTGGTAAAGTGGATATGAGTGGATGGTGTGTAATTTTCAGTATTAGCCTGCTGTGATATGCTATTAAGGGAAAGAATGAGTCTGTGAACTGCAGAGTAAACCTCAGTCATGCCAGATCTGTGTTTCAGAGTGTGTGTGTGTGTGTTGTGTCAAAGCCATTTTTTCTTCACACAAACCATGGATCATTTGATTTGGAAATTGGAATGTCGTACCCTGTAAATGTTTAGCTGGTCAGGCCTGAGGTTGTGACGCTGGAAAGCTGGGTAGCACATTCATGGACCCTGATGTAAGTGAGAAAGCCCAGTCTGTAGGACACAAGAGGACAGTGATCAGGACAGCAGGTACACATGGCGCCCACACAAAAACACATACCAACACACTTCTTCAGGTCAAATCAAATCAATTATATTTAATTTGTCACATGCTTCGTAAACAACAGCTGTAGACTAACTTACTTACGGGCCCTTCCCAACTATACAGAGAAAAATATATAGAAAAATAGTAACACAAAGTATAAATTCATAATGAGTAAAGATAACATGGCTATATACACCAGTACCGAGTCTATGTAGGGATACGAGGTAATTGAGGTAGATATAGGTAGGGGTAAAATGACTAGGCAACAGCTTAGATAATAAACAGTAGCAATAGCATGTGTGATGAGTCAAAAGAGTTCGCGCAAAGAGGTTCAATGTGGACAGTCCGAGTAACTATTTGGTATTCTTCGTAACGAATATGGGCAATTTTCTGGATACGATTATGATCTGAGACTTTTTTCGAATTATCCACTATCCAAAAAGTAGTTTTTCGGGTGCCAGCAGGCATGTTTCTCATGTCATTCAGGTCATGTGCAAGGTTCTATGTGGTAGAAAAAAAAACTGGCTAGTTTGCCTGTCTGTAAAGAGAAGGGGCGGCAGGTACCCAAGTGGTTAGAGTGTTTGGCCCGTAACAGAAAGGTTGCTTTATCAAATCCCCGAGCTGACAAGGCAGTTTACCCACTGTTCCTAGGCCGTCATTGTAAATAAGAATTTGTTCTTAACTGGCTTGCCTAGTTAAATAACATGTTTAAAAAAGGGTGGGCTGTAGGTTGATCCTGCTACTCTGATTGGATAGAGTGAAGTTGTATTTCTCTGTCCACTCCCTTCATAATTTCAGCTGATCAGTTTTCCTCGGCCTGATCATTTAGATTTCTGCTGCGTGCTACTCTGCTACTCTGATAAAAAGTAGTGCAAATAAAGAAAAACCCTTGAATGAGTAATAGTCCAAACCTTTGACCGGGGGTGTATACATTATTCTTGTATATATTTGTTGTGTTTTTTTATGGAAGGTTTTCTTAATGTTCTAAGAACATGACATTAAATGGAACCATGAGGAAACCTGCAGAAAATGTTATGCTGAAATTCCCACAAAATAATGTTATTTTTTAACATTCTCTGAACGTTCTGAGAACATGACTTTAAATAGAACCATGAGGAAACTCGTAGGAAACGTTATGCTGAAGTATTGAAATTCCCATAGAAGAATGTTCTTCCTTAATATTCTCTGAACTATTTGAGAACATTCCCAATGTCAAACCAATTGGAGGAGTTCCTAGAGTTCCTAGAACATTATTAAAACATTTATTAAATGTAACCATGTTTGAACATGCAGGAAACGTTCTGTTAAAGTATCAAGAAAATAACGTTTTTTCTCAAATTCCTTAAATGAGCTGAGAATGTTGCAGAGCCAATCGACTATCCTGCACCATTCCCAGAAAATTGTGGGAAGGTTGTATGCAAAATAACCATAGAACAACCACGCTCTCACCAAACTCTAAGAAACAAGTGGTTCTCAGAACGTTACAGTGGGGAGAACAAGTATTTGATACACTGCCGATTTTGCAGGTTTTCCTACTTACAAAGCATGTAGAGGTCTGTAATTTTTATCATAGGTACACTTCAACTGTGGGTGACGGAATCTAAAACAAAAATCCAGAAAATCACATTGTATGATTTTTAAATAATTAATTTGCATTTTATTGCATTACATAAGTATTTGATCACCTACCAACCAGTAAGAATTCCGGCTCTCACAGACCTGTTACTTTTTCTTTAAGAAGCCCGCCTGTTCTCCACTCATTACCTGTATTAACTGCACCTGTTTGAACTCGTTACCTGTATAAAAGACACCTGTCCACACACTCAATCAAACAGACTCCAACCTCTCCACAATGGCCAAGACCAGAGAGCTGTGTAAGGACATCAGGGATAAAATTGTAGACCTGCACAAGGCTGGGATGGGCTACAGGACAATAGGCAAGCAGCTTGGTGAGAAGGCAACAACTGTTGGCGCAATTATTAGAAAATGGAAGAAGTTCAAGATGACGGTCAATCTCCCTCGGTCTGGGGCACCATGCAAGATCTCACCTCGTGTGGCATCAATGATCATGAGGAAGGTGAGGGATCAGCCCAGAACTACACGGCAAGACCTGGTCAATGACCTGAAGAGAGCTGGGACCACAGTCTCAAAGAAAACCATTAGTAACACACTACGCCGTCATGGATTAAAATCCTGCAGCGCACGCAAAGTCCCCCTGCTCAAGCCAGCGCATGTCCAGGCCCGTCTGAAGTTTGCCAATGACCATCTGGATGATCCAGAGGAGGAATGGGAGAAGGTCATGTGGTCTGATGAGACAAAAATATAGCTTTTTGGTCTAAACTCCACTCGCCGTGTTTGTAGGAAGAAGAAGGATGAGTACAACCCCAAGAACACCATCCCAACCGTGAAGCATGGAGGTGGAAACATCATTCTTTGGGGATGCTTTTCTGCAAAGGGGACAGGACGACTGCACCGTATTGAGGGGAGGATGGATGGGGCAATGTATCGTGAGATCTTGGCCAACAACCTCCTTCCCTCAGTAAGAGCATTGAAGATGGGTCGCATTGGAGATCTTTGGAGGGAGCTGAAAGTCCGTATTGCCCAGCGACAGCCCCGAAACCTGAAGGATCTGTATGGAGGAGTGGGCCAAAATCCCTGCTGCAGTGTGTGCAAACCTGGTCAAGAACTACAGGAAACGTATGATCTCTGTAATTGCAAACAAAGGTTTCTGTACCAAATATTAAGTTCTGCTTTTCTGATGTATCAAATACTTATGTCATGCAATAAAATGCAAATTAATTACTTAAAAATCATACAATGTGATTTTCTGGATTTTTGTTTTAGATTCCGTCTGTCACAGTTGAAGTGTACCTATGATAAAAATTACAGACTTCTACATGCTTTGTAAGTGGGAAAACCTGCAAAATCGGCAGTGTATCAAATACTTGTTCTCCCCACTGTATGTGCTAGCTAGGATATCATCACACATGCATTATATTATCAGTATAATGTATTTGGTTGTGTTAATGAAACAGCAGGGTTTGGAGGCATATAAGATAATAGGTTTTTCATCTCTGAGGTGCAGGCCAGAGCATGGATCAATATCTGACCTTCTATATTTCAACCTGTCTCAAAAATATCAAGAATGTGTGTGTGTGTGTGTATGACTATGAATGTGTGTGCATCTTAATGTGTGTGTCTGTGTGTGCATCTTTATGCCTGTGTGTGTTTGGCTCTCTGACTGCCTAGCCCTAGAGCAGATGGCATCAGTGACCATGGCCGGAGGTGGCAGCAGGTGGGTGGAGTCGGTTCCTATCCCAGCGTCCTCTCTGTCTGGCCTCGCCCTGTGAGCCTCCTGAGACGTGGCCTCAGACAATCACCTCACTCTGCCAGGTCGTCACGGGCGATGTTACTGCGTCGTGAGGAGCTCCTTCAGAGCGTGACCACCTCAGACTGAGAGAACAGAGGGAAGAGGGGAAGATTGTAGCAACCTCTCTCTCTCTCTCTCCCTCTCTCTCTCGCTCTTTCTCGCTCTCGCTCTCTCTCGCTCTTTCTCTCTCTCTCTCTCTCTCTCTCTCTCTCTTTCTTTCTCTCTTTCTTTCTCATTTGCTCTCTGTCCATCTGTCAATTGCACTCTGACTTCCTTTGCTCTTCTCTCAGTGCATATTTTCTCTATTCCTCTCTGGTTTTATTTCTCTCTCTCCTTGTTGTACTTTCTCTCTATTCCTCCACCTCTCTCTGTTTTCTCCCTCTGTCTGATTCTATTATCTGCTGTGTTAGTGTGTCCAGTGTTTTCGTGACCATCTCCAAGCTAAATAAGTGCTTCCTATAAACCAGCACACCTGAGACCCATGCATTAATCACAGTACATTAGAGACCACCACACTGCTCTCCTTCTGTGTGACACCTCCACACTTCAGACTGACCTCGCCTTCTCTCTTCACCATTTCTCTTTCTGTCTTTTTTTTCTTCTGCCATCACCCTCTTTCCCTCTCGCTTTCTCCGGCCTTCAATCTACCTATCCCCTCTCTCTCTCTCCCTCAGTCCATGGCCCTCTACCCCCCTTCCACTGTCAACTCAGGCAGGCTGGACTGAGGTAAATGGGTTCCCCCCTGTGCCAGCTGCATCCTCTCACACATTGCAAGCTCACTCTCATTCCCTCTCTCTATCCCTCTCTCCCTGTGCCGAGCCCATTGTACATAAACACACACACATGCACACACACACACACACACACGCACTCATACATACACTACTCTAAGAGCGAGTGAGAGGAAGAGGAAACAGTTGTGTTTGCTGATTGGTACAGTAAATTAGCTGGAAAGAGTGAGTGAAGTATCTAGCCTATGGCAGATGGCTGTGGTAGCAGTATTGGTGCTGGGATGGAGAGAGGCCTCTCTAGCCGCCCATTTAGTATTCAGGATGTAATTGTATGTTCTGGGCTGCATCTGGTTTTTTCTCTGGGTTTTTTAGTATTGGTGGGTATAAATCCCTATAGCAATGATGCTGAGGAATATGGATGATTGATCCACAGTATAATGAAAGCTGTCTGTTCTTCCTATGTATTATTGCTCTATGTACAATATAGGCAAATGCAATATGGCATTACAGTCATTATGGGAAACATTTAGATAGTCACTATACTGTGTTATGTTTATTTCAGAATACTACAGAGTTGTCCTTGATGTGGGATCAACAGTAACCTGTGTGTGACCTCATAAAGGGATTCAGGTTGGTAGTAAAAATGTATCCCTGCAGTAAATCACTGGCAAGAAACATTATTATATACAATCATTAATCAGCGTTTCAGTAAAAGTGACGGTTTTAGCCAACCACAATCCCTGGGCAGGTAGTGACATTTGTATCTGCATATACTGTTCCTAGGCCGTCATTGAAAATAAGAATTTGTTCTTAACTGATAATATGTGACTAGTTGGCATGTGTAGCTCCAATCCACACCTCCTTACTGGTCTTTTAAAATAAAGTCAACATCATGGTTTACCACAGATGGTGTTTCTCTCTCTCTCTCTTTCCCTCCATCCTCTCCTCCCTCGCTCTGGACTAATTTTATTCATGTGTCTAAATGCGTTATCCGTTGGCATGGTGAGTTAGAGACAGAGAGAAGAACTAGCTGAAGTTAACAGATTCTCTTTTCACCATTCAAGTATCAGTATTTCCTAATCACAGTCTCACACACAGAGGTTGGCACAGTGGGCTAATAGTAGCGTTGGCTTGACTACTCTAGCAGGAGTCTGCTTGATAAGAGTTATTAATATATCCTGATTGACAATATACACCAAACCTGTTTCTAGGAGACTTTCATATAACATTTGAATTATACACCCCGATTGGACAGAAACTGATGAAGAGGAAATAATGTTTGAACATGGAAAGCATGGTTGGTGGTATTTGAGTAATAGAAAGAGAAACATTTAAAACTTAGCGTCTCACCACAGTAAATATGGTAATCAGACCTCTTTGCATCCTGTGATGATGTGACGTCGGACAATTGAATTTCCCTCAATTTTTCTCCACATGAACTCATTGTTTGGTTGGCTGCAAAGTTTGTTGCTGTCATGTTTGCTAACCTAACTATGCTATCGCTAGTCCCATCCAATATTGTGCAACATGTAAAGTATCAAAAGCAAGATCAAGGTTATTATCTATTTAGAAATGTTTAGTGTTTATAGTTTTGTTTGAGATGCCAACTTGTTATAGCCTAGGCACCACTGTGAACACATTTTCTCTCTCCCTCATCTCTCTCTTTCTTCACCTTCCACTCTTTTTACCAACTCAAGAGTCATGATAAATTTTTCCAAGTGACTCGTTCATTTTAGCAATTTGTTTGTCCTGCTGGCCGAAATGATTTTTTTTTCAGTAAAGATTTGACTCTATAACTCACACATCTTATAATGAAAACTTGGTGCAAGTAATGGGCTGTGTCTAATTACAAATAACATAAACATATCTCAAATGTCAAAATGCTTGTATTGAGTAATGCCAATGATTATGTGGAAGCGCATATCACATTCGAGCTATGGGGCTTATATTCAGCGTTAGCATTCCCATGTTGTGATGTGCCTCTTCAATACAGTGGAGAGTAGGAGGAGTCTACCATGTCTGGAAGCGACTTCACCAATCATTTTCTGGATTCAGTGTTCACTCAAACATTGTTTAAAGATTTGTTTTACTATTGACAATTACAGCGTATTTTGGGATTGTATATCAAGTCATTCTCCTTAAATAATTATCTTCTGATGTATTAGTCTCAGTCCGGGCATAAAAAAAGAAAAATGTGTCTCTTGAATTAGTATAGTAAGCATTACGGACCTAGTTTACCCACCTTCTCTGCTGAGATTCTGATCTAGGACTTTTATCCTAGATCAGCAATCCCACTGCTTTGTGAATACAGGCCCCCTGCAGTAGGGAACGTCCAATGAGCGTGAGGGGATAAAAGCGTTTGAGTCAACCACAAAGAGGGATGTCAAGGATTCCGGGCTTACCAAGTCGGAGATCCTTGGAGCCTCTCCTGACGGTCTGATGGGAGGTGAAGTGTCCATACCGGGATCTCACAATTTTGGATGCAGTAAAGAACAGGGAGTTCTGCATTCAGGAGAAGGGTGGGACTTTCTGTCTAAAAGAAGAACACCTCTACTGACACCAGGTCCAGGGGAAGCTCCACCTAACACAGAGTGACACCTGCTTCTTTAATGTTTGGAGAACAAAGCAGGCCACCATCATCCCCATCTTTATGATGAGTCTTGGAAGGCTAACATGGATATGTTGGAGGACTTTGACAAGCGCCATGGAACCATACAGAACTCCCATACATACCCCTTGTGATGAAGGCAGCCAATGGCCTGCTTCTTTCTAAGATGTTATCACAGCCTCATGTAAAACCTGTTGTGATTAAGGCTGAAATAAGATAAATGTCTGTTTTCTAGTGCACTTGAAATATTCAGAATGCAATGCAAATTGTCTTGATCATATGAAGAGGTAACTCACCTACCCAATTTATTGAAAGCTAGCCAATGTTAATTTGACTAGTCTAGCCAGCTACTGTAAATGCCAACTTGCCTGCTCAGGAAGCTAGTGTTTCATTCTTTCTGTCTACCTCTCTGTCTGTGAATTCCATTTTTGAATCATGCATTGGCATGGTTATATGTCTCATTTCAAGTACCCAGCTGCAGGCTTAAAGAAACATTCAATCATATAATTAGCATCGAAACCCCAAAAAAAGCATGTAAATGGAAAGATGTGTGTGTCATGTATGCTAGAATGGAGGTTTGAAAACGACAGCTGCATATGTATATTTGCCAACATGGCATATCCTACACATATACCATTCAATACAATCTTCACTAAAAACAGCTGGGCAAAATGTATACAATGTGCTCTGCAATAAGAATTTTTTAAGAAAATAAGAACATTTCTAAACCAGATGAGTTCTCAAATGTCAGCAACTGTAAGACATGTTTTCCATAAAGTATGTTTCATTTGAACAAAGAACAACAACACATTTAGTGTTTCACCATTTATTGAGTACCGTGACAAATAGCAAAGGTGTTTCAGGCAGTAACGAAACATCTAAATATATTTTAACCTACCAATCAATGTATATAGAGAGAGAAGTGCCATGGGGGGCACAATCTTACAATCCTGCAGTCCAAAAATGAGAGCTTTACCATCTAAGCCAAAAGCCCAAACTGTCATCAAAAGCATGCTTCTGTATTCCACCCTCTCTCTAGGAATGCAATATTAAAATTGTGTGCTCCAGAGACGATAACTCCACCATCTACGGCAAAAGCCTTGGCTCCTGATTGGGGACAATAGAATTCTCATCACTGAATGTTACAATAGTAAAACATAATATGTTTATGACATCGTCAAACTCATTCAATATTGAATTGAATCTTTGAGTTGCTCTAACAGGCGTGTGTATCTGTGGCTAGTGCTCTTCAACTCTAAAATGCACTCGACTGTGTAGATTGCGTAAGACAACAGGAGAGGAGAGCTGAATAGATCATGGGAGACAAAAGTGAGAAAGAAATCATCACGGCTTAGAAGACCATTTTGTCCAAGAAAGGTCTGGTGCCCCATTAAGTGTACACACTCCCTTACAGCTCGGAAGCAGAATATTTCCATTGTTCACTCAGACAGCAGAGGGTTTTCATTGTTCACTCAGACAGCAGAGGGTTTTCATTGTTCACTCAGACAGCAGAGGGTTTTCATTGTTCACTCAAACAGCAGAGGGTTTTCATTGTTCACTCAGACAGCAGAGGGTTTTCATTGTTCACTCAGACAGCAGAGGGTTTTCATTGTTCACTCAGACAGCAGAGGGTTTTAATTGTTCACTCAGACAGCAGAGGGTTTACATTGTTCACTCAGACAGCAGAGGGTTTTCATTGTTCACTCAGACAGCAGAGGGTTTTCATTGTTCACTCAGACAGCAGAGGGTTTACATTGTTCACTCAGACAGCAGAGGGTTTTCATTGTTCACTCAGACAGCAGAGGGTTTTCATTGTTCACTCCGACTGCAGAGGGTTTTCATTGTTCACTCAGACAGCAGAGGGTTTTCATTGTTCACTCAGACAGCAGAGGGTTTTCATTGTTCACTCAGACAGCAGAGGGTTTTCATTGTTCACTCAGACAGCAGAGGGTTTTCATTGTTCACTCAGACAGCAGAGGGTTTTCATTGTTCACTCAGACAGCAGAGGGTTTTAATTGTTCACTCAGACAGCAGAGGGTTTACATTGTTCACTCAGACAGCAGAGGGTTTTCATTGTTCACTCAGACAGCAGAGGGTTTTCATTGTTCACTCAGACAGCAGAGGGTTTACATTGTTCACTCAGACAGCAGAGGGTTTTCATTGTTCACTCAGACAGCAGAGGGTTTCCATTGTTCACTCAGACAGCAGAGGGTTTTCATTGTTCACTCCGACTGCAGAGGGTTTTCATTGTTCACTCAGACAGCAGAGGGTTTTCATTGTTCACTCAGACAGCAGAGGGTTTTCATTGTTCACTCAGACAGCAGAGGGTTTTCATTGTTCACTCAGACAGCAGAGGGTTTTAATTGTTCACTCAGACAGCAGAGGGTTTACATTGTTCACTCAGACAGCAGAGGGTTTCCAGTGTTCACTCAGACAGCAGAGGGTTTCCCTTGTTCACTCAGAAAGCAGAGGGTTTACATTGTTCACTCAGACAGCAGAGGGTTTTCATTGTTCACTCAGACAGCAGAGGGTTTTCATTGTTCACTCAGACAGCAGAGGGTTTACATTGTTCACTCAGACAGCAGAGGGTTTTCATTGTTCACTCAGACAGCAGAGGGTTTCCATTGTTCACTCAGACAGCAGAGGGTTTTCATTGTTCACTCCGACTGCAGAGGGTTTTCATTGTTCACTCAGACAGCAGAGGGTTTTCATTGTTCACTCAGACAGCAGAGGGTTTCCAGGGTGATGACAGAAGAGGGTTTCCGGGGTGATGACAGCAGAGGGTTTCGGGGTGATGACAGCAGAGGGTTTCCAGGATGATGACAGCAGAGAGGACAGGCTGTGATGACAGGAAATAGGACTTGCTGGTGATGACAGGAAATAGGACAGGCTGGTGATGACAGGAAATAGGACTGGCTGGTGAATCTGCACTACTCATTTATATCAACTGCAATCTCTTTGATGAGGGGATTGTGTAGATTAACCTGCATCAGCACATCAGCGTGGTCTCTGAGATAAGCTGGGATAAATCTCAGGATTCTGAAATCCTTCAATCTGCATTTTCCGTATCAACATGGATCTGATTCCTTGCCATCTGTTTCCTAATTTTGACTTCAGTCTCTGTGAACTTTCCATGTTATAGGAAGGGAGGTATGTTCACCGAAACTCCCTTGGGCAATATTCCTTGGACAAGAAAGCCTTTGTCTGCCAGGATTAAATCTCCAGATTTAAAATGATCCAACAGTCCAATCTCCTGCACAATAGCCGTATCGGACACGGAGCCAGGAAACAAATTGCTACTGTATGTTATCACTGCATTATAACCCCCAATGAGAGATTGAATGACTGCATCCCTCTGTATGATGAGTATGTGTTTCTGCTCTTCCATTTGACTTGGCGTGGCAATTTCTATGTCGGTACAGTCAATGACCATTCTACAATTTTTAAACACTTTAAAAGAAACAGGGATACTTGTTGCATTCTTCTCTTTGCTTGGTACTGGTGTCATAATGTTCACATTACTAGTGGTGTTAGTGTTACAATAGAAGACTGGCCAAGTGCAAATTAGTGTAGTTCTGACAACATCATGAGGACAATAAAAACGTGGTCCTCAAGCGACAGACCCTGTGGCCTCCATCCACCAAAGTATGCAATGGAATCTTCAAAATGCTGAATATAACCGACAGTGGTTAGGAGGATGTTGTTGTCAGGTAGTCCAGTCTCCATCCTAATTACGTCATCTGACAGCGGAGAAGCAGAGTACCTATCCCGGAAATACCTCTGCTTATCCTTTAAGGCCTTCAACTCCACTTTGAGTTTTCTCCAGAATTATACCCTGAACGGTGGATGGCAACAAACATGCATCAGTGGATGGCAGTGGTGGGTTGTTGATATCAGAGCCTGTGGAAGTGTTTGCCAGCTCTTCAGCCTCTGCTGTGCCAGCACTTGCTTGTGGAGGCACTGCTAGTTCTGCTGTGTCTGGCTTATCCGTCTTCCGGTTGAACCATACAGGTCCTGCGGCTTGCCAGACGGAAAATGGCAGCTGCAAATCCTAGAGTCCCTAATATTAGGCCTCCTGTCAGCTCATCTGAAATACAATGCAAATACTTGGTGACATACTTTTACATTAGCTATCATGTAGTTACTCTGCCTCCTGTCAGCTCATCTGAAATACAACGAAAATACTTGGTGACATACTTTTACATTACTTGTAATGTTAGGAATAATGTGTAATAGCTCAACATGTCTACTGTTTTGTTTACATTTAAAATAATATAGTTGGATAGCTGTATGCAACAAACACACGTATCATCTACTTGATTAATGTTGTAGCAATGTAGCTAGCTATGATGAGAAAGTGAAAGACATGACGATCATTAGCTTGCTAGGTGGGCTAGCTGTCTTCTCTCATCATTCTGATCCATCTCTCTCGTAGTTGTGCGCTACATAGCGATGGTTGTAGTCTGCTAAACTCTTGCTCATATATCCAACTTGTTTTCTAAATTGAAAACTTACATAGACTGCCAAAACACGGGATAGCTAGCTAGCTACGAAGCTAACTGGTCAAATAACTGAAATAGAAGAAAGCAATCAAAAATATATCCCCCAAAAAATTGAACAGCATAAAAAAGTATCTGTAACTAACAAAATAAAATCTTTATGTTAAATATATACAAACAAAGTTTTGATTTGAGTGCAATTTCTAATGAGTGTGTAATGATCTACATTCAGAGAGGTCTCTGGAAACCTTTATGGTGTTCAGGTTTAGTGTCCAGAGACCTCTCTGGATAACTCTATGTTTAGTTTGTGGTTGGTCCCCAATTAGAGGCAGCTGCGCGGCATTGCCTCTAATTGGGGAGCCTATTTAAATTGAGTGTTTTTCCACCTGTGTGTGGGTCTTTGCGTGTGTAACGTTAATACACACCATGTTTGAGTGCGCTCCTTTTTGTTGAGAATAAAAGGAAGGTCGATATCCTACTGCTCAGTGCCTCGGGTCCTGTCTACTATGCAGCGTGACAAAGTGGAGATGTCCAAACAGCTATATACAAAAGGATATCATTGCTACTTAAGACTGAGCCAAGTTCAGTTTAGAGATCCATCAGCATCATTGCCGTAGGGTTAGCTGGAAGTTTCTGACTGGTGTGGAACTGTGACAACGGGCAGCCTCTCCATGCATGGCTCAATTGGATATGTAGTGATCTTTCCAACACAGCCAGATACTTACACGGTCTTGTACCCTGTAGCAGCCAATAATGTAATAACTACTGTTAATGTAATAACTGCCAATAACATAATACATTTTCCATTCTTAATGTAATGAAAGTCAATAATGTAATAGCTTACCAATAATGTAATAACATTTCTGAATACAAAGACCACCATTTAAAAGCCAGACTACGGTTTGCAACTGCACATGGGGACAAAGATTGTACTTTTTGGAGAAATGGTCTGATGAAACAAAAATAGAACTGTTTGCCCATAATGACCATCATTATGTATGAGGGAGTCATGCAAGCCGAAGAACACCATCCCAACCGTGAAGCACCGGGGTGGCAGCATCATGTTGTGGGGGTGCTTTTCTGCAGGAGGGCCTGGTGCACTTCACAAAATAGATGGCATCATGAGGAAGGAAAATTATGTGGATATATTGAAGCAACATCTCAAGACATCAGTCAGGAAGTTAAAGCTTGGTCGCAAATGGGTCTTTCAAATGGACAATGACCCCAAGCATACTTCCAAAGTTGTGGCAAAATGGCTTAAGGACAACAAAGTCAAGGTATTGGAGTGGCCATCACAAAGCCCTGACCTCAATCCTATAGAACATTTGTGGGCAGAACTGAAAAAGTGTGTGCGAGCAAGGAGGCCATCAAACCTGATTCAGTTACACCAGTTCTGTCAGGATGAATGGGTCAAAATTCACCCAACTTATTGTGGGAAGCTTGTGGAAGGCTACCCAAAACATTTGACCCAAGTTAAACAATTTAAAGGCAATGCTACCAAATACAAATTGAGTGTATGTAAACCTCTGACCCACTGGGAATGTGATGAAAGAAATAAAAGCTGAAATAAATAATTCTCTATACTATTTTTCTGCCATTTCACATTCTTAAAATAAAGTGGTGATCCTAACTGACCTAAGTCAGGGAATTTTTACTAGGATTAAATGTTAGGAATTGTGAAAAACTGAGTTTAAATGTATTTGGCTAAGCTGTATGTAAACTTCCGACTTCAACTGTATCTGCAGTTCATTCTTGAACATGTCTATTATATTTTGCAGTACCCATAATTGACCACTAGGTGGACATTGATTGACAAGTTAAAATTTGTATTAATTTATTTTATTTATTTAACCTTTATTTAACTAGGCAAGTCAGTTAAGAACAAATTCTTATTTACAGTGACGGCCTACCAAAAGGCAAAAGACCTCCTGCGGGGACGGGGGATGGGATTAAAAATAAATACAAATAAATACAAATAAATAAAATATAAATATAGGACCAAACACACATCATGAGAGACAAAACAACACTACCAAAAGAGATACCTAAGACAACAACATAGCAAGGCAGCAACACATGACAACACAGCATAGTAGCAATGTAACTTGACAACAACATGGTAGCAACACAACATGGTAGCAATACAAAACATTGAACAAACATTATTGGGCACATACAACTGCACAAAGGGCAAGAAGGTAGAGATGAAATACATCACACAAAGTAGCCAGTCAGTAAGAGTGTCCATGATTGAGTCTTTGAATGAAGAGATTGAGATAAAACTGTCCAGTTTGAGTGTTTGTTGCAGCTTGTTCCAGTTGCTAGCTGCAGCGAACTGAAAAGACGAGTGACGCAGGGATGTGTGTGCTTTGGGGACCTTTAACAGAAAGTGACTGGCAGAACAGGTGTTGTATGTGGAGGATGAGGGCTGCAGTAGATATCTCAGATAGGGAAGAGTGAGGCCTAAGAGGGTTTTATAAATAAGCATCAACCAATGGGTCTTGCGACGGTTATACAGAGATGACCAGTTTATAGAGTGCAGTGATGTGTCCTATAAGGAGCATTGGTGGCAAATCTGATGGCCAAATGGTAAAGAACATCTAGCCGCTTGAGAACACCCTTACCTGCCGATCTATAAATGATGTCTCCGTAATCTAGCATGGGTAGGAGGGTCATCTGAATCAGGGTTAGTTTGGCAGCTGGAGTGAAAGAGGAGCAATTACAATAGAGGAAACCAAGTCTAGATTTAACTTTAGCCTGCAGCTTTGATATGTGCTGAGAGAAGGACAGTGTACCGTCTAGCCATACTCCCAAGTACTTGTATGAGGCGACTACCTCAAGCTCTAAACCCTCAGAGAAAGTAATCACACCTGTGGGGAGAGGGGCATTCTTCTTACCAAACCACATGACCTTTGTTTTGGAGGTGTTCAGAACAAGGTTAAGGGTAGAGCAAGCTTGTTGGACATCATGTGACTCTGACATTAGGCTTTCTGCAATCTTGTCGTCCTTATCACACATTTTGAAAGTTAATTAGTGATCTAATTTAAGTTAGTAAATACAGTTAATTTAGTTAAGATTCATGCACATACATTAACGTCATATATTTAGCGCAAGAGGATATAGAAATTACTGAGATCATTCCAATGAAAGTTAAATTACTATAGCTAACTGTAGGCTAATTATTAGCTATCTATGACAATTTGATAATAGCAGTGACATCATGTATAATGCAGATCTCAGCCCTGATCCTTCAGAGCTTGTGTGGAAAACTTCCCAATTAACACAGTTATGTGTTTCGTAAACCATTGTCTAAGAGCCAAGTGTTGGAAATATTGTTATTCGTTTTTTTACATGTAATTTCTACCTGTCAATAACATTATGGGGAATTGCTACGTGCAAAGAGATTGATAATATGTTTATGTTCATGTAATGTTTATGTAACACACCTGTGTATTGCCCTTTAATTTAAACTCTCTGTTATACATAAGCTTATATTGTATGTTAGGTCATGCAACGTCCTCAGTTTAGAGTTTAAAGAAGGAAATAATGTACCTCAAAGAGTTGTAGAATGTTTGGTGCCACTTTCCAATCAGTACACATCAATACCATACAAACTTGAATGTCTCTTAAAATCCATAGTACTCACGTCTGATTGGACTAGGGGGCATGCACCTTCTGTAGTTTTTCAGGACCAGGGTTTGACACTGCAGCAGCTCAGTAGTGATTAAAAAAAAGATGAGGCTTACTATTTAACACCATTTCACGTATTTGACAGATCTGGAACAAAGAGAATACTGCAAACAATCTTTCCTATATCATTTGGGTGTGTGCAGGACATGGACAGAGAGCAATGTCAGATGAGACCTATGACGTGATACTCAAGGCACTCAAGGGGGAATTTAATGTCCCTGTAGCACAGAGATCAAGGACCCAGCATGATGCTCTTGTTCGACTGTGGCGGAAAAGGCAACTTGACGCCCTCAGTGAGGACGGCCAGGCAATTACATTTGCTGGAAAATTGGTAGCTAAGAAGTCAACTATCCATACACTTGTGAACAGGGTTGATGTAACAAAAGGCTCTGGTGCAAGAAAGGTGAACTTACACCGTAGAGAAGAATACTCTGGCATCAGTTGAGCTAGTGTACAAGACACATTGGACAGGTCAAGACGCTACCATCTGCATAAGATGATATTTGGAAACAAACCCATTCCAAAATCCATTAAGGCCAAAGCAGTTCAAGATCGCCACCAGATTGACCTTCTTGACATTGGCAAATGGAGAGTTGCGCACGGCCAAGCCACATATAGGTATATCCTGACCATAGTAGATGTATTTAGCAGATACATATGGCTAAGACCATTGAAGAGTAAACACAGCGCTGAGATTGCCAAACATCTTGAGGACATTTACTCTGAGGGTGGTCCTCCAAAGCTTTTACAACATGATCAAGGAAAGGAATTCAAAGGAGCAGTACGAAAACTAACGGAATCCCTTCAGGTGAATAATTCAGAGCTCACCATATCATCCCCAGAGCCACGGTAAAGTTGAGAGGAGCCACTGTGTACTGAGGAAAAAGATTATGTTTGACCTAGTTAACTATCAACAAGGAGGAGTCAACTGGGTCAAGCATTTACCAATTTATGCCAGGATAATGAATGAAGACCCAAAGGAGGTTTCAAGTTGGATGTCTCCTTTCCAGGTGTACTATGGAAAAAAAAAAGGAATAGAATATCCAATCGGTTAACCTGTTCCCCAGCTCAAGCTCATGAACAACACTGTCTACCAACCCACAAAACACTGCCTACCCAAAAGCATAGGCTTTTGTTTGAGGATAACCGAATGAAGATTAGAAGGGCACGAAAGGAAACACAACGCTGCACAAGACGAATGACTTTGTCTGGAAGTCATAAAGCCTCTATATACTGGGTAAATGGCAATGTGTGGGTCAGGGTGAAGAGCGGTAATCGTAGAGTTTCACAAAGGCACTTTACATTACCAGGTTTAGTTGTGAAAAGAAACCTAAAGTTGCACACATATAAGGTTAATTTCCAATAGACCAGTGTCACAAGACTGGATGAAAAGCAGCGGCCAAAGTTTCAGTCCAAGACTGTTCAGCAAACCCACCTGCTAATGCCTTACACACATGAGGAGAGATTGGAGTCTTTTGAATCATCAAACCTGAACATTCGTTTAGACCATTGGATTCCAGATGGCAGTTGCGAATTTGCTGATGTTGCTGACCAATTGGCGACCATTGGAATATTCCATTCTGCATCAACATTGCGAGAAGAAATTGTGGCTGATCTAACATTTCATCCGCATGGAGTGGATGGGACGCCACTTTCTGAGTATGTGGAGGGGACATGGGGGGATTATTTACAGAGGATGGCACAACATGGCACATATGGTGACCACATAACTATTCAAAGAGCCTCCCAACCTGGCCCTCTGACTGACCCTGAACCTGGCATTCTGGCTGACCCTTAACTTGGTCTTCTGGCTGACCCTGAACCTGGACTTCGGGTTGACCTTGAACATTACCTTCTGGCTAACCCTGAACCTGGCCCTGTGGCTGAACCTGAACCTGAACTTCTGGTTGACCTTGAACCTGGTCCTCTGGCTCACCCTGAACCTGGGCCTCTGGCTAACCCTGAAGTTCAGTCTATGGCTAACCCTTTGGTTGACATGGTAGTGAATGTTGAAAATGAGCATAGAGCTCAATACTTACCAACCGAAATCTTATCAAAAATAAGTGTGTTATCTCTCAATCTAGATATGTCAATGCTGGGGCCATTCAGTAGAGTCTCACTCTTATTCCGTGAACTATCTAGACCATATCATCCCAACTTGTACGTAAGAGAGGCCCTTGCAGAGAGTTTGGAACCGAACAAATAGAATGCCTGTTCCATTAGTGTTCTGAAGCTAAACAAGGCTGCTGGACGTAGCAGTGGTCTCAGCACACGTATAAAATAGTTATCTGGTAAGGACAAACGATGGATTGAGAGCCTGGATTCTGCTCAGCCACATAGCCTTCGGACAGTACAAAGTTAAGGACATCTACTGGAAGATGTAATGACCATTGGTGTTGTTGTTTTTTCAGTCAGCAGATAATTTAATTTTAATTCTCTCAAGTTCTTTTATATATTTGTAAATGAGTGGAAGTGACTTTTCATTTGAGATTGAACTTTACCTCCAGCATCTTACCTCCATTTTGTCAAAGGTACAGTACAGGATCAGACAGTTTAGATATTAAAAAGGGACCTTAAACCATCCTTTATCATTATAAATTTGAAAGATTTTATACTATATTTTATAGTTTAGAATGTTGCATTAAGAGGTTGAAATTTGAGATCAAGTGATAATAGTGCCAGTTTGGTTCAATAAGTTATTTAAATACACTTGATTAAATATTATATTTTTCATGGAAAGAAATTGTGGTATTTTTTATTTGAGAACACAGTGTAATTGTCTGTATTTGCAAACATGTGTGCTCCCACTTCATTTGGTACTCAGTAAATATATTTACAAAGGTGCTATTGATATGACATTTTCACCAGATGTTGGTAACAACCCAAGTAATCCATACATACAAAGAAACCAAAACAAATAAGTTCAGAAATTAAGTTATAATGTAATAATGTAATTATGTAATAATGTGAAATGACACAGGGAAAAAGTATTGAACACATGAAGAAAGGGAGGTGCAAAAAGGCATGGAAAGCCAAGACAACAGCTGAAAACTATCAGTAATTAAAAAGCAATCCAGCCCCCTGTCAGTGCAAATTAATGTCAGCTGGTTCAGTCCCAACTGATGGCCTACAAAAAGGTCTCATTGCCAAGGTGTCACACAAGACACATCTCATGATGGGCAAAAGCAAAGAGCTGTCTCAAGACCTTCGCAACCTAATTGTTGCAAAACATAATGATGGCATTGGTTATAGGCGCATTTCTAAGCTTCTGAATGTTCCAGTGAGCACTGTTGGGGCCATAATACGGAAGTAGAAAGACAATCATTTCACCATACATTTGCCTCGACCAGGTGCTCCTCGCATGATTTCTGACAGAGGAGTGAAAAGAATAATCAGAAGAGTTGTCCAAGAGCCAAGGACCACTTGTGGTACTGTTAGCAGGTACTGTTGTCTCAAAGAAAACAGTAAGTAATGCACTCCACCGCCATGGCCTGTATGCACGCTCACCACGCAAGACTCCATTGCTGGAAAAAAAGCATGTTGAAGCTCGTTTAAAGTTTGCTGCACAACATTTGGAAAAGCCAGTGAAATACTGGGAGAATATAGTGTGGTCAGATGAGAGCAAAATTGAACTGTTTGGATGTCATAATACACACCATGTTTGGAGGAGAAATGGCACTGCACATCACCCTAAAAACACCATACCAACAGTGAAGTTTGGAGGTGGGAACATCATGGTGTGGGGCTGCTTTTCAGCAAATGGTACTGGCAAACTTCACATAATTGAAGGAAGGATGAATGGGCAAATTTACCAAGACATTCTTGACAAAAATCTGCTGCCATCTACCAGGATGATGAAGATGAAACGAGGGTGGACATTTCAGCAAGACAATGATCCCAAACACACAGCCAAGGAAACTCTCAATTGGTTTCAAAGAAAGAAAATAAAGCTGCTAGAATGGCCCAGCCAATCACCTGACTTAAATCCCATTGAAAATCTATGGAAAGAACTGAAGATCAAGATTCATAGAAGATGCCCACGGAACCTTAAAGATTTGAGTGGAAGTATTAAAATTATTAAATAAATATCAGTAAGTGTGTTCAATACTTTTTCCCTGTGTCATTTCACATTATTACACATAACTTCATTTCTGAACGTATTTTCTTTGTTTCTTTGTATGTATGGATTACTTGGGTTGTTACCAACATCTGGTGAATTTCATGTCAATAGCACCTTTGGAAATATATTTACTGAGAAAAATGGTGACGTGTTCAATACTTATTTCACCCGCTGTAAGTCTACAAACAAATAAATTGAGAGAGAGAGAGAGAGAGAGAGAGAGAGAGAGAGAGAGAGAGAGAGAGAGAGAGAGAGAGAGAGAGAGAGAGAGAGAGAGAGAGAGAGAGAGAGAGAGAGAGAGAGAGGTAGAGAAGTAGAGAGAGAGGTAGAGAAGTAGAGAGAGAGGTAGAGAGAGGTAGAGAGAGGTAGAGAGAGGTAGAGAGAGGTAGAGAAGTAGAGAGAGAGAGGTAGAGAGAGGTAGAGAGAGGTAGAGAAGTAGAGAGAGAGAGGTAGAGAAGTAGAGAGAGAGAGGTAGAGAGAGAGAGAGAGAGGTAGAGAGAGAGAGAGAGAGGTAGAGAGAGAGAGAGAGAGAGGTAGAGAGAGAGAGAGGTAGAGAGAGAGAGAGAGAGGTAGAGAGAGAGAGAGAGAGGTAGAGAGAGAGAGAGAGAGGTAGAGAGAGAGAGAGATAGAGAGAGAAGTAGAGAGAGAGAGAAGTAGAGAGAGAGAGAGAGAGAGAGACTAAAATTCAGGGGTCAGGATTGGTCAGGTTTTTGAGAAGCTATTTGAAAGTAAGGGTAAGTGTTATGGAAGTGTTTTTACATTATTGGTCAGTTATTACATTATTGACTTTTATTACATTAAGAATGGAAAATGTATTATGTTATTGTCAGTTAAAAACTATTGGAACCACTTCCGTGTTTGATTGCTAGGTTTTATGGGTATTTTCAGAGTTGAATGGAAACTCTAATGTTTATGCATATGTGTTTGTTTTCAGTAACGTAAAGATATTTGGCCATTAATATGTCAATGTTGCAATGGCATTGCTAAACGACAATTCACCTAAGATGTATGCCAGGTGAGTGTAGGTCCTTCAGGATTTTCCCTTTCCCCTCATTCAGAAAGAACTGTTGGTGAGGTAACATGAAGTTACCAGATATACTGGGTGATATGAGTTTATTCTATTGACACTTGTATATGCTTTTTGCCTTTTGTAAGCCTACTCAAGTAGAGTTATTGCTATATAGGTAATCATGTTTATTATTTTTGCAAATTAAGCTTGTCAACTATTTTCATAATTTTTCTGACTCAACTGTTGCTGCTCCAGAACCAACTAATTAGGCTCCTGGGTCATCTATCTTACACTTCCCCACTCAAATGATCAATTGCATGGCCAGGCTGACCAGGGCACTGCAATAATTGAACCCTATCTACATGAAGCATCCCACTGTGAAGGACACCCCTGCCTGAAGCCTGTGGCCAGGGAGTGCTTACATCCACAATCCTCACCTTCCATCCAAACGAGCCAACTGCCATTTCCTTTTATGATCACTCCATCCCACTTAATGTGGCCGCAATTAAAGGCCTCAACTGGATCTTACTAAACCCCAGAGTGAACTTTCCACGCCATTATGTCCCATCAGTGAACACAGAACAGGGGGTAAAATACTAGAGTGGGCCAGGGCCAGAATATGCACGGGTAATTAAGAAAACAGTGTATTCAGCGCATAGCCATAGTGTGAATAATTTAACATTATTGCTGTGGTCAATGTGTTGATGATCGTTTTCCCTCTGAGTTTGCTTTTATAGTCCGTTTCAATCCAGCAGTGGAGATCATGACCCATAACCCGGTAGACTATCTTCCGCAGGAGGATTTCTAATATGTGGAAAGGGATGTTATGTCCTTTAAATTGAGTTAAAGAGAAAATGACTGTACTGTGCCTAAACCAGTTCCCTAAAGCATTCTTCTGACCTCTCCCCTTAGATTTCCTCTGCTTCAGGGTGGAAATGGCGTCCCCGACAGAACCCGCTACCAACCTATAGGGACATGCGTAGATGATAGACATGACCGACAGAAGCATAGGGAAGCGGGTTGCCATGCATTTCCTCCGAGAGCGGCCCATGTCAGAGGGGAGTAATAGCGTTATTACAGGAATGGAGTCGCCATGAGAAGTGTCTGTCATGTGATTAATATGAACCAGAGTCTGAGGTGTAATCTGGGAAGAGCTGTGCCGCTCCAAGGCTTTCTCTTCCACTCATACAGTCATACATAGTCAGGAATGGCTCTGCAATAGCCTGCTTCCAGATATATTTGCACTGTCTTGTCAGCCCCTGTATGGTAATTGTCACGACATGTTGACAAGCCAGTACAAACCGATCTGGAATCAGGCTAGCTCTGCAATACGTTCATATTACAACTTGTCATCGATATCATAATGCTTGATACAGAGAGATTCTTGATATGTGTTCTGCTTTGCTATGCTGGATTATTATAGGTGTAAGTGTACAATGAGTGGAATTGAATGTGCCCACTTACCACTACACATAGTAGATACCAGGCTACACACTTACCACTACTTATAGTAGATACCAGGCTGCCCACTTACCACTACACATAGTAGATACCTGGCTGCACACTTACCACTACACATAGTAGATACCAGGCTACACACTTACCACTACTTATAGTAGATACCATGCTACACACTTACCACTACGTATAGTAGATACCATGCTACACACTTAACACTACGTATAGTAGATACCAGGCTACACACTTACCACTACACATAGTAGATACCAGGCTACACACTTGTACCACCACAATCACCAGTTCATTATTCCTTCTTTGATTGATTGATTGATTGATTGATTGATTGATTGATTGATTGATTGATTGATTGATTGATTGATTGATTGATTGATTGATTGATTGATTTCCATTGTGGTCCATTTCCTTCTCTGTTTTTTCTCTACCTTCTTTAGATCAATATTTCCTATGGCTGATCTATTCGCTTGACTGCCTCATACTACAGGGAATCTGAGGACCTGTTTCACAGGAACCTGTATGGACAGCCATGGGTCACACAGAAGAGAAGCATTGAAATGTGAAGACCCTTTCACCCCTTTACAGCCTCATCAATCAGTCTCAAGGCCACACAGACAGTTTGTCCATTTGTCATTCGCCTTCTCCTTTTTCTCCTTAGCCCTCGTTCAGCAAACACACACACAGACACACACAGACACACACACACACAGACACACACTGCTTTTGTGGCCCCCCACACACACACTTTAAGGCTCCCCAGAGATGGCCATACTCTTGATTAACATCCACAGTGGCCACACAAAGACAACTACGTATGTGCATTACACTACGTACTGTACATGCTACTGCCTATGCAGATACATTCACTAGCTACTTTCCCCCTTTCTCCACCCCTCCTCCAAAAAGAGCACAGCACAGTTCACACACAGGCTGAGCCATTGATTTCTGGTTTCCCCTCTGGGATGTTTGTGTGTCTCTGATTTAAGGTGGGGCTTTTTCATGACATGCCCATTTTAACTGCACCTTTGCTGATTAGTGACACAGCAACACCTTTGTGTGCTGTGACAGGTTCCAGTGATGGATGCTTATGTGAAGAGTAAACAAAACCAACTATGTAGAGGTTTGAATCAGGAGTGATTGACGTGTGTGTGTGTGTGTGTGTGTGTGTGTGTGTGTGTGTGTGTGTGTGTGTGTGAGAGAGAGAGAGAGAGAGAGAGAGAGAGAGAGAGAGAGAGAGAGAGAGAGAGAGAGAGAGAGAGAGAGAGAGAGAGAGAGAGAGAGAGAGAGAGAGAGAGAGAGAGAGAGAGAGAGAGAGAGAGAGAGAGAGAGAGAGAGAGAGAGAGAGAGAAAGAGAGAGAGATCTGGGTTGAGGAGTGAAAAGTACCATTTCTGTTCTGAATATGTGACAGGGTGCAGAGGGACGACATCATCACCACCCACTAAAGTGTGCAGAGATGTACATACAGTATGTTAAGTCTAAGGACCAGAGAAATAGAATGAATAGAATGGGATTCCCCCTTCAAGTTAATGATGGCATAATGGGTGGACTGACGGCCATTGTGAGTGTACCCATAGCAACAAAGCAGGAAGTGTACCCATCAGTCTGTGCTGTGATTTGTTAAATCAAGTCAACTGTCATTACAAAAAATGCATTCCATTGCATGAGCCACATCAGTTAACATCATTTGAATGAACATTCTACATTACCATGGAAATTATTGCATCACAATACCAGGCAGCCATTGCAAGTGTACCCATGAGTTTACCAGTCACATTTCCAGGCTTAGTTGTTCCAAGTCTGTTCTATTCATTATATTTCTATGGTACAGACAGCGCAAAAGACACCTCAGCCCATGGGTCCAAAATAGCTTCACGCCAGTAACCATGGTGACGACAGACAGCACTTCACAGCTTCACAGCATCATAGCCACACAGAACAGCGAGACTCTTCACCACTAAATCACCACTAAATCACCATAATGCCGACACAAAACCCTGGGCTGGATTCTTGAATGTCAATAGAACAGGGGTAAAACATGATTAATGTCACTACAACATGGTAATCTCACCTCAGACATAGTTCATATAATTACTGAGTCTAATCACAAGAATGGTAGCATAGGGGGTAGTGGGTGAGTCATATGGTTTAAAAAAAGAGTTCAACAGTTTTCAAATGTTGGATGTATATTTAGGCTAGATTATGAGAGTTTTGTGGTCATGATTTGTTTTTATTTGCTTATATTCCCCTTTTTCTATTCCCCTCTGACATTCAGCCTTACTAGAATAAAACTGCTCTCTAAAACCCATGTTACGACTATGGTTAGAGTCAAATAAATATGCTTTACATTTTTTTTAGAAAAGTAATAAAAGTATTCAGACCCCTTGACTTTTCCCACATTTTGTTAAATTACAGCCTTATTCTATTATAGGTGTAAGTGTACAATGAGTGGAATTGAATGTGCCCACTTACCACTACACATAGTAGATACCAGGCTACACACTTACCACTACTTATAGTAGATACCAGGCTGCCCACTTACCACTACACATAGTAGATACCTGGCTGCACACTTACCACTACACATAGTAGATACCAGGCTACACACTTACCACTACTTATAGTAGATACCATGCTACACACTTACCACTACGTATAGTAGATACCATGCTACACACTTAACACTACGTATAGTAGATACCAGGCTACACACTTACCACTACACATAGTAGATACCAGGCTACACACTTGTACCACCACAATCACCAGTTCATTATTCCTTCTTTGATTGATTGATTGATTGATTGATTGATTGATTGATTGATTGATTGATTGATTGATTGATTGATTGATTGATTGATTGATTGATTGATTGATTTCCATTGTGGTCCATTTCCTTCTCTGTTTTTTCTCTACCTTCTTTAGATCAATATTTCCTATGGCTGATCTATTCGCTTGACTGCCTCATACTACAGGGAATCTGAGGACCTGTTTCACAGGAACCTGTATGGACAGCCATGGGTCACACAGAAGAGAAGCATTGAAATGTGAAGACCCTTTCACCCCTTTACAGCCTCATCAATCAGTCTCAAGGCCACACAGACAGTTTGTCCATTTGTCATTCGCCTTCTCCTTTTTCTCCTTAGCCCTCGTTCAGCAAACACACACACAGACACACACAGACACACACACACACAGACACACACTGCTTTTGTGGCCCCCCACACACACACTTTAAGGCTCCCCAGAGATGGCCATACTCTTGATTAACATCCACAGTGGCCACACAAAGACAACTACGTATGTGCATTACACTACGTACTGTACATGCTACTGCCTATGCAGATACATTCACTAGCTACTTTCCCCCTTTCTCCACCCCTCCTCCAAAAAGAGCACAGCACAGTTCACACACAGGCTGAGCCATTGATTTCTGGTTTCCCCTCTGGGATGTTTGTGTGTCTCTGATTTAAGGTGGGGCTTTTTCATGACATGCCCATTTTAACTGCACCTTTGCTGATTAGTGACACAGCAACACCTTTGTGTGCTGTGACAGGTTCCAGTGATGGATGCTTATGTGAAGAGTAAACAAAACCAACTATGTAGAGGTTTGAATCAGGAGTGATTGACGTGTGTGTGTGTGTGTGTGTGTGTGTGTGTGTGTGTGTGTGTGTGTGTGTGAGAGAGAGAGAGAGAGAGAGAGAGAGAGGAGAGAGAGAGAGAGAGAGAGAGAGAGAGAGAGAGAGAGAGAGAGAGAGAGAGAGAGAGAGAGAGAGAGAGAGAGAGAGAGAGAGAGAGAGAGAGAGAGAGAGAGAGAGAGAGAGAAAGAGAGAGAGATCTGGGTTGAGGAGTGAAAAGTACCATTTCTGTTCTGAATATGTGACAGGGTGCAGAGGGACGACATCATCACCACCCACTAAAGTGTGCAGAGATGTACATACAGTATGTTAAGTCTAAGGACCAGAGAAATAGAATGAATAGAATGGGATTCCCCCTTCAAGTTAATGATGGCATAATGGGTGGACTGACGGCCATTGTGAGTGTACCCATAGCAACAAAGCAGGAAGTGTACCCATCAGTCTGTGCTGTGATTTGTTAAATCAAGTCAACTGTCATTACAAAAAATGCATTCCATTGCATGAGCCACATCAGTTAACATCATTTGAATGAACATTCTACATTACCATGGAAATTATTGCATCACAATACCAGGCAGCCATTGCAAGTGTACCCATGAGTTTACCAGTCACATTTCCAGGCTTAGTTGTTCCAAGTCTGTTCTATTCATTATATTTCTATGGTACAGACAGCGCAAAAGACACCTCAGCCCATGGGTCCAAAATAGCTTCACGCCAGTAACCATGGTGACGACAGACAGCACTTCACAGCTTCACAGCATCATAGCCACACAGAACAGCGAGACTCTTCACCACTAAATCACCACTAAATCACCATAATGCCGACACAAAACCCTGGGCTGGATTCTTGAATGTCAATAGAACAGGGGTAAAACATGATTAATGTCACTACAACATGGTAATCTCACCTCAGACATAGTTCATATAATTACTGAGTCTAATCACAAGAATGGTAGCATAGGGGGTAGTGGGTGAGTCATATGGTTTAAAAAAAGAGTTCAACAGTTTTCAAATGTTGGATGTATATTTAGGCTAGATTATGAGAGTTTTGTGGTCATGATTTGTTTTTATTTGCTTATATTCCCCTTTTTCTATTCCCCTCTGACATTCAGCCTTACTAGAATAAAACTGCTCTCTAAAACCCATGTTACGACTATGGTTAGAGTCAAATAAATATGCTTTACATTTTTTTTAGAAAAGTAATAAAAGTATTCAGACCCCTTGACTTTTCCCACATTTTGTTAAATTACAGCCTTATTCTAAAATGTATTAAATATATATATATATATATATATATATATCCTCATCAATCTACACACAATACGGCAAAATGACAAAGTGTAAACAGATTTTTATCAATTTTAGCAAATGCATTAAATATATAAAACAGAAATACCTTATTTACATAAGTATTCAGACATTCTGCTATGAGACTCGAAATTGAGCTCAGGTACATCCTGTTTCCATTGATCATCCTTGAGATGTTTCTACAACTTGATTGGAGTCCACCTGTCGGCAATTCAATTGATTGGACATTATTTGGAAAGCTACACACCTGTCTATATAAGGTCCCATAGTTGACAGTGCATATCAGAGCAAAAACCCAGCCATGAGGTCGAAAGAATTATTCTCAGAGCTCCGAGACAGGATTGTGTCGAGGCACAGATCTGGGGAAGGGTACCAAAACATTTCCACAGTGACCTCCATCATTCTTAAATGTAAGAAGTTTGGAACCACCAAGACTCTTCCTAGAGCTGGCCGCCCGGCCAAACTGAGCAATCTGGGGAGAAGGACCTTGGTCAGGGAGGTGACCATGAACCCAATGCTCACTCTGACAGAGCTCCAGAGTTCCTCTGTGGAGATCGGAAAACCTTCCAGAAGGACAACCATCTCTACAGTACTCCACCAATCAGGCCTTTATGGTAGAGTGGCCAGACGGAAGCCACTCTTCAGTCAAAGAGTCTCAGACCGCTTGGACTCTCAGACCATGAGAAACAAGATTCTCTGGTCTGATGAAAACAAGATTGAACTCTTTGGCCTGAATGCCAAGCGTCATGTCTGGAGGAAACCTGGCACCATTGTGAAGCATTGGGGTGGCAGCATCATGCTGTGGGGATGTTTTTCAGCTGCATGGACTGGGAGGCTAGTCAGGATCGAGGCAAAGATTAACAGAGCAAAGAGATCCTTGATGAAAACCTGCTCCAGAGCGCTCAGGACCTCAGACTGGGGCAAAGGTTCACCTTCCAACAGGACAACGACCCTAAGCACACATGCAAGAACATGCAGGAGTGGCTTTGGGACAAGTCTCTGAATGTCCTTGAGTGGCCCAGCGAGAGCCCGGACTTGAACCCATCTCTGGAGAGACCTGAAAATATCTGTGTAGCAACGCTCACCATCCAACCTGACAGAGCTTGAGAGGATCTGCAGAGAAGAGGGTCTGAATACTTATGTAAAGTGATATTTCAGGTTTTTGCTTTTAATGCATTTGTCAAAATTACTTAAACCCTGTTTTTGCTTTGTCATTATGGGGAATTGTGTGTAGATTAATGTAGATTAAGACATATTTCGAAAATGAACTTTAGCCTGAGCTTTCTCAAAAGACGATCAATGTGAGGTTTAAAGGTTAGGCACTCATCAATCACTCATTTTTTTTATTTAATCCATTTTAAAATAAGGCTGCAATGTAACAAAATGTGGATAAAGTCTAGGGGTCTGAATACTTTCCGAATGCACTGTACATTCGATGCGCTCTCCAAGGTTTTGAATTCCATTTACTACGAAATCTGGGCTGCTCAATTATCTCTCTTTCCCTTTCTCTCTCTCTCCCCTTCTCTCTCTTTCTCTCTTTCTGTCTCTCTCTCTCTCTCTAGCTCATATTTTCAAAACGTGACAATGTGCAATCGGGTCTTATTTTGGAATTGTTTTTTTTCGAGAGGCCGCCCGCCACATAATTTAATAGAGGCGTAGCGCGAAGAGATACGCACTGTTTTGTAGAACTGGAGGGGCCCAGCCGTCCTGGCTGGCGAGGCAAATCAGCTTGGCAAAGGGGGTGCGAGCACGAGAGAGCCTCCGTCCAGCGTGGTGTGGCGCGCATATGGGAATCAAAGTAGCCTAGCCTCATGCATGAACACGCTTCATGTTCTATCGTAAAGACCATACCAACAGACCCAAAATCCCTACTGTGCACGACTTAAAATGGGAAATTAATGAACAACATCATCTCAGTTTCCCCAAGTAATTTTTGTGTGCGTATGCTGTATCAGTGTTGGCAATAAATTCAGTTATTTCACCATCAGGGTTCAGGCCAAATCTGTGTGACCATTTTATTATGCAAGTACCAACATTATTCCAAACCTGTAATGCATGGCACGCGATATCACCCGCTGCGTGCCCTCATTTGGCACAATGATATCCGTTTCCCTTTGAATGAGGAGGCCGCCCCTGGTCTCTGTGATGCGCAATATACGTGTAGGTCTTTCTGGAAGAATAATATGCATTCCGGGGTTGATGAAATGTAAGGCTTCACCATAACTCATTTGTGTCAATTACCTCAACGCAGACGGGCTAATTATAGTAATTCAATATTACTACGGAGTGGCCTTCCTGGGACTGAATATATTGTTTTATTGTATTTTTTATTTATATTTATTTAACCTTTATTTAACAAGGTTAGTCTCATTGAGATTCTATATATTTTGCAAGAGAGACCTGGCCAAAATAGCAGCACATTACATACGCGCACATATTACATCACAAATGTACATTAATCAATATACATTCATTTACAAAATGAGCAGTAAGGATGGACACTGAATAAGAACAGTTTAAAGTATACTATAAAAAATGTACAGTCAGCACATTTAAATTTTTTCTCTGCCATCGACCTGTATAGTATAGTTAACCATGCACCATCCACCATTGTATAGTGTACATATTCAGCCATCCACCCATACTATGCTATGTCTTTTTTGCACTCCTGACTTCTTGTATATTGATAAATGTTCATACTGCCGCTCTATGTATCATGTATCGTGTATCTGTCTTTTGTGTATTTTCGTTCTGGCATTTTGCACCTGCCCTGTGTTTTTTTCGTAGCTGCTCGACATATCTATCTATCTATCTATCTATCTATCTATCTATCTATCTATCTATCTATCTATCTATCTATCTATCTATCTATCTATCTATCTATCTATCTATCTATCTATCTATCTATCTATCTATCTATCTATCTATCTATCTATCTATCTATCTATCTATCTATCTATCTATCTATCTATCTATCTATCTATCTATCTATACAGCCTCCAAGTACATTTTCCAGCACTGACTGCAACCTATCTTTAAATACAATTTAAAAAGCGAGCTTCTGTAATTTCAAGTCCTTCTGTAGCTTGTTCCATGAGTATGGGGCTGAAAACTGAAAGGCTTTCTTCCCTAACCCTGTACGTGCCTTTGGTATACTCCGAAGAACACATCGAGCGCAGGCTGTACTGAACACTTGTCTGCTGCACAATGTGTTTACATAAGTAAAAAGGGAGCTGTCCCAAGATCGCTCTATAAATAAAAATGTACCAGTGATTCAGTCTTCGCTGACCTAAAGAAGGCCAACCGATTCTCAAATATAGTGTGCAGTGGTGAATGAGAAATGTACTGTTTGTTACAAATCTCAATGCACTATGATACACAGTATTTAACTTACACAGTAATGTCTTAGTGGCATGCATATACACAATATCCCCATACTCAATTATGGGGAGGAAAGTGGCAGAAACAAGCCTCTTCCTTGCTTCAAAAGAAAAACAAGACATATTTCGAAAATGAACTTTAGCCTTAGCTTTCTCAAAAGACGATCAATGTGAGGTTTAAAGGTTAGGCACTCATCAATCAAGAAACCCAGGTACTTATATGTTTGCTGTATTTGCCTGTCCTGCAATGTGACTACACACGGCACTGTTTGTAAGTTCATCTTGGAATTGGTAAAAACCATGAACTTTGTTTTTTCAGCATTTAGTAACAACTTCAACTGGCCAAGCTGAGTCTGGACAGCAATAAAAGCCGACTGCAAGTCTCCAAAAGCCAAATTACTGTGTGATCAGCCTAAAAATGAAAACTGGCATTTACCAAGATTATTAAAATAAATAGTAAACAAAAGTGGTCCAATAACAGAGATCTGTGGCACCCCCTTCTGGACTGGTACCATGTTTGATGACATTCCATCAAACTGGACACACTGAGTACGATCAGACAGGCAATAATTGAACCATGCCACTGCCCGATATGGTATGATGATGTCATGATCAACAGTGTCAAAAGCCTTTGACAGATCAATAAAAAGAGAGACACAATGCAGTTTCTAATCCATGACAACAGTTATAACATTTAGAACTTTTGTTGCTGCAGTAATCGTCCCATGCTGTTTTCTAAAACCTGACTGACACTCAGTTAACATTTCATTGTTGGGTAAAAATTCCTTCAACTGATTTGACACAAGCGTCTCTAAAATCTTGGCTAAAACTGGTAGTTTGGAAATAGGCCTATAGTTATTCAGGTTGGATGATTCTCCTCCGTTTAATAGAGGCAAAACATATGCTGATTTCCAAACATTTTGCTCAAGGGTAAGATTAAAAAGATAGGTTAAGGATTCAGCTATAATTTCAGCTGCAAATTTCAGCAGATTTGGATCCAAATTATCAGGACCAGCAGCTTTTTAAGTGTCAATTGTTTTTGAAATTCCTATGCGGCAGAAAAAGGGGCAGAAGTAAAACGTGTTGTTTTTAACCTCTACATCAACAAATGCAGAGTTATCAACATTGGATTCTGTCTTAAAAAGAAACCCAGAGGATACAAAATGATCATTCAAACAATTGAACATTTCCGATCTATCTGTAACAGGTTGATTGTCTTTTAAAAGCACATGGCGGCAGGTCATAACTGCAATTTGCATTTCATGATTTTATAATTTTTCCAGAATTTGAAAGGTTCATTTAGGTTTTCAGTCGTGGCAGATAAAAAGTACTCAGATTTAAACGTTTTAATTAGAGCTGTACATTGTTCCTTAAAAACCTATATCTTGACCACTGGACCTTGGACTTTGTTTTTCTTGCAGTGGTCCACACTTGATTTCTCTCACGTATAAGATTGGACAGTTCATCCCAGTACCAAGGGCTATCCCTTCCTTTAACTTTATAACATAGTGTAAGGGAATGCTTACTTGCTAAGAAGATATCACAAAAAAAACTCCAGGCCATTTCGATATCTGGGATTAAAACTATCCTACTCGAGTCACAATAAAACATATCATATAAAAAAAACCTTGTTCACATAAGTTTTTAAAACTTCGCTTCCGAATAAGACGAGGCTTACTCTTGAACATGTTCATATTTCTTACAGCTGCAATAATGCAGTGGTCACTTAGATCATCATTCATCGCGACACTTTCATCAATTGCGTTAAATGCATAGTATCACAGTATGCCTTGAGTTCGTCAGAGACTGGTTTTAACCAATCCCAATTTAGATCGCCGACTATACGACTTCTTTTAAATGTAATTTTGCAATACAACTCTTGAGTGCTGATAACGTTTCACAAGGCGCTGACGGGGTCTGTAACAACCTAGTAGTTATGTGTACATCCTTTGAAATATAAATGTTTAGTGCTAGCAATTCAAATTGTTTAAACACAGATTCTGACAATAACACACTCATGCGAAACTTCTGTTTGGATTAAATCGCAACACCTCCCGCTTTTCCAAGTCTGTCGGTGCGCGACACATTATATCCATGATTGTAGATATCCCTTTCGCTGACAGATTTACTTAACCAAGTTTTAGTTGACACCATAATGTCCACGTAAATTGTCTCAACCCAAATTCTGATTTGATCCATTTTCGAGACCAAACTTCGAACATTCAAATGTATAATACCCAGACTAGCCCGATTTTTTTTTATCTGTCTGTAAATAAGGCATACTCGGGCCAGGACCAGGGTTTGGGTGAACGTTCCCGGATATCAACAATAAAAAAATATTCAGACATTGCTTTTTAGGGCCTTTACACACAACTCCATTTAATGTTTTTATTGGCACATACACCAGATTGGTGCAGTGAAACGTGTTGTTTTACAGGGTCAATCATAGTAGTACGGCACCCCTGGAGAAAATTAGGGTTAAGTGGCTTGCTCAAGGGCACATTGCTAGGCTACCTGCCACCCTACAGCTTCTGCTGTGGGGGTTGAGTGTCTTCTCCGGGGCTGAGTGCTGTAGGGTGGGGGTCAATGCTCACTCCGCTAGACAATAACACACATCCATCATGTTGTTGAAGTTCTATAACGTCTCCGTGGACATCTGCTGAGTGCTGAGGGGGGTTAATGCTGACACGGGCGTGCATAATGGGGTATCCCCGAGGCATCAAGGAGGAGCGCTCAATTTGATTACACAGAAGTTAAACTATGCCCGGAGCACGTGACACGCCCCCAACGAACTCGGGAGAGGAACTTGGGTCCTCAGCGCAGCTTCACAGCAGTGAGAGTGACCGGGAGGAGAGGTAGCCGAGCCAACAACTTCCATACTCTCATTTGTTGCTCTCATTAAAATATTCCGCGAATTCGATTATTGAGCCTCTCTAGTGGTTATTATGAGTATTCAAATGTTGCCTGGGCTGGTGACATTTTGAGCTGGAGCTGCAGCTTGTGTTTACGGCGGTGGCACACTTGTGTATTTGTGTGTGTCTGTGGTGATTGCGTGTGTATCAGTGTGTGTGTGTATGTGTGATGTTATGTCCTCTCGCGCTTCAGCTGCGAACACAGAGCACAGTTGTCGGGGTGGTCTCGGTCCATACAGTCATTGGTCTCCGCAGAGGATCACAGTTGCGCTTTTCTTGAAGAGCTCGAGCTCTAGGAGGGATAACGCGGGAGGCGCGAGCTGAGCTTCCGGGTGTCGTTTGGCTAGAGAAAGAGCTCGAGAATGTCCTTGTATGACTGGAGCCAAGTCTTTTCCGGTGTTTGGAGCACAGCATTACCCCCATTTTGAACTTGTTGCTGGTTCGTTTCCACCCCTTTGCCAAGGGGAGAATATTCTGTATACTTTTGTGTGCAGTGAGGATTGTTTTATATTAGAAAGAGAACGGAAAGCTTTATTTTTCAAACCAGTCGCTTTTACGTAGAGGTGAGTAGGCTACATTATTCGTTTGTTGTATGTGCTTTCAATTTCCAGACTATTGCCGTTGAAACATGTATGTTCTACTGCTAAATATTGGTTCGGTGGAGTAACTGATACTAGAATAATCGACTACTCGCGCTCACGCTTTACATTCACTATCGACTACAGTAGGGATATACATGGGAAATGTCTGTGCAATGCATTTAGATTTTATTACACATTTAGAATATAACCTTTTATTTCTTGAGTTTCAGAAGGAAACCGAATGTACAGTATGTGGACGATGTATTCATTGCAGTCATGGATGCATGATATGTTACAGTGTAGCCTATGAGTAGTCTAATGCTTGGGTTGTTTTCCTGCCTCTCCAGATGTCCTCTCGCCGCGCTGTGGTTCTGTGATCGCCCACCGGAGCGTCGAGAGCTCTTCATCGGGACCGGGTTGCACACAGTGGGTCACCATGGCAGCGGGAGTGGCGGCGTGGTTACCCTTCGCCCGGGCGGCTGCTATAGGATGGATGCCGGTAGCCAGTGCGCCCATGCCGACGCCCCCGCCGGACAACCGGCGAAAACAGGACGGCCTCATCTTGCTCAATGTCAGCGGTCAGAAGTTCCAGACGTGGCGGAATACTTTGGAGCGGTTCCCGGACACTTTACTGGGCAGCACGGAGCGGGAATTCTTCTTCCACGAGGAGACAAACGAATACTTTTTCGACCGTGACCCGGATATTTTCAGACACATTCTGAACTTCTACCGTACCGGGAAGCTGCACTACCCGCGCCAGGAGTGCATCTCGGCCTACGACGAGGAGCTGGCCTTCTTTGGGATCATACCGGAGATCATAGGGGACTGCTGCTATGAAGAGTACAAGGACCGGCGGCGAGAAAACCAGGAGAGGATCCAGGACGACGAAGACAGCGAGAAACAGAACGATATGGTCCCGCCAGATATGACATTCCGTGAAACCATGTGGCGAGCATTCGAGAACCCCCACACGAGCACCATGGCCCTGGTGTTTTATTATGTCACCGGCTTCTTCATTGCGGTTTCCGTGATGGCCAACGTGGTGGAGACAGTCCCGTGCGGGACTTTGCCAAACCGGGTCAAACAGGTGTCGTGCGGGGAGCGGTACGCCTTGGCATTTTTCTGTCTGGATACGGCCTGCGTCATGATCTTCACCGTGGAGTACCTGCTGCGTCTAATGGCGGCGCCCAGCCGCTGGAACTTCATCAAGAGCGTGATGAGCGTCATCGACGTGGTGGCCATCATGCCCTACTACATCGGCCTAGTCATGACGGACAACGAAGATGTCAGCGGGGCCTTCGTCACCCTGAGGGTCTTCCGCGTTTTCAGGATTTTCAAATTCTCCCGCCACTCTGCAGGGCTGCGCATCCTGGGCTACACGCTGAAGAGCTGCGCTTCGGAGCTGGGCTTCCTGCTCTTCTCCCTCACCATGGCCATCATCATCTTCGCCACCGTCATGTTCTACGCAGAGAAGGGCTCCTCAGCCAGCAAGTTCACCAGCATCCCAGCAGCCTTCTGGTACACCATCGTCACCATGACAACTCTGGGGTAGGTGCTGATCCAGCTTACCATACAGTGCAGATGTGTGATCACGTGCTCAGGGGGTCGACCCTAAATCAGCAGCATTGGTTTGCTGTTGCTCTCTCCTTTGAGTGTGTTCTCTCTCAGCAGCTGCAGTGCCCAAATCCTCCATTTACACGAAGCACCCTCAAGTGAACGGTTTAGGGCATTCACACGACACTCAGAGGCCTCAGAGGCATTTACCTTATTCACAGGCCAAGTTGAAGCCTATGATGTCATCATCATACCCCCCCCCCCCCCCCTCCACACACACACGTGCACAGTGGTCTTGTATTATCTTCTGGTTGCTCCTCTTTTATTTAGCTTTCAGTTGATTCAATTTAGCCACACTCAGCTTGACAAGTGCCAGCAGCTGCAGAGCTGCAGTCTAATCTATGCAAGAGGCATATTATGTCACCGTATTGCTGTTGATGTGTACACCCATTCATTAATATGAGTTATGGGGCTACTGTTCATTGATTCCTTTGCCGGTTTCACCCACCTGCGCGGTGCAGTAGTAGTAGTAGTAGTAGTAGTAGTCTTTTGTGCGCTCTCCATGGTGCTGAAAAATAAAAAGAAAGCGGCGCGCTGTGGGGAAACAGAGCCGCAAGCGTAGAAGTTGAATTGCACTCTCCGCGGTGCTGAAGCGGAGCGGCAAGCATGGCAGTGCAGCACAGTGCTCTCTCCAGGGTGCTGAAACCAAGCGCTGCGGCTTTCTTCAGTATTGCGTGCTCTAGCATTGCCGTTACCTCCCTTGCCAACAGTTCACGTGTGTGAATGAGCATCTAAAGTGTTAGACAAATGGAGCGCTAAAACCAGTCCATTCGGCTCATGATCACAAACGTGGAGCGGCAGCATCATTGTTAATATGATTTAATTCACAAGGCTCAATTACTCATAGGTCAAGAGCTGGTATTTCTCTGTTTGATTGGTATGTTATGTTCATTAATGAGCCTACTGCCTGGCGGGTTGTCTATATGAGTCTCTCAATTACTTTGATTGGAAGGCCTGTTGTGTTCTGATTACTTTATTCTGTAATTGCATGTGTAGAAGGGGACAGATGGAGAGAAAATAGTGTCTGAGAGAAAGAGGCAGAGGAATAGATTGCCACATCTCATTGTGTGTCATTTGTGTAGTAGCATGTCCCCACTGTCAGATTGGATGATATCAATAACAACATGCAATTACTGGTTCACACTCACAACTGAGCTAATGGTAGACGCAGTAGAAATGGCTTGCTCTTTCTTCTTACACACACACACACACACACACACACACACACACACACACACACACACACACACACACACACACACACACACACACACACACACACACACACACACACACACACACACACACACACACACACACACACACACACACACACTAACCTCACTGATACGAAGCCAAGCTCTAATCCACAACCATAAACCATTCTTTTGGCTCATAACATAAGCCTCACCTCTTTGTTTTGCCAATGTGTCAATCAGCAGGTTAGTGTGTGTGTGTGTGTGTATGTGTGTGTGTTGTGTGTTTCTAGCTGCAGTGCCTGGGTGGCAGTGCCAGTGTGTGTGTGTGTGTGTATGTGTGTGTGTGTGCAGGCGATGGCAGTACCTGAGGCCAGTCTGTGTTTACTGTGCCCAGGGCTCGACAGGTGGTGACTACACAGCTGCATTAGCCTTTGTTTGAGAGTACAAAAACACAGTCATCTGTTTCTATTGCATTGGTCCAGTGCCTTACACAAAGTCAATGGATAAATAGAGAGTATGATAAAATGCCCAGAACCGAATTGTCCAGTTCTCATGTCTGTAAAAATCCCTACAATTGCTTCAAATTTGTGTGTGTCTGTGTGTGCGTGTATGTGTGTGTGTGTGTTTGTGTGTAAGTGCGTGTGAGCAGTGTTTTGGTAGATTGAGCAAGAACATAGCTCTTAAGCAGACGTAGGCTATCGTTCTTTAATGTCTCATTACCTTGCCAGGGGACCAGAGACGGATGGATCTCTGGCTGGGAACTGCAGGGAGCAGGGGAGGGGAGGGAGGTGTGCTCAGTGAAGCAGGTGAAAGAGAAGGAGGGAGGGAAAGAGAGATAGAAAATGAGAAGGAAAAGGTCATAGGGACATTTTGAGAAAGGGCAAAGAGAGAGAGAGTGAGATAACGATGGCAAGACAGACAGAGAGACAGAGAGAGAGAGAGAGAGAGAGAGAGAGAGAGAGAGAGAGAGAGGGAGACAGAGAGAGGGAGACAGAGTGAGAGGGAGACAGAGATAAAGAGAGAAGGAGAGAGAGAGAGACAGAGAGACAGAGAGATAGAGAGACAGAGAGACAGAGAGACAGAGAGACAGAGAGACACAGAGACACAGAGACACAGAGACACAGAGAGAGAGAGAGAGAGAGAGAAAGAGAGAGAGAGAAAGAGAGACAGAGAGACAGAGAGACACAGAGACACAGAGACACAGAGACACAGAGACACAGAGAGAGAGAGAGAGAGAAAGAGAGAGAGAGAAAGAGAGAGAGAGAAAGAGAGAGAGAAAGAGAGAGAGAGAGAGAGACAGAGAGACACAGAGACAGAGACAGAGACAGAAATAGAGAGAAAGAGAGAGAGAGAGAGTGTGAGAGAAAGAGAAAAAGCAAGAGCAAGCGAGAGAGAGAGAAATAGAGAGTTTTCTCTCACTGCTGTGTCTTTTATGAGCCCACTGCAGCACTCAATGTTGCTCAATGCACCCATATACTCTAGCAATATCACTGGCTGCACCAAATTCACCATTATAAACTGGGTGGTTTGAGCCCTGAATTCTGATTGGCTGACAGCCATGGTATATCAGACCGTATACCACGCGTATGAAAAAACATTTATTTGTACTATTCTTATTACGTTGTTAATCAGTTTGTAATAGCAAGAAGGCACCTCAGTGTGTTGTGGTATATGGCCAATATACCACGGCTAAGGGTTATATCCAGGTGTTGTTGTGCATAATAACAGCCCTTACCTGTGGTATATTGGTCATATACCAAACCCCCCAGGCCTTATTGCTTAAGTATACTTCAGCCTCTTACTGTTGCTATCTCTCTCAAATCCCCAACCTGTCTCTGACCTGCAGTATCACGCTGTATTACGTCTGTCTCCTGTGGTACAGTTCCCCAGGGGTGCATATTGCAATGCATACACTGCATGCCCATACTGTACCGAGGGCGACGCTCTGCCAGAAACAAATCCAGTTACATGTCCACTGAATTACGGCCTTATTTCAGCCTATTCTCCTTCCAGCCTCTGATCCGGTTGGTATGGCCAGGACCCCTGCATTTTGGCTATCCCCAGACCGGGAAGAGAGGCAGTGTGTGTGTGTGTGTCTGTCTGTCTCTGGGAGGTGAAAAACTGCTTCAATTAATCAATCAATCAATCAAATGTATTTTATAAAGCCTTTTTACATCAGCAACTTTCACAAAGTGCTATGCAGATACCCAGCCTAAAACCCCAAAGAGCAAGAATTGCCAATTCAGAAGCACAGTGGCTAGGAAAAAACGAACCCTAGAAATGCAGGAACCTTTGAAGAAAGCTATAGAGGAACCAGACTACAAGGGTTGGCCAGTCCTCTTCTGGCTGTCCCAGGTGGAGATTACAGGAGTGCCAGATCATTCGTCAAGACGTTCAAATGTTCATAGATGACCAGCAAGGTCAAATAACAACCACAGTGGTTGTGGAAGGTGTAACAACTTGAATAACTTGAAACAATGTCACAGCTTAACCCCCTTGGCCCCCCCCCTAGCACCTCACGATCCCACTAATTGACTCGTTTGTGGATTTAGTTAAAGCGCCCGGGGCCAATTAAATCACTACCATTCTAATTGGCTTATTCACTGTCAAACGGCATCCATTACTGAAGCAGCTGTCACTACTGGAGACGCTGAGGAGAGAAGGACTGAAGGAGAGAGGAAGAGACGCTGATAGACTGACATAGGAGAGAGGAAGAGTGAAAGACAGGCAATGACAGAGAGAGAGAGAGAGAAAGAGAGGGAGATAGGAGAGGGAAGTCAGCAGACTCACTAAATGAGACATCTTTTTCTGTAATCAAGGGCTCAATGTGGACCCTCTGATCTGTGCATTATCATAGCCAGTTCACTGCATGGGATGCCTAGATCAGCTTCAATGGACAAGCATATGTTACTTGCCGAAGGTGTTACACACATTCTATAGGTTGGATATGCATGGTGTCACTCCAGGCCATAGACTCATTCTAATAGGAGGTAATATAGACTGGGATTTGTCTCTAGGGTCTAGTCAGGAATAGCTCATAGGAACTCAGTAGTCACATGGAGATTGTCAGGGGTTAGAGGTCAAGTCTGTTGGGGTCACAAAAGGGTTACAGGCATGGTCAGGACTCTCATTAGTATGTCTGGAGCCTGGTAGGGACCCTGCCTCAGATTACATCCTTTACTAACTGTTCCTAGATCTGTATGTCTCAAGCCCAATATGGAGCCGGACTCAGGTTGTACTCATTACTGGGTGACTTTGGATCAGTATATGCTGCCTGGGAGGAGAAATGCAATAACAGCCATGTATTATTCACTAACAGGTATGGTCATCTGGATAAACAGCTCAGTGGTTGTTTTTCAACTTTATATCCATCATCTCCAGCACCACCCCAACATCAACATATGTGAAAATGACGTGTTTCTATGTTTTGTAGTAAAAAAGATGTGTTTCCAATGACATCATCTTTATTCGTGTGATTTTGACCAATTGTAAATAGGCTTTGCCAATTGTCTACTAATTGTCTACTAATTGGTTGATGATGTCATTGAAAACACTTATCTTCCTCTATTTTCTTTATTACAAAATATAGAAACACGCAATTGTCACATATGTTGATGTTGGGGTGGTGCTGGAGTTGTTGATGTTGGGCGGGTGCTGGAGTTGTTGATGTTGGGCGGGTGCTGGAGATGTTGATGTTGGGCGGGTGCTGGAGTTGTTGATGTTGGGCGGGTGCTGGAGATGATGATGTTGGGCGGGTGCTGGATGTGATGAATATGTTGATAGGGCTGGTTGCCTCTAGTGACGTTCCCTTTAATATATGGCTGGTTGCCTCTAGTGACGTTCCCTTTAATATAGGGCTGGTTGCCTCTAGTGACGTTCCCTTTAATATAGGGCTGGTTGCCTCTAGTGACGTTCCCTTTAATATAGGGCTGGTTGCCTCTAGTGACGTTCCCTTTAATATAGGGCTGGTTGCCTCTAGTGACGTTCCCTTTAATATAGGGCTGGTTGCCTCTAGTGACGTTCCCTTTAATATAGGGCTGGTTGCCTCTAGTGACGTTCCCTTTAATATAGGGCTGGTTGCCTCTAGTGACGTTCCCTTTAATATAGGGCTGGTTGCCTCTAGTGACGTTCCCTTTAATATAGGGCTGGTTGCCTCTAGCTTCTGCTGGTTTTCATGATTATTGTCTCTGAACGGTTGGTTGGTTGGTGATTGGGGGGGGGTCAATGTAAATAATTGTTCAGCAGTCTTATAGCTTGGGGGTAGAAGCTGTTAAGGAGCCTTTTGGTCCTAGACTTGGCGCTCCGGTACCGCTTGCCATGCGGTAGCAGATTGAACAGTCTATGACTTGGGTGACTGGAGTCTTTAACAATTTCATGGGCCTTCCTCTGACATTGGAAGAATTGGAAGATGATGATAATTTACTTTTGACTAATGTTGCGATGACATTATTACTGTAATGTGCTGTGGAATCATACTCTCATTCCTATATGGAGTCATAGACACAAGGACATCTGTCTTACTCTATCCATATCATTGATACATGTTATATCATATATCATATTGTATTACATATTATAAATGGGGTGGTTTGAGCCCTGAATGCTGATTGAATGAAAGCCATTGTATATCAGACCATATACCATGCTATGACAAAAAAATACTTTTTACTGTTCTAATTACGTTGGTAACCAGTTTATAATAGCAATAAGGCACCTCAGGTTCTGTGGTATATGGCCAATATACCACGGCTAAAGGCTGTGTCCAGGCACTCCGTGTTGCATCATGCACAAGAACAGTCCTTAGCCGTGGTATATTGGCCATATACCACACCTCTCTCTCTCTCCCTTATTGCTTAATTATATAATATATCAATGTATGTATGGTTCCCGGAGTGAGGGGTATTATAATTTGATTCTTCCCTACTTTGTTCTCCACCTGTTTGTTTAAATATAGATTTAAGGATTAGAAATTGGATTCCAGTGCATCATGTGCTCAGATGTATCGATTTAAAGAACTGCAATTAGTTTTAGGGATTATTTTCTTTAGTGTATATCGACTGCTTGAGCTGCTTTTATGTGTATGTGTTTAATGATTTGGCCATTCATCTAATAATGATTTCTACAATACAACAACGGAATATAATTGAAATCGAAGAAACTAATATTTGCTCCTTACTTTGATCTGATAATGACTTCCTTCCTTCGGGGCTTTTTGAAATATAAATTTGATGATTCGCAATATTTGATTTCATACCATTTTCTCATTTAAGCAATCGCTATTAGTGCATGTGTATGCGTACATTTGTGGTGTGTGTACTGTGTGTGTACTGTGTGTGTACTGTGTGTGTACTGTGTGTGTACTGTGCGTCAGTCATGTTTATGTCAATGTGTCTGCATTCTTGCGTGTGTGTGTGTCTGATGTAGAAATGTTTTGCTGCGGAGCAGTGTGCACAGAATGTGCGTCAGCAAGCCTGCTTGACTTCCTGTAACTACCTGACGTAGTGGCAGAGCCCCCTGTCTACTGTGATCCACTCTCTCTCTCTCTCTCTCTCTCTCTCTCTCTCTCTCTCTCTCTCTCTCTCTCTCTCTCTCTCTCTCTCTCTCTCTCTCTCCCTCTCTCTTCATCCCTCTCTCTTCCTCTCTCCCCCCTCTCTATTAGTCCATTTGTCTCCATCTCTCCCCCATGTTCCTCACCTCCCTCCCTCCCCCTCTCTCTCCATGTCCGCATCAGAAGTGCATTCATTAATAAACAGATCAAACCATACAGTAGACTCAGTTGTCACGCACCAGTTGCAGCGCGTCAGAGAGGAACAGAGACAGGAAGCAGATTTCAGGCCGACTGGGTTAAGAGGTGCTTGTGTTGTTATCACTGTCTTCTATGATTGGCTGGGTTTAACCTCCTGCACCACTGGGTTAAGAGGTGGTTGTGTTGTTATCACTGTCTTCTATGATTGGCTGGGTTTAACCTCCTGCACCACTGGGTTAAGAGGTGGTTGTGTTGTTATCACTGTCTTCTATGATTGGCTGGGTTTAACCTCCTGCACCACTGGGTTAAGAGGTGGTTGTGTTGTTATCACTGTCTTCTATGATTGGCTGGGTTTAACCTCCTGCACCACTGGGTTAAGAGGTGGTTGTGTTGTTATCACTGTCTTCTATGATTGGCTAGTGTTCGGAATTCGGGGCCAGACAATAAAAATGCTAACAAACTCATTCAGCGTGCTGTTGGATTCCAATCATAAATTATAGGGAAATAGCTAAATTAAGCTTAATTTAAGGTTAGGTTTAGGCATAAGTTTAGCAGTGTGGTTAAGGTTAGGGTTAGACATTGTAGAAATGGGTGGGGTTTAGCCATAATTATGACTTTGTGGCGGTGTTAGTGATGACCGTTATGTGGAGAGGTGCAGTCAAACGAGGCGATTTCAGAGATAAGTGAGCGCTGCCTCTGATGCATGTTTGAAATTGAGACGGTGGCTACAACTGGTTAAAAGCATCGATTTCCTCTCTTACGAGCCACACCAACACAGCAGCTTCAAGTGTTTAGCGTTCACTGAACATTGAGTTTTCAAACCTTTTGTTTGTTAGGTTTTGCACTCAGATCAGTAATAGGTCAACAGAAAACCTGTGTTGTGGTCACAGCAGAGCCAGGAGCTGCTCTCGCCCTGACCATCAGGCAGACAGTCTGATACCAACAGGCTCAGAGACAGTTTCTATCTATAAGACTGCTGAACACTTGAACTGGACTAGGCTACTCTGATTCTCTACTGCTGCTACCAGACTGTTATTATACTGCTCAATTTAAACACTAGCCCCCCCATCCTCCCCTTCCCCAAAAAACATGTAAATATTGGACTATAAATAGTTCCTTCCTGTATTATGCTGATGCTAAATGTTTCTTCTATTCTACTGATCCATATACTCTAACCACTAGGCAGGTAGCCTAGTGGTTAGAGTGTTAGGCCCGTAACTGGAAGGTTGCAGGATCGAATCCCCAAGCTGACAAGGTAAAAATCTGTCGTTCTGCCCCTGAACAAGGCAGTTAACCCACTGTTCCTAGGCTGTCATTGTAAATAAGAATTTGTTCTTAACTGACTTGCCTAGTAAAATATAGGTAAAAAAAATCTTATCTTGTATTATTTCTTATTGTTGTTGTATTGTCCAGAAGGAACCTGGAAGTAAACATTTCACTGGACGATGTATACCACGTGTATCCCGTATATACGACTAATACAACTTGAAACTGAAACTCTACCTTTGGGGGGATTTGCTCAGTGTCGTCCATCTCTCCTCCCCACATCCCTCTCTCTCTTCTTCCTCGCTGTCTCTGGGTAGCTTATATATGCTATTAACAGTGGATTAGGATGGGACTCATTTAATTAATGCGTTATGCTGCATGGGTTAGGACCTAACACACACACACACACACACACACACACTTACACACCGAGGCTACTACACACACGTATACACTCTCGGCTAAGTGATTATTTTAAATAGGATCTCTAATGAAGCCACCTAGAGACACGCTGGAGTAGAAACGATGGCTTCTCATCCCAGAGAGAGGAGGAGAGAACAGAAGAGAACATTGCTGAGGAAGGCTTCAACTCTAGCCTGCAGCCTTTTACAGATGGAGCTTGGCCCGAGATTTGGCTTTGGCACTGTTGGTCAGGTGGTCAGGTGATGTCATAATGGCGGTCCTGTATAATGAGGAAATTATCTCAATTACATAATATCATAAATGGTAATGGCTAACATTATGCTGTTTTGGGGAAGTGTGTAGAGAAATGAAGAGTTGGTTAGGGAGAGAAAGATGGAAATTTCAGTGGCAGCGAGAGGGTGATTGACAGTTTGTGGTTGGGAAAGAGATTGATTGACAGACTGGCATATGCAGTTTGGCAATACTTCCTGTATTGCGTTACACCAATAAACACAGCTAGTTTCATTTGCTTCTCTGAAAAAGCTAGCTATTGACCTAGCTAACGCGTAAAAACTGGTGTATTTTCACACACCTCTTGCACAGAAGCTTAAATCCGACGGAAACGGCAGCCTTGATTCGCCATACAGGATTACTTTATACTTGGATGATATGCATTTTCTCATCTTCGTCAAATATTATGAACGCGACAGGATCAAAAGTGAGGGAGAAGACAGACAAGCGTTTACAAGTTAAATCTCTACAGTGTTTATTATAATCTAGAACAAGACATTACTCAATTTACAATAGATGTTCAAGGCCAACTGCGGTACTGCAGGTATTGTTTGCAGAAAACATGATCCTCTATTATTAGTAAATGGGAAAATAGCAATCTCCGTGGTCAATCTATGTGTAAATAAATAACGATTCTAAGACAATCATTGTACCAATAATTGCTTCTAACACACCAGATGTGTTTATCTTTGAACCGATTATTCTAAAATCGCACACAGAATATGTTGTAAGGATCATTTAGTTGCTAATGGCAGCCTGCAGCAGGCCTTCAACTCAACTTACTCAATGAGAGGGGACAGCACTGAGCTAGCCTGAAATGCCACTTCCTGGAGCTGCTCAAACTACGTATGTTTTCTACACGAGACGCCATCTTAACCAACTTAATTTGGCTGATTAAGAGATGTTGGGTTAAATGCGGAAGAAACGTTTCAGTTGAATGCATTCAGTTGTACAACTGGCTAGGTATCCCCTTTCCAATCTTTCAATGCGCTATTGAGTATTCACATAGGAATGAATGGTGTCACTTGATCGATAGCTTTGTAATTAGGCACTATGTGGCTTCCTAATACACTGTAGAGTACAGTATGTTATTTCACCTAAACAGCCTTTCAACCAGTCACTTCTCCAGGCCTCTTGTCTTCTTCCATTGATTACGTCTTAATAGAAACAGAGAGCGGCAGATGGTGACAGGTGGGCTCTGTGACACGCAGTAGGAGATGGACAGGAGACAGGCAGGGAGTCAATAGTTCTCTAATGAGCTTTGATACTGTACAATAGCTCTTCTTGTAGACAGTTGTTTCGTCCATCTTGTTTTCATTTGTGTACGGGTAGGCTATCATGTGTTGGCTGTTTTGTTGTCAATGTGCATTTAGAACCAGGGCCTAACTGGACGTGTTGTTGTTCTCAGAATGTCGGCTCAAATGGAGTGGAACGGGGGTAGAACACCTTGCAAATGCTGCATGTCAAGCAAAACACATACAGGCACTCACAAATACAAGTATATGCGTACACACACACAAACACACACACACACACATAACAAGCACTGTAAATGAAAGTACAAACCAATGGAGAATGAAACTTGGGGTCAGAGAAAATCTCCACTGCACCATTTAAACCAACCAGGGCCAATTTAGCATATCCTCTTTCATCACACACCTTATTAGCATATCCTCCTTCATCACACACCTTATTAGCATATTCTCCTTCATCACACACCTTATTAGCATATCCTCCTTCATCACACACCTTATTAGCATATCCTCCTTCATCAGACACCTTATTAGCATATCCTCCTTCATCACACACCTTATTAGCATATTTTCCTTCATCACCCACTTTATTTTCTATTGATTTAGCATATCATCTTTCATCACACGCCTTATTTTCTATTTATTTAGCATATCATTCTTCATCACACACCTTATTAGCATATCTTCTTCATCACACACCTTATTAGCATATCCTTCTTCATCACACACCTTATTAGCATATCCTCATTCATCACATGCCTTATTAGCATATTTTTCCTTCATCACACGCCTTATTAGGAAATCCATTTTCATCACACACCTTATTAGCATATCCTTTTTCATCACACATCTTATTAGCATATCTTCCTTCATCACACACCTTATTTTCAATTTTCTTTCTCCTTCTTTGTCCCTTTCTCTCTCTTTCGCTCTTTATCTTTCTCTCTTTCTCTCGCTCTATCTCAGTAGCGGTGTGTGGGTAAAATCACTGGGGAAGCCAAGCCAGGGAGAAAAAAGCCATATTACAACCTACAGTATGTGTTGTGATAATTGCGATGTTTGCTCTATAACCAGTTAGTTCACATGCCTTGACACCGTGATATATAGGCCTAAAGCCAAGACAATAAGTTCAAAATAAATTCAACCACATCTTTGTTTCATCACAAAACCGGAGAGCAACATCTGTCCGGTGATGATGTCCACAAGACATATTGCATTTAACAAACAGTTACATGACCTACAGCATGGTCAAGCAAGTTAGTGTTTCCAACATTTTCGGACTACTAAACAAATATTGATTTAGAACTACAGAGAGTTACCGCAAGACGCTAAGAAAACAGGAGCTGCCTCCAACTATTCCAGCACTGTTTCAACTTCAATATTTCAACATCATCAAATCACCTATTCTTAGTCTAATACAGTGACAACTAAGATACCAAAAACTATTTAGTCCAATCAACGTACGCTAAATATCATGTGGCTGTCCATGGTTCTGATTTCTGTGTGTGTGTGTGTGTGTGTGTGTGTGTGTGTGTGTGCGTGCGTTTGTTCGTGCAATAGAAAAACATTTTGACTCTACTTGTAGAGAAACATCAATGCCGTCCTCCTCTCTTTCATGTTGATTAAAAGGTCTATGATTCTTTCATACAGTACACGTTTTTAGTTGTTGTTGTCCTAGGCTACCTGGTTAAAATGGTCGCTAGCCTAACTTCCTTTATCGGACAATAATGAGCCAGCTAGTTAACATTAGCCATCTAGCTACTTATTGAACTTCCATCCTCTCAGGCCAGGATCCCAAACATGTATGAATTTATTGTTGGATCAGAATCACTGTTAAAATCATTGGCCATTACAAAGAATTAAGTAAAACCACACTAGTCCAAAATCCCTATCTCCATCCATGGCTAATTTAGGAAAGGGCCAATTTTAGCTAGCTAGCCACCGGAGGACAATAACACAATGAGATGCAACAATTCAATTTGTTTCTGTCAATGCCGTTTTGCTTTTGATGTGATGTGATTGGTGTGAAGCCAAAGCCAGGACCATTCACAGTTGAGCTCACTCAGTTTAGCTCAGCTCTGATTGGCTATTATTTTACACTTTTTTTAGGGAGGCCATATGCTCGCTAGCTTCCCTTACATTCAATGCTACGGGCTGCAACAATGTCATGCTCTTTTTGAACAGACAACATCAAATAGAAGATGGTCTACAGATACAAAGACGGGGGGCGCTGTTTCACTCACTAGGATGCTTTCACTGGTGAGATACATTCAGCCTCTTGCGAATTGAAGAAACATTATGAAACATTTCCTGGTCAGTTTTTTCAGGAAACCTGTCTTCCCTTGGCATCCATGAATACACGCCACTGCACATCACTTTGTCTATCTTGAAGGTTGGCTCGTCCTCATACTCCTTCTCTACCTCTCTCTTGTTCATCCCTCTCTTATTCATCCCTCTTTTTTGTGCTCTTTCTATCTCTCCGTCATCTCGCTCTCTCTTATTTGCACTCGTTTCATGGTACACTAAAGGTTGGTTAATGCTAATTATCTCTCTCTCTCTTCTCTCTCTCTCTCTTCTCTCTCTCGCTCTCTCTCTCTCTTCCCCTTTTTACGTGTGTGTGTGTGTGTGTGTGTGTCTGTCCATGCGTGCCTGTGTGTTTGTTTGTGCCACCAGTATCTCTATTAAATGGTCTTGGCAGAGCTCTTCTCTATCAGGCATATTGATCCACCAGCGGTGGGCCGGGAGTGTGTTCATTGTTTCCTATTAGTAAATACAGTACTCTTTCTATTCTCCCTCTCTTTCCATCTCTCTCTTTTTTCCATAAGAAATCATTGATCTGTTCATCGATAAGTCATACAAAGACACAGATGTAATTTTCCTCCATTGAAGGAAGACAGTAAACACCTGTGTTTCAAAAGGGATTTGTTGTTCTGGCACAAAGACATGACTTGATGTGAGCCTGCTGTGCTTTGTTAGACTTCGACACTTAGCCAGACACAGGAGGGAACCTGAGCACAATAAAACCAGTGGAGAGGAAGAGAAATAACAGTGAGAAAGAGTAGAGGAAAGAAAGAAGGAGTGTCAGGAATGCCTGTTTGTCTTATTATACTAATGTCTGTTCTGCCTGTTTGTCTTATTATACTAATGTCTGTTCTGCCTGTTTGTCTTATTATACTAATGTCTGTTCTGCCTGTTTGTCTTATTATACTAATGTCTGTTCTGCCTGTTTGTCTTATTATACTAATGTCTGTTCTGCCTGTTTGTCTTATTATACTAATGTCTGTTCTGCCTGTTTGTCTTATTATACTAATGTCTGTTCTGCCTGTTTGTCTTATTATACTAATGTCTGTTCTGCCTGTTTGTCTTATTATACTAATGTCTGTTCTGCCTGTTTGTCTTATTATACTAATGTCTGTTCTGCCTGTTTGTCTTATTATACTAATGTCTGTTCTGCCTGTTTGTCTTATTATACTAATGTCTGTTCTGCCTGTTTGTCTCATTATACTAATGTCTGTTCTGCCTGTTTGTCTTATTATACTAATGTATGTTCTGCCTGTTTGTCTTATTATACTAATGTCTGTTCTGCCTGTTTGTCTCATTATACTAATGTCTGTTCTGCCTGTTTGTCTTATTATACTAATGCCTGTTCTTCCTGTTTGTCTTATTATACTAATGTCTGTTCTGCCTGTTTGTCTCATTATACTAATGTCTGTTCTGCCTGTTTGTCTTATTATACTAATGCCTGTTCTGCCTGTTTGTCTCATTATACTAATGTCTGTTCTGCCTGTTTGTCTCATTATACTAATGTCTGTTCTGCCTGTTTGTCTCATTATACTAATGTCTGTTCTGCCTGTTTGTCTCATTATACTAATGTCTGTTCTGCCTGTTTGTCTTATTATACTAATGTCTGTTCTGCCTGTTTGTCTCATTATACTAATGTCTGTTCTGCCTGTTTGTCTCATTATACTAATGTCTGTTCTGCCTGTTTGTCTCATTATACTAATGTCTGTTCTGCCTGTTTGTCTCATTATACTAATGTCTGTTCTGCCTGTTTGTCTTATTATACTAATGTCTGTTCTGCCTGTTTGTCTTATTATACTAATGTCTGTTCTGCCTGTTTGTCTTATTATACTAATGTCTGTTCTGCCTGTTTGTCTTATTATACTAATGTCTGTTCTGCCTGTTTGTCTTATTATACTAATGTCTGTTCTGCCTGTTTGTCTTATTATACTAATGTCTGTTCTGCCTGTTTGTCTTATTATACTAATGTCTGTTCTGCCTGTTTGTCTTATTATACTAATGTCTGTTCTGCAGGGCCGCTGCTCACCACAGATGCCCCGGCTTTGGCGCTTTAATTGGATAAAGAGGGTTATTTTTGCCTGCTATCATCTCAGATTGTTTAGATTTTCCTACAGCGTCTGTCTGTCTAGCTATCTGGCCTGCCGGCTCGGCCTGAAAACCTCAGCTATCTGGCCTGCCGGCTCGGCTTGAAAACCTCAGCAAGTGTCCTTGAGTGTTTCCCACTGGAAAATGCTGAAAAGCTTTGAACACAGTGCTTGCTGAAAAAAATAATGTTAAATATTTGGTATGTTACCTTGTGCTATGCTTATGATGAATCTCTGGCCAAACATTTGAACCAAAGAGTAAATTGATTGAAGCCTTGACCATATTCCAATGTAACACTTAATCTTAATCGGAATCTGTTTATTGTGTCCACAGCAGATACTTTGCAGTGCAGCATTTATTCCTGACCCTTGTGGTGGAGTATCTAAATGATCAAACGAGGACAGACAAACCTATCATACAAGTCAGAGCTAGCTACATCTTTATTCACTTCTTAATAAGGGAGTAAGGTCACTGCAGGTACGCAGAGTAAATATAGTGAGAGCTCTCTGAGTGGAGTTAGCCTCTTGGTTATATACTATCTCAGGATAGGTCAGGATATAAGCAACCTCAGCAATGACGTACAATGGTTCCAAACACCAACCCCACACATCCTGTGCCAGACCTTATACCTCCAAATGCAAAGAACTTGTTGTTTTGTTCAGTACTAAGAACGTGTTACTTCGTTTCCACCCTGAACTAGGGGAGAGAACAATCTCCCCCTAGGAGGTGACTGACGAACAGACACTGTGGAGACAAGTGATTGTTTCCCCATTACTCACGCCATCCCTTCACATGGTTTGCAATAGACAAAGACACATATTCACAGAAGGAAACAATGTCTCCTTCTGACCTCCTTTGCCATATTCCTTTCTGATATTCTGCATAGCAACAGTGACATGTTATAGACAAGCCTGACTTCTCCCCTTTCTGGGCCCTAGATGACTGAGGCCCATATTATTACCCCAAATGATATCATACACACATTTAGCTATTAAAGTATCTCTTCCTGTCATTTACCTGTACAGTTTGTGTAACCACGCAAGTATTCACTTATCTGTAAATATAACTGTATACCTAACTGTACAGCTAATTTAACCATGCAAAATGTTCACTTACCTGTTCATTTACCCAGTCTGTCTATTAAGTAAACTATTATTACCCTCGCTCATATCATACGCATTTTTAGCTACTGAAGTATTTCTCTGCCATCAACCTGTATAGTATAGTTAACCATCCAACATCCACCAATGTATAGTGTACATATTCAGCCAACCACCCATACTATGCAATGTCTCTTTTATAGCTTTTATTTTTTTGCACTCCAGATATCTTGTATTTCTATACTTTTTCATACTGCCGCTCTATGTATCATGTACCGTGTATCTGTCTTTTGTGTACTTTCGTTGTGGCATTTTGCACCTGCCCTGTGTTTTGTTGTAGCTGCTTGACAATGAAATTTCCCCCCCGGGGGATCAATAAAGTACCTATCTATCTATCTATCTATCTATCTATCTATCTATATGAGGGAGGAAGTGCAGCTGCCAACACCAGAGTCCGAAAGAAGACATTCTAATAACACGAGTTCACCAGTTCAATCATATAAGCATATTCTGCAGATAAGACATCTTAATTATCTATGTTACTTAGCTTGTTCTGATTTCTCCACCACACCCTAGTAATGACATACGACAGCCCTGAGCCCTTTCAACTCTGTTGGCTGTATCTGAATATTATTGTTGTTTGATATTGTAGAGGTCAATGGTACTTTAGTGATAGAGGACTACAGGGTCATGCTGAGGGGACAGAGAGAGGACGTCAAGAGGACTTCCCCAGAGGAATGCAATCCATTTCCCATCGACTGTCCCTTCCCATCCCCTCCTGTCCCTTCCCGCAGCACTGCCCTCTGCACACTGTCACAGTCTTTGATACTCTGGCGTCCTGTCATAGACATCTGAATGTCATACGCCCAGGCATCTCAGAGGGAGGGATCTATTTTAAAATCACCTTTGGCTGAATGACAGTTGACGGTTTGAAGAATACTTTGAGGATTACATTTTAACCCGACTCAAAGATGATAGACACACACGCACACACACACACACACACACACACACACACACACACACACACACACACACACACACACACACACACACACACACACACACACACACACACACACACACACACACACACACACACACACACACACACACACACACACACACACACACACACACACACACACATACACACACACACACACACACTCTCAAACTTCCTGATGCCCTTGCCTTGGCTGTGAAAGAGCTTTAATCTCTGTTCAGGCCGATGAGAGATGACTGGATAGGTCAACAAGACGACGTGGTGAACAGTAGCAAGGTCTTCTGCTTAATCATCCCTCTCTCCTGTACTCCATCTCCCTCTTTCCTATTCTCCCTTCCTCTCTCTCTCTCTCTCTCTCTCTCTCTCTCTCTCTCTCTCTCTCTTTCACTTCTCTCTCTCTATCTCTCTCTCTCTCTCTCTCTCTCTCTTTCACTTCTCCCTTCCTCTCTCTCTCTCTCTCTCTCTCTATCTCTCTCTCTCTCTCTCTCTCTCTCTTTCTCTTTCTCATCTTCTCGCCTCTTCTCTCCTAAGCATCTGACATTCTCACACACTACGTCTGTCTGGCCTTGACACCGTCTGTAACCTGATTATAATGGGCACATCACCCTCTCCAACCACCACACACACACACACACACACACATATACACACACATACACACACACAGTGGTGGTGGCAGCCTTTCTTGCGGTGTGTGACCGTGTCATGCTCACGGTCACTCAGTCGCTCAGTTTTTTTTGATCTATGGAGAATAAATCTTCCTCGGGCCCCACTCATATTTGAGTACCCCTGCTAATGTCAAAAGTATGTGTGTGTGTGTGTGTGTGTGTGTGTGTGTGTGTGTGGAACTATCAAAGCAGCATAGGAACTCGATTCCAACTGCTTATTTCCAGCCCCAGTACAATACAGTTCTGAGTAAAGTAGAGCTTGTGTGTGACATCATACCATTCATTCCCACCTGAATGAGAACACAGGGACCGGCAGGAGTAGTGCATCTCACTTAGCTAGTATGCTGCTAGCACACACACACCCTCTACGAACCTGAACACTATTTTGGGCTAACTCTGAGCGTCTTGGCTGACCAATAGTCTTCTTCTTTGCTAACTTTGTGTGTATCCGGTGTATAACCAGTGGTTTAACTGTATTAGCATAATGCTATGTGTTTTATACCTTGTCTTACTGTGTATGACCAGCTATACTAACATGCATGGCTTTACTAATGTACTGTTAACTAACACAACTTAACAAGGATCAATCTAACTAATGCTATGCTTGTGTTTTAGCTACAAATACGAACATGGATTCTCAAACTCCTAACATAGTGCTTTTAGCTAACGCTTTATATGGGTGAGCTATACTAACAGACTGTCTCGGCAGGCAACACTAACACAGCTATTCACGCTAATGTGGCAATTTAGCCCTACTAACACAGTGCATTTAACTATAATTGTGTGTGTGTGTGTGTTGTTCAGCCGCATGAACAAAGCATTATGTCAGCCACCTCCACTAGCCCGTTGCGGTTGCTGATTTGAATCCCCCTACAGCATATGTTCAGCTACACTGTGTGATGCTACACTGCCCATCTAACTGGGAGGTTCTGTCTGTTTTCAAACTGTTATGTTCAGTGCTACACTTCTGACTGACACAGCACTTTCCGATTGCTCCCAGAGTTGGTGCCTGGGAAAGGGGTGTGACCATGACTGAGATGGAATCCCTCACCCATATACTCCCCCTTTTCCTTGACACTCCTCCTCCCACTGTTTCCCTCAGCTTTCTCTCTACACTTTCTTCCTCACTCTGTCTTCCTCACCCCTATCCTTCCCTCCTGTTCTTCCTCCCTCCTCCTCCTCCTCCTCCTCCTCCTCCTCCTCCTCTCTCCCTCCACCCCCTTCAGTTCTTCCCCTTTTTCTCTTCTCCTCCCTCTGTTACATCCCTCCCCTCTTCTCCCCCCTATCAGTGTCTGAGCAGCAGGGTGTATTATCTGTGGCCAGCCTAGCATGACCAGGCTCCATCTCCTCTGTTACGTTTGCGGACGTTGTGGAGTCTGTTAGGTGTCAGACGAAGCCTGTCTGTGAGACTAATCACCTTGTGTTTCCAGTCAACATACCAGTTGCCTGGTAGATAATGGGTTTGGAGGAAACTGTTGACTGACTTGGCTCAATGGTGAAATGGTTAACACTGAAGAATTTGTTTCGGACAGACAGCTTTCAGTCAGGTCTCAAACGAGATTTGATTGGCTGGGTCAGGCTCTCTGAGAGCCCTATCACATTCTCTGAGTTGTGATGTCGCTAGTTGAAGTGCAATTGTATTCTCGAGTTGTAGTTGTGCTAACGCAGCAATAATGTACAGTATATCTCTTTCTATCCTCCCCTCTCCTGCTCTACCCCTTCTCTCTCTCTCTCTCTCTCTCTCTCTCTCTCTCTGTATCACTCTCTGTATCACTCTCTCTCTCCCTCTCTATCTCCTCTGGGAAGTTTAGCATATCTCTACCTCCCCTGACACACTCCTCCCCGTGTACGTCTTTGTGACGACTCAGCCAAAACGAACTCAAAACAATTTAGCTGAATCCTCGCTACGCCTTTTAGATACAAGAAATGAAATAATAGCCAGTGTGCCAAGGATCATTGATCCGGAGCTAGCTGTGAATATTAATGATGTGCCATTACACTGAGATAAATACGCTGCTACCGACCCAGCCCACTACACACACACACACACACACACACACACACACACACACACACACACACACACACACACACACACACCCTGCCATCTCTGTTAGATCATAGAGCAGTGGGGGAAGACGCTCAAACAGGAGAGCACCCAGAAGAGACCGTCAGGAGAATACAGCTCAGACTTTCCTGCTTCCACAAGGAATTCTCTCTCTCGTTCCCTCTGACTTCCTTCTTTTCTGCGCGCATTTGGCCGTAGAACAATAGATGTCAGCAAAAGGAAAGTAGAACTCGAACAATTCGTTTGCATTTTGATGCATGATCAAAGAAACACCCCACACAATTCATCCCACACATTCGCAACAGAACCTCCTCCTCTTTCTGCCAAAGCTATGACACTGATCGTAGATCAGATATGGACGCTTCAGCCTTGTCAGCACAGTGGAGATATACTGTACTCTGCCAGTCGACTTCCCTCTAGCTCTACGGTCTGGTCACAAACATGGACCAGTTTGCTGGCGGTGTAGAGGATGGTCTATAAACCCATCTAGATGTGTGTGATATAGGGAGAGGAGAGCGGCTATTATGACTTTGTGAGCAGGCCCCAGCCAGGTGGGTTGGGGTATTCGGTGACCCAGTAAATCATGGGCTGTAAATCATTGGTTCCGCCTGGCACCTTTATTAGATTAGGGGGAGCATTAGGGTGAACGAAACCAGAACACTGTGCAGCCAGGGACTTCCAAATGTTAGGTAACAGTCTCCTGTTCCCCTGACTCCCCCCTCTCTCGCCCAGGTGAGAGGGTGTGTACCCCCTCTGTTCCCCTGACTCCCCCCTCTCTCGTCCATGTGAGAGGGTGTGTACGCCCTCTGTTCCCCTAACTCCCCCCTCTCTCGCCCAGGTGAGAGGGTGTGTACCCCCTCTGTTCCCCTGACTCCCCACTCTCTCTGTTTTCTCCCCCTCCTCACCACTTTGTCACGTTTTCACTTTTTAATTTCTCTCTCTCTCTCTCCCTCTCTCCTTCTCTCCTTCTTCTTCTCTCCGGAGACATAGTGAATGGTGATTGACATGGTGTATGACTGTGGTTTACCGTGGTAAACATATGCCATGCCCAGCTCCCCCTAGAATTACTGTTATGAGTTAGGCTTTTAATCTCGCTTGCCTCTTTTCCTTACTGCGTTTTACTTCTTTTTCTTGTTTGCATGTCTGATTTGATGAGGATAGATAAGTCTGATGTTCTGACCTAGTGATTATTACTGAGGAACAAGACACACGCTCACACACACACACACACACAGATAAACATGCCTTGCTGTTAAGACTGCAAAGTGAATACATTTTGAAGGCCACCGTGATTACTTGTGATGAGAAATAGCACTTTTGTATAGGTGCTCATACATGCTCATTGCATGTGTGTGAGTGCCTGCGTGTTAGCGTGTGTGTTCATGTGCTTGCATGTGTGTGTCCATTGCTGTCCATAAACTGTATGTATGTGTGATATAATGTGTGTGTGTGTGTGTGTGTGCAAAGAGGTAGAAGATAATGTAAATTCTCAGTAATGGGTTTGCGGCTACAATCGAGATTACTGGCAGAATGACTTATTTGAATGTCAAGATCTCACCCGCCTCCCTCTATAGAAGTCCAAAAGAGGTGGGGGGGGTTGGGGGGTGGAGAGGTGGAGGGAGTGATGGAAGGAGGAGAAGAGGAACGCTGGTGATATTCTCTCTTCTCTTTCTCCAGAATGATTAGATTAGAGTGGAGGATGGAATGGTGGGATTTGAGCTCTCTCCGCGGAGATCAAATGAAAACGGTTTCTTCTGTCATTACGCTGCCATTGTGAAGCCATTATTTTGACAGGGGAGAGGACTGGGCGAGGAGGTGGTGTCAGGGTACAATCCAAATCACACACATGTATCCACTGTATCTCTCTCTTCTTCTCCTCCTCCTCCTCTTCTTTATATTCTTTCTCTTTTCTCTCCCTCTCTCCCTCTGTCTATCCCTTCCTCCATCCATTCCCCCCTGTATTTTCGGGAGCTAGTGTGTGTTGTGTTGCTCCTCCAAGAGTCAGTTATCAGAACCTGTTTCAGACGTGTCTTCCCCAGGCTGCTACCTGATTGGCTAGCACTGTCACAAACTCACGTAGAAAAGGAACAAACAGAGAAGGAAACACAGGGAGAGGCATATGGGTCAAGGATTGCTTGTCTATTATCTCTATGCGTTGCTTATGTTGGCCCCATCCCTCCTCAATGTGAGAAAGACGGGCAGGGCATATTTCATGAGGTAAAATTTGTGACATATTTTACTACCAGCTGGCAGAGTGAACCCAGAACTGGTACAGTAGGTGTGTGGCATGCTTTATCTGTGTGGGTAGTGGGGCACACCAAGCTATGGTTTATGAGCTTGAGGAAGGAGAGTGGATGCCACTGTTGAACCGGTTTGTGTCCCATAGTTAATCACTTCTTTTATAGAGGACACACGGGCGTGCTCGTACGCACACTCACACACCTGTATCGTCAATGTGGTTCATATTGAACCCAGCTCTTTTTCATAAGTGCTTCTAGATCGTTCCCTGTCCCAACTATAGTATTCTTCATCTCCCAGATCACACACCCCGGTCGTATTACTTAAAAAAAATATATATATATATATATATTTCCAGAAGGAACTCTTTTGTTTCCAAGGGGCTTCCTCTGCTATTTTCACTCTGTCTCTCTTCTCCCCCCTCCTCTGGTTTCTGGGTTCTCTCCATCTGAGCTCGCTGACGGACGTGTAAAACATGTGTAGCCAATGCTGCTGGCTGTGAGTAATAGCGTCTAAACGACAGGGGCATTTGAAAGGGAAATGGAGCGGCCCTGGCCCTTGATGACTGGGATAATGTGCCATGAGGAATTCATAAATATAAAAAAATATGTCTGCCTCCTTTCCACGTGACTCAGCATTTTTTCCCACTCTATTTTTCTCTGTTCCTGTAACCGGGTTGGAGATTAATGACAGGAAAAGGAAATGGATTAGGGTGTCGCCGTGCACCGCTTCCTCTAATGACGGGCGGGTTTGTGGGCGTCGCCTGACAGGAGCGCGGCAGCAGCGTTGGGAAACGGGTCTGTCGATGGTGTTCCGCTGTGAACAGCATCAATCACCACCAAGTTACTGTACGCAGGGATGTTAGATGGGATACTTTGTTTTGTCTCGTCTTCCTTCCTGAATGAAAAATATAGCATGGGAGATGCTCGGTTTACAGGTTTATACAGAATCAGATGCCTTGAAGACAGTAAACGCACATATAAGCACATTCGAGGAACAGGGGTCATTGGCCTTTGCTTTATACCTTAGCCTCCATAACCTGTATTGGGTTCCCTTTTCTTTCTCTTGGCTCGGCGCCAAGAGCCTCATACATACATGCGAACTGAACCATGTGACCACAGCAGATCCAGTCAGACCCAGCCGGATCCAGTCAGACCCATCCAGACCCAATCAGACCCAGCCAGAACCAGCCAGACCCAGCCAGACCCCATCAGAACCCGCCAGACCCCGTCAGACCCCGCCAGACCCAGCCAGACCCAGCCAGACCCAGCCAGACCCCGTCAGATCCCGCCTGACCCAGCCAGACCCAGCCAGACCCTGTCAGACCCCGCCAGACCCAGCCAGACCCAGTCAGACCCAGCCGGACCCTGTCAGACCCAGCCAGACCCAGTCAGACCCAGTCAGACCCCATCAGACCTAGCCAGACCAAGTCAGACCCAGCCAGACCCAGTCAGACCTAGTCAGAACCAGTCAGACCCAGCCAGACTCGGCTGCTGGTTGCTGGATGTGATTATGATAGGAGGCTCAGTCCCAGGGACATTGCTCCCAATTACACAAATTAATAGAAATGGGAACACCACTGGGTATTATGGCGCTGAGTATGGTTGTTGAACGTGTGCATGCTCATGCATGCATACCCTTGTGCACCTGAGTGTGTTTATGTTAAACCCAGCGTCTGCATGTGTCTATCCATGTTCCACACTGAGAGGTAGCCAGCAATGCACAGTGGATGATGTCATAGTATCAGGTGACTGTTGTTCCTGTCCTCAGGGAACAAACCACCCCCATGCTGTCCCTCTCCCTGGGTCCTGGATGGATTGATGGAGGAGAGGAGGAGCTGTCCAGGTGCTATGCCTGGAGATGATGATTCAGCCCCGGGAAGAGCTGAGCCATGTCTGGGGGCCAGTAGCGGCTTGTCAATAGAGGGCGCTGGGGCGCCGCCTCCATCAAAATTCCAGAAATTTACATGTATGCAAAAATGATATAAAAATGAAATAAAAATAAAAAATAAAATAGATTACTCATACGATGTGCCGGCTGGTAGTAAGAGCCTCAGCATTTAATAAAAACTGTCTTTAATCGGTTAACTATTCTTTTATATGTTTTTCAATATGTTTCATGCGGTTTCATGGGCGAGGGACGCCGGACAAATGGATGTCTATCTGAGTCCATAAATCTTCGGGCAGCATGTGACCTGAAGCTGGTCTCTAATTGGTTTCTTAAAGATCCTCCCTCGGGCGCATGTCGCTGCGTCCCTGGCGAATCAGAATTGGATACATGTTATTTTATCCAATCTGATTGGTTCTCGTCACCTGTCATTCAACTCTACGCTCTTGGCCACTACTGCGAGTGCGCGGGCGACACCGACACACCGTCACTCCGAGTCTGCCAAAACCTTGCTAGGCTGATCACTGTCGTAGAGATAAACGGCAGCAGTTAAACCAAATTCTGTAATTCATTTACAAAAAAATCCCTTCACAAGGCGTTCGCTGGAAGAAAAAAAAGAGACCTCAAACATCTATCTGAAAAATGCAAACGTCATGACAGTAGCCGCAGCCATCTTGATAATAGCATGAAACTAACGTTTTTGGGCAGAGTTAGCATTGCTGAACAACTAGATGAAGGCTACAGGATTGGCATTAGAAGGCACAACGAAGAGGTGACAAAAAGTTCTCATTACCACCCAGGACCACAGCTGAAGCTGAGAGGTGCTTCTCAACCTTGAAAAGAATAAAAACTTTTCTCAGAAACACCATGACCCAGGAGAGGCTGAATGCACTGGCATTGCTGTCCATGGAAAAGAGGCTTGTTACTGAGATGACTGACTTTAATCAGAGAGTCATTGAGAAATTTGCTGTCCAGAAAGAAAGGAGAGCAAAATTTATGTTCAAGTAGTCAACATGCTACTCTGTTATTGCTGTTTGTTTTTCCTCATTCAGTTATATGTGGGAAAGGAATGTGTAAAAAGATAAAAGTGCAGACACTGTTTTCTCTTTAATGCTTGAATTTATACCTTTATTTGTCTGTATAATAAAAATGTGTTATAATAAAAAGATAAAAAAGTAGTCAACATGCTTTTTGGTACTGCATGCGCCCCCCAAAAAATAATTATCACCAGCCGTCACTGCTGGGGGCTCATTGTGGTTCTTCCCCCTGGGCCTTTTCTCTCTAACATCTCCCTGTTTAACCATCATTAGATACCACTTATCAACCACTCTTCTCTCTTTTCCCTCACCCTGTATTCTTGCCATCTTTCAAGCCCTCAGGGCACAAACACACACAAGCCCAGACAAACACACACACACACTCTTGGAGTGGTTAGAGACTTTGTGTGGTCTATGTCTTAATGTGTGTATGTGCTCCTTTCCTCCTCTCTCCTCTCTCCTCTTCTCCTCTCTCCTCTTCTCCTCTTCTCCTCGTCTCCTCGTCTCCTCTCTCCTCTTCTCCTCTTCTCCTCTTCTCCTCTTCTCCTCTCTCCTCTTCTCCTCTTCTCCTCTCTCCTCGTCTCCTCTCTCCTCTTCTCCTCTTCTCCTCGTCTCCTCTCTCCTCGTCTCCTCTCTTCTCTTCTCCTCTCTCCTCTTCTCCTCTTCTCCTCTCTCCTCGTCTCCTCGTCTCCTCGTCTCCTCGTCTCCTCTTCTCCTCTTCTCCTCTTCTCCTCTTCTCCTCTCTCCGCGTCTCCTCTCTCCTCTCTCCTCTGCGGATGCTTTTAGAAAGCACTGCAATCCAGTGAGTGATGTGAAGAATCAAAGCTTCTCCCGCATCTTTATATTGAGGTCCAATTTGATCTATAGATCACACTCCCTCTCTCTTTTCTTTTAGCACTCTCTCTTCCTCCACTTATTCTCCACCTTTACCTCTCCCTCACCATTTACCAAACCATCAGACAGCTCTCTCTTCCTTAACCACTCGTTTCTTTTCTCCGTCTGAAATCACCCCCCCACTCTTTCATCCAGTAGAATGATATTAGTGTCCATGATTGAAATGTATTGGAGGACATTTTATATTATTCCCTGTATCTCTCAGACCAACCTTTTCACCCCACTTTCAGAGCCATATTCCCATTGACAGTGTTATATAGCGTATCTTAAACCTTTAACAATCAGTGTCTGTATGGTGACTATCCATGGCCAGATCATTAACACAATGATAGCAGTAGCCCAAAGATAGTACATCATTTTAACTTGCCCAAATTAAGCGGAAGGATTGAAGTCACATTAGAGTTGCATTACAATGGGTGTCTGTATCAGTGAGGTTTGTATTGAACTGAGGGTGAATGAGGTGAGTTTTAAAAGCAGACCTGAAAGTAAACCTGCATTTGAAACTGGCTCTTGATGGACTTAAACACTCCACTCCCACTGGGAGAAGGATTCCTGTTCTATTCAGATCTCTTAATAAGAGGGTGAGGAGAGAGAAGAGGAGTTTAGATAAGAGATGGGAGAGAGGAGATGAGAGGTTTAACTACCAAGGCTATGGTTAGAGATGGCGCCTTTTTGTCTTTATTTCACTTCATATCTCTCTGTCCTCTCTCTCTCTCTGTTCTCTCTCTCTCCCTTTATTCTCTCTCTCTGGGGTGATTAAAGCAGAGAGCAACAGACCAGAGTCTCTGACTCATCATCTGTGTGTGATAGAAAACAGACAGGCTGGCGAAGGGCGTATACACGCGCACACACACACACACACACACACACACACACACACACACACACACACACACACACACACACACACACACACACACTGCTCTCCTACCACTGCGCTGCAGCAGAACAGAAGTAGGTTGTGTATTGGACTCTGGAGGCAGAGAAACTCTTCCTGTTCTGTAATGAGGGGTCTGCACCAGGGCTGCGGAAGGGCAGACAGTGTGTGTGTGTGTGTGTGTGTGTGTGTGTGTGTGTGTGTGTGTGTGTGTGTGTGTGTGTGTGTGTGTGTGTGTGTACGTTAGTGATGGAGAAGAAAATGTATACAGTTACATATCAGAATATTATTTTGGACTATATTATATAGATACTTTTGTATAAAAAAACATGTATATACGGTATATAAACCTGTATATATAACAGTTGTATTTTGCTATGTTGCGTTAGCTAGCTCTAGCTGGCTGTAACTGCACTAAAACTCTGGTATTTTTCATCCTATAGCTTGTTCTTCATATTTTTAACTAGTGAGCCAACATACATAAAGTGGGGAACCATCAGGGCCCTCTACACCCTCAGAGCCTAAGGATAGATACAAATCTGTATATATTTTTAGATATTATAATTTGTCATTTTGTTTTCATTGATTTAATCTGTTTTTGTCTTAATTGTAATGACCTTCCTATTGAAGGGTTAATATCCAAGAGAAAAAAAAAACATCCAATCAGAATTTTTCTTTGATAGTCTCTTGGTAGAAATAATCTTGCTGGGCTCAACGCTCATTGGCTAGGCCCTCAGGCTTTGAATAGAAGGCACCAGCCAACGTCATTGACATTGACTTCCATTAGAGCAGCATTTTGGAATGACAGTAGAATCAATAAATGGGACAATTGTATGATGCCTCAAGGCCCTCTAGGCCTAAGTATACGTCACTAATTCAGAGCCAATAGCGAGCCTTATCTTGTTTTCTCACCCTTGAGCCTAGCTAGCTCAGAAAAAAAATTGTAGACTTCCACAAGTCTGGCTCATCCATGGGAGCATTTTCCAGACGACTGAAAGTACCAAGTTCATCTGTACAAACAATAGTATGCAAGTATAAACATCATGGGACCACGCAGCCGTCATACCGCTCAGGAAGGAAACGCGTCTCCTAGAGATGAACGTACTTTGGTGCGAAAAGTGCAAATCAATCCCAGAACAACAGCAAAGGACCTTGTGAAGATGCTGGAGGAAACAGGTACAAACGTATCTATATCCACAGTAAAACAAGTCCTATATCGACATAACCTGAAAGGCCGCTCAGCAAGGAAGAAGCCACTGCTCCAAAACTGCCATACAAAAGCCAGACTACGGTTTGCAACTGGACATGGGGACAAAGATTGTACTTTTTGGAGAAATGTCCTCTGGTTTGATGAAACAAAAATAGAACTGTTTGGCCATAATGACCATCATTATGTTTGGAGGAAAAAGGGGGATGCTTGCAAGCCGAAGAACACCATCCCAACCGTGAAGTACGGGGGTGGCAGCATCATGATGTGCGAGCAAGGAGGCCTACAAACCTGACTCAGTTACACCAGTTCTGTAAGGAGTAATGGGCCAGTACAGGAGGGATTGTGGGAAGCTTGTGGAAGGCTAGCCGAAACGTTTGACCCAAGTTAAACAATTTAAAGGCAATGCTACCAAATACTAATTGAGTGTATGTAAACATGTGATGAAAGAAATAAAAGCTGAAATAAATCATTCTCTTTACTATTATTCTGCCATTTCACATTCTTAAAATAAAGTGGTGATCCTAACTGACCTAAGACAGGGAATTTTTACTAGGATTAAATGTCAGGAATTGTGAAAAACTGAGTTTAAATGTATTTCGCTAAGGTGTATGTAAACTTCCGACTTCAACTGTGTGTGTGTGTATATATATATATATACAAACACACACAAACATACAGAATCGCCTGACACACTCAAACCTGGCAATAATCAGTGTTAAACTTTATCTTTTATCAGACTTAACGAGCTTAGGGACCATAGGGACTCCAGTCCCCAGTGTTGCCACGGCAACACAGTTTACCTGCTAATCCGGCCCTGTGATAACAGAGAGAGAGAAGGAGAGAGAGAAGGAGAGAGAGAGAGAAAAATACTGAATGGGCTAAAGTGAGCAGTCAGGTCACCCATGATACAAGTCAGTATTCGACGTCCATCCATGTCTGAGGACGTCAGGAGATGACGTGGAAACTGGCCACTAGGGGCAACAGTGAGTAGGTTTCTGTTTTGCTAGGGCGTTGTGGATGGGGATGCATTTGATTCCAATGGTTGCAAGTTTGAATCCAGCAATAGAAAGTTGTTTTTGATATATAAAATGTAATCCCAAACCTTAACTATTTGGAGTTAATGCCTAACCTTAATAATAGCTCAGATTAATTAACCATAACCTAAACTTAACCTTAAAGACTTTGAAATTTGCCGTTTGGAAAAACTTAGAAATGTGATGTTTGAGAAACATGGATGAATGTCTAATTCTCTGTGTGTGAGAGAGAGAGAGAGAGAGAGAGAGAGAGAGAGAGAGAGAGAGAGAGAGAGAGAGAGAGAGAGAGAGAGAGAGAATAACTGGTACATGAGTCAGCAGCCAGGGAGAGCTGTTGTATGAAGAGGCAAGTTCTCTAATATCTCTGGATCTTTTTAACTATGACGCAGAGACATTGAGATCACAACTATTTACAATGGGAAAGATATTATATTGAAAGACTTGTGACTACACGCATGACTACATGTTGGAGCCACGGTTAATTAAAATAAAAACAACATTTTGAAAAACTATTTAGTAAACAGAAATAAAAAATTAATTAATAAACATTTGAAAAACTAAAACTATACTGAAAATATTATCTTTGACTGCAAAACTAAAATTAAAACCGTCATAAATAGTTTAATTGTTTGGTTTTTTAGCTTTTTTTTCACCGAACGACAACCTCTCTGGAACGCAGTCTTCTTCAAGATAAACCAGTAAATCTTGTTTGGTTCAACAGAAACACACACACACACACAAGCTGGCTGTGAACTGTTCGATTTGTGATGGAAGTGTTGTATTGTTTCTGTTTTTGCTGTTGTTGCAGGTGTGTTTATTAAAACAGTTTGAAGGGGCTAGTCAGGGATACATGTTTAATATTACATAAACAGAACATGTCAAATGTGCCGTGACTTCATTTCTTTCTGTCAAATAAAGGTAAAGGTACTTGATACTTCCCTCACCTACTATTAGAGTAAAAAAAAAAAAACATTGGATTGGTGTAAACATGAGTTTCCTTCCACCATATGTCTTGCACCAGTCTATGTGCTTGTCCTTTAAGTCACATTAGGATTTATTTATATTTTAAACTTAACCAAGTCTATCTCCTGGCCATGGAGTATATGGAGTCCTCTAGTGGCTAAAAGCCTGTGTTAGCATGTGCAGCGACATTGAGGACTTTTGTCTTTTTGATTTAGTCAACTGGGCGGGACTTCCAACTTCATTGGCTGATCCCTCCTGATGACCCGGTTGGAGCCGTGACAGCATCATCAGGAGGGATAAGCCAATTATTTTGACTCGTGAAGTAGAAAATGGACTGATTCCAAATGGAGAAAGCCACAATGGTGCTGCCCATGCTCTCATAGATGCCATAATGATACAGAGGCGTTGTGTCTATCCAAGTCTATGCTCCTGGCCCATCACCTTACTGTTTCCAGTGGCAAGAAGTGACATCCCCAAAAAATCGAACTATGATCAAACTATAGGCCTACAACACATAAATGGCTCCTAGCCACACATAGGCTACTTTCTGTCCGTAACACGAAAAACTAAAACAAAATGATATTTAAAAAAAAAATGTTTTATCAATCTGAAACAAAATAAAAACTAGTAATTCAAGTCTGAAAACTAACTGAAACTAAACTGAATTTCAAATCAAATCGAAAAACTAATAATAAATAAAAAACGAATATTAAATCACAAAACTATAATAACCTGGATTGATGCGCATGGACACACACGTGACTGGTCTCTCAGTTTGACCATTAGACACTGTGAAATGGAAATGGAAACCACGCGCTCCGTTCTGTGAACATAGCCCATTGTTAGTCTGGTTGGGAGTAGCTGGTTTGTTGTAATTCTGTTCACAGGCATTCCCTTGCCTTGCTTGTAGGGATTGGGGGATTTTTTTCTTCTTCTTCATCAACCTAATCCTGTGTGTGTGTGTGTGTGTGTGTGTGTGTGTGTGTGTAGTCATTTATAGAAATAATGTATTCTTATTTATAGTTGCTCTTTTCATAAAACCCTTTACACGTGGAAAGCGTATAATACATTTGTCTTGTGCTGTGAATATATTAAGACAGTAATTGTCTGTCTGTAGGTTATCTTGGGTGCTTGCTGTCTGTCTGTGTTATCTGCCATCGCTATTCTTGCTGTTCTTGTTCTGCCGTAGCCTTGCTTGTCTTCAGTGTGTAGACCAGAGGATAGCAGTAGTGTGGGTGGCTCTGTTAAAAGGCCCTACTGCTCGGGTCCACTCTAATGGAGCTGCTGTCATTGGTTAACAATGAGCTGTGCTCGGGTCGTCAAGCGTCCTTACAAACAGCTGGCTCTGTATTTTTAGCAGCCATTCAAACCCTGGCTGGTGTCTATTCAGCCCCAGATAAACATCATGAGGAAGTGCAACACACACACGATGTTGCCTAAATAAAAATCCCTAATTGGCCTAAAAATGCACTCTGACGTTATGATTGTGCATATGTGTTGTTTCAACATTTAGAAACACATTTGATGTTGATCACTCTAGCATAAAGCATAGCTGGTGGGGTATATTATGCATGCCAAGAACAACTCAGTAACATGACTGTTGTATATTGTGTAAATTATATAATATGTGGTCCCACTGATTCTCTAGGCAACCTTGTCTCAAAGTGGCAAGTAGCAATTATTGAAAACTTGTGAAACTTCAAAGTAACTGAGTTCAATGCATTTGTGGTTCCAAACAAAACCCAAATTGATTAGTGTTTGAATTGCAAATGAAGCAGTAAGAGTGAAATTGGGTTGGGTTGGCAGTTTAAAGAGCGTATGATTGCACTTTGCACACACAAACACACAAACATGCACGCAGGCGCGCGCATATACACACACACACACACACACACTGTGTTGCAGTCTCGTATAACCTTGGTGAAAGCGTTTGATCTTCGCTAAAAGGGTGTTAATAATTTTGACAGACATTAGCAATAGCAACACTAGCCATAGGCTGGAAAACTGACTCTAGCACACACACACACACACACACACACACACACACACACACACACACACACACAAACACACACTTTCAACACCCACAAGCAACTCATCTGCTATTCCACAATCTTTTCAGTTGACCTCAATCCTAAGGGTACGAGTAGTAGACTAGTGGAGTGTACATCTATTGATTGCACAAGAAATGCACAAAGTTCACCATAGCAAAGGGTTTTTAGAAGCAGTGTGTTATTGTTATAGTGTCCCAGGGGCCTTGATATGAACAGCTGGTTTGAGATGAATAATCCTTGAAACACACAGCAGCCAGGGACAAATCACAACTCCAAAGAACATTGCGCTCACACACACACACACACACAAACACACACACACACACACAGCCACGTGTCACCCCTCCCTATAGTCTATTAAATTACCCATCTAAGATCACTGTCACCACAAGTGACAGCTCATGTACAAGGCTTCTGACTGAAGCCTGTTGACAGAAGACCAGAGACAAAGTCTACTGCCAGACCTGTTGGGTTATACAGTAGATGGCCTAGCAGGGCTTCAGATGCTAATTAGCCAGTGTTGTGAGCAGAGGTGTAGTTTACTCACGCAAAGGCAGCAAATTGGACCAGGCCGGGCTTGAGGAAAGACGCTCACAAGGACTTTTCATCCTCCAGGCTAAGGTTACCTTGGTAGGTGTGAAACACACACACACTCATTCAGTAGCATACACGTGAACTAGCGCAGGGGTTTACAAACTGGGGTACCGCAGGGGTTCCACGATTCTTTTGTATAATTTCTTGGAAAATAATGTATGAATATCGATAGCTGCAAGTGCAACAGAACACCATTGGGGATTCCATTTTTATTTCTCTGAGTCCATTATGAAGGAAGTGAGAGGTAGTTTCATGAGCCAATGCTAACTAGCGCAATGACTGGAAGTTTATCGGAACAGTTAGCATGCTAGCTGTTCCTGTTAATCCGACTCTGAGAAAGTAGATAAAGGGCTTCATTGCCAAAATCTTGAACTATCCCTTTAATATGGAGGAAATTACAGTCCTTGGACTGTAATTAGCAATTACAGGGTTTGTTCTGTATAGAAAATTCTTAGGCGGGCCAAAACCAAAACCAGATAGAAAGTACGCAGAAAATATATTAAACTATATTAATTGTTTGAGAAATATTAATCTTTGAGAAATTACAATAAAATAAAAACTAGGGCAATCAGATGCCCATTGATTTTGTTATGTTTGAGCAGAGGAACAAAGCATTAACTATGGCAAAATGCAGAAAATTGAAGGAAATTAGCCTTAAAACTGCAACATTTTCTCTAAGCTCCATGCCAAAGTGTAGAATTGCTGGAAATTAACTTAAAAACTGAAACATTCTCTCAGCTCAATGGGAAAATGTGGAGAATTGCAGAAAGTGTACTCTACAACAGCAGCATTTTATCTACTCCGCCAAGATAACTTTCTAGATAAGAGTATGTTAGAGTTTACACTTCCTCTTCCAATGAACTGTGGGGGGGTCAAAATAATAACTAAATCTATTAATTTAAAAATGTGAATTACTTCTACTTGCCATTATCATTCACCTGATGAGACAAGATGTGATTTTTTTTTGCTAACATATGATGGGGGTCCCTGGGTTGCCGATTTGCCTGTGTGGGGGTCCCTGAGCAAGTTAGAAAACCCCTGAACTAGAGTATCAAAGGGGAGGTACTGGATGACATGCGTGCATACACAGGCTGACAGTCACTTATGTGCATTACATACACACAAACTCACATCCATGCGCCAGCGCCTTGTGCCAGCTCCTGCCACGCCTTGGGGCAGTCGGCTTGGGCAGGCTTGACGTAGGCAGGTGTGAGAAAATCCGGAGTTGGCAAGGGGTTCAGTGTGTGTTTGTGTGTCTTTTTGGCAGTGGAAGCTTGCGCACGCGCGTGTGGGGGGGAGCGATTGTTGCACCCCGCCAGCGCTGTGTGATTGTGTCTGGGATTGAAACCATCTCTATTGGGAGCTGCCAATCCTCAGATATTGAAATGCTGTATTTGTCCCCAGCTCCCCAGTCATATCCCTCTCCTTGACTCAGAATGGGAGAGAGAGCGAGAGCAGGAGAAAGAAAGAGGCGGAGGGAAGATCATGTGGATGGAGATAAATGGAGACGTTAGCATACAGAGAGATGAAAGACGACATTGTCTTTGAGATTGTATTCATCTGCGGTAAGGATTGCATCAGTGTACGCTCTCTTAATATGCAGAGATGTCAAGAGGCCTCACTTGAACTTTATGGCTTTTCTAGCAACAATATCTGTTTCCCTTCGAAATGTGCCATATTATGGATGAACTACTATTTGAAGCATTAATTCCGCGAGGTTACAGGGTTAAAACAGAAACAACTCAAAGGGTTACGTTTAGGTATTCATTCCGAGTGTTTACGGCTATGGTTTGGGGGAGGCTTAAAACAAAATAATTAAAAACGATGCGCTATGACAGTAGTATTACCGTCAACTATTCTCAAGGCTTGCTAGAGCATTGTGAAGTGCGGTGGAGCAGTGCGCTCTGGCTTCAAGCATCACAAGCTCGCTCCCAGTGCTGATTGGGGTTGAGGTCAGGGCTCTGTGCAGGCCAGTCAAGTTCTTCAACACCAATCTCAACAAACCATTTCTGTATGGACCTCACTTTATGCATGGGGACATTGTCATGTTGAAACAGGAAAGGGCCATCCCAAAACTGTTGCCACAAAGTTGGAAGCACAGAATCATCTAGAATGTAATTGTTTGCTTTAGTGTTTAAAACAGCCCCAGACCATTATTCCTCATCCACCAAAGTTTACAGTTGGCACTATGCATTTGGGCAGGTAGCGTTCTTCTGGCATCCACCAAACCCAGATTCGTCCATCGGACTACCAGATGGTGAAGCGTGATTAATCACTCCAGAGAACGCGTTTCCACTGCTCCAGAGTCCAATGGCGGTAAGCTTTACACCATTCCAGCCGACGCTTGGCATTGTACATGGTGATCTTAGGCTTGTGTGAGGCTGCTCGGCCATGGAAACCCATTTCATGAAGCTCCCGACGAACAGTTCTTGTGCTGACGTTGCTTCCAGAGGCAGTTTGGAACTCGATAGTGAGTGTTGAGTTTGTGTTTCTTTACATTTTTACAGGGACAGCGCACATTAATCAACATTTCAGTAAAAGTGGCGGTTTTAGCCAGCCGGCTAACTTTTAACCACAGTCGCTGGGCAGGTTATGAAAAACAATTACAATAACAATAGAGACAAACAATGAGCACATGCACAGCAACAAAGAACAAGCAACACGTAGAACGCAGACAGAGCAATAGCACAAAAAGCAACTAAACAAAATACATAAAAGCAACAGTGTTTCCAAACCTCACAAGCTACAGACATGGAAAGTGGCAATAGCCATGTCTTAAGGTTTTTTTGTGAAGGTGTGATAGGTAGTGTGTTCCAGACAGATTGACTAAAGGTGCTTTTCCTTAAGGGAACTGTACAGTCACCTCTCATGGCAGATCTTGTGGATCAGCTGCCATGGGTTTTGGGTTTTCTGTTTAACAAAAGTACTAAGTGGAGGGGGAGCCAGGCCATTTAGTATCTTGAATACAAGACATGTGTCGGTGTATTGCACAAGATTTTCCCAACTCATGCTTTCTGACGATGTAACAGTGATGATGGCTATTGGGCTTTCTATTAAGCACTTTGAGAGCCTGTTTGTAGACAGACTGAATGAGTTTTAATGTTGTACAGCAAGCTTGAGCCCAACTAGTCAAGAGTATCGCTGGCTCAGTGATGTTAGGCCCAGGGTTGAGTTGCACACTCCCGGAGTTGCAACCGAGGACAGACGATGTCTACGCGCTTCAGCACTCGGCGGTCCCATTCCGTGAGCTTGTGTGGCCCTACCACTTCGCGGCTGAGCTGTTGTTGCTCCTAGAAGTTTCCACTTCACAATAACAGCACTTGCAGTTGACCGGGGCAGCTCTAACAGGGAAGAAATTTTACAAACCGACTTGTTGGAAAGATGGATCCTATGACGGTGCCACGTTGAAAGTCACTGAGCTCTTCAGTATGGGCCTTTCTAGTGACAATGTTTGTCTATGGAGATTGCATTGCAGTGTGCTCGATTTTATACACTTGTCAGCAACGGGTGTGGCTGAAATAGCCAAATCCACTATTCTGAAGGGACAGGCAGACTTAGACCACATTCACACCAGAGTTAATCTTTGGTAGGATGCCAGCCTGGTCCAAGAGCAGTAGTCGTTGTGGTCCCGTGCTGGCGCACCGGCTGGCTTCCACTGGAGAGAGAGGAGAAGCTGGATCAGTTACAATCATTCCAATCGTAGTAGTACTTCACTCACACAGAGCGGTGGGTGGCGCTTGTTCGGCTCTTCACGATCAGGGTTAGTTCAGCGCTTTCAGTCATGGATGAACATCTAATTCTGGCGTGAGACTGAGAGCTTTATTGGTGGATCGCAACCAACTAACAAGTGCATACACCTCCACCTATTGTACTGGAGTGCGAGGCCGGTCACAACCTGTCTATACCACTATATTCTCTTAATAACTAGACATGAATGTTTTTATAACTAACCCTGGATTTCTAACAAAACTATTTCAGGCGGATTTAAATTTCTATTCAGATCACTACACGGGCTCAGGAACCTGGGAGGGGGGAACCTCTTCATTCAGTATTCCCTATGATATTTCTGCTGTAAAGTCCTGGAGATCCAGAAATCTATTTGCCACCTTGACCAATTTTTTGTTAGTTTGACTAGTGCAATTTATCACTTGCGTTATAAACGCAACAAAGTTCCCCTTCTTCACTGGGTCGTGATCTCTGTCCTGCATAGCATTCACTGCAGACTGTGGGACATCCACTACCATCTCATCTCTACTCACTCCTTCAGCTATTTACACTGCGTGTAAACACTACATAGGAGACCTGCTGGATAGGCCTGATCCTAGCTACTGCCACCTCCTTCATCAAGACAAACAATCAGCTACTGCCACCTCCTTCATAAACTGCTGTTCATTTCCAACTTCAGCCCTTTTCACTCCATTCTTCTTCACCATCGTCCACTCATTCTCACCAGCCATTCTCGTGCCAACAGAATACTTCCGCTTCCGCCATTGCTACCGTGGCTGTCAGGAGAGGTCAATGACTGTGAGAGCTGGTAGGATGAGCTACCTTTGTTCAGGTGGCAGCTCGTTAAGCCAATGCTGGCCAGGTGTGTCTGGCCTGGTCCCAACAGGCTGCTAATTGCAATTTCATTCCCTGTTTCACTCCATGCAAGACAAACGCTCAGATAAAAAGGTTGAATGAAAAGCAACTAAGTCACAAAAATAGTGATTCAAATGTCAAAGAAAACACACAAGGAATAAATAAGGCACTTCTAATAGATGAGTAAAAATAAAGCACACATTAGGGAAAAGAGTAAAATAGACTTTGCCACACGTGACACATACACATCATTTAATGTTCCCAGTCTCTAGGCTCGTGGAATCATCGATGAGAGAGGAGGGTAGGAGAGGAGAAAACGAAGTAGGGAGAGGGAGAGGGAGAGGGAGAGGGAGAGGGAGAGGGAAAGGGAGAGGGAGAGGGAGAGGGAGAGGGAGAGGGAGAAGGAGAGGGAGAGGGAGAGGGAGAGGGAGAGGGAGAGGGAGAAGGAGAGGGAGAGGGAGAGGGAGAGGGAGAGGGAGAGGGAGAAGGAGAGGGAGAGGGAGAGGGAGAGGGAGAGGAGTCCCTGGGGAGATATTTCTTTCAACACAACAACATATTACTGAACTACACAACAACACTAAACAATATGAAACACCACAGGAGATTACACACAACACACACAAATAACATGACACAGTAAAACACACACAGCATACACAAACCTAAACCCCCAAGGACAACTCAAACTAAAATACATTGTACACTACTGTAGCACAAAACACACATGTCCCTGCACACAGCATTCTCATTCAATAATACACACTACATCACATACTAGCACATGCTCTGTAAAATGACAGATGGCATACAAGGTAGCTTGAGACAACACAATGAGAGCATCACCAAACAGAGCTCAGCAGATCTACCAAACGGTTTTAAATACTTCTAGTACGTACAGTAACACAAGGGAGCAGACCACTGAATAATATAGTGGGATACAAAAGGAAGCATTCATCATGAGACAGCAGTACATTACAGAACACAAGAGTACAAAGCAAAGAAGTGAGAGATACATTCAGGAAACATTTAGACTGCGAGTCAACATAGCAACCAAAACACAACCATTGAGAAACACACAGGGCGACACAAAAACGCCTTACATCCACAAATGCTGTACTCTTTTGACACACTTTTCATATTATTCTAATTAGCATAATGGTAATAGGGATCTTTAGAAAACCTACTCTGAGATAAGCTTGTATTAAACCAACCCACCCGCTCTAGCTTAGCTCTGTCTCAATAGGCTGCCTATTTCTGCCCCTGCAGCCGTAATAAGCCCATTCAATAAACCCAGCCTTATCACTGTGGCAGGCGCGCACACACACACACACACACACACACACACACACACACACACACACACACACGTACATGCATGCACACACACACACACACACACACACACACACACACACACGTACATGCATGCACAGGCACAAGCACACATACTGTATGTACACACACACACACACATACACAGATAGGCACACACACAACCACACACACAGGAACAGAACAAATAATCCCATTGTCCTGAATACAGATCAAAACAGGCTATGCTGTTTATCTTCTACAATACTGCAGATGAGTCAAGGAGATTATGACATCATGTAGTATAATATTATACCAACACTTTGTGGTGGAGAGGTAATAGCATTATTATTGATTTCAGAATGCAGTGATTTCTGGAGTCATCAGACATTGGAATGCATGCATTGTTCTTTTTATTTCAGGTGACTGCAGTGTTTAGTCAGATGATGATGAATAGGTGAGGTAATCTTGTGTTAACTGATTTGGTAATCTCTCATTCATTCCAGGCAATGTGAAGGGGAAGGCTGGATGGGTATTAAGGGTGAGGCAATAATATAAGATCCAGACTATGTGATGTTAACAGATGGTTGATTAGTACTACTTAGTATTGGGTGTCTGTGTTAGTGTTATATGGTCATTGGGACATTGGTTTAAACAAAGCAAGCCCTTTATGTCCTCGGTGTGTCAGTGCATCGTTTCATGCTTGAGGTGCTTAGATATTGACAATAGCCTACATACAGTAGGGAAGATATATACAGTTGAAGTCAGAAGTTTACATACACTTAGGTTGAAATCATTAAAACTCATTTTTCAACCACTCCACAGATTTCATGTTAACAAACTATAGTTTTGGCATCTACTTTGCGCATGACACAAGTAATTCTTAAAACAATTGTTTTGCAGACAGATTATTTCACATATAATTCATTATATCACAATTCCAGTGGGTCAGAAGTTTACATACACATAAGTTGACTGTGCCTTTAAACAGCTTGGAAAATTCCAGAAAATGATGTCATGGCTTTAGAAGCTTCTGATATGCTAATTGACATCATTTGAGTCAATTGGAGGTTTACCTGTGGATGTATTTCAAGGCCTACCTTCAAACTCAGTGCCATCATGGGGAAATCATGGGAAAATCAAAGAAATCAACCAAAGAAAAATGTGTAGACTTCCACAAATCTGGTTCATTCTTGGGAGCAATTTCCAAACGCCTGATGGTACCACGTTCATCTGTACAAACAATAGTACGCAAGTATAAACACCATGGGACCACACAGCCATCATACCGCTAATGAAGGAGACGCGTTCTGTCTCCTAGAGATGAACGTACTTTGGTGCGAAAAGTGCAAATCAATCCCAGAACAACAGGAAAGGACCTTGTGAAGATGCTGGAGGAAATAGGTACAAAAGTATCTATATCCACAGTAAAACAAGTCCTATATCGAAATAACCAGAAAGGCTGCTTAGCAAAGAAGCAGCCACTGCTCCAAAACCACCATAAAAAAGCCAGACTACGGTTTGCAACTGCACATGGAGAAATGTCCTCTGGTCTGATGAAACAAAAATAGAACTGTTTGGCCATAATGACCATCGTTATGTTTGGAAAAAGTGGGAGGCTTGCAAGCCGAAGAACACCATCCCAACCATGAAGCACGGGGTGGCAGCATCATGTTGTGGGGATGCTTTGCTGCAGGAGGGACTGGTGCACTTCACAAAATAGATGGCATCATGTGCGAGCAAGAGCAGCCACATCTAGGAGCAACAACAGCTCAGCCGCGAAATCATAGACCACACAAGCTCACAGAACGAGACCACCGAGTGCTGAAGCGCATAAAAATTGTCTGTCCTCGGCTGCAACACTCACTACAGAGTTCCAAACTGCCTCTGGAAGCAATGTCAGCACAAGAACTGTTCGTCAGGAGCTTCATGAAATGGGTTTCCATGGCCGAGCAGCCGCACACAAGCCTAAGATCACCATGTGCAATGCCAAACGTTGGCTGCCGCCATTGGAATCTGGAGCAGTGGAAACTTGTTATCTGGAGTGATGAATCACACTTCACCATCTGCCAAAACCTACCTGCCCGAATGTATAGTGCCAACTGTAAAGTTTGGTGGAGGAGGGATAATGGGGTGGGGCTGTTTTTCATGGTTCGGGCTAGGCCCCAGTGAAGTGAAATCTTAACACTACGGCATACAATGACATTTTAGGCGATTCTGTGTTTCCACCTTTCTGGCAACAGTTTGGGGAAGGCCCTTTCCTGTTTCAGCATGACAATGCCCTCATGCACAAAGCGAGGTCCATACTGAAATGGTTCGAGATCGGTGTGGAAGAACTTGACTGGCCTACACAAAGCTCTGACCTTAACCCCATCGAACACCTTTGAGATGAATTGGAACGCCGACTGCGAGCCTAATCGTCCAACATCAGTGCCTGACCTCACTAATGCTCTTGTGGCTGAATGGAAATAAATCCCCACAGCAATATTCCAACATCTAGTTTAATGCCTTCCCAGAAGAGTGGAGGCTGTTGCCCATAACTTTGGATAGAGATGTTCAACGAGCAGGTGTCCACATACTTTGGTCATGTAGTGTGTGTATATATAGCCTGGCAGATTGTGCTTGTGCAGTAAGGTGTGTGAAGACTCTGCTGGCTGATCTGGCTTCTTGGACTGTTTTGGCCTATTTCCTGTGAGGAGTTCCAGACATGGTGATGATTACATCACATGATTACATCAGCGTTTCAGCAGGCTGTTTCCTGTCTGAGTGTTCCGCTGGCTGGCCCATGTGACGCCTTCTTCCTATATGCAGCGATGACTCACTGATATCACCCGGACCAGACTACCTGTGGGGATGACGGACCAAACCATGTTGCCTGTTCGAGAAAAGTCGAGAAAAAGTGGTGTAGGTTGATAAAAATCAACAGAACATTCACTTTTATTTTTTGCCAAATAAACACTAAAAACGCTTAAAAATCCAACTGTCATTAGCTTCATATTCAGTGATTTGTCCACTCCAGTAAATTGTTTTCCAGCGATGTGCGATGACGGTGAGATTAAGTGATGCTATCAGGTGAGAATGTCCTGAATGACTGTGTTCCCTCTCATCTCCACTCCCAGCCCGCCGTGGCCCGTGTCTCTAGCGTAGAAGATGCTATCATTGCTGATTGGATCTGGGTCTGAGTTCCAAATGACACCCTGTAGAGAGCACTACTTTTGACCAGTGCTGTAGTAGTGCACTATATAGGGAATAGGGTGTGATTTAGGATGCAGCCCTACCGTGTCCTCTACAGTGTCCCCGCTCAACAGTGTCCCCGTGCAGCAGACACCCCGTCCCTCTCTCCTCAGCAGTCCCCCTCCTGTCCTGTCCTGTCCTGTCCTGTCCTTAAGTCTTAATTAGGAAGATAGTATCAGGGGGGGCCTGCACTGGCCAGACCGAGCCTGTCCTCAGCATATCCTCCCATTGATTATGTACCACGGCCAAGAGGAGAGGGAGGGAGGGAGGGAGGGAGGGAGGGAGGGAGGGAGGGAGGGAGGGTGATAGTAACGAGGAGAAAGGAATGGGTTGATTCAAATGGAGGAGGATGTAAGAGAGGGGAGGAGTAAAAGAGGAGAGGCATTGTGACGAAGGGAGAGTTGGGAAAAGAGGAAGACAGATAAGAAAAAAAATGGAGTGTGATGAAGAAGGAGAACAAAAAGACAGAGAGAGACAGATAAAACAGAGGGGAAAGTAGGGATGAAGTGAATGTGAAAAAATAGGATCAATGGATAGAGAGATTGTGGAGGTTAAAGGAGTGGAAAGCTTTTCCTTCCCCTCCGGATCCAGTCAAATCCATAACCCATCCGGTCTTTGAAGTAGCAGGGATCAAAGTTATTGTAAGGGTGCGTCCAAATGGCATGCTATTCCCTATATAGTGTGCTAGTTTTGACCATGGCCTATAGGGGTCAAAAGTAGTGCACTATATCAGATTATGGTGCCCTTTTGGATGCAGCCTACAGTATATACAGTGGGTGAAATAAGTATTGAACACGTCACCATTTTTCTCAGTAAAAATATTTCCAAAGGTGCTATTGACATGAAATTTTCACCAGATGTTGGTAACAAACCAAAACAAATACGTTCAGAAAGTAAGTTATGTGTAATAATGTGAAATGACACAGGGAAAAAGTATTGAACACATGAAGAAAGAGAGGTGCAAAAAGGCATGGAAAGCCATGACAACAGCTGAAAACAATCCAGCCCCCTGTCAGTGCAAATTAATATCAGCTGGTTCAGTCCCAACTGATGGCCTACAAAAAGGTCTCATTGCCAAGGTGTCACACAAGACACATCTCATGATGGGTAAAAGCAAAGAGCTGTCTCAAGACCTTCGCAACCTAATTGTTGCAAAACAAAATGATAGGCGCATTTCTAAGCTTCTGAATGTTCCAGTGAGCACTGTTGGGGCCATAATACGGAAGTGGAAAGACAATCATTTCACCATAAATTTGCCTCGACCAGGTGCTCCTCGCAAGATTTCTGACAGAGGAGTGAAAAGAATAATCAGAAGAGTTGTCCAAGAGCCAAGGACCACTTGTGGAGAGCTTCAAAAAGACCTGCAATTAGCAGGTACTGTTGTCTCAAAGAAAACAGTAAGTAATGCACTCCACCGCCATGGCCTGTATGTACGCTCACCACGCAAGACTCCATTGCTGAAAAAAAAGCATGTTGAAGCTCGTTTAAAGTTTGCTGCACAACATTTGGAAAAGCCAGTGAAATACTGGGAGAATATAGTGTGGTCAGATGAGTGCAAAAACACCATACCAACAGTGAAGTTTGGAGGTGGGAACATCATGGTGTGGGGCTGCTTTTCAGCAAATGGTACTGGCAAACTTCACATAATTGAAGAAAGGATGAATGGGCAAATTTACAGAGACATTCTTGACAAAAATCTGCTTCCATCTACCAGGATGATGAAGATGAAACGAGGGTGGACATTTCAGCAAGACAATGATCCCAAACACACAGCCAAGGAAACTCTCAATTGGTTTCAAAGAAAGAAAATAAAGCTGCTAGAATGGCCCAGCCAATCACCTGACTTAAATCCCATTGAAAATCTATGGAAAGAACTGAAGATCAAGATTCATAGAAGAGGCCCACGGAACCTTCAAGATTTGAAGACTGTTTGTGTGGAAGAATGGGCCAAAATCACACCAGAGCAATGCATGCGACTAGTTTCTCCATACAGGAGGCGTCTTGAAGCTGTCATTACCAACAAAGGCTTTTGTACAAAGTATTAACTAAATATCAGTAAGTGTGTTCAATACTTTTTCCCTGTGTCATTTCACATTATTAATTTCTGAACTTATTTGTGTTGGTTTCTTTGTATGTATGGATTACTTGGGTTGTTACCAACATCTGGTGAAAATGTCATGTCAATAGCACCTTTGGAAATATATTTACTGAGAAAAATGGTGACGTGTTCAATACTTATTTCACCCGCTGTATATGTCTTTATATTAGCTCTTTTCACAGGTAAGATAAAGCACGTGGGCCATAAACACCATTAATCTATCTATTCAAGTTGAATCAGGTCTATCACAAAATCAATAGACAAACAATATACTTGAAGACAACTGGGAAAAAAATTGATTTGTTTACACTGAAATCTGAGTTGAAACCAGTCTCTCTCTCTCCCTTTCTCTCTCTCTCCATTTTTCTCTCTCTCTCTCTCTCTCTCTCTCTCTCTCTCTCTCTCTCTCTCTCTCTCGGGTGGTTATGTAAGTATTTTAATATCTGTGTTTAGACTCAGCCTCTGGCTGTCAGCCAGGTATCGTTTTTATTTTAGACCCACTACTGTAGCACAGCTGACTGTACATTCAGCCCCAGTGGCCCCTGGGCGAGAGATGGCGGCCATGTTTTTCTTCTTTCCCAACAGCCTGAGGGAAAAAAGGTCAGATCCATGACTGAGCACTTTTTGCTGTTTATCAGTGAACTCCTTTCTGCAGACATAACAACAGCATTCCTTATTGTCCAGAGATCCTATTTATGGAAGATGGTAAGAGATACACTCAATAAACTCAATTGAAAAAAACTGTGTACGTGTGTGTGTGTGTGTGTGTGTGTGTGTGTGTGTGTGTGTGTGTGTGTGTGTGTGTGTGTGTGTGTGTGTGTGTGCGTGCGTGCGTGCGTGCGTGCGTGCGTGCGTGCGTGTGTGTGTGTATGTGTAGACTGATGTTGAGGGGCGGGGGGTTGAGGGAAAAATTGCTTTCACTGTGGCAGAGTTGGCATGATGCCTTTTTTGAGTTTCTGTCGTTTTTTCTCTCTTTATTCTGCGGGAGGGACGTCGCTTGGAGAGTAGTGGAATTTAAAAGGCCTGCCACCCTGCTCACAATGGGCCATGTCAACAAATATTAAATGTCACAGGAGGGATGGGAGGAAGAGTATTTTTTTCTGTATCTCTTTCTCTTTCTGTTTCTAAGAGTATGTCTCTCTCTCTCTCTATCGCCCCCCCCCCCTCTCTCTCTATCTCTCGCTCTCTCTTTCTCGCTCCCTCTCACTCTCTCTCCCTCTCTCTCTCTCGCTCTTTCCCTTGTCTCCCTCTCTCTCTCCCTTCTCTCTCTCTCTCTCCCTTTATCTCTCCCTCTCTCTCTCTCTCTCTCTCACTCTCGCTCTCTCTCTCTCTCTCTCTCTCCTTTTATCTCTCCCTCTCTCTCCCTCTCTCTCTCTCTCACTCTCGCTCTCTCTCTCTTATTCAACAGGCTACTACACCTAAAAGTGTTTCCTTTCCCCTCCTTCAGTCCCATGCTCTCTCATCGATCACAGTCTGTGGGTTTCATTAAAATCACATTAACCACTATGATTAGAGATCTACCAGCAGCATCATTAGTAGGTAGGGAGATATCTGTAATGGTGACTTAGACTTTCAATAATATCAGAACTTATGTCCTACAAAATTATTCTAGAACAAAAAGTAATAGATTGAATCAGGGAACTGAACTCTCTTCTCCCCTCTCTCTTTCTTTCTTTCTATCTCCCTTGTCAAATTCAAATTCAAATTCAAGATGCTTTATTGGCATGAAAAACATTATTTCAATATTGCCAAAGCAACAGTGTATACAATATACATTGTAATAAAATAATAAAGAATAACAAATAATAATATAAAATGGTAGTAAAAAATAACAACAATAAAATGTTAACAGTAAATAGTAGAAATATAATCAATATAAAAGGCTAAACATGGAAAATGAAACTATAACTAACTACCTATTTAGGATAATAATCACAAAATAATAGTAATAACAATAATACCACTAATAATTATAATAGCATTGTCTTCTCTCTCTCTCTCTCTCTCTCTCTCTCCATTGTCTTCCATTTTCCATTCCTCTCCTCCCCCCCCCGTCCCCGTCCCCCCCGTCCCCGTCCTCACCTTGTCATTTAGCTTTTGACATTCCCACTGAGGCAGTTGGCAGGAGACAGAGCCTATTGCCCATCCGCTGAGCTGGAAGATGTCACAGCGAATCAATCACCGCACCACCTATCCTCAGCCGCACCGACACACCAGATCTGACTAGACACTCTCCAAGAACCCTGGCTTAGCCTGGCCATTAGAGCCACATCAGTATGCCCTACACAACTTGTTAGTTTAACATGCAGAAGTTTTGCAGAGTGCTGGATGTTGTCTCCATTTAAATGAGGTCCTCCATTGTTGTTGGTCAATAGAAAGGAGAGTTGTAGAGATTAGACTAATAGTATGTCATCAACCACAGGGATGTAGTCCAGTTCACCTCTCTGCCCCGACTAGGGTTGCAAAACTACTGGTAATTTATCAAAGTTAACGTAATCTTCAGTAATTTTGATAATTAACAGAAAATCTATTGTAATTTTGGTAATTTATACTTAGAAAAGGTTTTCTAATTTATTATATCTGTGTCCATATTGTCCATGAGTTTTGAGTAGATAGACCATATGGTTCAAGAGCAAATAGTCTAATTAATGAAAACAGCATCTAATCAACAATGGTGTCATTTTTTATGAACTCTGCAACTCTTCCAACTTTTGACATTTTCACAACTTCCACCGGTTTGACACCAAAACATTGACAACAAATACATATTGACATAGTAACAAATATAAAAGTGTGAAAAAATATGTACAAAAAGGATATTTCATTCTGAAACCCTCATATTAAACACAAATGGTATTCACTAAGTTGATGGTTTATATTTAGGATAATGTATTATATTGTGATTTTAATTTTGGCCTCCCAAGTGGCGCAGCTGTCTAAGGCACTGCATCTCAGTGCTAGAGGCGTCACTACAGACACCCTGGTTCGAATCCAGGCAAAACTTTGAAGGTTTCCAGTAATATACCCTCCCTTTGCAACCCTAGCCCTGACACACACTCACAGACTGCCAAGAGACAAGAAAGAAGACACACATGGACACAGAACATTCTGCTCTGATCTCTGAGTATCCTGGCCTTTAGTGATCTGTGTATGAGAAAGAGAGAGAACCTACTGCTGTCTCTCTGCCCTGTGTGTGGCCTGTCTCCTCTTTGAGCCTTGTCTCTCTCTGTCCACTTAGCTAGTATCTATCTGTGTCATCTGTGCTACTCAGGTGACTGGGGACTGGCTCAGTCAGATCCTAGTGTTACTGTGTGCGGTAACCTGAGGATTTGGTTTGCAGTGGCCTGGGTTATATGTAGTGGTCTATAGTAGGGGTATACAGGTTGTATGGGCCACAGTGTGTTGCCTTCTCTACAGAATCACCATGGAGACCAGCTGGTGTAGCCTTGAGACCGTTTCCAAGGTGACTGGTGCACCGCGGGCACTGATCCGTGTGATGTTACATTAATCAAACTGCAGGAGCCTGCTCACACCAAACGGAACACACTTATCGCTTAGTCTCTCTCACACACACACACACACACACACACACACACACACACACACACACACACACACACACACACACACACACACACAGTTAACAAGTTATAAATGCATCAATGCCCACATATAATTTTGTACAGTACACTAAACACATACATGGACACATACAGGGTCTCAGACACCCATGTGTCACATCTCTCTCTAGATCAGTGGGGCTGTGTGAGTACAGAAGGGAAGACAGAGGGACAGATAAGTGATTTATTATAGATATGTTAGGCATCATGTGTTTTGCTATATATAGTGGTGGTATCCAAGGTGATTGCACATGCCACGTTTAGATCTTTCATTCATCACACCAAGCCCCTAACACTAATGCTCTCTCTCATCACGCTCTCACACCCCACTGAGACTGAGAGAGAGAGGGGTGGGGAGAGAGAGGGGGGAGGCGAGAGGGAGAGAGAGAGAGTGAGATGATGGGTTATAATGAGAAAGAGAGAGTGAGAGATAAGGAGAGAGAGAGTGAGAGGAAAAACAAAGAAAGGGAGGAATTAGAGAGATGAAAAAGAACTAAGGGGTAGAAAGAAGGGAGGGAGGGAGGGAGGGATGTGGATGCACAACACACTGATGGCTTTTATGGATTCTCCTGTTCGTTTCGAGCTGGATCTCTTACAGATTTATAGGTTTGAAATTACATTAAAGTGCCACAGTTGACATAACATACTGTCGTCAAGAGAGGCAGAGCTGAAGTTTGCTTCTCATAAGCCGGCCCATAAATATCCGAATAATGTCTGCATATGGGTTCTTCTTATCTCCCAGATCCCTATGGGTCAAAAGTAATGCACTATATAGGGAATAGATTTGGGACACACAGCAGACTCATTTGCTTCTGTTTCAGATGGGAAGAAGTGAAGGCGACAAACCACTGTGTAATGGCTGATCTCTTATCTAACCTTGGCTCTCCCTGTGCTAAAATATTTTTTTTCCCTTATACCTGGCCTTTATCTGTATGGCTGGAGATATATGGCAGGTTGGATGCTGATTCTGCCTTTGGTACATCCATGCACTGTTGTATGTTGTGTGTCGAGCACTCTATAGGTGCCCATAAACACTGTTGTATGTTGTGTGTGTGTGTGTCGAGCACTCTCTAAAGAGAGAATACAAATAGCTCCACATTATTCAAATGTAAGCGTCCCCTGGGCAGAAGGGCCACATCCTTAGTGTCACACAGTAATGACAAATTATATTGCAGCTCTCCAAGTTTCTGTCGTCCAATGAGACGCCGCAGTTCTAGGTGTTTATCGCTTTTCGCTTTAAAGTACCTTTGCTATCTGTCTGGGCCTCTTCAGGGCAGGCTAATACATACATATTGCATATTGACACACACTCTCTCACACACACACACACGTTGCCCATTTAAATCAGACCACTAGACTACCTACTTTATACGTAATGGATCTATTTGTAGTGGAACAAGGGGCCTGGGGAAACTGTTGTCTTTGCAGACACGTAATGAAGGTCCTGTGACAAACAGGGCCATTCTAAACTGACGGAGAAAGCTGCAACCGAGGTTATTGGGTCTCACGTCCTTGTGCCTGGCCTCAAGGCTCTGGCTGTGTGTTTTATCTCATAGCTGCTTAGAGGAAGACCTCTGCTTAAGCCAAGGTCTTATCTTTTACATAACTGTCTGGTACTCCGCCGGCTACACGGACTGCCATGTCAGCAACCCTGATCACCCCTAACTATCTGGTCCGGAGAGAGGGATGAGGAGGGGATTGGAGGGAGGGTTTTTTCCTCATTTAAATACCTGAAATTACCCCTAGCTTAATCATACGATCTATGGTTTAATCGCCCTCTCACAAGATTGGCATGTGTTGTTGCGATTGAGTTCCTGCCCTCGTTGTGTGGTGATGCAACACATTTCTGGGAATCTTAGTTTGGGTTCTCTTTGATCCATGGCATTGATGCGCCGTTACATGAGGCAAGTCTGAGTTACGTGAGGAAAGGCTCAGCACTATGTAATACACAAGTCTGAGTTACATGAGGAAAGGCTCAGCACTATGTAATACACAAGACCAAATGAGGCAACAGTGAATCTAAGGGGAGGGAATTGTTCCGAGGCTCACTGCTACATTGCTTACAGATCAATATGCATTACCAAAACCAAAGTTTTGATGATATCGTGTTAATGTTATGGTTGATGTTATGGGAGAGTTTGATGAGTTGATAGGCCTTGTTGAAGGCTGGATAACGGGCTGAACCATGTCGTCAGAGCTTTCAGGAAGAGAGAGAGACAGAGAGAGAGAGAGAGAGAGACAGAGAGAGAGAACTCCCAGCAGACTGAGCCCAGATTATATTCTGCCCAGGTTTCTGACACAAGCTCAGGATGAGTTCCTTATCGTTCCTGACAGGACTTTGTTGCCGTAGCAGTGAGGACGATGCGGCAGGAAGTAGGAGTGATCAAAGGGTGCGGAACATTCACCTAATCACCTCTCTCTCTCTGGAATGGTTTCAGTCTTTGTCTGTCTGCCTCTCTCTCTCTCGCTTCCTCTCTCGCTCTCTTTCTCTGCTATGCCGTCAGCATCCAAACCCAGTGACTTCATTATGCTTATTCAACTCCTTTCTGTTATATGACCATTTCTCTCACTCGATTCTCTCTTACCCATCCTAAAACACTGTTGCTAGGCCGTTCTAGTCTTGTATCTGGCATTGTTGCTAGTTGCTCCACTAATGAGGCTTAAAGGTCACTCCCCTCCTGACCCCAAAGCCCTGGGTCTCTGAGAACATGGATCTGTGGATGGAAGAAAGGTAGAACATGTTCTCTCTCTATCTCATTCATGTGTTTGTTTGCTTGATTGTTGTGTTTGTTCTTTCTCTCTCTCTCTCCCCCCCCCCTCTCTCTCTCTCCCCCCCCCCCCCTCTCTCTCTCCCATCTCTCTTTCTCACTCATTTCCATTATCTGCCATGTGTAGCAGTGACTTCTGTCCCCCATTTAGAACCATTCCAACTCTCTCCTTACTGTGAAATTGTATTTCTGTGACTCAGCTGTTGAACCAGAAACACTCTATTTTTCTGCATCACTGCTTATTTTTCTCCACTTAAATCCTGACTGCCACCACGCCTCCCCGACACACACCACTTGCATTGGCACACATATCACACACACACTTTTACTGTGGGTCATGGTGTTTCTGGCTGTTATCATTCGCCTGCCTCTCGGTTCCTCCTATGTTGTGTGAGTGGTCATTAGTCTTGGGCCTGGTTCACACCAATGGGAATATAGCCTCTCTCTCTAAACATCCCATGTTTCTACTGTAGGAGTTCTGAGTAGTGGTGTAGCAGTGGAGGCTGGTGGAAGGACCAAATCCTTTGATTTCTAGTGACACCAGCCTCCACAGGTTTGAATACTGGACGACTACTAGCTGTGTGTGACCATTGTGCTGCATTTGACCTTTGGCTGCAGTCCATCATGTTTAAATGGGACATGACAGTTGGTTGTGTGTGGTCGTTGTCTTGTGCAGGTCAATTCCCTTATCTGGACATTAGCATTGGTTCACCTTTCACTTAATCTCCCCGGTGGGTAATATGTGCTGGATTTTACCCTTCATACGATTCCAAGTATCCATATCATATCCATTACAAAAGGGGCTTACGCAAATAGATTGTTCAAATCAAATCAAAGTTTATTGGTCACATACACAGATTTGCAGATGTTATCGCAGGTGCAGTGAAATGCTTGTACCTGTCATGGGAGGTTAAAAGTTAAAAGGATTGGTAATCTCTCTACAGTATATTATGCACACCGACATACACTCCTTCAATGCACATGGCAGTCTTTACACCAACGACCATAATCCACACTATGCATCAATATCATACACAGTGAGATGCATAGATGTTAACCAATGTAAAAAAGTGTGATGATATTTCCATTATCTAATCAAATCACATTTTATTTGTCACATGCGCTGAATACAACTGGTGCAGAATTTACAGTGAAATGCTTGTTTACGAGCCCTTCCCAACGATGTACAGTAAAACATAACACAAATAAAATAGTAACAATACACATGAATACAATAAAATACACATGAATGGAGCTATATACAGGAAGTACCAGATCAATGTGGAGCTATATACAGGAAGTACCAGTACCAGATCAATGTGGAGCTATATACAGGAAGTACCAGTACCAGATCAATGTGGAGCTATATACAGGAAGTACCCGTACCAGATTAATGTGCAGAGGTATGAGGTATTTGAGGTTGGTATGTACATGAAGGCAAGGTAAAGTGACTAGGCATCAGGATAGATAATAATACAAGCAAAACAAAGAACGGTGTAGTAGCAGCAAATGATGAGTGTACAAGTGTGTGTTTGTGTTGTGTCGGTATGCGTGTGTGAACGTATGTAGTTTATGTGAATGTGGGAGGGTTTTGTGTGGGAGAGTTTCAATATAGTGTGTTTGAGTGAGTGTGTATGTGGTGTGTATATATAGTCTAGTGAGTGTGTATATGGTGTGTATATATAGTCTAGTGAGTGTGTATATGGTGTGTATATAAAGCCTAGTGAGTATGCGTAGGGCCAGTGCAAGATAGTCAGTGCAGATAGTTTGGGTACCATTAATTTACTATTTATTAGTCTGGCTATTTAGCAATCTTATGGCTTGGGGGTAGAAGCTGTCTCAGAGCCTGTTGGTCTGAGAGACGATGCTCCGGTACCATTTGCCGGACGGTACCAGAGTGAACAGTCTATGGCTTGGCTGACTGGAGTCTTTGGCAATTTATCCATTGGAGCAGTACTCGTATTAGTAATCAATGGAGGGCATGTAGGATCTGTAATAATAATTAAGCTACAAGAGGGACAAGTGTTCCCGCGAGGTCTGGTGATAGAACGCTCTTACAACTAAGAACCAATCAGCCTTCTCCGTCCTGTTAGCCACCAGTTAATTCCTGCGTCAGCAAACTAACCTTGGCCGGTCGATCACAGAGCAGTCAATAGCTGTTGATTTCTTACTCCAGCATCAAACCACACTCTCTTTCTATTTTTCTCATCCTCCTCTCTCTATCTATTTCAGGTAATCTGTTCATTCCCTGATTGGGAGAAGAGAAAAGTCTCATTTCCCCAGTGTGTCTCTCTGACCAGTGTCTGTACGTGATGGGTCTACTATGGATCTGAGGTTGGGCAAGTAGCCCACTCTTGCAGTCTGTGCTCGTCTTTTCTGCTCTGCTCTTGGTAAATCATCTTATTTATCTGGCCTTGGCTCATCTAGTGTGGTCTGATCTCAGTTTGTCTAGTTTAGTCTAGTTGTTGTTGTTGTTGTGGGATCTGCTTAATAGATTTCCCCTAAATCTGTGATGTGGTGAGGTTGGACCGAGGACCAGAGAAGAGACCAGACGAGGAATTAGTGGCTGAGGATAAACATAAATACTTTACTGAGAAACGGTAACCGACAGATCACAGTAACACTGAAGAAAACAACAACCACTAAGTCTAGAAAACTCACTCAGGAGACAAACGCTCACGGCAAACTATTTAAGCTTCTGAAAAGGACAACAGAAAATACACCTCTTTTAACAGGGAAATCATCATGAGTAAATAGGACACACCTGAGTGTCATTAATGTATCTAGGACGGTCTCTGGCGCCATCTGGTGACAGGTGGAACCATGGCCAAATCTCTACAGTATGTATCTCTGCCTGGGGGGGGGGGGGGGGATACAGTATATGGGCACTAAATCAGCCTCATTAATGTGTTGCTGCTATCAGAGCTCTGTGTCTCCCCAGCCACACTGAGCCAGGCCTGGGTAGGATGGGATGGGCCATAACGCTCTCCGTTCTTTCCCAGGGTCTGTATCAGTCAAATAGTACCTGCTGTCAAACACAGAGCTAGCGCCCCACACCCGCACTGCGTCATTTAACATAGACACCAAGGAACAAGAATGAGTCAAACACACGCACTACACTGTCGGTGAGGTTAAGCAAACATTTTCATCTGTGCATTGCAGTCTGTTTACTCATTGTCACTAGGAATATGCTCAAGGTGTCGTCGGTGGCTTTCAGATTTTTTCTTCCTCTGTGTTAGTCTTTGGTACAAAGACACTGATACAGAAGTACAGAGGCAGAGTTAGTGCCAGGTTCAGCCCCGTAGGCTACATACAGTAATTGAACATTTTGGGGGGTGAGGATGGGTTGATTCTCTCTCTCTCTCATGGCTAAACTCCTGGTTCTAGCACCTGAACATTGGTTAAATATTAATACAGCCCTCGAGAGGAGCCAATGTAATTTCTCTCTGCGCTCGGTTGAAAGCGAGGGAGAGAGAGAGAGAGAGAGAGAGAAAGAAGGAAAGGTTTCTGTTCCCTTCCTTATGTTTACCTTTGTCAGGATGTCAGATACAGTGTATAGTATGTTAGGAACAGTGGAGGCTGTTGAATGGAGTCAATGGAGTAAACCACGTCTTTGATGTGTTTGATTCCATTCCATTGACTAAATTTCAGACATTATTATGAGCCGTCCTACCACTGGGTTGAAGTACTGTAGTATTCACTGTTGTGTTTTTGAGAACTGAAGTAGTATTTACACTTTACTATAGTATATAGTAAGGATTTACTAAGTAAGGATCCACTAAGGATTTAGGAGACAAGGAGAGGAGACTCTAGTGCATTGAGACATGTCCTTCCAAAGGGCATAGGGAGCTCTCTTTCCTTGCTTGCTTGGGTAGTGCCAGGCTCTGTTTCCTTAAGTCTCTACCTAGAACCAAGTTATCTCTCTCACACAGACATACTGGTGCTCTGGCTCTAACTGTGTGTGAAGCACAGGTGGTTACAGTGTGTGTTCAGGCTCAAACACTGAAACGATGCAACCAGTATCTCTCTTTGACACACACACACACACACACACACACACTGCAGTACACTGGCCCTAACTGAGTAAGATGTGGAATATCTTTCTCAGACAGACACACATACACGCATGCACGCACACACGTGCACGGATGCACATGCGCACGCACACACACGTATACTTACACGCACAATGTCGATTTGTGTAAACGTACACAGTGTCTTCATACTGTCTTCAACCTCCCATAGTATGCCATATTAGCTGACATTAATATAATTGTTCTATTGTTAACGTTGCGGTTTGTCTCAGGGCTCTTTTTGAAAAGCCATTTCTTCGGTGTGACCACTCCAGCTGCAGGTGTTCCTCTCCCCTCCTCCCATCCCCTCTCAGATGAGAAGAGAATATCTAAAAGCACATTTACATTTTAAAAGCTCCAGAGCTTCTCTCTCAAAAGCCCCTGTCCCTCCTGCCAGTTTAGCCCTTTTCCGCACCGCTCTCCTGGTCCTAAACACTTTAGCTATCCCCATGTAGGGTGTACAATCCCTCCAAAGCACCTAACTTCTAAAATGCCCTCTATTCAACTGTGCCAGGGTTTTTGTGGAGTAAGCCCCTTTATACTCTATGAATATGTAGACAGTCAGTAAACTGAGTCAAAAACACACACACACAGGCTAGGCTGGTGGGCTTTCTGAATCAGAGAGAGGAGATGAATGGGTCTGTGTATCAGCTAGCCACAGCCTGTAGAGCTGGCTGGAGCATGGAGGAGAGGAGATAGGGAGGAGAGGAAAGAGGGAGGAAGAGCTGGATGTAGCATGGAGGAGAGAGAGAGAGAAGTAGGGGGGAATTTGATTGGAGCAAAGCCCAGATTCAGGGCTTGGTTCCTTGCTGTGGCGTGCTGACATGGACGGCCTATGGGGGCAAGGGGGGATTGGAGGGTTAGAGATGTTTGCGGCAGAGACAGCCATTGCACATTGAATCGCATGGCAGATTGCTCATGATCTGCCGGTCTGGGGGATGGGTGGGTCAACGGCCCAGGCTTCAGACCACAGAGACAGGTCTGCTCTGTAGACAGGTCTGGTTCCTCTTATACTGCTACTTACACTGTACAGTCTTAAGATATAGGCCAAAGACATAGGGACAGATTTGTTGAGTATCTCTCTCTCTCTCTCTCTCCCTATGAAGGGCTTCAGTATAATCCTGCATATATAACACACTGTGTGCTTCAAACACAAGACTCTTATAAATCTCTTAAATCTTTGTATTACTGCACTTTCGTGACCAGACTTGGATCCATTGGATTTGATGAAAAGGGAAAGCTCTTCCATCTGGACTTTTTTGGGTTGTGATGTTTGTCTTTGGTTTCGTAATGGATCTTATTGTACCACCATGATTCGTTGGCGTCGCAATACAGCCATCCTATTGGTTATCCAGTGATTTGGTTGGAATATATCCATGTCTTTTCATTGGTATGAAAGCCAACTTCACCCTACACTAAACGACCTGGAACCTGTTGGTGTAACGGTTGAGGTGTTGGGTAAACTGTCGTCCAGGTTTCAAGGTTGGAACTACCCACTGACTTAGCTAGCGTATCATAGTTGGTAGTGAAGGTTTTCACTCATGCAGATGACCTATTCACCACTGGTGTCGCCGTGCAAGCTTGCTACCAATCACTCTCATAGACAAGCATAGCATGCCTGAACTTTCAAACTCTAAATCGAGTTGGAAACTTTCCCTACGCTAATGCGTCTGTCTCGTTCCCTCCATATTTCGGGGAGAGATGGAGCACCCGGGGATAGCATGGGGGGGGGGGGGTTTCCACGGCGACGCCGAGTATTCCTCAGGCTCACCATGGCGATAACCCAGGCAATACAATCAGCCCTCACTTTCCCTGCCCAAATTAGACGGCAAATTCAATTACCATGTACAACAGGAGAGGAAAGGGGTATGAGGAGATGAGAGAGGGAGGAGAGGAGGAAGGAGGAGGGATGCCGCCACAAACACTGAATCTAATTAGCATGGTGTAGACTTTTTTCCTTTCTCCTTTTAGATTTTATTTCTGGAGGGTCTATCCAGGGCTGGTCTTCCCTGAGTAGAATAGAGAGATTGTTACAGAGAGAGTAGTAGAGGGTCCTTACAGGACAATATGGAATAAATGAATAAATGCCCACTTGCGCAAGCAGATGCTCTCATCCAGAGTGACTTCCAGGAGCAATTAGGGTTTTGCTCAAAGGCACATCGGCAGATTTTTCACCTAGTCGGCTCGGGGAGTCAAACCAGCGACCTTTCAGTTACTGGCCCAAGGCTCTTAACCGTTAGGCTACCTGCCGCCACTAGTTTTCTTATAGAAAACTCCTAAGATGTAGAAAAACAGAAGAAAGGAACATTATACATGGGAACCAAGACAAGGTAACTGGTCGATATACATTATGTTCTGAGTCACTGATATAAATCGTCATTATGTGTGTGTGAATGTGAGTGAGGACTTATAGATTAGCAATAAGAGTCTATCACTAATCATAAATGAACCCATTACATCACCAAGGAACATACTCTGTCTGGGAAGGGAGGGAGGGAGGGAGGGAGGTGGTAAAGACTAGAGCCATCTGTGAAAAGTCTCTGATCTTTGCTGCGTGTGTGGGATTGTGTGTGTGTGTGTGTGTGTGTGAGAGTGTGTTTGAGAGCGAGACAGAGAGCCTGCTGCTCCTCTAGGATCGAGCCATGTTCCATTGAGACCTCTCCATTTGTGTGAGTGTTTGACTGTGTACCAAATAGCAAACTGTTCCCTTTATTACTTTTGGTCAAAAGTAGGGAATAGGGTTCCCTTTTTCATTTGTTTTCTATTTATATCATCAGAGCATAAAGGGGCAATCAGCAGTTGCTACATCCATTGTTGGACTTAAATTAATGGCATGTAGCCATTGATTCTACAACTTATAAATGTCTCATTAACTTAGTGCAACTGTCGTACCCCATCAGAACCCAAAATATAAGTTTGTTTTACTGTTTGTAAACAAAGAAATGTAAACAAACATTATATAGCCTCAAAACATGGTTAAAACTATCATTTTTATATCATGGATGGTCTGTTCTTGCATCTTTGAGAGTGGTTACATATCTCCAGCGTCATCCGTCAGCTTTTTACCAAACCAGGTTTCTACTGCTGATTGCGGCTTTTAATGATCACTGTGATCAAATCTTTTTAATCTTTTAGGTAACATCCCTCCCTCCTCCTCCTCCTCCTCCTCCTCACCCTCCTTATTGCCTCGTCTCTTCAGTTAAACCCTGGCCAGACCAAACAATGAAACAAACACAGTGATTTCAGTTAAACCCTGGCCAGCCCAAACAATGAAACAAACACACTCATTTCAGTTAAACCCTGGCCAGCCCAAACAATGAAACAAACAGTGATTTCAGTTAAACCCTGGCCAGCCCAAACAATGAAACAAACACAGAGATTTCAGTTAAACCCTGGCCAGCCCAAACAATGAAACAAACACAGTGATTTCAGTAAAACCCTGGCCAGCCCAAACAATGAAACAAACACAGTGATTTCAGTTAAACCCTGGCCAGCCCAAACAATGAAACAAACACAGAGATTTCAGTTAAACCCTGGCCAGCCCAAACAATGAAACAAACACAGTGATTTCAGTAAAACCCTGGCCAGCCCAAACAATGAAACAAACAGTGATTTCAGTTAAACCCTGGCCAGCCCAAACAATGAAACAAACACAGAGATTTCAGTTAAACCCTGGCCAGCCCAAACAATGAAACAAACACAGTGATTTCAGTAAAACCCTGGCCAGCCCAAACAATGAAACAGTGATTTCAGTTAAACCCTGGCCAGCCTAAACAATGAAACAAAAACAGTGATTTCAGTAAAACCCTGGCCAGCCCAAACAATGAAACAAACACAGTGATTTCAGTTAAACCCTGGACTGCACGCATGTGGGTACAAAATCTCAGCTTATGTCACAACAATAGCCAGTTTGTCCCAAGGTCACCCTGGAGTTAAAATGTGTGTCATGCATACCAGATGTGATCCACTGGGATGTGACACAGTACTCTTCTCTCTGACTAGACAGATCTCTCTCAGTCCATTACATGAGGATGTTATACAAGCTGCCTGCCTGAGAGGTCCACAGCTCTGTTCTATATGGGCATGGGTGTTTAGAGCTTCTAATGTTTAATATGTGTTGTAAACGTTTTACTAACTTTATAGTGTGTGTGTGTGTGTGTGTGTGTGTGTGTGTGTATTCTGTCCTCCGCGTGCGTGTCTGGCACGAATTGAAAGATAGCTAAACAAAGTCGGAGTAGTCGCAAAAAGGCTTTACTCTGTTGACGTTTTCCTTCTTATTTTGTGAAACTGAAATTACAAACAAAGGATGCACTTATAATCATGCCAATTACAACACAGGATATACATGTAAATAGTGTAAATACTGTATAAGTAACTACATGTAGATAATGTAAATACTGTAAAAAGGTAAGTAAAACAATGACAAAAAGCTATGCTAATGAAGTAACATACGGAGTGTTAATGCTACATAAACACAGTGATTTGTTTGTGCTAAATAGTGCCACAAATCTATCGATTTTCAAACAATAAATGTTGCTAGCAGATGTTCATAACTGAAATACTCACAAGCAAAGCTTCTCCAAGGCTTAACACAAGAAGATGGTTAAAGATACAAAACTTTCTATAGAAGGAAACTATTGTATGCTTGCAGCATGTTTTCTGAATGACAAAATGGTTGACCTGCAAACTCTGACCTGTGTCACATGACAATTAGAACCAATGACAAACTTTAGTGATTACTGAACTGTGTGTGAGAGAGAGAGAATGTTTGATTATCAGGTATCAGGACTTGGGTAATGGCGGGACACACAGATATGAACAGTGTTTGATTATCAGTAACCTTATCTTTATTGCAATTAATATAGTTATTTAATGATTGTATTATCAGCATAAATGTTGAGTACAGCTGTGAACACAGTGTAATCAGAATAACTCTATCATATCCCAAAGCTTTAGTGTAAATATATGAATTATATTATATATTACGATATTATATACATTCACACTGATGTCACCTCTCTATCAAAACAGCTGGTATCATCTGAAAGCTCTTTAAACATACAAGCTTTTGTGTATACTGTATACTCTTTGTACAGTTAGTATACGAAACAGAATGTTTCATCTGACTACACAGTGACAGAAAACACATAATGAGGGTGGTTTTGAAAAACTGAACTTTGATGTTCCATTACTAACAATGCCTCTACAGTACTTTAGTCATTTCTACTTTAAATAGACCTATTGAATGTGTTCTCTCTCTGTAGTGGGTTCTTTTCAGATAACAAGGGCGTAAGTACGTGTGTGTGTGCTTGTGCGTGTGTGTGTGTGTGTGTGTGTGAGTGAATGAACAGTTCTGTATGTGAAGGTGATACAAGGTGGTTTGTCCTCTGATCAGCTCGCCTCATGACGAGTGACTAACACACACACATGAATTATACTAACAAGACTATCAGCAGATGGACTGGGAGAGAAAGAGGAAGAGAGAGGGGGAGATGAGAGAGGGAGAGTGACAGAGAGCTGGAAAGAGTGGTATTGATGGGGAGAGGGAAAAAGAGAGCAAAACGTGACAGAGCGAGATGAAAAGAAAGCTATGTCAACACCTCTGGCTGTCTCACATCCGTACGTTGACTTAGTTCACGGATCTATACGACCTTGTCTGCTCTTAAGGGCTTTAGCTTAAATTATATACAGTACAAGCGACAACCATCAGATTCGGTTCCAACACCACCAGACCCAACTCATCAGAAAGCCCCCACCACATGACCCAACTAGCAATTTCGATCAGTCAGACGTGGTCCTGATGCAAAAAAAAGGGGCGGGTCCAGGGGGCGTTTGTTTGTTTACGGTTCGAATCAGCGTTTGATAATTTGTCATGTTTCCCTAAGCGGAACGATGTGTGCATGCATGTCATTTGTTAATTGGACAGAAATGTTCACTTTAAATCCATCAATGATCATGGAGTATTACTTAATTGTCTTAATCTCCACATTTTTATTTTCGCTGGTCTTCCAACAACATGCTGGAGAAAACGGTGCAATAACCTCTCTAATAATTGCACAGTGAATAGGGTAGACACAGGGCCGTAAACCAGGGTTTGAGTTTTATTGAGGTCCGAGTTTTATAGAAAGTTAAAGCTCATTTTACTGCATTTCTATACAATTAATCAACTAAAATGCGACTTAGCTGGTCAACAGCAAAAACAAGCAGCAATGACCCCAGCCTTGGCTGATATAGGTTCATTCTGTTCAGTACATCTACAAACACATAGCCTATTAGCTATATAACTGTAATGTTCAGGGGGGGGGGGGGGGGGGGGCATATGAGAAACTATTCACACTGACATGTAGCATCAGCGACTATTCAGTCAGTTGTAATGATTAATTGAATAAAATCACCAACTCTTGACTTAGATATCACTTTTCTCATTTTTCATAGCGTTCACATTTGTAATCAAGATCATCAATGGAGCACACAGATGATCGTATTATCACATTCACATGAATTATTTGAATATGACGTATAATACAATTCTGTATTAATATCAGTGATGTAGTGGTAAAACTAAATGTGGGTAATGAGTAAACTACAAACTACAGTGGGGGATGGAGACGAACAACCATATTTTATAGAACTGTGTTTTTTGCATTTTTGACTGCATTTTAATGTAGGCCTATAGGGAAGATAGGCCATGTTGAGATATTCATATTAAAAAAATGTAATATATATTTTGTTATTTTAAGTTCCTAACTTGTTTGATAAGATTAGTACAGATTTTCTCAGGGGAACCCACATGGGGCCCTAACCCCATGTTTGGGAACCACTGTTTCACAGGAGTTTGGTGGCACCTTAATTCCGCAGGACAAGCTTATGGTAATGACTGGAGCGGAATAGGTGGAATGTTATCAAATACATCAAACACATGGTTTCCAGACATTATTATGAACCGTCCTCCCCTCAGCAGCCTCCACGGCACTGCACTAACCTCTCTCTGCCTGCTACCTCACTCTCTCTGTCTCCTCTGCTTCTTCCTGCGTGCATTGCAGCCTGCCTCAGCATCACCACTGAGTGCCACGTCGCTGTCTGTCTCAGTAGTCTACTCTCTGTAAAGCAAAATTATTATGAGAATTTAGCAGACTATGTTTTGCTCCTCTGAGGTAGGCTCTTTTTAATGTTAGCTTCTTACTTAATCCTTCTTGCTGGCTTAGTAATTCTAGCCAGAACCTTTCAACGTTACTGCAATATACGTCTCTGCCGGTAGCTAGCCACCTGACTGACCCATCTATAAGAAACTATTTACCAGTTGTGCACTCATTCGCCGAGAGTCGTTTTTTGTCCGTTTGTGGAATGTCTGTAGACACGGCAGTAGTCGCGGAACGTTTTTAAAATTGCCTTTTGTCCAGCATCTTGCAAACACACTGTCAGCAGCGTCTCTAATTGCCTACTTGACGACTCCGACTCCGAGCTGGGGTAGTTCATTTCACGTCTCAGCCGTTTGAGAGAGTGGCGAATGTGCTGCTAAAGGCATATCCGAGGGATGCAGGCGAACATAACAAACAAACCCGGCTCCTGTTTTGCCAACAAGCTCCCAACATGTCCGAATTAAATTCACATAAGCGACGGTATGGAACTTTTCAGAGTATGCTAGAAGTATACTGAAAAAAAAAAATCTAAACGCAACATGCATCAATTTCAATGATTACAGTTCATATAAGGAAATCATTCAATTGAAATAAATTCATTAGGCCCTAATCTAAGGATTGCACATGACTGGGCAGGGGTGCTGCCATGTGTGGGCCAGGCCCAGCAAATCAGAATGATGTTTTCCCCCCCAAAAGGGCTTTATTACAGACGGAAATGCCTTCAGTTTCATCCGCTGTCCGGGTGGCTGGTCTCAGACAATCCTGCAGGTGAAGAAGCCGGATGTGAAGCTCCTGGTCTGGCGTGGTTACACATGGTCTGAGGTTGTAAGGCCGAAGTTGTAATTCTCAGAAACAATGTTGGAGGCGGCTTATGGTAGAGAAATTAACATTAAATTCTCTGGCAACAGCTCTGGTGGACATTCCTGCAATCAGCATGCCAATTTAGAGTGGCCTTTTATTGTACCCAGCACAAGGTGCACCTGTGTAATGATCATGCTGTTTAGTCAGCTTCTTGATATGCCACACCTGTCAGAAATGTTCACTGACAGGGATGTAAACAAATTTGTGCACAAAATTTGAGAGAAATAAGCGGTTTGTGGATATGGAAAATTTGGGACCAACACTTTCCATGTTGCGTTTGTATTTTTGTTCAATACAAATCTACCCTTATACCTGGGCTCTCAGGGACCCAGGGCTTTCCGTTTATAGGTGATGTGAGGTGAGGCAGGGTCAGCAGGGGAATGGCCTTTAAGTCTCATTAGTGGACCAACAAATAGACCTGCAACCCCTAACAACACTGACAAGACTACTTTTAACATTAGTCCTGTGATATCACACAGTGATATTGCAACATCATAATGCAACATGTTCTTTCTCACATTACAGCCGGTGACATCATCTAGCGAATGACTCACACTCACACCCACACTTTTTTCCCTCCCTCACCAATCAGAACTGGGGCTTCCAAACACCACCCTCCTCCCATTGCCATGCCAACCAGGCTAATTAGAATGACTTAGTGTTCCAAGTTGGCTGCCATGGCCATGGCAAGAGGTCAGGTGATGGATGGCTGTGGGCTCCATTGTTATTTCAGCAGTATCAATAATAGTCAGCATCCTGCACTCATCCCCTAGCTAATGAATCAGAAGTCATAAAACAGTCATCCCCACCCTCTCTCTCTCTCTCTCTCTCTTTCTCTCGTTCTCTCTCTATCTCTTCCTAACTCCTCTTTCTCTCTCTCCACATTCTCTCTCTCTGCTCTCTCTCTCTACCTCGCTAAGCCCTACCTACAGTGAGTCAAATCAATCCCTCTCCCTCTCCATGTTTAAAGACAGTATTAAACCTGAGACCTAAGTGTTTGCTCATGCCTCATCCCACTTCAGTTACCATAGCAGCCAACGCACGCCTTTACCTGATGTGGTAGTCTAGCTCGTAAGAGGCTGAGGTGAAATGAACACTTTTGTTTTATAGGAGCCCCTCAGCCCTTTGTCTTCTGTAACCAGCTGAATGGTAGACTGAATGGGCGGCAGGTAGCCTAGTGGTTAGAGCGTTGGGCCAGTAACCGAAAGGTTGCTGGTTTGAATACCTGAGCTGACAAGGTGAAAATCCTGTCGATATGTCCTTGAGCAAGGCACTTAACCCTAATTTGCTCCAGGGGCTGACCCTGTAGGTAGGCCGTCATTGTAAAAAAGAATTTGTTCTTAACTGACTTGCCTAGTTAAATAAAGGTTAAATATCAAATGAAAATGTTAGTAAAACATGTAAAATGCATGTAAAACCTTGCAAGGCTCAAAACAGGGTCCGATGCATCTGCTTTAGTGCCGTCAGCCACCCAACCGAACGCTTTCATCTAGAATGTAATGCATCTACATCAAGTGCTCATTTTACACTTGTTACCTCAATTATACATCACTCACTGTTATGCAATATACATAATATATTATTTTGTTTAACCTTTATTTAACTAGGCAAGTCAGTGAAGAACAAATCCTTATTTACAATGACGGCCTTCACCGGCCAAACTCGGACGACACTGGGCCAATCGTGCACCGCTCTATGGGACCCCCAATCACAGCCGGTTATGATACAGCCTGGATTTGAACCAGGTTGTCTGTAGTGACACCTCTAGCACTGAGATGCAGTGTCTTAGACCACTGCACCACTTGGAAGCCCCCATAACAGATGGGCAGACAAGCACACACACAGTGTAGAAACACACACACACACACACACACACACACACACCACAGACATGTCATTTCCACTTTAAAATGTCAGACTTGATTTGTCAGACTTGATTTGATTTGCCCTAATGAAAATTGTATCAACTCCTACAAAAATGTTCATTAATTCTAATCAATAATTCACATTTCCTGTTGCTGCAGGGTTATCTTCATGCTGTGATTAGCTGGTCAAATTAAGATAATACATCTGTGCACACACACACACACATACAGTCTGTGGTCGTGCACACACACACACACACACACACACACACACACACACACACACACACACACACACACACACACACACACACACACACACACACACACACACACACAGACACACACAGAGAGCAGAGAGAAGATATATTCTCCATCCCTCCCAGTTGTGACTTTGATGCCAGTCAGCTCAGTATCTCATGAATATGAATGAACTTCCTGTTCTGAGGTGTGCACAGAGCCTGAGGCTCCTCCCCCCTGAGCCCTCTGGGTGGAGGGAGAATAGAGAGAAGGAACAATGAAAGGAGGGGTGATGGTACACTGTGTAAAGGGTTCTACATAGAACTCAAAAAGGTTCTGCCTGGAACCAAAAAGGGTTCTTCAAAGGTTATAGATAGCACCTTTACATCTAAGAGTGTACGTGTACACACACACACACACACACACACACATACTGTAGACACACACACACACTGATATTCTGTAGACACACCCACACACATAGTATACACACAGTGTTTTTCCATTAAGAAATCATGGAACACATTTCCCAGGGAGCTCGCTGTGCAGCTGTTACTGAGTTTCTGTATACCGTGTGTGAGTAGACAGCATGAGAGAATGAGAGAATGAAAGGGTGAAGTGACTTTGGCTTTGTGGAGCTGGGCTTTGGTGACCGGAGTACAATGGCGTATTCTGTTGGTGTGTGAGTGTGTGAGGCCTGGAGCAGTTCCTCTAGTGTGTGTTGGAGCTGAGGACCCATGGTGAGCTCTCCTCTCTAGCTACACTGAAAGGACTCAGTGTCACACACAGACATGTATTCTGACAAGTATATATGTACAGAACAACATGCAGACACACAGAACAGAATGACAAATAGCAGACAAACAGACAGACAGACAGACCTGTCAGCACTAGGCAGTTGTGCAGGCAGCTACAGTAGAGACTGACTTCCAAAGACAGTGAAGCAGAGGGACAAGTACTGTTCTCCAGCTCAGAGAAACTGACACGCACTGTGTAGAGAGGCAGACATGGACCCATGCAAAGAGTCAGATAGACAGACACTGAAAAACACATGAACTGACAAACGTACAGACATTCAGAAAGGAAGACACAGACGCCAGAAAGACTGAGACTGAGAGTGACAGACAGATACTGTGTGTACAGTATGCAGTATTAACTCTGTAGCATCAAGGAACTGCCAAACTGCTTACCCCCCCCCCTCCCCCCGCACCCCCCCTCGAAACCCTGTTTACTTTGATTTCTATTTCCTTGTTTCCTTGTGGAACTAAAGCAGTGTTTATCTTCCCCTGACTGGGTGTGTGCCCTGGAGGCTACACTGTATTCTCTGACCGTTTTTACTACAGAGATTCCCTGTAAACATGCAGTGGTGCAACGGTATATTCCGCCCCCGCACACACAGAAAGGCAGGGGGGGGGGGGGTTTATTGTGGTGCGCTAGGCTGCGGGGCTGTTAAACAGCTGCTGGAGAGGGGAGAGAGGGAGGAAGGTGCCAGTAGCGGGTTGGTTCCCGTCCCAACCTTGTCTCTCTCACTCCGCCGCAGACCTACTGGGTAGTGGGCACACACACACACATACATACACACACACACAGCAGGCTCTTCTGCAGCAAGCTCATTTTTCATCTTAGTTTCTTGTCTTCTCAGAGAGGATGTGGTCTGCGATTGACAGCTATTCCTGGAATATTACCACGATCATCAATGTACCCCTTTATAATCATCAAACTATCATCACCCTCATCAGTACCTTCATAATCATTGGAATCATCTGTTTCCCTGTCAGGTTGTGTTTGTAAAGCACTAGCTCCTTCTTAGTCAGCACGTTACTTCCTGTAATAACTAACCTCTTACTGAAGGGAACACACAAACGCAAACGTTGACAGTTCACTATTACAAATGTTAAGTGTTACAGAGTAGACCTATTTCACTACAATCTTAACTCTGCTAGAACTGTACTGTGCAGAGAACAGACTGTACTGTGTCGCTATCCGCTCCTCTTCCTCTGCACTCTCTGTTCTCCCCTCCTCTCCCTCTCTCCTCAGAATGGAATATTGTAGGAGTGTCTCCAATGTCTTTCTCTCCGTTTCCCTCTCTCTTTCACTCTCTCTCTCACTCTCGCTCTCTCTCTCTCTTTTCTGACATTTTGACAGCTTCAGAAATCGGTTATAGTGTGTTTCCCTCTCAGAGGCTTGCTTGCGGCAGCATTCGGGGTCGTTAGCTAAGGGGGTGCGTTCACTGTTCTCTGTCTAAGGAGCATTGCGTGGTGATGGGAGCTGCGTTCAGGAAGAGCGTGTCTCGGTTTAAGGCTCAGAGATGCTGAAGTGTCAGAGTCACTGGGGGAGATGGGAAATCAGTTTATAGCCTAGAGGAAGAAAAGAGAGGTTAGGGCAGAGACAGACACAGGCACTGCATATACAGGGATGACTAGCGCCATGACGACCGCCATGGGTGCATCATTCAGCACCATGACAACGGTGCTTAGATCACTTGTTTAGAACTCGCTTAGAACTTTGACGTAATCTAATCGTTTTCATCATGATCTTGTGTCGCTGTAGTCCCCATGATACTAGCCCACTGAAACAGTGTGGTTGCTGTGGTTTTGGTCTTTCTTGAGGCATTGCAGCAGAATACAACTGTTTTTCCAATTCGTTTCATCCGCAAATGTATGCATGAAGCTAGAGTCCATATCCACGTTACAACCCAATTCTTGCCGCTCCAGCTCACTTCGGCAATGTTATTATTATTATTATTATTATTATTATTATTATTACTACGGTATCACGACTATTATATCCAGGACTCTCCAGTGGGTTAGTGTAGTGGAGCTTTGCTGCAGGGTTAGGGGGGCTGTGTACTAGTTTATAGAGGTTCATAGACGGGGGTTGAGAAGGCGGTTTCTCCATGGTCCTCTGCTGTATAGGAGACCGTCCTGGGCTCCCTGGTTCATTTGTAGTGCAGGAGGTGCAGTAGAGGAGGAGGAGGAGGCGCGAGGCAGCTTGATCGCCCCCTGTAGAGAGATGAGATGCGGGGCCATTTTTATTGCAGATGGTTTAGCTGGGCTTGTGGCTACTGCCTTAATGAAACAGTGTTATTGCTGTTCTCCATCTAGACTCTCCTTCTAACTGTTTCTTTCCCTGTTTAACGTCCCTGACTTGTTCTTTTGCTCTTTTCATTTAACTTGTCCTCCTTCTCTCCCACTCTCCTCCCTCCATTCATCCTGCTATTATTTTGATCTCTTTGTGTGTGTGTGTGTGTGTGTGTGTGTGTGTGTGTGTGTGTGTGTGTGTGTGTGTGTGTGTGTGTGTGTGTGTGTGTGTGTGTGTTCCAAGGAGGGCTAGGCGTTGTTCGGAGCTGGCCCCTGGGAGAGTAAATCTCAGTTAGTTCACGTCAGCCACCACACCACACCTCACTGTACTGTACTGTACTGTAGCAGCGCAAAACTATGATATACTAGAACCAGGCAGGAGACTGTGTAAATCATAGAAATATGGACCGTCCTACCATCCAGTGGAGCACACTATCACACACAATCACCGCAGCTAGGCAATAGATCATTGGAGTGGTCATTGAATATGATCAGCTTAACCATGTGGAGATCCAGATCTATTCATGTATTACATTAGACTATATTCTATTATATTAGGAAGAGACATGAACTGTAGAAAATGAGTGGTGTGAAATTCTCCTTTAGCGTTCAGTCATTTCACTAAGAGAGGAAGGTACAGTACATCCAGCATACGGACTATCATCAAGAGACTGGTGTCCTACCTACTGCACACTAACACCTGCTGGATACTGTATGCAATGTCTAACCTACCATTGACAGCACAAACTGAGAGTCTAGCTGACTGCATGACTGGAGTCTCCCTATCTGACTGAGGTAGGCACATTTATGAATGACAAGTGTAGTAGGTATTGCATTAGCCAGCGTAAACCCTAGCTTGCCCACATGTCTCTCTATCGATATCTGAGTCTCTCTCTCTCGTTCTCTGATATGAACGTGTGGGCAGACAGAGAGATAATACAGGACCATGAATTGGAGATGCTCTGATACCAGGTCAAAGCTAATCTCCCCAGCCCACTAATAGCGGAGCGTTTGATTGGATGATCTGTCATGGGTGCCGGCGAATCACATCAGTTATAGTGAGCAAGGGAAGCGGACGGGTGGCTTCCGTTATGCAGATAGAGCTGGGGAATGCCGTCGTCTTTAAATCCCTCTCTTTCGATGCCTGAGGGCTAATTTCCACAAAAGGGTGACAGGGTCAGGGGAAGAGGATTTGATTGGGAAAGTATCCCCATAGCATCCCCTCCTCTCCTCGGTTTTAATAAGACTCTCTCAGAGTGTCCCCATAGCATCCCCTCCTCTCCTCGGTTTTAATAAGACTCTCTCAGAGTGTCCTCATAGCATCCCCTCTCCTCGGTTTTAATAAGACTCTCTCAGAGTGTCCCCATAGCATCCCCTTCTCTCCTCTGTTTTAATAAGACTCTCTCAGAGTGTCCTGATAGCATCCCCTCCTCTCCTCTGTTTTAATAAGACTCTCTCAGAGTGTCCCCATAGCATCCCCTCCTCTCCTCTGTTTTAATAAGACTCTCTCAGAGTGTCCCCATAGCATCCCCTCCTCTCCTCTGTTTTAATAAGACTCTCTCAGTGTCCCCATAGCATCCCCTCCTCTCCTCTGTTTTAATAAGACTCTCTCAGTGTCCTGATAGCATCCCCTCCTCTCCTCTGTTTAAATAAGACTCTCTCAGAGTGTCCCCATAGCATCCCCTTCTCTCCTCTATTTTAATAAGACTCTCTCAGAGTGTCCTCATAGCATCCCCTCTCCTCGGTTTTAATAAGACTCTCTCAGAGTGTCCCCATAGCATCCCCTTCTCTCCTCTATTTTAATAAGACTCTCTCAGAGTGTCCTCATAGCATCCCCTCTCCTCGGTTTTAATAAGACTCTCTCAGAGTGTCCTCATAGCATCCCATCCTCTCCTCTGTTTTAATAAGACTCTCTCAGAGTGTCCCCATAGCATCCCCTCCTCTCCTCGGTTTTAATAAGACTCTCTCAGAGTGTCCCCATAGCATCCCCTCCTCTCCTCGGTTTTAATAAGACTCTCTCAGAGTGTCCCCATAGCATCCCCTCCTCTCCTCGGTTTTAATAAGACTCTCTCAGAGTGTCCCCATAGCATCCCCTCCTCTCCTCGGTTTTAATAAGACTCTCTCAGAGTGTCCCCATAGCATCCCCTCCTCTCCTCTGTTTTAATAAGACTCTCTCAGAGTGTCCCCATAGCATCCCCTTCTCTCCTCTGTTTTAATAAGACTCTCTCAGAGTGTCCCCATAGCATCCCCTTCTCTCCTCTGTTTTAATAAGACTCTCTCAGTGTCCCCATAGCATCCCCTCCTCTCCTCTGTTTTAATAAGACTCTCTCAGTGTCCTGATAGCATCCCCTCCTCTCCTCTGTTTTAATAAGACTCTCTCAGAGTGTCCCCATAGCATCCCCTCCTCTCCTCTGTTTTAATAAGACTCTCTCAGAGTGTCCCCATAGCATCCCCTTCTCTCCTCTGTTTTAATAAGACTCTCTCAGTGTCCCCATAGCATCCCCTCCTCTCCTCTGTTTTAATAAGACTCTCTCAGTGTCCTGATAGCATCCCCTCCTCTCCTCTGTTTTAATAAGACTCTCTCAGAGTGTCCCCATAGCATCCCCTTCTCTCCTCTATTTTAATAAGACTCTCTCAGAGTGTCCTCATAGCATCCCCTCTCCTCGGTTTTAATAAGACTCTCTCAGAGTGTCCTCATAGCATCCCATCCTCTCCTCTGTTTTAATAAGACTCTCTCAGAGTGTCCCCATAGCATCCCCTCCTCTCCTCGGTTTTAATAAGACTCTCTCAGAGTGTCCCCATAGCATCCCCTCCTCTCCTCTGTTTTAATAAGACTCTCTGAGTGTCCCCATAGCATCCCCTCCTCTCCTCTGTTTTAATAAGACTCTCTCAGTGTCCTGATAGCATCCCCTCCTCTCCTCTGTTTTAATAAGACTCTCTCAGAGTGTCCCCATAGCATCCCCTCCTCTCCTCTGTTTTAATAAGACTCTCTCAGAGTGTCCCCATAGCATCCCCTTCTCTCCTCTGTTTTAATAAGACTCTCTCAGAGTGTCCTCATAGCATCCCCTCCTCTCCTCTGTTTTAATAAGACTCTCTCAGAGTGTCCCCATAGCATCCCCTCCTCTCCTCTGTTTTAATAAGACTCTCTCAGAGTGTCCCCATAGCATCCCCTCCTCTCCTCTGTTTTAATAAGACTCTCTCAGTGTCCTCATAGCATCCCCTCCTCTCCTCTGTTTTAATAAGACTCTCTCAGAGTGTCCCCATAGCATCCCCTTCTCTCCTCTATTTTAATAAGACTCTCTCAGAGTGTCCTCATAGCATCCCCTCTCCTCGGTTTTAATAAGACTCTCTCAGAGTGTCCTCATAGCATCCCATCCTCTCCTCTGTTTTAATAAGACTCTCTCAGAGTGTCCTGATAGCATCCCCTCCTCTCCTCTGTTTTAATAAGACTCTCTCAGAGTGTCCTCATAGCATCCCATCCTCTCCTCTGTTTTAATAAGACTTTCTCAGAGTGTCCTCATAGAATCCCTTCCTCTCCTTTGTTTTAATAAGACTCAGAGTGTCCTCATAGCATCCCCTCCTCTTCTTTGTTTCTACTCTGTCAGTACTCTGCCTCTCTGTCTCTGGTCTTTCTCTGGTTCTGTCTGGTTGAGTGAGGTTGTATTGTTCACAGACAGTTAAACACATCATACACTCTGGCTATTAACCTGGGATCCATATAAATGAGAGATTAAGAGAATCGTCCAAGTTTCTGCTATTTTCATTTTATCTATGCTTTCTCTTCTAATCTCGCTAACCCCTTGGGTGGAGAACCTCACACACACACACACACACACACACACACACACACACACACACACACACACACACACACACACACACACACACACACACACACACACACACACACACACACACACACAAGTTCCTCCTGAGAGACATTACAATGGTTCACCCAAGTACCATAAGAGAGGCAGTAAAGCCGTGGGTGATAATGAGAGAACTCATTGATGATGATGAGAGAAGAAAGAAAGAGACTGAAATGAAGACAGTCAAAAGATAGAAACGGTTCTGTCAACTGAAGTGGTCTATGGCACACGTGTATGAAGCTGTCGCCATGAGATTTGCGATGGTCACAAGCGTAATTCATAGGATTATTCCTTTGTCTTGGCAGATGGAGATAGTGAGAGGATACAGTCGTGGAGAGAGAGAACGGGGGAGCATAGTGACATCACCCTGTCCATCCCAAGGGTCTGAAGGGAGAATCGGACTAGCAAAGTGTCTGAGTGTCTGAGCGCCGGACGAACGGCAGATTTCAAAGAGAGATGGAGAGAGAGCTCATTTCTCCTACATCTGTCTCCATGCCCCAGAGCCAGACCTATGTGTGTGTGTAATGAAAAGTTTTCTAATCAGGCTATAATCTCTGTTGTGGTAGTGAGAGAGCACACACACAATCAGATACCTACTCACCCAATGTTCAACAGTGCAGTGCCTCCTTGACAGAATAAGCTATCCCTCCTCACTCTCTCTTCTGTCTTGTATTCTCTAGACTCAGACTGTTAATATCTTATCTCCAGTAAAGAGACACACACATATGTCCTTAAATAATACTGTACTCTACTCTGCATGGCAATCTGTGTGGGCCCACGTAACACTACAGCAATAAAACTACTCGCTCTCACTGTCGGCCTTGAAACAATTTGCAGAGACGTGTCTGAAATAGCACCCTTTTCCCTTCATAGGGTACTCATTTAGACCAGAGCCCTAGAGGCCCTGATGAAAAGTAGTGCGCTATATAGGGAATGGGGTGCCGTTTGGGACGCAGCCGCTGTTTACTACCTCAAAAGAAAAACATCTCCCTGCTATGTAGAGAATCTCTGTCGAGGTGCAGTGCTACTTACTGCTCACCCAATTACAGGCAATTTTCTCCTCTGAAATAGCAGTTAGTCTGAATTTACATTCTTTTCACTTGATTGTCTTGTGTTGATTTGTGGGAGAGCGTCTCGCCTAAGCTCTCCGGGATAAAGATAGATCTAAGAGACGTCAAGAAAAGATTACTTCTGGAGATGAAAAGCTCTGTGCAGGGGAGAGTTGGGTATGTCTGTGTGTGCGTGCGAGTGTGTGTTTGCGAGCATGTGTGTGTGTGTGTGTGTGCTCATGCTGTAGTCACAGCTGATTATTCAAAACTGCAAGGAAGTAGCTCTATTGTCTTGCAGTAACGGTTTGCCGTAACAGTATACAGAGAAAGGAGCACACTTAGACAGAGGATAATCATACAACAACCTGTTGTTATTTATGAATAACTTTGCACAATAACAATGCACATCTGTGCAGCCCTCTGCATGCAAATCCAGTGTGTGTGTGTGTGTGTGTGTGTATGTGTGTGTGTGTGTGTGTGTATATATGTGTGTGTGTGTGTGTGCGCGTGTGTGTGTGTGCGTATGTGTGTGTGTGTGTGTGTGTGTGTATATGTGTGTGTGTGTGTGCGCGTGTGTGTGTGTGTGTGTGTGTGTGTGTATGTGTGTGTGTGTGTGTGTGTGTGTGTGTGTGTGTGTGTGTGTGTGTGTGTGTGTGTGTGTGTGTGTGTGTGTGTCAGCTCACTCCAGCAGCCTGTATCTCCCCTGTGTTTAATTAACTGCCTCACCCCCCTCAGGATCTTCTCCTCTCTAGACATAGCTCCACATATCACTGCAGTCAACACACACACACACACACACACGCACACACACACACACACACTTACACACACACACACACACACACACACACACACACATATGCTCACACACACACAGACTCCACCATTACCATGTAATACTCGCTGAGGAGAAAGCCTCCATGGCTTGGAGGGCTCTTTAGAAACTTAAGCTCTCTTTAACCGAACATTAAACCTTGATGACACAAAATACTGTAGCCAAGACTAAAAAGCCAGTTAGGTAGAGAGGTAGGGAGGGAGAGATGGAGAGAGGGAGAGGTAGGGAGGGAGAGATGGTGGGAGCGAGAGAGATGGAGAGAGAGATGGAGAGAGCGAGAGCGAGAGAGCTGAACCAATCTTTGTAAAGAAATCAGTGTCATAATTTTCCCGCTATCAGCACAGGATGAGTCTCGAAGAGAGATACCAAAAAAGAGAGGAAACGACGGAGAGAAGTGGCAATCAGGAGATTGGAGGTGTAGAAATGGAGTGATGAAAAGGGAGGAAAAGGTGTGAATCTCTCTCATCTCTCGTTCTTCTGAGAGAAAAGGTAGCTACAGGCGTATGATCTTCATTTGATCACTCTTTTGTTGCAGATGAGCTTCCTGATTTAAATAAATTCACTGAAAACCAGCACACACACACGGTTATTAACAATACTGCACTTTTCATGTGGACTACTTTTGCCCAGATAATAGCCTAGCCACCAATCAAGCAACATTATGGACTAAATGTTCAAATTAATTTGCTGAAGGATTATTTTCCTAAGAAAATACTGGTCAAATTAGGATTCTACATCTGTATAGAGGAATGAAAGGAGGAGATGAGAGGTCTTTCTGGTGTACAGCTTCTGACTCCTGAATCAGAGGTGAGGGGGAGTGATTGCTATCCTTAACACACACACAGCACACACACACACATTTCATGATATTAAACCCACTCCTCACACACCCCATTATAACCAACCCTTAAATGGCATTCTTCCATCTGAACTCCCTCATCCCTTACACACACACACACACACACACACACACACACACACACACACACACACACACACACACACACACACACACACACACACATTTTAACCCTTTGCCTTTTTGTTTTTGTTCTCCTCTCCATAATTCCACAGTCCAGCGATTTCATTAACTAGAACCAATTAGAACGTCCTGTCCAGCACAAGAGGAGCTTGGTATATATCTTTCCTTCGGGGGAGTAAATAATAACCCCTGCTTCATGAGAGTGGTCCAGTCCATCTGTGTGTTTTATAGAGGTGAGCAGTACAGTGGAACAGTCTGGGGGAACATTGCAGTGCATCGTACCTCGTCAAGGCCATAGGGTTTACTGCTGCTCCCCATAAATTGCTTTTGTCGTTGATAGAAAGAGAAAAGAGAACATTAAAAGAAAGAGAGAGAAGATCAGATCTGTTCTTCTTCCACAGGGAGTATTTCTCCTTTCTCATCTACTGTATAAAAGACCAGTCTAATAGAAGAGAACGATTATTGTGATTATATGAACTAACCTTATGATTCGTTCTCACACACACACACTCACACACACACACACACACACACACTCACACACACACACTCACACACACACTCACACACACACACACACACACACTCACACACACACACTCACACACACACACACGCATACACACACACACACACACACACACACGCACGCACACACACACACACACACACACACACACACATTTCCTGCAGCCTGGGAGTAAATTGGAGTGCTTGTTAACGTGTCTGTATGTGTCACAACCTTTTACATCATGTTCTCCATTAGGTTTTACTAGCCTCAACCATTATGCTTTCAGACAATATAACCTCCTTTATCCACTCCTCTCTGGGCTGACAGCGTTTTGATGAGACCAGTATAAAGGAAACACTACTGTTCAAAAGTTTGGGGTCACTTAGAAATGTCCTTGTTTTTGAAAGAAAAACATTTTTTTTGGTCCATTAAAATAACATCAAAATGATCAGAAATACAGTGTAGACATTGTTAATGTTGTAAATGACTAGTGTAGCTGGAGACGGCAGAGGCCCATTATCATTAACCATCACTCCTGTGTTCCAATGGCACGTTGTGTTAGCTAATCCAATTTTATAATTTTAAAAGGCTAATTGATCATTAGAAAACCCTTTTGCAATTATGCTAGCACAGCTGAAAACTGTTGTGCTGATTAAATAAACAATAAAACTGGCCTTCTTTAGATTATCTGGAGCATAAGCATTTCTGGGTTCGATTACAGGCTCAAAAGGGCCAGAAACAAATAACTTTCTTCTGAAACTTGTCAGTCTATTCTTGTTCTGAGAAATGAAGGCTAATCCATGCGAGAAATTGCCAAGAAACTGAAGATCTCGTACAACGCTGTGTACTACTCCCTTCACAGAACAGCGCAAACTGGCTCTAACCAGAGTAGAAAGAGGATTGGGAGGCCCCGGTGCACAACTGAGAAAGAGGACAAGTACATTAAAGTGTTTAGTTTGAGAAACAGATGCCTCACAAGTCCTCAACTGGCAACTTCATTAAATAAATAGTACCCGCAAAACACCAGTCTCAACGTCAACAGTGAAGAGGCGACTCCGGGATGCTGGCCTTCAAGGCAGAGTTTCAAAGAAAAAGCCATGTCTCAGACTGGCCAATAAAAATAAAAGATTAACATGGGCAAAAGAACACAGACACTGGACAGAGGAAGATTGGAAAAAAGTGTTAAGGACAGACAAATCTAAGTTTGAGGTGTTCGGTTCACAAAGAAGAACATTCGGGAGACGCAGACCAAATGAAAAGATGCTGGAGGAGTGCTTGACGCCATCTGTCAAGCATGGTGGAGGCAATGTGATGGTCTGGGGGTGCTTTCGTGGTGGTTAAGTGGGAGATTTGTACTGGGTAAAAGGGATCTTGAAGAAGGAAGGCTATCACTCCATTTTGCAACGCCATGTCATACCCTGTGGACGGCGCTTAATCAGAGCCAATTTCCTCCTACAACAGGACAATGACCCAAAGCACAGCTCCAAACTATGCAAGAACTATTTAGGGAAGAAGCAGTCAGCTGGTATTCTGTCTATAATGGAGTGACCAGCACAGTCACTGGACCTCAACCCTATTGAGCTGTTGTGGGAGCAGCTTGACTGTATGGTATGTTGTGGAAGCAGTAAAACGTTGTGGGAGCAGCTTGACTGTATGGTACGTTGCGGGAGCAGTAAAACGTTGTGGGAGCAGCTTGACTGTATGGTACGTTGTGGGAGCAGTAAAACGTTGTGGGAGCAGCTTGACTGTCTGCTAAATGACTCAAATGTAAAATGTAAAGGAATTATTTGTATGTCTGATCACCCTAGAATGCAGCTCCTTTTTTCTCTGTATCGGTTTCTACCTCAGTCTCTTTCTCTCACTCACTCTCTCTTTCTCTCCGTCTCTTCCGATCTCTCTATTTCTCTATTTCATCGAACACTCTTTCATCAAACACACACACACCCTCAGGGTTTCTCGCAGCAGGGATCGGTATGTGTAAAAAAAATATAAAAAATAAGCACAGTATGTGTTGGTATGATACAGTGAGTTGAAAGTGTGTGTGTGTGTTTGACATGATGCTTCTGTGTTCATTATCCTCTGATGTAATACAGTCATATTTTTTGTTGTATGCCAGTGTGGGGAGGCAGAATAGAAATTAAGGCATCTTCAATGTCTTTGTAAAGAGGACAAGTTCTCCCACTCAAATTATATGGTTCACCAGAGAGACAGAGACAGAGACAGAGAGAGAGAGAGAGAGAGAGAGAGAGAGAGAGAGAGAGAGAGAGAGAGAGAGAGAGAATTAGCATTAACCAACCTTTAGTGTACCATGAAATTAGTGCAAATGAGAGAGAGAGAGAGAGAGAGAGAGAGAGAGAGAGAGAGAGAGAGAGAGAGAGATGACGGAGAGATAGAAAGAGCTCAAAAGAGGGATGAATAAAAGAGTGGTTTAGAAGGAGTATAAGCATGAGACAACCTTCAAGAGGGAAAAAATTGAAAGTGAACATAAAGATGGTAGAGAGAGAGAGAGAGAGAGAGCGAATGCCCACAAGGCTAGAGGAGACAGAAGTCATGTATTCTGAAGGGGAGAGAGGAGCAGGAGAAGCACTTAGTCACTGACAAACAAGACAACTTGTCATCAAACAATGCTGCCGCATCGCTCCACTCCCTTCTCTCTTTATTCCCTCTCTTTATTCAGTTTTTCTCTCTCCCTTCATCTCCCATTATGGTCCCACTGAGCTGCCGTAAACCCAGAGAAACACATTGGTTGGCCAGGACTCAGATTCAATCAATTTATCCAAATTATTCAGTTAGTAGTCAAACTTTACCTGATATGGGTTGAATATGATTCTAAGATCTGATCAAGCATCAGTTTAGCTTTTCATCTACTAATAGTGAAGGTTAAAATTGAGGAAGGGAAAGCTGATCCTAGATATGAGGTTCTATACACTTAGAAAAAAATGTGCTAAGGAGAACTGTATAGGGTTCTTCGGTTTGTCCACATAGGGAACCCTTTTTGGTGCTAGGGAGAACCCTTTGCAGCGGGATCTCCCTAGAACACTCTATTAGGGTTATTCATAGAACCCCCTGTATATGGTTCTACCTACAGTAGAACCCTTTATGAAGGGTTCTGCCTAGAACCCTCTATGAAGGGTTCCAACAGCCTTATTAGCCTTTAAAATAATATTCTTTATGACAATACATTACATACAGCGGGTGAAATAAGTATTGAACACGTCACCGTTTTTCTCAGTGAATATATTTCCAAAGGTGCTATTGACATGACATTTTCACCAGATGTTGGTAACAACCCAAGTAATCCATACATACAAAGAAACCAAAACAACCAAAATAAATTAAGTTATGTGTAATAATGTGAAATGACACAGGGAAAAAGTATTGAACACACTTTGATATTTATTTAATACTTTGTACAAAAGCCTTTGTTGGTAATGACAGCTTCAAGACGCCTCCTGTATGGAGAAACTAGTCGCATGCATTGCTCTGGTGTGATTTTGGCCCATTCTTCCACACAAACAGTCTTCAAATGTTGAAGGTTCCGTGGGCCTCTTCTATGAATCTTGACCTTCAGTTCTTTCCATAGATTTTCAATGGGATTTAAGTCAGGTGATTGGCTGGGCCATTCTAGCAGCTTTATTTTCTTTCTTTGAAACCAATTGAGAGTTTCCTTGGCTGTGTGTTTTGGATCATTGTCTTGCTGAAATGTCCACCCTCGTTTCATCTTCATCATCCTGGTAGATGGCAGCAGATTTTTGTCAAGAATGTCTCTGTAAATTTGCCCATTCATCCTTCCTTCAATTATGTGAAGTTTGCCAGTACCATTTGCTGAAAAGCAGCCTCACACCATGATGTTCCCACCTCCAAACTTCACTGTTGGTATGGTGTTTTAGAGTGATGTGCAGTGCCATTTCTCCTCCAAACATGGTGTGTATTATGACATCCAAACAGTTCAATTTTGCTCTCATCTGACCACACTATATTCTCCCAGTATTTCACTGGCTTTTCCAAATGTTGTGCAGCAAACTTTAAACGAGCTTCAACATGCTTTTTTTTCAGCAATGGAGTCTTGCGTGGTGAGCGTGCATACAGGCCATGGCGGTGGAGTGCATTACTTACTGTTTTCTTTGAGACAACAGTACCTGCTAATTGCAGGTCTTTTTGAAGCTCTCCACAAGTGGTCCTTGGCTCTTGGACAACTCTTCTGATTATTCTTTTCACTCCTCTGTCAGAAAACTTGCGAGGAGCACCTGGTCGAGGCAAATTTATGGTGAAACTTCCGTATTATGGCCCCAACAGTGCTCATTGGAACATTCAGAAGCTTGGAAATGTGCCTATAACCAATGCCATCATTATGTTTTGCAACAATTAGGTTGCGAAGGTCTTGAGGACAGCTCTTTGCTTTTACCCATCATGAGATGTGTCTTGTGTGACACCTTGGCAATGAGACCTTTTTGTAGGCCATCAGTTGGGACTGAACCAGCTGATATTAATTTGCACTGACAGGGGGCTGGATTGCTTGTTAATTACTGATAGTTTTCAGCTGTTGTCTTGGCTTTCCATGCCTTTTTGCACCTCCCTTTCTTCATGTGTTCAATACTTTTTCCCTGTGTCATTTCACATTATTACACATAACTTAATTTCTGAACTTATTTGTTTTGGTTTCTTTTCACCAGATGTTGTTACCAACAAAATTTCATGTCAATATATTTAATGAGAAAAATGGTGACGTGTTCAATACTTATTTCACCCGCTGTATATCATAAGGCCTTTCTTTGAGGGCCTAGTTATACCCTAAAAAAGTGGCGTTAGGAAACTCCTGGTTTACAGGGCCTAGTTATACCCTAAAACAGTGGCGTTAGGAAACTCCTGGTTAACAGGACCTAGTTATACCCTAAAACAGTGGTGTTAGGAAACTCCTGGTTTACAGGACCTAGTTATACCCTAAAACAGTGGCGTTAGGAAACTCCTGGATTACAGGCCACATTAGTTTTTTGATCTCCTTTTTCTCCCCAATTTCGTAATATCCAATGTCGATCTTGTCTCATCACTGCAACTCCAGCCAGAGTTAGGCTATCCAACAAATGAAATTCAGAATGACTGCCAGTGTAGGGAAGATTGAATAATGGGACTACTCAATCATCTAAACTGGAACAACCATCTCAGTAACCATCTCAACTTCTAACAGATTGGATTAGTTTAGAAAAGGTATGCTATTTATCTTTGTGTAGCAGAAAATGTATCAACCAGATAATGTACATGCAAAAACACAGATTTTAAAACAAACTATTTTGAAAATAACCCTGAAAATAGAGCATGCTGGGAAATATTATATGGTTCTATGTAGAACCCTTTTTTTTTACTAGGTAAGCCAGCTAAGATACAATCGGGATTTGAACCAGGTTGTCTGTAGTGATGCCTCTAGCACTGAGATGAATTGTCTTAGACCACTGTGCCACTTGGAAGCCCAAGTCTTACAAATAACCCTTCTTGCCTTCCAAAGAATCCTTTCTTCCAAAAACGGTTCTTAGTACGTTAAAGGTCCTAGGAAGATCAAAACGGTTCTTGCTACAACCCTATCCCTCCGTAAATCGCCTTTTGTAACCCTTTTACCTAAGAATGTAGACTGGTACAGTAGAGTACAGTATACAATGTTTAATCAGACATCAGACTCTCATTTAGGGATCCTAATACCATCAGAAGGAGTGGTTGACTCCAGGGCCACCGTAAACCTGGCGACTGAGTCAACGTGCATGCACCCGGCCCGCCACAGGAGGTGCTAGAGCGCGATGGGACAAGGACAACACGGCCGGCCAAACCCTCCCTAACCCGGACAATTGTGCGTCGCCCTATGGGTCTCCCGGTCACGGCCGGCTGCGACACAGACGGGGTTCAAACCCGCATCTGTAGTAATGCAGCTTGCACTGCGATGCGATGCGATGCAGTGCCTTAGACCACTGCACCACTCGGGAGGCCCAATCTGTCTCTTTTTAAAGAGAGGTGGATTAAATAACCGAAATGAGAGGAGAAATGTTCAACCGTCCATATTTTCTCTGTAATCCAAATGTTTTTGGTCTGCCTTGGGTCACTGTGTCAACCTAAGTCACCCTATGTCATCGATATGTCACCGTTATGTAGCTCAGGGTGTCTCTGACCCTGTCTCTGACCCTGTCTGGTTGGAGTGATAGGTCGTACGGTGGCTCAGGACAGACAGTCTTACCACAGTGCCTTTTATAACACTGCTATCTTCTTTCTAGTGATTGACAAGTGGCTGTCCTAACAAGTTACCGCCCACTGCAGACATACTGCCAGTGGAAACATACAAAATTGTCCTTTGTCACACGCACACATGCAAACACACACTCTCTCTCTTTCTGTTGCACACTCACACACACTCGCACTCACACACGCACACCCGGCGAGATATCAGCGGTCGTCCAGTGTGGTTGCTGTAATTGGCGAGACAGAGGTTGCCGGTCTGTGCTCAGTACAGTGTTGATGTCTGGCTGCTGTAGGCAGAGGACTGTCGACGGGAGAGTCAGGTAGAATTATCATTGTGTACAGAAGCATGTTTCTCCCTTCATACCTCTGCCCTGGGAGACAGCAAAGAACAGGGGGAGGAAGAGAGGGGGAGAGGGGTGGAGAGAGGGATGAGGTGTTGGCAGAGGATGCTGTGTTGGTAACTCTGACAACGACTACTGTATCAGGAGTGAGGGAACTTACAGCGCGGGTTTGTGTGTACGCATAGTACGTACTTGCTTGTGTGCGTACGTGGTTGTGTGTGGGTACCTGTCTGTGCTTGCGTGCACGTGTGTGTGTGGAATAGTGCAGTCGTAGGCGGTCAATTAGCAAGGACAACACGGCCGGCCAAACCCTCCCTAACCCGGACAATTGTGCGTCGCCCTATGGGTCTCCCGGTCACGGCCGGCTGCGACACAGACGGGGTTCAAACCCGCATCTGTAGTAATGCAGCTTGCACTGCGATGCGATGCGATGCAGTGCCTTAGACCACTGCACCACTCGGGAGGCCCAATCTGTCTCTTTTTAAAGAGAGGTGGATTAAATAACCGAAATGAGAGGAGAAATGTTCAACCGTCCATATTTTCTCTGTAATCCAAATGTTTTTGGTCTGCCTTGGGTCACTGTGTCAACCTAAGTCACCCTATGTCATCGATATGTCACCGTTATGTAGCTCAGGGTGTCTCTGACCCTGTCTCTGACCCTGTCTGGTTGGAGTGATAGGTCGTACGGTGGCTCAGGACAGACAGTCTTACCACAGTGCCTTTTATAACACTGCTATCTTCTTTCTAGTGATTGACAAGTGGCTGTCCTAACAAGTTACCGCCCACTGCAGACATACTGCCAGTGGAAACATACAAAATTGTCCTTTGTCACACGCACACATGCAAACACACACTCTCTCTCTTTCTGTTGCACACTCACACACACTCGCACTCACACACGCACACCCGGCGAGATATCAGCGGTCGTCCAGTGTGGTTGCTGTAATTGGCGAGACAGAGGTTGCCGGTCTGTGCTCAGTACAGTGTTGATGTCTGGCTGCTGTAGGCAGAGGACTGTCGACGGGAGAGTCAGGTAGAATTATCATTGTGTACAGAAGCATGTTTCTCCCTTCATACCTCTGCCCTGGGAGACAGCAAAGAACAGGGGGAGGAAGAGAGGGGGAGAGGGGTGGAGAGAGGGATGAGGTGTTGGCAGAGGATGCTGTGTTGGTAACTCTGACAACGACTACTGTATCAGGAGTGAGGGAACTTACAGCGCGGGTTTGTGTGTACGCATAGTACGTACTTGCTTGTGTGCGTACGTGGTTGTGTGTGGGTACCTGTCTGTGCTTGCGTGCACGTGTGTGTGTGGAATAGTGCAGTCGTAGGCGGTCAATTAGCTTTATGCTAATTGTATTAAAGCTTATTAATGGTCTTAACACTGGGGAAATGATTAGGGTTGGTACGTGTGTGGCAATTCATTTTAACACATCCTAAAATTAATGTGTGCGTGTGTGTGTGTGTGTGTGTGTGTGTGTGTCTTTGTGTGTGTGTGAATCGATGCAGTGATAAAACACATCTCTTTCTCTACCACTTTTTTCCTTCACTCTTTCTCTCCTCCACCTATCTCCCTGTTACCCTCCAATACACACACACACACACACACACACACACACACACACACACACACACACACACACACACACACACACACACACACACACACACACACACACACACACACACACACACACACACACACACACCATCGGTGTCTCTGGGACAGGCTAAAAATAGAACACTGGACCCATCTCAATGGTTTGGTGTCACTGGGGAATACAAGGAGCTGGAGAGACTGAGAGATACACTATGTAATGAGGTTAAATGGTAGGAGAGAGAGAGAGAGAGAGAGAGCGAGAGAGAGAGAGAGAGAGAGAGAGAGAGAGAGGGAGAGGGAGAGGGAGAGGGAGAGGGAGAGGGAGAGGGAGAGGGAGAGGGAGAGGGAGAGGGAGAGGGAGAGGGAGAGGGAGAGGGAGAGGGAGAGGGAGGGAGGTTGCTAAGCTTGCTAGATAACCTCCAACGAATAACAGAATATCTCCTATTTGGCTAAATCAAGTTGATGATTATAGATAGCAGATCAGCTCATGAGAGGAAATTGTTTAAATATCAAGGTATCTTAACGGGGACCAATTGTTAAAAAAATTCAAAATACAATCCATATCTACTCTCATACCATTTGTTGATGACACATTCTCTACCGAAGCTCTCATAATGGCAGCAATAGGAGGCAGCGTAGAGAAGCATTTTAACATGCATACGCAAGACCTGCTTTGATAATGAAACCTATAGAATAAAGTTAGGGATTGTAATGCGATACAGGAGTCAGGGACTAGGACAGGCTAATACACGAGTGAACCGCAAAATCCACTTGTATAACATGCTAGCAAAATGTTCTGCTCAGCTAATATATGAGAAAACTAAAATATAGATGATTATTAGCACTCACCTCAATTTACAATAGCTAACAATTCCCCAGCCTACTCGTTACCAAATATCCAAACGGCGATTCGGTGAAAACAAAGATATGATATTGTTTCAAAGCAGCGCGATGGTGCTGTCCCAATCAAAGCGGTGCTGAAACGATCATCTAGGTCACCACACACAACAAGTGCATGAAATTAGTATGAGTTTCAGTATATTGCATTAGCTTACTTTATTCCAATATTTTATAAATTAATTTGTTCCTTACTAAGGTGAGTTTTCCTCTGCACTTTTTCGAGGCCCAATGGCTGTTTCCTCCTCTCCACACTCCACTTCCGCCCGCCTCCGCCGCGTTGTTTAAATCAATATACCGTAGCCTATAGATTTTTTTTTTATCTGCAATTTTTTCTGGTTTAGGTTTGGGCTCATTTAATATATGTGATGTCAGACCAGGGCTCGGGCTTTTAGAATTTTCAGTTCTGATGAGAACTCTAAACTGCATTTGGGTCTCTGTGTGCAGTCCGACAGTGTCAACTATGCGTGTGCTTTGAACTTATGACGACTTTCTGTGAAGTAAATGTGCTAGGCTCAAGGCTTCCGTGCGACAGCCTGATTGGATAATGTGCTATTTGATTTTTTGCCAATCTGCTGCTGCACATGTTGTGTAGTTTGTTGAATTGCATTAGTGCCACATTGGGGGGAAATATAATTTACTGGGCCTTGTAATTTAATGTGAAGAGTGTTCCCGGACAGTCCCGGGATCCCGGTTACCTGTGTTAATCCCTACTTTAGATATAACATATTTACAGTCAATAGGCATAACACCACCCACTCATTTTTGAACAGGACATATCCTGGACATGCAGACATACAAGCAAAGTAGACCATGATTTAGTTTGATTGCTAGCCTAGACTGAAAACCAGACGGACAGACAGACAGTGTGACACACACACACACACACTCACACACACACACACACACACACACACACACACACACACACACACTATAGTTCCCGCTGTCCCCTGGTTAAGCAAGAGGAGCAGAGGCAGAGCATGTTTTCAATTACAGCTCCCTCCAGTTCTCCTCTCCTCTGCTACACTGAGACTGGATTAGGACCATGACATGTCTGACAATGACCTGTTACGTCAACTCAGATTAGGAGAGAGAAATCCCCATACTGCCCTCTTCTCCTCTACTCCTCGGTGTGTGTGTGTGTGTCTGTGTGTGTGTGTATCTGTCTGAACATCTCTTCTTGCCATCCAAGGAGAGACAATGTCTAGGTTTCGATGTGTGTGTGAGTGGGAATGCTTATCAATAACACACCAACATGCTGCACCGTTACACCCAGTCAAATACACACATTGACGTCCCCAGGTAGCCGCCATCATTCTGGAGGTAATGTGTCAATCCATCATTCTCTCTTTTCTTCCCTCTCTACTGTGAGTGTTAATGGAAGAGAGAGAGAGAACACAGTGACTAGACCAAACAGTCCAAGGGATTCTACTTACTATGGACTGGTTGTGTCTGTGTGTGTTGGTTGGTTCTTCTATTCTTGTGGGGACCTAAAATCCATTTCCCACGTCTCCACAAAGAAAAAGGCTGTTCCTCTTCCTGTCTCTACCCCTGGGCCAGTCAGTTCTGATAGATGCCCAGCGTATGGACTCTGGCCAGGGGGAAGGCTCTGGGCATATGTTCTGCCTCATTCCCCCACATCCTGATTCTTCTCCTCCTTCCTCCTCCTCTTCTTTAGCTCCCTCCTTGTGAAGCAGAGCTTGATGGGTAAGTGAGAGTGTGTGTGTGTGTGAGAGAGAGAGAGAGAGAGAGAGAGAGAGAGAGAGAGAGAGAGAGAGAGAGAGAGAGAGAGAGAGAGAGAGAGAGAGAGAGAGAGGAATGTAGCTCTGTACAAGGTCAGTGAGTGTGTAGTTAGGGCTCTGTTCCATTTCAAACCAAGCTGCTCACACCATATAAGCCTCACTCAGTGTCCACTAGCCCAATACACACACATATGGACGCACACACATTTGGGCTTTGATTCTCTCAGAACTAGTCAGGGGGAGCTGTTCTGTCACATTCTGTCATTGCTGCCAGGGCTTTTTCTCTGTCAGGATGTGGGAGCAGATGAACTTTCCAGATCAGTGCACCATGAGCCCATTGCCAAGGAAAAACTGATTAGATTTACCCACCATGTGGCATCAGAACACCTCTGAGACCCACACACACACACACATACACATGTACACACATTCACACACACACACTATCCATTGCATCATTGATTCTTAGTTTAGCTCCGCTCACCTCACAGGTCATTGATGCTAACCTCACACATCTGCTGTGCACCAGCTCCAATATGACTGATCTTGTACCAGTTGTGACCTCGTCCTCACAGCCAGACAGCATGTGATGCATGACAATGCAACTGATCCAGGGACAGCCTGTTTTCGTTGACATCTGTGATCTTTCCCCTTGGTCAGGCACATTTTACATTGTTGACGTTGAGCTGAAAGGACGTTATAAATGCAGGGTATGATCAGGCAACTTGTATGCTTATAATGAAATGTAATTCCCATGTTTGTATACAGCGGCTTACAATGTTTGGCAATTTAGGCTTACTGAGCGAACTGTGAATGTTCTGTTGTAATCTATTCCTATGGACTTTCACAAGAACGGCCAGACAGGGCCAGCCAGATTGGGATGGATTTAGCAGGCTTTAAAGTGCAGAGTGCAGCTATTTTTTTTTTTTATAAAGGTTTGTGTGTATGGGGACCTTTTATATAATCAAGAAGTGTGTGTATGTGTATGTACTGTATGTATGTACAGTTGAAGTCGGAAGTTTACATACACTTAAGTAGAAGTCATTAAAACTCATTTTTCAACCACTCCACAGATTTCATGCTAACAAACTATAGTTTTGGCAAGTCGGTTAGGACATCTACTTTGTGCATGACACATGTAATTCTTCCAACAATTGTTTACAGACAGATTATTCCAGTGGGTCAGAAGTTTACATACACTAAGTTGACTGTGCATTTAAACAGCTTGGAAAATTCCATTGGCGGTGTACCTGTTGATATACTTCAAACTCAGTGCCTCTTAGCTTGACATCATGGGAAAATCAAAAGAAATCAGCCAAGACTTCAGAAAAAAAATTGTAGACCTCCACAAGTCTGGTTCATCCAATTTCCAAAAGCCTGAAGGTACCACGTTCATCTGTACAAAAAATTGTACGCAAGTATAAACACTATGGTACCACGCAGCCGTCATACCACTCAGGAAGGAGACACGTTCTGTCTCCTAGAGATGAACGTACTTTGGTGCGAAAAGTGCTATTCAATCCCAGATCAACAGCAAAGGACCTTGTGAAGATGCTGGAGGAAACGGGTACAAAAGTATCTATATCCACAGTAAAACGAGTCCTATAGCGACATAACCTGAAAGGCCGCTCAGCAATGAAGAAGCCACTGCTCCAAAACAGTCATAAAAAAGCCAGAATACGGTTTGCAACTGCACATGGGGACAAAGTTTGTACTTTTTGGAGAAATGTCCTCTGGTCTGATAAAACAAAAATAGAACTGTTTGGCCGTAATGACCATCGTTATGTTTGGAGGAAAAGGGAGGCTTGCAAGCCGAAGAACTCCGTCCCAACCGTGAAGCATGGGGGTGGCAGCATCATGTTGTGGGAGTGCTTTGCTGCAGGAGGGATTGGTGCACTTCACAAAATAGATGGCATCATGAAGAAGGAAAATTATGTGGATATATCGAAGCAACATCTCAAGACATCAGTCAGGAAGTTTAAGCTTGGTCTCAAATGGGTCTTCCAAATGGACAATGACCCCAAGCATACTTCCAAAGGTGTGGCAAAATGGCTTAATGACAACAAAGTCAAGGTATTGAAGTGGCCATCACAAAGCCCTGACCTCAATCCTATAGAAAATGTGTGGGCAGAACTGGAGGCCTACAAACCTGACTCAGTTACACCAGTTCTGTCAGGAGGAATGGGCCAAACTTTCACCCAACCTATTGTGGGAAGCTTGTGGAAGGCTACCCGAAAAGTTTGACCCAAGTTAAACAATTTAAAGGCAATGCTACCAAATACTAATTGAGTGTATGTAAACTTCTGACCCACTGGGAATGTGATGAAAGAAATAAACCATTCTCTTTACTATTATTCTGACATTTCACATTCTTAAAATAAAGTGGTGATCCTAACTGACCTAAGACAGGACATTTTTACTAGGATTAAATGTCAGAAATTGTGAAAAACTGAGTTTAAATGTATTTGGCTAAGGTGTATGTAAACTTCCGACTTCAACTGTATGTATGTGTGTGTGTGTGTGTGTGTGTGTGTGTGTGTGTGTGTGTGTGTGTGTGTGTGTGTGTGTGTGTGTGTGTGTGTGTGTGTGTGTGTGTGTGTGTGTGTGTGTGTGTGTGTGTGTGTGTGTGTGTGCTAAATGGGTCAGAGTGTACTGTATTTGAACAATCACAGCATGTGTAATGAGGCTGTCTGTCAGATTGTCTTTAAAGGAGACAGATGATGCAAACAGACATCCTGGGAACCACGTTATGACAGAACTGTTACTTGTTCAACAGAGACCAGCTTTGGCCCTCTTACAAGAGATGAAGCAGCCAAAAGGCCTTTAGTGGCAAGCTAATCATCATGTCTGATCCCATAGCACTCCAGCCAAACAAATGTATGATAATCCTACTAACACACACACACACACACACACACACAACCCAGAGTTTATGTATGATAATCCTACTAACACACACACACACACACACAACCCAGACCTTAACTCTTACAGGTTTCCTTTTCCGTAAGGTAAGACAATTACCTTGATGAAACCCTACAGTCTTCCTCCCCTGCTGTGTGTGGGCCGTGTTACCCAGGTGGATGTCAGGTGTGTGTTGCAGGGAAAGCAGGCGAGATGTAACACCACATTCTGTAACACTGAAGTACACCTCTCACATTCCCAGGGCAGTCACTAGGGCCGGGGTATCATAACCCAGGGTCTGGTTCCAAACACGGACAACCCACCTACTTGCAATGATCTGTCTCATTGTTTGGTTTTAGGAAGCATCAAAGCCGCCACTCCACCAAGTGGTGCAGCAACCCACCAGTGACGGGAAACACACAAATCTTTTTCCCAAAATATCTCCCAGTGTTACCAGAGAATTACCATGGGAACGTCAGGGTCAGTTTGAGACTTTTGAACAATGCAGTGCTACATTCTGATTCAGTCTGGCCCATTTAGATAAAAGCAGAGCGTCTTAAAAGACGGTGATTGAAATGCCATATGGTCATGTTTGTTCATTCTATTATGACACTTGACTGTTTGCGACCAGGCTCTCAAAATTGGAACACCCACAGCCAACATCTGAAAGTAATTCTGGTTATTACACTTTGACGGCGTACAAATACATGAAAATCCTTTTTTGTTGCCTAATTAATAAAATATATGGCTGGGAGCTTATAGGCATAAAACATGACGGCTCGCTGCGCTGATTAAACTTTCAGGCACTCGGTGTGTGCATGCGTGCGTGCGTGCGCGCGCGTGTGTATGTGTGTGCAGACCGCCTTTGAGGATTTCTCCTCTTCTTTTGTCACACGGAGGTGCTCTGTTTAGCTGCTGCCTAGACAGTAAGGGATCAGCTTGCCAGATACACGTTTCAAACCTAATTAAAGCACTCCTCTCCTGCCTGGTTCCCTTTTCTCTTTCTTTAATCAATCTCCGAAACAGCAGTCCCTAGTGATTCTTTCCAGAAGAATGCAGCTTCATGCCAGATAGTATCGTGTGACAAATGCTAAGAACTACCTCTCACAGTCCATTCATCCTCCCCAACACCATCACCATCACGGCCTAACTGACAGCCCTGTGGATTGGTAGTCAGCGGAGGATAGCTTCCATTGACTGAGTCAGTTGACTGTACATGTTGTGTAGGTCTCAGTGACAGTATTCATGGGCTCCTGATACTATCCGTGTGTAAGCCCATCCCCGGGGCCTATAGGAGGAGAGGAGGAGATTTTCCGAGGGTGTTTGTGTGTGTGTGTGTGTGTGTGTGTGTGTGCGTGCGTGCGTGCGTGCGTGTGTATGTTTGTGACAAATCTGGAGTGGACGAGGTGACACTGATGGATGAGATCTTATCAGGGATGAACAGGGAGGACATTGCTAGTAGGGCCGTACGTATGGCCATCACACCACAATGACGCAGGCCCATACACACACACACACACACACACTGACATACTCCCATTTTATACTCTCTTACAGTCCGCCATTCTATGTCATCCGGAGATTGGAGTTCATCAGAAAAGGGTGTGAATTGATGGGCCTTGTAAAATACCCAGACAGCCACATTAATCTGAGTCAATCCCAGATGTCATTTCTGCTCTGAGAGACAACCTTGGAGGCCATAGGAGCAGACCCCTAAACTAACAGACAGATTCCATCTGGGTTAGGTTGTTGTTGCAGGAGGCAATCTGCTCTGAAGACTACTCATCTAGATTGTATTCAGCCTATAATAGTCGATTTTCTTCCTGTGTGTGTGTGTGTGTGTGTGTGTGTATGTGTGTGTGTGTGTGTGTGTGTGTGTGTGTGTGTGTGTGTGTGTGTGTGTGTGTGTGTGTGTGTGTGTGTGTGTGTGTGTGTGTGTGTGTGTGTGTGTGTGTGTGTGTGTGTGTGTGTGTGTGTGTGTGTGTGTGTGTGTGTGTGTGTGTGTGTGCGTGTGTGTGTGTGCGTGTGTGTGCGTGTGTGTGTGCTAAATGGGTCAGAGTGTACTGTATTTGAACAATCACAGCATGTGTAATGAGGCTGTCTGTCAGATTGTCTTTAAAGGAGACAGATGATGCAAACATACATCCTGGGAACCAAGTTATGACAGAACTCTATGAAACACAGACACACTCACACACACACACACCTTACAGATGTTAACCAGCAGGAACTAATCATGTTATACACGCACACACACCTTGCAACCTGAGGATGATGGTGATGGATGGATGACACATCACCCTTGGGGAGGACATACGTGGAGCTGCCAGGTAATCCCACAGGGGACAGATAGGGACGTAGATGAGCTGCAGTGTAGGAGCATATTGTCCAGCTCTGTTCCCGAGTGTCAGGAGAGTCACTTACCGGCTGGTTCTCTCTTTCTTTGCCTTTCTATTGATCTACCCCCTCTCATATCCTTCTCTCTTCTCTTTCTCCTTCTCTCTTTCTCACCATCTTTCTCTCTCTCTTTTTCTCTCCTTCTCCCTTTCTCCTAGTAGTTTTTCCACTAGGAGCCCTGTGGCTAGCAGGTTGTTCAAACAGGCAGTGCATCAGTAACCTCCAGCAGGCTCCCTTCATCCCTATTGGCAGAGAGCTGTCCCTGATGATAAAGTAACAGTCCACACAGCATTCCATTAACACTCTACTACTCCTGGCAGAGATACTTCACGGCGGCCATTTTGGCTCTGGATCCACAATTTCTCGGCCGTGGTCGAGTTGTCAGTGGGTTTTTAATCGACTGGATGAGAGACGAAGTGGTTAGCACTGGCAGTATTCTTGGGCTCTGTAAATTGGCACCGTTGGCTATAGTAGCGCAGGGCTTTAGACGGAGAGAGATGGATAGGCGAGTTAGCCACTGTAAATAGATCGTTAGCCAGCCCAATGCAGGCTACCCGGCCTTGCCGTTCACCCTTGCACCCCTGGGCCAGACTACACTCAATCATAGGACATACTGAAGAGGTGAGTCTTCAGTAAAGACTTAAAAGGTTGAGACTGAGTCTGCGTCTCTCACATGGATAGGCAGACCATTCCATAAAAATGGAGCTCTATAGGAGAAAGCCCTGCCTCCACCTGTTTGCTTAGAGATTCTAGGGACAATAAGGAGGCCTGCGTCTTGTGACCGGAGCGTACGTGTAGGTATGTACGGCAGGACCAAATCTGAGAGGTAAGTAGGAGCAAAGCTTAATGCTTTGTAGGTTAGCAGTAATACCTTGAAATCAGCCCTAGCCTTAACAGGAAGCCGGTGTAGAGAGGCTAGCACGGAAGTAATATGTCAAATCTTTTGGTTCTAGTCAGGATTCTAGCAGCCGTGTTTAGCACTAATTGAAGTTTATTAAGTGCTTTATCCGGGTAGCCGGAGAGTAGAGAATTGCAGTAATCTAATCTAGACGTGACAAAAGCATGGATTAGTTTTTCTGCATCATTTTTGGACAGAAAATGTCTGATTTCTGCAATGTTACGAAGATGGAAAAAAGCTATCCTTGAAATATTCTTGATATGTTCATTAAAAGAGAGATCAGGGTCCAGAAAAATGCCAAGGTCCTTCACAGTTTTTTGGGAGACGACTGTACAACCATCAAGATTAATTGTCAGATCCAAAAGCAGATCTTTGTTTCTTGGGACCTAGAACTAGCATCTCTGTTTTGTCAGAATTTAAAAGTAAAACATTTGCCGCCATCCACTTCCTTATGTCTGAAACACAGGCTTCCAGGGCAGGCAATTTTGGTGCATCACCATGTTTCATTGAAATGTACAGCTGTGTGTCGTCCGCATAGCAATGGAAGTTAACATTATGTTTCCGAATGACATCACCAAGAGGTAAAATATATAGTGAAAAAACGGAATGTGCTGGAAATTTTCAAAAAGTACTGACACACACACTGAAATCATTTCACCAAGTTTAATATTGAAAACCAACAACAAATAAAATTAGCAGCACTATGTACTTTTTGTGTGCATAAACATTAAAATAATAACATTAAAGATGGCACCATGTGGCCAAGTTTCCCTAGTGATGGTTTTAATGAACACAAGCTTAAGTAAGCAAATCAAATGTGCATATAAAAGCAACACAAGTAAAGCAATGTGCATGTAAGAACAATACAACCATATGTAAACAAATCCAATGTGCAGGTGTTGACATTAAAATATCAACACAAAATATGTAAACAAATCAAATGAACAGCACTGATTGTATGTCTGTTCTCTCCTTCATAAAGAAATAAGGTGCTGCTGGCCTAACATCCTGTATGTATCCATCTTTGTTCACTGTCACGATCGGGTGTGTCCAGAGACCAAGGCGAAGCGTAGTGATAGTTCGACATAGTGTTTATTAACAATAAAACTATAACTCAGTTGGAACTATACAAAGGAACAAACATATGAATGAAGGAAGGAAGGAAGGAAGGAAGGAAGGAAGGAAGGAAGGAAGGAAGGAAGGAAGGAAGGAAGGAAGGAAGGAAGGAAGGAACGAACGAACGAACGAACGAACGAACGAGAACACACTTACTTGGATGATGACATCTCACACAATGACCCCCACACAGGTGGATGTGTGGGGTGCCTAAATGCAATCCCCAATCAGAGACAACCCTGTACAGCTGTCTCTGATTGAGGATCATCACTTCCCCTAGTTAGGGTGTGAGGGCTCGACTGTGGTTCTACCACTCCCCTAATTGGGAGTAAGGTCTAACCACAGCCAAACCCTCACATTCACTTTAAAATTAAATGTAAAAATGTCAGTGGATCCTCTTCTGCTGGAATAGGTGGTAGAGAGGTTTTGATGTGGGTGCATAAGCAGCCTGCCTTTTAAACGCTTGCTCGAGTGTCTGTGTCACAACTGTAGATGAGGAGGGACCAGTAGCATCACTGGGTTTGCCTGCTGCACGCCCACTCTGTAAACAAGGGAATAGCAAATGTATTATTATTATTATTATTATTGGTGTTGTTACATTATAATTATAATTATTATTATTCACTCGCTCGCTCGCACTCACGCGAGCGAGCAAACACACACACACACACACACACACACACACACAGTCTATCTTCTGTGTTGCATTTCAGTATATGCAATGACCCCATGCACAATTTACATAAATACAAATGAGTCTTAAGATAGTGATAGTAATTGCAATGAGCCCAACAATTGACATAAATACAGGAGTCTTGTGTTTCTCCTGTTGGAACACTTTTACAACCAAGTCGACGACTGACTAATTTTAAATGAACAAAATATGTTGTTTGGGTGACTAAACTACATAACGTGTTATCATGTGTAATGGGTGAATGTCTGCAGACACACAACGCATACAGCAGCAGAACAACGTGTAGTGTTTTTACAAGGGTAGGTAACACTGAAAGGTTCAGTTTACATTATTGACAAGTTATTAGCAAGTTAGACAGACAAACCATGACATTTTCCCCCATTCCGAAGTCCCCACGTCATGCATTGAGCTAAAAGTGAACTTATCTTGCATTCGCTATAAAGTAGTGGATGCTGGTCACGAAGATGACTCAAGAGATTTGAAGTGTTGCCCCCTTTCAAAGCGATTTATTTTTATATGTTCTGCAGACAGGGTGACCATCTTCGATTAAGTTTCCCTCAGCACTAATACCAAAAATACGATCACACTTCAGATTTGGTCCTCTTAGAAGGCAGAAAAATCTCCAGAGCGATGTCACTGCCTTCCGCCATGTTTTCACACAAAACAAAACCCACGTTGCATGCTGCGGCTGCGACAGACTGGTGCTAACTTTGGTTGATGCTGGACAGTATTTACCGTGAGTACCCTGTTATACCAACCAATCTCACCCACCTTCTGTGAAGAGGTTGTTTTATATGGAAACCTATCTGTTCTCCACAGATGAGAAGAGAGGAGGATGAGAGGAAAGGAGGCTGAGAGTAATGGAGGATGAGAAAAGGGGAGGATGAGGGGCCCCATTTAGGCTGTCCCGGTGACCGTATTACCGCCACACCGGAAGTCAGGAGTCATGACCCAGTCAAATTCCCATCCAAAACTATGCAAATGAATGAAGCTGATGGGTAGCCTACCAAACTTGCTAACAACCCTTGCTAATGTCCCTCTAATCACTCTCTGAATAATCGCAATGATTAATACATTTTTTTAACCGTCCCGAAACTAACTAAAGGGAAGCAGCAAGAGAGAGAGAGAGAGAGAGAGAGAGAGAGAGAGAGAGAGAGAGAGAGAGAGAGAGAGAGAGAGAATTCCAATTCAATCCTTTCTAGACAATTTCCTGGACAAAATGTTTCACTGTAATAGTGAAGGTGTAAACCTATCCAACCAAAAACATAGAGACCCAGAAAACCTGAGCCTACAACTTCACTATGGTGAATCACTAAAACAATACAGAAATACACTACGGAAAAAGAAGGAACAGCACGTCAGAAACCAGCTCAATGTAAATGAAGAATCCATAGACTCTAACCACTTCTGAGAAAATTGGAAAACACTATCAACTATTAAAAACTACCACTGGATTCTCCAATTACATTGAATGAACTCCAGGACAAAATACAAACCCTCCAACCCAAAAAGGCCTGTGATGTAGATGGTATCCTCAATGAAATTATAAAATATACAGACCACAAATTCCAATTGTCTTAAACTCTTTAACATCATCCTTAGCTCTGACATCTTCCCCAATATTTGGAAGCAAGGACTGATCACCCCAATCCACAAAAGTGGAGACAAATTTGACCCCAATAACTACCGTGGGATATGCGTCAACAGCAACCTTGGGAAAATCCTCTGCATTATCATTAACAGCAGAATAGTTATTTTCCTCAGTGAAAACAATGTAATGAGCAAATGTCAATTGTCTTTTTACCAAATTACTGTACGACAGACCACATATTCACCCTGCACACACTATTTGACAAACAAACAAACAAAGGCAAAGTCTTCTCATGCTTTGTTGATTTAAAAAAGATTTTGACTCAATTTGGCTTGAGGGTCTGCTATACAAATTGATGGAAAGTGGTGTTGGGGGAAAAACATAACACTATAAAATCCATGTACCAAACAACAAGTGGGCTGTTAAAATTTGAAAAAAAAAACACACATTTCGTTCCACAGGGCCGTGGGGTAAGACAGGTACACAGTTTAAGCCCCACCCTCTTCAACATATACAGTCATGTGAAAAAGTAGGTACAGCCCCTGGAAAGTTCTCTTTTATTTTACATATTTGGGCAGATGGATATGTAATCTTCACTTCAACACTATTGACAGCTAAAGGTTACCCAATTTAACAAACCACAAAAAAATTTAAAACTTGTTATGGAATTAAAATAAACAAACACTAATTTTCCTTATGGGGAAAAAGTTAGTACACCCCTTCCTTTACCATCACATAAAATTGCTAAAATTTGAATTAGGTGTACCAAAACAAGTGCAAATGATTAGATAACATTAGAGAGAAACATAAAGATTCGAAAATTGGTCTGGTTTGGTCTTAACCATATGGGTGTGTGGTGACATCATTCAAAGATCAAAAGACCTACCCGAGGCCCTCAGAATGTCCATGAGTCTGGGAGGGGTTACAAATCAAAATCTCATATTTATCAGGCCATTTCATATCCCGATAACAATACATATCACATTATAGCACATTTTCTGTAAATTCAATGAATAAATAGTTCATATAAAATGACCAAATGTAAAGGCCTATTTCTTATTACATTTTGAATAAAAGGTACTTACTCATATTTGATTATTTCTCCTTTTATTTAGAACCTTTGTGCAAATGTTCAATTAAGCATGTAACAAATATAAAATATTAATGTATAACATATAAAAAGGTAAATAGAAAACCCTTCAAATATAGTTACAAACAAAATAAATATAGGCCTAAAATGTGAATATGGTAAAAAATATCAAAACCAAATATTGAATTCTCTAACAGTAGAACTGTTACAGACAAATATTGCTATATAAAATACCAAACGTAAACATGGAAAACTTTCAAGTTTAAACTATAGCAGCAAAATAAGGCTCACAAATAAATATATAAAATGTAAGAAGTAAACAAAACACTAGCATTATATGACAACAACCAAAGTGCCACAAAAAACATGGATATTTGGCAACAATGCCTCTTGCAACGTTTGAGCACTCGACTGTACTTTTTTGGGTCTCATCTCATCCGTAGACTCTCTCCGTACTGTTTCACATTATTCTTGTGTAGGTGGTAAAAGAAGTTAGTGGTGTTTGAGCCTGTTGTCGGGACCGGCCTGCGGCATATTTTGAAGAGGATGGTTTTCTGGTCCGTGTCAGACTTTTCATACCCAAACCACGTCCATGCAACCGAAGTAGTCCCTCTTTTAGGTACTGTGTCACGTTCACTCTCCTCAATGTTTGTTTGTGTTGCAAATTTCCTTCCACACGACACGTGGAACGCAAAGTGTCGTCCAGTTGACGAAAAATATTGCCATAAAGAGTGTGCATTACTGTTCAAAATATTGTATCAAGACTGCCCAAATGTGCCTATTGGTTTATTAATACATTTTTAAGTACTAAACTGTGCACTCTCCTCAAACAATAGCATGGTATTATTTCACTGAAATAGCTACTGTAAATTGGACAGTGCAGTTAGATTATCAAGAATTGAAGCTTTCTGCTCATATAAGATATGTCTATGTCCTGGGATTTTTTCTTGTTACTTACAACGTCATGCTAATCACATTAGCGCACGTTAGCTTAACCATCCCGAGGGCGGGACACCGATCCTCTGGAGGTTAATAAAGCCCTGAGAGAGAGAGAGAGAGAGAGAGAGTGATTGAGAAAGCGGCACAGAGCAATCAGCCGTAGGCTACTAAGGAGTGGAGGCTGTGTGGTGTGTGAGAGTGAGTAAAACATGGGAGGCTCAGAGCACCAGAGCAGCACGGAGGGAGAGACCGCAACCACTGTTAAATCACCGCTAGACCAGTGGTCACCAACCGGTCGATCACCAACAGGTGCGCTATAGGCCTTCTGCTGGCCAATCAGATGGCTCAGATTACCATGTCTGCAGTAACATTACAGGCATAAAAGAAAGCTAAAGCAAAGTTGATACTCAGCACTGTCAACACTTTGTATACAACAAATGCGTGTTCTTCCTATTTCCATTTAGCGCTACAAGAAGCACTGCAGCAGTAATGAATGAGTAGGACAGTGTAGCGATTGGCTTGTGTTGTTGTTATTAATTCAATTCAATTCAGCAGCTTTTTTAACAGGAATATTTCACTTTCTCTGTTCATAGGAGTAACAACATGGATTTGTGCATGAGGCTGAAATAATGTGGTGAGACTTGAGTTTCGCCATCACCTGGAAGACGGTGTCTCTTTTTGGTCAGTGTCAGTGAGGGAAAGGGAGCGGAGCCACAGTCTGCAAAAAATCAGAGCGGTAGATCTAGGTTTGCATTTTGACTCAGAAAGTGATCTTGACTCAGAAAAGGTTGATGACCACTGCGCTAGACTAATTTCTTGCTAGTTATTTATCATCCCATCTGATAACAGAGCACCTGTCTTGACTGCATCAAACCGAGAGAAGCTAGCTAACTAGGCTAATTGAGGCTAGCCATAACGACTTCTCACCATCCTACATTTATCCTACACATAACAGCAACTCCATCCAGATCATATCCTAAATAGAAGCCTACCTGTTGGCTGTTGGTCGTAGTAGCCTTTCTTTCTCATTTCACTTTTAATTCTGTCATTTTAATTCCATTTTCCATTGATTAGATATTGTATCCCCTAACCTTCTTGCCACACAAGCAGAGCAGCAATACAACTGTCTCTCTCTCGGCAAGGATTTAAGATATTCGAAGGTTTATAAGCCTAAATAAACTAAATAAATAATGGATCTTATTGTGATTCTGTAGACTATATTAAATTGATTTATGCAACTTTTTGAAATGTAGATGTTCCCAAGGCGCGGAAGCCTGGAGATGCTAAACATGTTTATGTTAATTTCTGGTAAATTACCGTGAGACCGGCAGTCATTTGCATAACTATTACCGGCTGACAAAATGTCGTGACTGCCACAGCCCTAGGTCCCATGCCGGTTAAAGGATGAAAGTAGAAGGCGAGAGGGTAGAGGTGAAGCCTGTAGGGGTGCGAACCAGACTTCCTCTGGGCTTAATGTAGGTTTCCTGGTGGTTTCAACTCTTTTCCTCCAGCTGAAAGTCTTTTCAAAGACTCTCTCTGCTTTTCATAGGCAGGTGAGTATGTCAGTCTGCATGTCCTCATTTCAACTGATTGTGTGTGCGCGCACTTGTACAGTTGACTACTTGTATAGTTTACTTTTCAGTCTAACTCCACCCTGATTGACTACAGCAAAGACGCTTCAGACTTCATTAAAACGGAGACATCTCACTCCCCCTCAGATAAAAGATGCAGCCCCTTCTCCTTAATTGCTTTTTAGGCCCTGTGTTCCTCCCTGGCAGAAGGCAAACCTTTTAACAGGAACAAGAGAGGCACAAGACAAATAGTATACTTGAACTGGATGGCACTTACAGCACTCAATTAGCTTTTCTATTCTGGACTGAACTTTGGGGACAACTACCATTCAAAAATCTGAATGGAAGAAAGAAAACGGCTAGTTGTTCATTAGTTTCAGAGCCGATGGCTTAGTTCTCTGTCAGGGGGTGGTACGGTGGGAGATACATTCTGATCATCACTGTCTGATCACCTCTCTCCCTCCCTCTCTTTCCTTCTATCTCTTCCTCTGTTTCACTATCTCTCTCTCCCTCTTTCTCTTTCTCCCCCACCCCTCCCTTTGTCTCTCTGTCTCTCTCTCTCCCGTTCTCTCTACCTACCCCCTTCTCCAAAACCCCTCTCTCTCCCCCTCTCTCTCGTTCTCTCTGGGGTTGCAGGGGTCAAGAGCTGTGCTGGCTCTTTTAATTGAAGTGTGGGTTTGTAATCAAGCCGAGGTAAGATGGAGGTGTGGTATTATCTGGAAGATAAGGACAGAGTAGTGAGCGGATAGCTTTACAGGGAGGGAAGGAGGGAGGGAGGGTTCTTATCAGGGGCCACAAGGCTGTTCTTCAGAAGCGAGGGAGTAATTATGTTCTGAGGAAGGAAGGGAGGGAGGGGAGGTGTAAAGAGCACAGCTCAATCTATCAGATAAGTGTGGTAGCTGTTGTTCTAACACTGTTCCTGGTACACCTGTATCCGCTCGGTTGATAGAGCTGTCCCCAGTGTCAGATCTCCTAACACTGATCCCAGATCTGCTCACATCCAGACAGACTGGGAAAGAGAATACCTAATATGAGTCCTTGTACTCTTACTTTTGTAAGTGTTGTACTCTTTCAGATCATTTGCTTTTCACGAATGCATGTTTGGCATCTTGCATCTTGTCTCATCTGTCACCCCAGAGATAGATTAATCTCCACTGCATCCTTTAGCATAAGGAGTTGTGGTGTTGTGTTCTCCCTGTACACCACCTCCTCCATGCATCACTAGGGTGTTGTGGTGTTGTGTTATCCCTGTACACCACCTCCTCCATGCATCACTAGGGTGTTGTGATGTAGTATTCTCCCTGTACACCACCTCCTCCATGCATCACTAGGGTGTTGTGGTGTAGTGTTCTCCCTGTACACTACCTCCTCCATGCATCACCAGGGTGTTGTGGTGTAGTGTTCTCCCTGTACACCCCCTCCTCCATGCATCACCAGGGTGTTGTGGTGTAGTATTCTCCCTGTACACCACCTCCTCCATGCATCACCAGGGTGTTGTGGTGTTGTGTTCTCCCTGTACACCACCTCCTCCATGCATCACCAGGGTGTTGTGGTGTTGTGTTCTCCCTGTACACCACCTCCTCCATGCATCACTAGGGTGTTGTGGGGTTGTGTTCTCCCTGTACATCACCTCCTCCATGCATCACCAGGGTGTCAACATGGCTTGTCTTCAAACCATGTTTTTTAATTTGGCAAAAGATTGCTCTCTCTCTCAATCTGTTCCCACTAACTTTTCTCTCTCTCTCATCTCTCCCTACACCTTTCTCTCTTTACTCTTTTGTCTCTCTCTCTTCCCTCTCTCAATTTTTTTAAAGATCAGATTAATTGGAAATGTTTTGCCCGTGGTAAATTCTAAACTCCAGAGTGGCTCATTAAGTGTGCAGTGCAAGGCGCCTCTGTGTTTAAATGAATGGAAGCATATTAGCTAAAGTCAGGCTGCCACCTTACTGTTCTAATTTAATGGGGGCCTTCAGTGGCTTGCATTAGGCCATAGCCACATATTTGGAGTGGCAAGCTTTTCAATCAGCATTGCTATTATCCCAGATTAGATAAGAATATCAAAGGGGAGACCCAAAATTAAGCCCTGACAATTACTGACTGACTGAGAGACATGATGAGGAATTCATTACCACAAAAACATTTAGAGATGTTGATAAATAAATGGGGGAAGACTATGGACCTGGACATTATGGTGGTGTGTATTGGACTGTGGTCATTGGGTTTGTGTGTGTGTGGTGAGTTGTGGAGTGAAAGTAGGCTAAGTTCTTCAGTGTGTTTCTCGATTCGCTCCCTCTCTCTCTCTCGGAGGAGCAGGTAAAAGTAGGGCAGAAACCGCCCAGGCCTGCAGACAGCCCCTGGTGACCCAGACCTGCAGACAGCCCCTGGTGACCCAGACCTGCAGACAGCCCCTGGTGACCCAGACCTGCAGACAGCCCCTGGTGACCCAGACCTGCAGACAGCCCCTGGTGACCCAGACCTGCAGACAGCCCCTGGTGACAGATGGAAATGAGAGGAGGAAGAGGGAGAGAGAGAGGAGGGTGGGGTTGCAGGGGTAGGAATAAATGATACTGGCCTAGAGACTGTGATGTATTGAGAGACCTAAATATATTCACATACAAACTCACACACACTCACAGGTGGGTTAAATCACCTGGGGTCCCAGCGGTAGACAGTCCATAAGGACGCCTGCTGTTCCTATGCTCTGCCACAGGTTTGCCACCTGAGTCATTATGCATAACACACACACACACACACACACTCACTTGTTTATAGGACAGGACAGTAAGTTGATTACAGCAGACACCAGCCAGTGTTAATTAGACTGAGAGTTAATTCAGCAACAGGTTCTCACAGGGGGGTGAAGTGATGAGCGCAATAGAGAGAGAGAGGGGGGGGGGGGGGGGGGGGACAAAGTTACAGAGAAAGTATGTCAGGGCTATTGTCAGGCTTATTCATGCATAACCTGACAGCCAAGGCATATAAATGCATTATCTATCTGCCTTGTTCTCATTCTCCTCTTTAACTCCCTCAATGTTTCTCTCTCTCTTAGTTTCTCTCTCTCTCAGTTTATCTAGTGTCGCAGGTCTCTCATTGGTGTGTGTGTTGCCGCGCTGCATGGTTGGTAGCGTCAAGCTGTAATCTGCAGGTGATTCAGAAGCAAAGGCAACTGTGTGTGTGTGTGAGTATATCGCTCCAACTCGTGTGAGTGATCACTGTGAATGTGCTCTGCATCTTATTTACACCTCTCCATCTGTGCCGCCACACCTCTGAGATGGTGGGGGAGTGGATTGCCAGCAGGAGCCTGGCCAAATTATAGGGAGGGAGGAGAGAGAGAAAGAGAGGGGGGGGGGTAGAAAAAAGAGAGGGAGAGGGTGAGCCACTGCTGTGATGTGGAGACGTGAACTGTCTGAAGCCATTTATAACTTTCTAATGAGCAGGCTTGTTTGCCATTTCCCTCTGCTGAGTTAGAGGAGGAGAGGAGTTAAGGATGCAGCAGAATGGAGGAGGAGGAGGAGGAGGAGGAGGAGAAGGAGGAGTCTCTAAAAGAGGTAGAGAAGATATGAGGAGGAGGAGGAGGAGGAGGAAGGAGGAGCACCTGTATACATACAGTATATACCATCATGATCTCATCAAGGCCCGCAATTACAGAACAGGGCCTCAATGATTTAACAGCAGTGATGGCATTTAAAGAAGGTGAAGAACAGAGGGAAGAGAGAGAGAGAGATGGAGAGGAGGGCCCCCAGAAATAATAATGTGTCATTTCATGTCATCTCATGTACAGATGTTTAATAAGGCATACACTTTAAACCAAAAGGAGCTTTGTCAAAAACAAGGACAATAGAACAGTATATGGAAATAAGCACTGCATCCTACCACAGTATTGATACAGTTTACTGTACAGTCATTTCCTGTTAGCAGAGGAAGCCCTATGATAGGAAGAGATAGTGATGATATCACATGCATCCGTCAGTGGAATGGTATCAAATACATTAAACACATGGTTTCCAGGTGTTTGATGCCATTTCATTGGCTCCATTCCAGACATTATTATGAGCCGGTAGAGCGTTTCAGTGTTGGCTGCTACATCTTCCTCTCAATCCCAGTCATGGAACTCAACACATACACAAACATTCCACTTTTTGGTACAGTGACATATTTCTCTCTCTCTCTCTTAATCTTTCTCTCTCTTTCTCTCCATCTGCAGTCCAATCCGACTAATGAGAAGTAAAGAGAAAGACGGATATTTCATTTAGCTAACTCCCCCATCTACCAGATGGACTCAGTTCATGTCAGCCAGAGAATCACACAGTAACAATTCTTTAAGTGTTTTTTTTTCCCAGATTAGGGTTTTAAGGTTTTGGGTTCAATACATGTTGCGTAAAAGACTTGTGTCTAGTTCGCTGGTAGCATGAATGGCAGATTTCCCATCCTGGTTGTGTGATAGAGACCCCTAATGGAGGGATTGTGTCCTAACATGCTACCCTACTCCAAAGCAAACATAAAAGCCTCTCTCTCTCTTCCACTCCACCCGTGGTGTTGTGAAGAAGCCTCATTTTCCTGATCAAAGGGGCTAGAAGTAGCTTCCTTCTTTTATCTTCTCCTAGTGCCTGTTCCTATCTAATGCTCTGCCCATGGAAGAGGAGGACAGCACTTTGATTTGGCAGAATATCTCAACCTCCTCAATGTTCTGCAGGAGATGTACCCAGATAAGACTCAACAATAGTCTCTCTCTCTCTCTCTCTCTCTCTCTCGCTCTCTCGCTCTCTGTATATGTGTTTCATTTCAGATGAGGCGTGTGATATGTGGAGCTCTCGTCTCTCAGTCTGTTTAGCACATCAAAGCAGTGGGGAACATGTGGGATCTGGAGGCAAAGTTGCGTTGTGATAATTAGATTGTAATCTACGCCTAGAGGAGTTTTGGGGAGGGGTGTGTGTGTTTATGTGTGTTTTTGGTTTTACTATCCTTGTTGGTACCAGAAGTCCTCACAAGGATAGTAAAACAAGGACAATTCTGACAGGTGGGGACATTTCACCTGTTTTGAAAGATTAAATCAAGAATAGTCTGATGGGTGACAATATTAACCTATCACTTAACCATCATTATATATTATCACTGAATGCTGCCCAACATAAGAAATAACATTTTTGAATCATAGACGCACACCTCATGTAGCTAAAGTGGGCAGATAACTTCTTAAAATTAAGCACATTAGTCCGCTTTACAAGGGTTGTAGAGCCTAACTGGCGTACATAAGCAGCACAGGAATTTGGGAAGATAATTTTCACCATAAAAATGAAAGCATTACATTATCAAAAGGTTACTTTTGATAATGGTGTTTTCCGCTGATGGAACATTCCCGCTTATAGCCTACTGCAGTGTGTGTGCATTGCTGCGCTTATAATGTGAAGAAACAGCCTAATAGTTATCAACATTTTAAGCTAAATGTTCTGATCTGTTGAGTCATCCACATTGTGTAAACATTTGTTTTTGTTTCATATATATATATATATATATTTTGTTTTTTAAATAATTTCTGTGTTTACTTTTATACCTTTATTTAACTAGGCAAGTCAGTTAAGAACAAATTCTTATTTACAATGACAGCCTACTCCGGCCAAACCCTAACCCGGGCGACGCTGGGCCAATTGTGCTCCGCCCTGTGGGACTCCCAATCACAGCCAGTTGTGATACAGCCTGGAATCAAACCAGGGTCTGTAGTGACGTCTCTAGCACTGAGATGCAGTGGCTTAGAGCGCTGCGCCACTCAGGGGCCCGCTAGTGCTTGTATTAATTTGGGATCATGCTTCTCTAGACCTGTCTAAAATAAATAATGGATTTATTGTGAAGGTGTAGGCTATATTACATGGATTTATCAGACTTTTTCAAATGTAGATCTTCCAAAAGGTCTGCATCAGTGACTTCTAGGCTATGTGTGGAAGCCAGGAGATGCCAAATGTGTTTATATTAATTAACGGTAAATTACAGTGAGGCCGATTAGTTATTTCACCGGCTGAACAAATGTGTGTGTGTGTGTGTGTGTGTCTGTCTTTGCAGAAAAAAACAGCTCCAGTCTGTTGGTTGACATGTTTATAAATAGACAGATAAATGAAAGTCTGTTGGTTGACATGTTTATAAATAGACAGATGAATTAAAGTCTGTTGGTTGACATGTTTATAAATAGACAGATGAATTAAAGTCTGTTGGTTGACATTTTTTCCTTTTCTCCTTTATGTTCTCTGCCAATCAGTCACTCACCTCCCAGGGTTGTTTTCATTCAATATCGAATGGGTAGAAAAGGTCAGTTCTTCTGACTGTGGAGAGAGACGCTATGGCTCCATGCTGCTGAAAAATACCAGTTTATATGATACACCAGTCACTGCCTGCTTGATATTCTCTCTCTCTCTCTCTCTCTCTCTCTCTCTCTCTCTCTCTCTCTCTCTCTCTCTCTCTCTCTCTCTCTCTCTCTCTCTCTCTCTCTCTCTCTCTCTCTCTCTCTCTCTCTCTCTCTCTCTCTCTCTCTCTCTCTCTCTCTCTCTCTCTCTCTCTCTCTCTCTCTCTCTCTCTCTCTCTCTCTCTCTCATGTGAAGGAGACTATTCCGCCTGTGTGACACAGTCTCTGTATTGATCTGACCTGGGGAGACTCTCCACACACTCTTCTAATAAGGCTTGTGCTACAGTGGAAGCCTGTATAGACTGTTAAGCAGGGGTGTTGGATCACACCATCAAAACATTGGTATAGAGATAAATGGAGGAATGGATGGGTGGGTTTATCCATCCATCCATCCATTAATTCATTCATCCATTCATTCATTCATCCATCCATCCATCCCAAGAGCATGTGGTCTCAGGTGATTCCAGAACAGATGGAAGCCTATTATTTCCTCTGCTGTCTGTTCTCTTCCATTCTGTTGTTCCTCCATCAAAGTGACAGCCTCTAACTGAAAGCGGTGACCAAATGCCATTCATTATTTATACAACCATGTCAAATCCTCACTGCCCAACTCCTATTGTCATACAGGTCTAGATCAGTCACAGGTCAACACCTTCTAGAACACACTCTCAGGTCAACACCCTCTAGAACACACTCTCAGGTCAACACCCTCTAGAACACACTCTCAGGTCAACACCCTCTAGAACACACTCTCAGGTCAACACCCTCTAGAACACACTCTCAGGTCAACACCTTCTAGAACACACTCTCAGGTCTAGATCAGTCACAGGTCAACACCCTCTAGAACACAACCTCACACAGAAACACACACATATGGATGAAAGAGAGAGAGGGAGGGGGGAATAGAGGAGGTTTATAAATGAAGGGATGAATAGAGGAGGTGTATAAATGAAGGGATGAATAGAGGAGGTGTATAAATGAAGGGATGAATAGAGGAGGTGTATAAATGAAGGGATGAATAGAGGAGGTGTATAAATGAAGGGATGAATAGAGGAGGTGTATAAATGCAGGGAGGAATAGAGGAGGTGTATAAATGAAGAGATGAATAGAGGAGGTGTATAAATGCAGGGATGAATAGAGGAGGTGTATAAATGAAGGGATGAATAGAGGAGGTGTATAAATGAAGGGATGAATAGAGGAGGTGTATAAATGAAGGGATGAATAGACTGAAGCTCTTACATAGAAATGTTCAACATGCCGTGTCAATGCCAGGAGCATTAATGTTCTCCCGTATGGGTTTTACACAAACACACACACCTGTCTCCTCTCTGCTATGTTCTGAGCCTAGTGGGTTGCTCAGTGTGATGATGGGTAATATGGTGATTAGCTGTATGGTAATCAGGATACCCAGAATGTATGTATGTGTGCGTGCGTAGTTTTTGCAGTGCTTACAGTATGTGACCAGAGAGGGTGAGTAGGGCCCAATGTAGTCATAATCATAGTTATGTAAGCATCATTCTGATGATTGTGTGGAGTTCTCTGCACTACACAACCCCCGTAAAGAGAAACAAATCAAACAAAATAAAACCACTTTGGGACATGCAGTACCAACAGAGAATTATGGAGGCAGCAAGTAATGATTATTATTATAATAATATTACGTCTCTTTGAGCAATGGCCTAAACCATACAGAGTCATTAGACAACTTCTGCGTCCCAAATGGCACCCCTATTACATTAGTGCAATACTATTTACTTGTCAAAAGTAGTGCACTATTTAAGGAATCAGGTGCCATTTGGGACGTAGGTGTTTTGTATTGGCCCTCTACTGCTGTCTCTCTGGTATTCTAATCCAATGAAAAGCACTATAGGCCCAATAAATCCTCTTTTATGTTTCCCTTCAGCATCTGTGTTCCTTTCCTCTGAGTAGAACCTGGCCAGCCTCCTAGTTCCCTCTCTTAGTAGAGGTGTCTGATGGGTGCTGTCCATGGTGCTGACACTGGGCTGTTCACAGTGCTGTCCATGGTGCCGACACTGGGCTGTTCACAGTGCTGTCCATGGTGCCGACACTGGGCTGTTCACAGTGCTGTCCATGGTGCTGACACTGGGCTGTTCACAGTGCTGTCCATGGTGCTGACACTGGGCTGTTCACAGTGCTGTCCATGGTGCTGACACTGGGCTGTTCACAGTGCTGTCCGTGGTGCTGAAACAGTATTGATTACTACAGCAGAAGCAGTCAACCATGCCAGTGCATAACACAATGTACTGCGCAGTACACACCTGCTAACATCCACACAATGCTATGGCACCGGCACCACATATTCAATAGAATGTGATACACACGGACGTTCTCAATATGACACAGCCCAGAATGCATTAGTACAGATTCTAATGGGATAATACATGGTGATTCATGTTTTACGTTGTCTGGTGCATTGGTAATGTCTCTGTGTTACGACTCCCTCTGGCTTCCCAAACACAATGACTAGGCCTAATATCATCTCCGTATATTATGGAGACCCAGCACTGTTACTATGTAGAGACACAGCAGTACTAGAGAGCATGTCTGATAGAGCAGCAAATGAAGGGGAATGGACCTTTGTGGTTTATGTAAATTTTAGCACCTCCTCGGCAGGGTGTGTGTGTGTGTGTGTGTGTGTGTGTGTGTGTGTGTGTGTGTGTGTGTGTGTGTGTGATGATTTGTTCTTTCTAACTGAGCGGATAGTAACAACCGTTGTGCTGTCACTGTGAACTAAGACTAATGTTCTACTCACTGACTTCTATTCTAGTGCTTCTTGTCTTTGTCCTCCATTGAGTTTTAATGCATGGACTGATATGTCAGTCACTCACACACACACACACACACACACACACACCGTATTGACCGGCCAGGTCTCCAGAGACAGGTGTGTGTAAGTGTGTGTGTGTCCTCTGTCAGTGCAAACAGGAGAGGAGGGGCAGTGACAAGGGCAGTGACACTGACAGATACTGGTCAGCACTTTACCTCATACCGCATAGCCAAGGGACCCGCCATGTCTCCTTGTCTGTCCATAGGTTGTGTGTGTGTCTCTCTCTCTTCATCCATCTGCTTTTCTTTTTACCCGTCACCATAGTTTGTCTAGCTGTGTTTTACTCAGTGTTGGGGAGTAGTTGCACTGCATGTAATTCGACCAGTGATTTAACTACATTTTGCAGTAGCTTGGTTGCCCAATAAAGCCTACTAAATGTTATTTATTTATTTACCTCTGGGTTAAGCCTACACACTCTCTCTGGCTGTCACAGATCTCACTACACTGTGAACATCTGACTGTTCTTGTAGTCATGTTTCTGAACTTTTCTCTCCTTTGTATTAAGTAAGGCCATCACCCAATTACATAAAAACAGCAAGAGAAAGACAGAGAGAAAGACTGAAAGACAGAGAGAAAGACAGAGAGAAAGACTGAAAGAGAAAGACTGAAAGAGAAAGACAGAGAGAAATACTGAGAGAGAAAGAGAGAGAAAGACCGAGAGAAAGACAGAGAGAAAGACTGAGAGGGAGAAAAAGAGAGATTGAGAGTGCCAGTGTATCTAAATGTAATTATTTAAATGCAACAGTCACTTTTCTGGGGCTGAACTCTTTCTGACTGGGCATGCTTTGAATAGGGCTATCATCGTTAGGGCTCTCATCGTTAAGGCTATCATCGTTAGGGCTCTCATCGTTAGGGCTCTCATCGTTAGGGCTCTCATCATTAAGGCTATCATCGTTAGGGCTCTCATCGTTACGGCTATCATCGTTAGGGCTCTCATCGTTACGGCTATCATCGTTAATGCTATCATCATTTGGGCTATCATCGTTAAGGCAATTCCATCTCTACCTGTCTCTCTCTTTCTCTCTCTCTCAATACAGCATCATCATCATCATCAAACACTGGCTATGGACTCTTAACCGTACGGCGATCAGTGGGAAAACATGGGGCTGAAAACGTGTGGGTCAGCCAAGGTCCTGCACTGGTGTCAGACGTAATGGAATAACAGCTATAAGAGAATCAAACAGATTGCAGCTGCATGAAACAGTGGAAGGATTAGATATGCCTTTCACACAAAATAGAGCAGAATAATCCTCACTGTTACATGCCCCCAAATGTCCTGCTATCGCTTTGTACAAAGAAGAGAGGGGGAAAGTAGAGGGAGGAGAGGAGTGACCATGAAACATACAAGTGGAGAGAAGTGCGGAAGAGGGTGATTGGCGGAGATGAGAGGAGAGTTCTGGGTGGTGTTGTGGAGGCGTTGATGTGGTAGGTATCAGTCTTGAGGTCTAGGATTAGTCTTTACAGGAAGTGTGTTTGTCCTCATCTCTCCTTGACTTCAGCTTACGACTGTTCCCTCTATCTTTCTCTCTCACTCCATACTTGTAGAGACAGGGAGCTGTACCTAGTCTTAGTTCAGATAGCTCTTAGGGGCGTTGTTGGGCATATTTTGATGACCCGTCTCCTCTCTTGATTGGTGGGTAATGGGGGGTGCGGTCGTCAAGGTGACAGGCAAATATAGTGTCATTGAGCGATCTCCCTCGTCTCCACGCAAAACCTTGAGCTCCACCCTCTACCCACCACTCAGGGAAATGGAATGAGATTACTCTTGACATTGTGTGTCTGTGTGTGTGTGTGTGTGTGTGTGTGTGTGTGTGTGTGTGTGTGTGTGTGTGTGTGTGTGTGTGTGTGTGTGTCTGTGTGCTCATTAGTCAACCTAATTTCATACACTTTACTTCTTCTCTGAATCATACACAATGTGACAGTGCCCTTCACTAGAGTGTGTGTGGTCACCAATGTGTGTTTACCTCATTAAAGCACCACCACGCACACAGACTATCCAGTCCCATTCACCTCCCCTTGTCACCCCGTCTCCTTCACTCTAATCTTCTCTCCTCTGTCCTCCCAGTCAGTAAACAGCTTTTGTTGGCTGAAAACGGTAAAGGGCTAGATCCTGTCCTCGCTGATCCGTCGCCCCTGTGTTGGCGTGGTCGTCTGTCCGCCCATCCGCCTGTCCACTTGTCACTGCGCTGTCGTTAAAACCGCCAGGGTCGCGGGCTTAATTGGCACACTGTCGTATTGAATTGCGGCGGACAGAGAGCAGAGAGAGACAGGGAACAGAGAGAGAGATTATAGCCAACACACACACACACACAGCACTGTGATATCGAACCTATCTGATTTATCCATTGAACTAAGAGCAGAGAAGCAGAGATGCGGGGAACAGGGCCTCATTGTAAGCAGGTAATCAAGCATTAGTCATTCATTATGAACAAAGCTATGTTATCACAGAGTGGGCGGCTAATACACATTCAGAATGGATACAAATCTAATTAGCCCATATTAGACCTTAGACAGGGGCTTTTGTCTGGCTCCAATAATGACCATGTCCTCGATTGTTTTAGTGGTGTTCTGGAGGCCTTTATGGAACATGTTGTGGAGTGTTCTGGAGTGGTGGACGTCTTTATAAGAACATGTGGTGGAGTGTTCTGGAGTGGTGGACGTCTTTATGGAACATGTTGTGGAGTGTTCTGGAGTGGTGGAGGTCTTTATAAGAACATGTTGTGGAGTGTTCTGGAGTGGTGGACGTCTTTAGGGAACATGTTGTGGAGTGTTCTGGAGTGGTGGACGTCTTTATGGAACATGTTGTGGAGTGTTCTGGAGTGGTGGAGGTCTTTATAAGAACATGTTGTGGAGTGTTCTGGAGTGGTGGAGGTCTTTATAAGAACATGTTGTGGAGTGTTCTGGAGTGGTGGACGTCTTTAGGGAACACGTTGTGGAGTGTTTTGGAGTGGTGGACGTCTTTAGGGAACACGTTGTGGAGTGTTTTGGAGTGGTGGACGTCTTTAGGGAACACGTTGTGGAGTGTTCTGGAGTGGTGGAGGACTCTCTAAAGAATACATTGGGTGGTAAGGATAGGACAAATTCCAAATCCTGCTCCTTATAAAGGCATGGCAAGCTGCCAGAGAGCAGGAGGGATACTACCTTAGTACAGACATGGGAGGAAGAGAGGTGGAGGAGGGGTGAGAGAAGGTGGAGGAAGGACACTGCTACTGCAGTCTGTTCTGGTAGTCGATTGGCAACTGTGGCACCTTCACTGGAGGAACATTTGGGGGGGGTTACAGACACAAATCTCTCTCTCTCTCTCTCGCTCTCTCTCTCTCTCGCTGATTTTGTATGGAATATCTACATAGGCGTACAGAGGCCCATTATCAGCAACCATCACTCCTGTTTTCCAATGGCACGTTGTGTTAGCTAATCCAATAAAACTGGCCTTCTTTAGACTAGTTGAGTATCTGGAGCATCAGCATTTGAGGGTTCGATTACAGGCTCAAAATGGCCAGAAACAAAGAACTTTCTTCTGAAACTCGCCAATCTATTCTTGTTCTGAGAAATGAAGGCTATTCCATGCGAGAAAATGCCAAGAAACAGAAGATCTCGTACAACGCTGTGTACTACTCCCTTCTCAGAACAGAGCTCTAACCAGAATTGAGCAAGAGGACAAGTACATTAGAGTGTCTAGTTTGAGAAACAGACGCCTCACAAGTCCTCAACTGGCAGCTTCATTAAATAAATAGTACCCTCAAAACACCAGTCTCAACGTCAACAGTGAAGAGGCGACTCCGGGATGCTGGCCTTCTAGGCAGAGTTGCAAAGAAAAAGCCATGTCTCAGACTGGCCAATAAAAATAAAAGATTAACATGGGCAAAAGAACACAGACACTGGACAGAGGAAGATTGGAAAAAAGTGTTATGGACAGACAAATCTAAGTTTGAGGTGTTCGGTTCACAATGAAGAACATTCATGAGACACGACCAAAGGAAAAGATGCTGGAGGAGTGCTTGACGCCATCTGTCAAGCATGGTGGAGCCAATGTGATGATCTGGGGGTGTTTTGGTGGTGGTAAAGTGGGAGATTTGTACAGGGTAAAAGGGATCTTGAAGAAGGAAGGCTATCACTCCATTTTGCAACGCCATGCCATACCCTGTGGACGGCGCTTAATCGGAGCCAATATATATATATATATATATATCCGTCCCTCTCCCCTCTCTCGCTCTATCTATACCCCTCTCTTTCCATCATTCTTTATCTCACTCTCCCTCTCTACCGTTGGCCCAGTAACCGAAAGGTCACTGGTTCCAAGTCCTGAGCCGGCAAGGTGGGAAAATGCTGCCGATCTGCCCTTGAGCAAGGCAGTTAACCCCCAACAACAACTGTTCCCCGGGCACCGATGATGTCGATTAAAGCAGCTCCCCGCACCTCTCTGATTCAGAGGTTAAATACGGAAGACACATTTCGGTTGAATGCATTCAGTTGTTCTCTCTCTCTCTCTCTCTCCTCCCCCTCCCTCTCCTCTTCCCCCACTCTCTCCCTCTTTCTCTCTTCATGGTTAATTACAGTAATGTAATGGGAGAATTTGACTCCTTTGTGTGTATGTGTAATTATGGTACAGTCTTTCATGTGCTGGGTAGAGCTCATCTTAGTAATTAAATTACAGTCACAAGGAGATACACAGCCCCACTTATACTAGAACTCATATCTAAAACTCATACCCATATACCCAACTACTCATACTCATATCTAAAATGAACTCGTATTCATGCTCATATCAAAAACTCATAACCTTACTCATATCTAAAACTCATACTCCCATTATCATATCTAAAACTCATAGTCAGACTCATACTCTAAATCATATCTAAAACTCATAGCCAGACTCATATCTAAAACTCATAGACAGACTCATATCGAAAACTCATAGCCAGACTCATATCTAAAACTCATAGCCAGACTCATATCTAAAACTCATAGCCAGACTCATATCTAAAACTCATAGCCAGACTCATATCTAAAACTCATAGCCAGACTCAAATCTATTACTCATAGCTAGACTCATATCTCCCATACTCTTATTTAAAGCTCATACTCTTAAGTTACAGATATTATCAAAAATAGGGGTGTTATAAACTCATACCAATATCTAAAACTCATAGCTAGACTTATATCTAAAACGTATATCTAAAGTAAGGATAACATAAATTCCTCCTTGTATCTGAAGGGGGAGTAGGCCTACTATAAACTCCTATTCATACCTAAAGGAGGTGGGACTCTAACTCGTTTTTAAACTCATTCAAAGTCATGTCTAATGGAGGGCTCTAACCACTCTGAGCTCATATACTGATCATACAAACTCATATCCAAATCAGCTCGACACTGACCCTCAGGGTCGTGCAGTGATGACATCACTTATCAGACAGGAAACTCTCTTGTGTGTTGAAGATCTCCAGGCCCGGTTTCAGGGGCTGCCGTGGTTGTAAATCGGTCGGCTGACTCACTGAGCGGAGGGCGGACAGACAGTGGTGGGATTTACTGAAACCCCGGAGACTACTGGAACCCCATTTACTGACAGAGAGGGCTTCTGGAGGCCATGCAGGGGAGAGTGTGTGTGTGTGTGTCTGTGTGTGCATGTTAGTTAGTTAGCATGTGGGAGTGCAGGCCAGTGTCTACAGGCCAAAACCTTCACCCAAAACCCTGACTAAGCACACACTAACAACTCTGGGGTGAGAAAGAGGACAGCCCTCTCAGTGCTACGATATAGCTCTATCCCTGCTAGTCTACAGATGGTTCAGAGGCTCTATGTTGGTTTGTGACTGTGCTACTCTGCCATTAGGCTCGCTCTAAAGAACATTCCGGCACTTCTAAAATAAACACTCCGGTACTTTGTGTTCCAACTCGGGAGCCCCTGTGTCTAACGATGGTAGTGTAGTGAATGAGAACAGGCTGGATGAGTGGAGGAAAATTAAATGAGGGGTAGTGGAAGGGAAAGGCAGAACGTGGAGGTGAGACAGAGGGGGAATGAAAGAGGGAGGAGGATATAGCAGAAGAGAAACCAGGCAAAGAGACCATTCACCAGAGAGAAGGTTTGTGCCTGGCATTTTCTGTGTCATTTTGGACTTTGAAATGAACTGGGTTCTTCCTTTTCAGAAGTTTTCCGCTTTGAAATGTCCTAAAAGTATTTACAACTGTGTAATGCATTACAGCCCAGCACTACAGCAAACTTAAAACAAGTCATAAATAAGCCATAATCATAACATTTAATATCTACTGTATCTTCCATCATGAATAATGTGCAGGCCAGGGGTGGGAGCTCTATGGCTCTCTAGTGCCTCCAAGTGGTTATATAGTTTACTGTATCTATGCATTGTAAAGATGACCATGACAAGACAATGGTCTCCTGGAAAATGGTTAATGTTCTCTAAAATGACACATTCAAGGTTGAGTAAGTGTGTTGGTTTTCTAATCAAAGATGGGTCCTATATGCTCACTGTTTCTTATTTCCTATTCATTGAATAACTATTGTCCAGCTCCTGTCATCACTTTGGATGTGCATAAAAACCCACCCTTAAGTTCTAACCTCTCTCTCTTTTTCTCTCTCTCTCGCTCTCTCTCTCTCTCTGTACAGATATGGAGACATGGTTCCTAAGACCATCGTGGGGAAGATTGTTGGTTCTGTCTGTTCTCTGAGCGGTGTGTTGGTCATCGCCCTGCCAGTACCCGTCATTGTGTCCAACTTCAGCCGCATTTACCACCAGAGCCAGCGGGCAGACAAGAGACGCGCCCAAAAGGTACCCAACAATGTCCCCCCCCCCCCCCCCCCCTTGACACCATAGGCCCTGGGCCATAAAGGTTATAAACCCTGACCTGGAAGGGTTCAAAAGAGCTGTATGTGATTGCAGCATGGTCCCAGGGAAAAACATCACTCTCGCTGTAAGCAATGTCTGTGTGTGTGTCTGAGAATAGAATGGTGCTATGCTGCTTTGCACACATACATACTGTACACACACTCCAGCAGAGATGGAAAGAGCAGAGAGTGGATTGTTGGGGCACACACAGAGAGTATAGGAGACCACAAGGAAGATTACCAGGCTGCTGTGTTTGTGTGTGTGTATACAAACTCATTGTGTCTGTGGGATAGTGTGTGGTTATGTGTATCTGTGTGTGTGCTTCCTGTGTTAACCGTAATGGGCCATACGGGACCACCCCCGACTTCCGCATCAATAAATTAGAGCAACACAGAGACTTCTCTATGTGCGAAGGAGTGGGCTACACACATATCATATTACATGATAATTCATGGTTGCTCCCTCACTCTTAAAGACGTCCTCCAGTGATTTGTTTTGGATTTTTTTTGTTGACACAACTGCAAACTTCAAGGAGTAGGGCATTCAAGGAGTTGGTCTGATGGTGGCTGTGATGTCAGCGGCCTCCACCCTTGCTTGAGGAGCAATAGGAAACAAAAGATGAAAGTCTAAATCAGGTGTTAAATTAGTTGAGACTGGAAATAAAGGAAGCGAGAGAGAGAATGGCAGGGGATAGGGAAGAAGAGAATGAAAGAGAGAGGGGGTGAGAGGGAGAGAAGGAAGATAATTCTAGCCCCTGTAGAGCGTCCAGTAAGTAGCTCCCTCCCAAGAACAACAATCTGTTTTTCTATTTAGGAGGGATGATGAATGGGGTCTGACTAGAAACATGGATGTTAGACAGAGATACAGGGACAGCTTGTATGTGTGCTACTGGACCTCGCTGTGTATTCCTCTGGTGGAGCTGGTGCATGCATGTGCCTGTCTATGCATAGTGGATACCAAGTTCTTTCATTCACCAGCATTCACCATACAAGAAAGTGGCCTTGGATGAATACAGCTGCAATACAAGGTTTACATCTAGCCACTGTCAGATAGTGGGATTTACAGGCCTGGAATCTATTATCTGTATTGTCTTTCAAGAGCAATGGTTCTCTCTGCTGTTTCTATGGCTATGCTATGGCTTTATGGTTTTTACGCTCACACACTCACACACACATTCAGTGACAGGCTAAATGCACGTGTGGTTTTGTTCACAAACAGAAAACCAAGCTTGCTAGAATTGCCGCGAGGAAGAGTGGAGGGACTAACGCTTATTTGCAGTATAAAAGCAACAGGCTGCTGAGTGACCTCATCGACGAGGTAACCGTGGATACTCAACCGTCGCCGGGTGGTGTTCTTTTGATTTTAAACTTTTTTTAAATATTTTTTCGGGGGGCCGTGAGATGCCGGTTAGTGCATGCCGATATCCCGATTGGGGGATGGAGATGCCCCCTTCCCCTCTATCTCATTCAGAGCTGTTGCGTCTTCCATGGTGTCCCACCTCTCTAACGTCACTATTCACCCTCGACTCAACACCACTCTCTCTCTCTTATTCTTTCTCTCACCCCCATCAAGACTGCACTGGGGCTCTGGTGCCAACTACTGGAACTCGGGGTGGATGGCTGTGGCTCATACTAGCGCCCCTCACCGGTGTCAGTGCACCCAATCCATGAGGCTTGGCCCAAAGGTGGGGGTGTGGGGAAGAGAACGGCCTCCCACCACCCTCGAATGGTGAAACGGCTCTCTCTGCAACCACCCTCCTCTTCTTCTTCTCTGTTCTTCTTCTTCTTCTTCTTCTTCTTCTTCTACTATTTCATTTCCATGTGTTTATTTTGTTTTCACATGCATTTTGGATTGCTCACGTTTTGGCATGGAAATGGATATGACATCATCAGAACGCGTCATGGATCACCATCACATGGAGGAATGAGATGCATGTCATAAGCCATCGACCGACGCCACATGCAGGGGGCGGAGTCAAAGTTACGCAGTGAAGCTTATTGTCCCACATATAAGTTCCAAGTTCTGAGTTCCAAATTCCACATGTCCGAAGAACAGGATTTTATAGACATTCTCCTCGGTCCATTCCCCTGCGTCTCATTGAATCCGGCCCGGTATGGAAAGGCTACGGTGGCTCTCGTGGGTCAAATGAGGCTTGAGTCAACACTGACCAACAGAAAAACAGACACAAACATCAGGACACATAGGCCTACCAGTATACACATCAACTACAGACGTCTTGAAATGTTTTTGTTGTTGTTGAAAGGCTGAGTTTGAACCATTGAGTGATTCATCACAAACCATGGGAGAACACTGAGCTTGGAGGGGGAGATCAATGGAGATGGACAGACCCTAATGTTATCATGATGTTCCAGTGCTATAGCAGAAGGTTGCAATAACGTTGTAAGAGCATTAGCCCTGTCCCTCTCTGTCTCCTGCTCCGGTTGGTTGGTCCCATGTCTACCCCATGGAGGGACATGATTTGTAGTCTGTTTAAAGTGTTAACATGCGTCCATCTTTGTTTTTGTACCCAAAAGGCATCAAAGGCAGCAGGCCAGGCGCTGGTGTGTAAGGCCAACCCCATGTTTGATACACACCACAATCACCTATTGCACTGCCTGGAGAAGACCACGGTAAGAACAATGCTTTAGAAATGACTGTGGTGGAGAATAGGAGACGTATCCACTGCTGTTATCTATCTATGTTCATGAAGGAGAAGAAGCCATTAATTAAGAGTATAGTACGGTGTCCATATTAGGAAGTCGTCAGATTTCAGGCAAAACTCCTAATATGGATGCCGTAGTAATGTCACATTTGTTTTGGCTCGATCCTTGTCCTCAAAAGTAACATGTGTGGTCTCTCTCTCTCTCTCTCTCATTCCATCCTCCCCCTCTCTCTCAGAATCATGAGTTTGTGGATGAGCAAACGTTTGAGACCAGCCTGCTGGAGGTTTCCATGGTGAAGCACCCGCCTTGCTCCCCCTCCCTCTCCTCTGGCTCCTCCTCCCAAGGCCTGTCGTGCTGCTCGCGACGCAACAAGAGGAAGAGCTTCAACGTGCCCAACTCCAACATGACTGGAGGGCATAGGAACAGCATCCAGGAGCTTAGCACCATTCACATCAGAGAGAGACCCATCACTAACAGGTACATACAGAACATACATGCAGTGTACACACACACGCACAGTATCTTCTCTATTTTTACAAATTATTTGCCACTTGTTTTACAAGAAGCTAAAATTACTATGTTAGCTGATGATTGCACACTCTACAGTCGTGGCCAAAAGCGTTGAGAATGACACAAGTATTGGTCTCCAAATAGTTTGCTGTTTCAGTGTTCTTAGATCTTTATGTCAGTAGTTACTACGGTACACTGAAGTATAATTACAAATATTCCATAAGTGTTAAAGGCTTTCATTGACAATGACATTCAGTTTATGCAAAGAGTCATTATTTGCAGTGTTGAACCTTCTTTTTTCAAGACCTGGCATGCTGTCAATTAACTTCTGGGCCACATTCTGACTGATGGCAGACCATTCTTGCATATTCAATGCTTGGAGTTTGTCAGAAGTTGTGGGTTTTTGTTTGTCCACCCGCCTCTTGAGGATCGACCACAAGTTCTCAATGGGATTAAGGTCTGGGGAGTTTCCTGGCCACACAGAACTAACGTCAACAACATGCACGATAGTCTTTCATCGTTAAGGAATGAGGAGGAATTGACTACTTCTCTTCTAGTTCTCTTGAGAAACATTTGTGTGTTGAAAATTCCTAACCACTTTCATACACTTCAAACAGACATACTGTACAATACCCCACCAGACACGCCACTATGGGGGTCTTCACTGTAACCACAACAGATGTAATGCGTCGCTCAGTTATGTATAGAAGCCAGGTCATCGTGGAATGCTCTGCCACCAGAGGTTACTCAGGCAAAAAGCCTGTTTAGCTTAAAAAAACAAAACATTAAAAAAGTCTATCCTCTTTCTAAAGATCTAATTTAACTGTATATAAGAATATGAATATGTACAGTATATATGAACAGTGTGTAAATAGAATGTTTTTGGTCTCTTGGTTTCTTTTCTGATACAGTATAGAACTTATTTATTTTATTTAAGTATTTATTTATTTGATGTCCTTGTCGACAACTGTTCTGTACATTTTATGTGGAGCTGCTGCATTATCTAATGGGGATTCTAATGAACTAAACTAAACAGTATGTACACACACACACACACACACACACACACACACACACACACACACACAGTATATACACACACACACACACACACACACACACACACACACACACACACACACACACACACACACACTGTATATACACACACACACACACACACACACTGTATGTACACACACTCACACACACACACTGTATGTACACACACACACACACACACACACACACACACACACAGTATATACACACACACTGTATATACACACACACACACACACACACACTGTATGTACACACACTCACACACTGTATACGCACACACACTGTACATACACACACACACACTCACACACAGTATATACACACACACACACTGTATATACACACACACACACACTGTACACACACACACACTGTATATATACACACACACACACACACCACACACACACACACACAGTGTATACACACCCATAGTGTATACACATACACACACACACACACACACACACACACACTGTATGTACACACACACACACACACACACACACACACTGTATGTACACACACAAACACACACTGTATGTACACACACACACACACACACACACACACACA
>CM042421.1:14972522-15527522 GCA_023634145.1 Thymallus thymallus | reverse complement strand
AAGCATAATATGCCTAATAAGGCATTTTTTGTGTAATTTCTATTTAATTCTAAGTAAGTCACACCCTATTTGAGCAATTTATACACTATAATGATTTAATACAATGAAATGTTGTTTAAATACTGAACGCTTAATGTCCCTACCAGCCTTGTGTCGCACTCGCAAATGCTTCACAATGTATTTATTTGTAGGCTTGAAATAATTGAAGTAATATAGCCTAAGTAATTAATTTCCGTTCCTTCTTAGGCTCCCTGTCCGGCCCCTGACCTATTTAGAGTGTTTATCAGTGTTGTAGTACTCGGGTCTCGAGACATATTGAGTGTCTCGGTCTTGTCTCGGTGTCGGATACATTTGTACTGCATCTTGACTTGGTCTTGAACAGTGAGGCATTTCCCAAGACCAGCCGAGACCAGCGGAGTAAAAAACCCAGAATTATCAGCTTCAATTCAGTTAGCACATAAAACCGCTTCACCGGGACAAATATATACACTCCTTTCTTGAAACATTAATACATTGTGTTAACATACTTTATATATATATATATATATATATATATATATATATGTATATTATAGACATGTTTGTGCAGTGTTAAACCTATAGGCCTTCGGTGTGTGACAGGTTTGTGATTCTGAAAGGACAGCAACCGTAATACCAGCGCACTAACGTAGGAGTGCACCAGTTGTGGAGGCTATATGCAGGTATAACATGCTGACTACACCACACGTGTCACATAATTGTCATTCAATCATTGCACCCACACTGCTCGCGCGTCAACGAGCCAGCTGCTCACACAGAACTTGATTCTATTTGTGACGCTTGATGCGTTGCAAGTCCCGCCTCTCCCATCTCCTCATTGGTTTTTAGAGGAGCATATACCCATGTGGATGACTGAAAGATAAACTGAGGTCCATACTCCCATCTAGTTGGTGGTGATAATGCACCTTAAAGTTGGTTGCCAACTGCCATATGAAGCCCAAAGAAGAAGAAGCCTGAAGGAGGAGAGATGACTAGAAACAAACTTTACCCTTTTATCTGTGGATTAATTGTCGGAGTAGAGGACCTTGTGCATTTCAGGTAAAATAACAACCCAATGTTTATATCCAAGGACAAACTAGCTAGTAACAGCAAGCTAGCTAGTAACAGCAAGCTAGCTAGTAACAGCAAGCTAGCTAGTAACAGCAAACTAGCTAGTAACATCAAGCTAGCTAGCTAAATTGCCATAAATATTTAATGCTTTTCAACCTTGCCCCAAATTAATACAGTTGATTCAGAGTTAGTTTTGATATTTCAACCTGCGTGTCCTGATTGCGCCCGGTCTAGTCAGTATGTAAGCCATATACCCACTTTTTTTCAGTGGGCATTGCGTATACTTAAGCAATAAGGCACGAGGGGGTGTGGTATATGGCCAATATACCACGGCTAAGGGCTGTTCTTAGGCACGACCAAAACCCCCGAGGTGTCTTACTGCTATTATAAACTGGTTACCAACGTAATTAGAGCAGTAAAAATACATGTTTTGTCATACCCGTGGTATACGGTCTGATATACCACGGCTGTCAGCCAATCAGCATTCAGGGATCGAACCAACCAGTTTATAATCACTTCTTAATCCCTACTGATGCGTATCAAAGCAGTGTAGTGGAGGTTTACAACTTATCAATTATGTAGTACATAATAGAAATCATGCACAAAGTAGCCGACACAAATGCAGCGTGAAATATATTCACATGCGCGCAGCACACAGCCTAGTTTCAGCTGAATATTATCTACAGGCAGCAAGAGTGTGTAGCTCTCAGCTGGTTTTGGCATGGAGCAGCTCTCAACTGGTTTTGGCATGGAGCAGCTCTCAACTGGTTTTGGCATGGGGCAGCGCTCAGCTGGTTTTGGCATGGAGCAGCTCTCAACTGGTTTTGGCATGGAGCAGCTCTCAACTGGTTTTGGCATGGGGCAGCTCTCAACTGGTTTTGGCATGGATCAGCTCACAGAACAATGACATCAGTATCTGGTAGGTTAGGAAAGACGTTTCAACGCATGATATCTACCAGTAAATGCTAACTAAGGCAACAATGGGTATGATATCTACCAGTAAATGCTAACTAAGGCAACAATGGGTATGATACCTACCAGTAAATGCTAACTAAGGCAACAATGGGTATGATATCTACCAGTAAATGCTAACTAAGGCAACAATGGGTATGATATCTACCAGTAAATGCTAACTAAGGCAACAATGGGTATGATACCTACCAGTAAATGCTAACTAAGGCAACAATGGGTATGCAAAAAATGTATTGGAAAAGTTTAGTCCAAAGTGTTGGTTAGTAGGCCATTTGTGATGCGCAACTGTCATCATGTGCTCCTTGCAATCAGATTGATGTAGTTTAAGCATTGTTCATTGTTGTGGACTTTCAAATATCTATAGGAAAAAACTAATTTTAAAAACTTAGGAAAACATAGGGATCTTCACACAGGGTGCCTTTCCTTCGCTGAGCGGGCCACTCCACCACTGCAAAGGCCGATATAAAGACAGCAGTCACACACAGCATGATGTTAAAGGATCAGCAGTCTATAACTGACATAATAAGCCAGTAGGTCCCAATCATAAGAATACAAAAACACAACCATTAAGCATTTCCCAATCAAAATGTACAACCATTACTCCCAATTGCAAAAAACATTTAACACACAAAGTAACCGGTGACCTAAAGTTAGCATTTTAACAACTTTGCAGATATAAAACAAACAGACAATCATAATATCAGTAAAAAAATATCAAATTTCCAGTTTATGCTACAAAACCAACAGTAGCTAGCTAGCGAAGCTAGCCAACTTTAACCAGTTATCTTGGGTGCATGCATTGGCAGGCAAGCTGCAGAAGGACGAGGAGGCTACAATTTTGTGGCTTTTGGCGAATGCGTTCTAATTATCTAAAGTCGCGCTGTTGCAACTGCCTGTAAACACACAGTCCAGTTCAAAGTGAATGATGACACAAATGCAGCGTGAAATATATTCACATGCGCGCAGCACACAGCCTAGTTTCAGCTGAATATTATCTACAGGCAGCAAGAGTGTGTAGCTCTCAGCTGGTTTTGGCATGGAGCAGCTCTCAACTGGTTTTGGCATGGAGCAGCTCTCAACTGGTTTTGGCATGGGGCAGCGCTCAGCTGGTTTTGGCATGGAGCAGCTCTCAACTGGTTTTGGCATGGAGCAGCTCTCAACTGGTTTTGGCATGGGGCAGCTCTCAACTGGTTTTGGCATGGATCAGCTCACAGAACAATGACATCAGTATCTGGTAGGTTAGGAAAGACGTTTCAACGCATGATATCTACCAGTAAATGCTAACTAAGGCAACAATGGGTATGATATCTACCAGTAAATGCTAACTAAGGCAACAATGGGTATGATACCTACCAGTAAATGCTAACTAAGGCAACAATGGGTATGATATCTACCAGTAAATGCTAACTAAGGCAACAATGGGTATGATATCTACCAGTAAATGCTAACTAAGGCAACAATGGGTATGATACCTACCAGTAAATGCTAACTAAGGCAACAATGGGTATGCAAAAAATGTATTGGAAAAGTTTAGTCCAAAGTGTTGGTTAGTAGGCCATTTGTGATGCGCAACTGTCATCATGTGCTCCTTGCAATCAGATTGATGTAGTTTAAGCATTGTTCATTGTTGTGGACTTTCAAATATCTATAGGAAAAAACTAATTTTAAAAACTTAGGAAAACATAGGGATCTTCACACAGGGTGCCTTTCCTTCGCTGAGCGGGCCACTCCACCACTGCAAAGGCCGATATAAAGACAGCAGTCACACACAGCATGATGTTAAAGGATCAGCAGTCTATAACTGACATAATAAGCCAGTAGGTCCCAATCATAAGAATACAAAAACACAACCATTAAGCATTTCCCAATCAAAATGTACAACCATTACTCCCAATTGCAAAAAACATTTAACACACAAAGTAACCGGTGACCTAAAGTTAGCATTTTAACAACTTTGCAGATATAAAACAAACAGACAATCATAATATCAGTAAAAAAATATCAAATTTCCAGTTTATGCTACAAAACCAACAGTAGCTAGCTAGCGAAGCTAGCCAACTTTAACCAGTTATCTTGGGTGCATGCATTGGCAGGCAAGCTGCAGAAGGACGAGGAGGCTACAATTTTGTGGCTTTTGGCGAATGCGTTCTAATTATCTAAAGTCGCGCTGTTGCAACTGCCTGTAAACACACAGTCCAGTTCAAAGTGAATGATGGCAGGCCCATGTGGCAAATGGCTTGTTTGTACAAAGGTCTACTGTAGCTCTGATTGGCTATAGTGAAACGATGTGTGGACTCCGGTCCAGGACAAGACAGATGTTTTTATTTGGTTTTATTTAATGCAGTGTCTATTAATTGTCCAAACGCACAGCTGCTTTCCCACACTATATTGCTATATAATTTTCACAAATGCCTTAGTATACATAATTCCCAAACTTTCTAAGAATTTATGAAAATGTGATCGCTTGTCAGAGAATGTAAAAAAAAAAAAAAAAGTGTTATATTCTTCCTGCGGGTGTATATGAACAGATTTGAATAAGATTTCATGTTGCTAAAATGCTGTCAGCTCCACTTTAAATGCAACAATGTTTCACAATCATAAGTTATTTTCAAAGAGATGGCTAATAACAGCAAGTGCACTGCATTAAAAAGCACAGTTCCACTCACCAGATTATGATAATTTGAAAGTTATTCTTGAGAAGGGAGAAGGTAACAAATTAGCAGCAACATCCTCTTTAATAACACCTGCTGCAAACTAGCCGACGACAAATGCTAGCTAGCTAGCTACACTGTGGGAAAACTACTGCTCGCTACTACGCAGTGACCTGTCAGGCCTTCAAGAAGGCATAAGTTTCCCTAAATTTGGAAAAAACGGTCCCACCCATTAAGTCAAAATGTGATTGGTTGATTCCACTGTCACTCCAAAATGTTGCCCTAATACAGTTGAATGGCACATGCCTTTATCTAGCCTCTGATGGCCTAGCCAATGGCTGACTTCGCTAGCTTTTTTTCTCTTCAGTGTTAACCCTTTCCTTTCCATCAAAAACTAAAGAGATTAAATCAGAACATAATTGAAAATAATAATATAATTATCATTATTATTATTATATTATTATATTATTATTATAATTATTTTATAAATCCTTAGCCCTTGTCTGAAGGATTAGAAGGCCCATTGTCCCCCACTATGTTTGGGTTAGTAATATTTGTAGAGTGGCTCTATTTTCCCTCAGCGTGCATTTCACTATTTTAAATGCCTAAATAATCCATATGTTGCTCTGAAATATGAACTATGAACACAGAAATACTAGACACAATTCTAGCAATACTAGAATTGGACTCACGTTTTTCTGGTCTTGGTCTTGACTCGGTCTCGGACCCCTTGTCCACCTCCCGGTCTTTGACTCTGACTCGATTTACTCCGATCTTGGTCTTGAATCGATCTTGCTTCAGGTGGACTCGAACACAACACTGGTTTATATGCTGTTAAATAAGACATGTAGTCTATTTGAAATGATGAGCGCTTCTTACATTCACCTTTTCATGTTTATTCTAATACTTTTCATTCAAATCATATGGTCTGGTTTCAATACTTCAAAACCAAATGGCAGGTCCAGATAGTCACAAAAATGATGGGTGTTGGTTCATTTTAATGAATGGACTGAATTTGGAGGGGGTTTTTTTCTGTGAGAGAGGAGCTGTTTTTAGGAGAGCTATTGGAAAGGACGTGGAGCTGTGTGCAAGAACCACTCCATGAGCGATGAGCGGGATTTCCTACCACTCAACTCTGCTTACATACTCTGGTTAAGGGTTGGGTCCTGAAAAGTGTGTGTGTGGGTGAACATGTTTTCCAATGTCCTAACAATTCACTAGAATGGCCTGATAAGGCAGGAAAACAAGAACAGTTTTGGTTTGGGGTTAAGGTTAGGGTTAGGGTTAAGGTTAGGGTTAAGGTTAGGGTTAGGTTTTGTGTGTGCCTGTGTGGAAAATTGGAAACATTTTGCCGGTCCCCACAAGGAAAAAGGCTATTTTAGGGGTTAGGTTTAGGGTTAGGGTTACAATTAGGGTTAGGATTAGGGTTCAGGTTAAGGTTAGGTTTAAGAGGGTTTATGTTTGTACTGGTATCAAACCTTGGGTTGCATGGGCCTAGTGCAACTTTCTGTTGTCTGTATATTGCAAGTCAGTGTTAAAGTTAGGGTTAAGGGTTAGGTTTAGGTTCAAGGTTAGGGGTGAGGGGTGAGGGAAAATAGGATTTTGAATGGGAATCAATTGTTTAATAAATAAAACAAATAGGGAGGGCTGTGTGTGTGTGTGTGTGTGTGTGTGTGTGTGTGTGTGTGTGTGTGTGTGTGTGTGTGTGTGTGTGTGTGTGTGTGTGTGTGTGTGTGTGTGTGCGTGTGCGTGTGCGTGTGTATGACCCCATTGCTCTCGCCTGTATGTGTATGTGTGACATTAGCATGAGCAATAAGGGTTGGGTCCTCAGTGTGTGTGCTGTACATATAGGTGATCTAGCATATCACACTCACCCTTTGTCTCAGAGCTGACTTACTTATGTACCTACTTGTACGAAGAGATTATTATTCCTCTCCTGTTCAGAATCACACACATCCTGTCCACCCTGTCCTCTCTAACCGAATGGCCATTGTGAATACTGAATACCTTTGCTGCCATTTTGAAACTCTCCTCCTCTCTCCACCAGAGTTGACTACTTGATTTTTCTGACCTTGAAATGGTTTTATTGTTTCTTTTATTGAGGTTTTTATAGATAAATCAATGAGTTTATCCAAACTCTAATGTTGTGTTTTGTCTTGTTTTATGCAGTAAGGGACATGCTAAAGCAGATTTGACTGAGGGGAATAGAATAGGTCTTATGAACACACAGATATTTGAGTCCATTCCATTTTGATACAAAGATGATTTTTCTTCTGAATATGGGGATAAAACTGTGATTTTATTTTGAAGGTCTCTGTTCATTTGAAGTGCATGTTGGTTTGCTACAGACAGTATGACGTTTGTTATGTTCCTGATTTGTACCACACAAGCCTCCATACTTTACCACCAAGTGGGGGTTTGGTATGGAAAATTAAATGTAATGAAATCTCCTGTACCAGTCTACCAAACATGATTGACTGATGGGGTTTGATGCTCTATGATAATTATATCTTGTCTTGACTGATAAGGCTCAACTATCATCGTAGCTTGAAAACTCTCAGCGCATGGCGTGGACGGAATCCTGTAACCATTTTCAATCAGTACAACAAAATAAATGCAAATGCATTGAATGACACTTCAATACCCAGCGAGCTGAATTAACAATATCCCATTTCTCGGCAGTGAGATCTCGGGAAGTTTTATCAAGAACTTGTCGTTTCCACGTTTTCCAAGACTGAACGTGGCTCTTGAGACTGCTGAAGCGAATGCCACACCCCCTACACAACCCCCACCCCTTTCCCACCGCCCTGCACCCAAACCTGTCCACTCCACCATCACTGCTTGACTATGATGTGACATATGCAACACATTTTTTGTTTGTTTGTTGTATCAGAGTGAGAGGGAGTGGGACAATAGAGAAACACAAATACATATTTTTTAAAATATCAAATGATGTTGATACAATTATGATAACTGTATTTTTTTTTCTTTATGTAAAAAGAAAAAAAATATTACAACTGTTGCTAGTGCACATGTGCAGTAAATTGTTATTTGGTGTAGTAAAAATCATCATGGTTTAGTCGTTAAAAAAAAACATTTTTACTGAAGGTTATAGTGTCTTATTTTAGTTAGCCTTCTGCTCCACCGCATTTTAAGAACCAGCTCAATATTTTTCTAAAGGGATTCCTTGAGAAAATGCATGCGTTTGCTGGAGAACTTTGGGTTTAGTGTTGCACAAGGACAGGCGTTGTCTCTGGATGCGTCCCAAATGGAACCTTTTTCCCTATATAGTGCTCTACTTTTGACCAGGGCACATAGGGCTCTGACCAAAAGTAGTGCACTATATAGGAAGTAGGGTGTCATTTGTGACAAAAGCTCCGTCTTTCAGTTTCCATGGCTAAGTGAAACACTTTTAGGGGTGAAGGAGTGTACTTAGGTCTTGTACTTGAGATTATGTAAATTGAAAGGATGATTATATGACAATTACTTTTAATCTGTTACAGCTTGTGTTGACAAAAATACTGTATATGAAATATTGAAAGGATATTAAAAAAATACAATTCAATTGTTTAGTCCGGTGCAGTGTCTATGAGTAAATAGAATAAATCATTGTCCTATTAAAATATAATACTTATATAAGACTGGTTGTCTTCTTTTGACGTCAACATTTAGATGTTTTCAAAGTCAATGTACGGTCTGTTTTGCTGCACCAATATACAGTAATGTACAGTATTGCTGCTTAAATGCTATGTTGTATGTCCACATATTTTGGTGTATCTGTAAGTTCTTCTGCATCAAAGAACACATATTGCTGTTGATACACTATGTATAGTGCCTTCAGAAATTATTCACACCCCTTTTTTCCACATTTTGTTGTGTTACAGCCTGAATGTAAAATTGATTATTTGACAGAGAGGAAGGAAACCGCTCAGGGATTTCACCATGAGGCCAATGGTGACTTTAAAACAGTTACAGAGTTTAATGACTGCAGGAGAAAACTGAAGATGTATCAACAACATTGTAGTTACTCCACAACAGAGTGAAAAGAAGTAAGCCTGTACAGAATAAAAATATTCCAACACATGCATCCTCTTTGCAACAAGGCACTAAGGTAATACTGCAAAAACTGTGGCAGAGCAATTGTTTGTCCTGAATGGTGACAGTGCTGTCATGGTTCGGAGAAGGCAGGACCTAAGACGCAGAGCGGTAGGAGTGAGACATTCCTTTATTGCTTCTTAAACCAACAAACAAAGGAGAGACGCGAACCAACACGTAGTGCACACAGCACAAACAATAACCCACAAAGCATGTGGGAAGGCAAGAACTTAAATAGGGACCAAACACAAACTAACATAGAGTCAACTAGAACTCTCTAGTCTGGCCCTAACCGTGGCAAACATAAAGAAGCCCAGAGGGCTCCCTACAGTCAGGACCTGACAGTGCCCCTCCCCCCCCCCAAGACTCCCGGCCGCAAGACTGGTCGCCGGGTCAGGAGGTTCTGCCCCCGGAGCAGGACTGGGTACCGGAGCAGGGATTGGCTCCGCCCCCGGATCAGGACTGGGCGCCGGAGCAGGTGACTCCAACCCCGGCGCAGGACTGGGTACCGGAGCAGGGAATGGCTCTGCCCCTGGAGCCGGACTGGTCACCGGACTGGGAACCGGCACTGGAGCTGCCGGGCTGGGGATCGCCACCAGGACTCTGGTGCGAGGCGCCGGCACTGGAAGTACCGGGCTGGGGACCAGCACTGGAGGTACCGGGTTGGGGACCGGCACTGGAGCTACCGGGCTGGGGACCGGCACTGGGAGTACCGAGCTGTGGATCGCCACCAGAAACCTGGAGGTACCGGGCTGGAAACCGGCAATGGTGGTACCGGGCTGGGAACCGGTACTAGGAGAGGCTCCAACCCCGGAGCTGGTCTGGACCCCTGTTCCGGACTGGACACCGGCGCAGAGGGAGGCTCCGCCCCCGGAGCTGAACTGGTCGCCGGTCCCAGACCGGGCACAGGCGCAGAGGGAAGCTCCAACCTCGGAGCTGGACTCGACACCGGTCCCGGACTGGGCACCGGTGCAGAGGACTCCGACCCCGGAGTAGGACTGGCCACCGGTCCCGGACTGGGCACCGACGAAGAGGGCTCCGACCTCGGAGCTGGATTGGCAACCGGTCCCGGACTGGGCACTGGCGCAGAGGGCTCTGGCCTCGGCGCTCGACTGGACGTCCGACCTGGACTGGGCACCTGCGTAGAGTAAGGCTCCGGCCGAGGAGGGAGGCTGACGTGGATCCGGCACAGGACATCTTGAGCTGGGAAGTGGTACTGGTGCATCGTCCTTTCGGCCGGACCAACCCCCCCATAGCCCCGGCTGCATCCTGCGGGGGGGAGAGACGCGGGCAAGCGGCTTTTGCGACTATGACAGGGGACGGGCACGGCCGCAGAGTATGCTCTGTCATTCCAGACGGTGGCTGCATGCAGTGGCTGGAATGGGCCAGCTCTCCGAACCGCGTTCTGTAGGGACTTGCAAGCGGAGGTTCGGATGGAGCTGGCTTGTGTGAGTGAAGCTATGTTGTTGATGCACGTGACAAGGGAAGCAGGTGTGCGTAATGATGGTGGCAGGAGTGCGTAGTGCAGGGCAGCCTGGCGCCCTCGAGCGCCAGGGAGGGAGAGCGGGAGCAGGCGTGACATGAATGCAAAGTGTTATGTTTGGGGCAAATCCAATACAACACATTAAGGAGTACCACTCTCCATAATTCCAAGCATGGTGGTGGCTTCATTGTGTTATGAGTATGCTTGTAATCATTAAGGACTCAAGTTTTTCAGGATTAAAAAATAAATGTAATGGAGCTAAGCACAGGAAAGGCCAAATTTACACTGGAGTTGCTTACCAAGAAGACAGTTAACATTCCTGAGTGGCCGAGTTACAGTTTTGACATAAATCTGTTTGAAAATCTATGACAAGACCTGAAAATGGTTGTCTAGCAATGATCAACAACAGATTTGACAGAGTTTGAAGAATTTCTAAAAGAATAATGGCAAATGCACAATCCAATGTTGCACAATTGACATTACAGTGTATTTTGTGTAAATCTTTGACCAAATATGGCAATTAAATACATTTTAATCCCACTTTGTAACACAACAAAATGTGGAAAACTGTATAAAGACAGTCCTATAGATGTGAGTGAGGACATGATGGGGTGAGGGGGTGCAGTCTTATCCAATCTCAGCCATGCAATATGGAGCAGGAGAGTCTATCGCCCAGGGTAATTTCTCTCTGCACTGTGAATGTATTAGCATATTTCTCATAAGAGAGTTGGCCTGTGTGTGTGTCTGTCCGTCTTTGCATGTGTGTGTGTGTGTGTGTATGTACACATCTGTGTGTGTGTGCGCGCACACATTTGTCTATTTGTATTAGCATATTTCTCATCAGGGAGCTAGTAATTGAGATGTTTTGGGAGGATGTGTGGTCCCTTAGCTTCCCAGGGTGCATTGCAGATGACATTCGTCAGGGGGGAAACTGAAGCGGGACTTACCCAAGCTCCATGCCAGCACACAGACTATTTCTGCCCCCGCTATTTTTACACAGGGGTCAGAGGGTAATGGTTTTATTTCTTCCGCTGGCTCCTTTTACTGTACACTAAGAGAGAAAGGGAGGGGAGAGATGGAGAGGGAGGAGAGAGAGAAAGAGGGGACAGAGAGAGGGGAGAGAGAAAGGGAGGGGGGAGAAAGAGAGGGAAGGGAGAGGGATAGGGAGGGGACATGGAAAGGGAGGGGTGAGAGAAAGGGAGGGGAGAGAGAGTGTGTGTTTGTGTCCCCATGTCTACTGTGAATATGTCCTAAAGCAGTGACCTGCTTGTCTCTAAAGAGTGGGATTGAGACAGTCCTTTCTCCATGACTTCTCTACTGTTATTCAATACTAAATCCAGAGAGCAGAATATCATAGATCTGAATCAATTAGGCAGAGACTAGGAGCACAGGGACAGGGATCTAGGCTTGATATATCTATGTCCTAGACAAGAGGAATGAAGAGGCTCACTGTCTGTACAGCACACTGTTTCTCTCTCTAACACACACACACACACACACACACACACACACACACACACACACACACACACACACACACACACACACACACACACACACACACACACACACACACACACACACACATCCCACTTGGATAAATAAGTGAAAAGACGTAGGAGGAAGAGAGGAGGGGAGAGACAGCGACCAGCAAGAAAACAATATGTCTTTTGTAACCCACTGTGACAGCGGCGCTACACGCCTTTCCCTCTTTCATAAATCATATCCTTCACATTGTCAAGCAGCGAACAGAGCGAGGGAAGGACAAGGAGGGAGGGAGAGAGAGAGAAACAGCAGGGTTTTAACTGTAGGCTCATCCATTCTCCTCTTCTTCTAAACAGGCACTTTTATAATCCTCCGCTGGCCACCTCGCCTGTCTCTATAACCTCTGAAACCTTGGTCCCAAACCAACCCTTAACCACTTCCATATACAGCTGAAGTCAGAAGTTTACATACACTTAGGTTGAAGTCATTAAAACTCATTTTTCAACCACTCCACAGATTTCATGTTAACAAACTATAGTTTTGGCAAGTCGGTTAGGACATCTACTTTGTGCATGACACAAGTAATTCTTCCAACAATTGTTTACAGACAGATTATTTCACTTATAATTCACTATATCACAATTCCAGTGGGTCAGAGGTTTACATACACTAAATTGACTGTGCCTTTAAACAGCTTGGAAAATTCCAGAAAATGATGTCATGGCTTTAGAAGCTTTTGATAGGCTAATTGACATAATTTGAGTCAATTGGAGGTGTACCTGTGGATGTATTTCAAGGCCTACCTTCAAACTCAGTGCCTCTTTGCTCGACATCATGGGAAAATCAGAAATCAGCCAAGACCTCAGAACAAAATTGTAGACCTCCACAAGTCTGGTTTATCCTTGGGAGTAATTTCCAAACACCTGAAGGTACCACGTTCATCTGTACAAACAATAATATCCAAGTATAAACACCATATGGTCCACGCAGCCGTCATACCGCTCAGGAAGGCGACACGTACTGTCTCCTAGAGATGAACGTACTTTGGTGAGAAAAGTGCAAATCAATCCCAGAACAACAGCAAAGGACCTTGTGAAGATGCTGGAGGTAACAGGTACAAAAGTATCTATATCCACAGTAAAACGAGTCTTATATCGACATAACCTGAAAGGCCACTCAGCAAGGAAGAAGCCACTGCTCCAAATCCGCCATAAAAAAGTCAGAATACGGTTTGCAACTGCACATGGAGCAATGTCCTGGCCATAATGACAAACTGTTTGGCCATAATGACAATCGTTATGTTTGGAGGAAAAAGGGGGAGGCTTGCAATCCGAAGAACACCATCCCAACCGTGAAGCACGGGAGTGGCAGCATCATGTTGTGGGGGTGCTTTGCTGCAAGAGGGACTGGTGCACTTCACAAAATAGTTGGCATCATGAGAAAGGAAAATTATGTGGATATATTCAAGGAACTTCTCAAGACATCAGTCAGGAAGTTAAAGCTTGGTCGCAAATGGGTCTTCCAAATGGACAATGACCCCAAACAAACTTCCTAAGTTGTGGCAAAATGGCTTAAGGACAACAAAGTCAAGGTATTGGAGTGGCCATCACAAAGCCCTGATCCTATAGAAAATGTGTGGGCAGAACTGAAAAAGTGTGTGCGAGAAAGGAGGCCTACAAACCTGACTCAGTTACACCAGTTCTGTCAGGAGGAATTGGCCAAAATTCACTCAACTTATTGTGGGAAGCTTCTGGAAGGCTACCCAAAACGTTTGACCCAAGTTAAACAATTTAAAGGCAATGCTACCAAATACTAATTGAGCGTACGTAAACTTCTGACCCACTGGGAATGTGATGAAAGAAATAAAAGCTGAAATAAATAATTCTCTCTACTATTATTCTGACATTTCACATTCTTAAAATAAAGTGGTGATCCTAACTGACCTAAAACAGGGAATTTTTACTAGGATTAAATGTCAGGAATTGTGAAAAACTGAGTTTATGGCTAAGGTGTATGTAAACTACACTTTCTGGTTCGTCCTTGCTGATCTGAAATGAGTGAAACTGTCAGAAACCTGTCAACCTGGAGGGCTAGGTGGAGCTGTGGCTATATTGATTATACCTTGTCTACTCCCAGCTACTACTTTTAGTGCATCATGTAGGAGTCAATGAGGGCCTAAAGTTAGGGGCATAGGGGTTAGTTTGGGATGGGGCCTTTGCTTCTCCGACGAAGGGTGTACTTTGAAAGGGGACTCTGACACCTTCATTCACCCTGCCCATACAGTACTGTCCCCCAGGAACCCTTAGGTTGGGGCCAAAGTTCAATTGTTGGAAGAATTACTTGTGTCATGCACAAAGTAGATGTCCTAACCGACTTGCCAAACTATAGTTTGTTAACATGAAATCTGTGGAGTGGTTGAAAAATGAGTTTTAATGACTTCAACCTAAGTGTATGTAAACCTCTGACTTCAGCTGTATATGGAAGTGGTTAAGGGTTGGTTTGGGATGGGACCAAGGTTTCAGAGGTGCCCAGACTGCCCATCTAGCTATAAATACTATGGATTATCAAAGGAAAGCAGGCACAGGAGGTTGGTGGCACCTTAATTGGGGAGGAAGGGGTCATGGTAATGGCTGGAGCAGAATGAGTGGAATGGTATGAAACGCATGGTTTCTAATGCTCAGTTCCAGCCATTATTATGAGCCATCCTCCCCTCAGCAGCCTGGAAGCAGGTTATGTTATTTCATTCTCATAGTTCTCCCAGAATTAATTCTGTTCACTTCAAATGTATGATACCTGCTGTGTGGAGATGAAAGAACATTTTATTTTTTTCATCCCTAAGAGTGTCGTGCTGACAGTGATCTGTATCAGAGAGCAAACACTCAGTTATGTTAATATTCCTTGGCAAACACACAGTATCGTTCACAACCACCTCTGAAATGATCAAATGTACATATTATTGTTTGAGCTGAAATGCATTATTCTCACAGAGCCAGAGATAAATAGCCAACATCATGTTCCATTTATAGTAGACAACAATAATCCACTCTGTCTGGTGCACAAACGTTCATTAATATGGCTGAGTTGTTGTTGTGGATTCCAACAGGTCTGTGAAATTAAGACGTGATATTTCCCAATGTCCAGATAAACTCAATTTCCTTGTTTCGGTGTGTTTTGAGTGAGATGAAGAGTTGACATCTCCTTACAGCAGTCATTGCTGAACAGGTTTCATCCAGTCAGTGCTAGTGGTGATATTCCCAAACATTCCCAAAGAGGAGGAGGAATGTTGGGAAAACTAGAACGATTCCCTCCCCTCCTCACTTTCGGATAGTGGTGACGCTACAGGAGCAAGCCTCGACTTAGAGTTCTTTTGTTTCTGTGACAATTTCCAATCCCAGCTGTGACAAAATAGTCCCAAAAAGTCCCACAGTTCAGTATGTCATTGTCATGTTCTCCTACAGGGAAAGAGAGGGGGGGCATGGGGGGCATTGACTCTCCTGCACCTGTGCCCAATCTCTCTCATGTCTCCTACCATCTTATTCTGAACCCCCCTCTCTCCTCCCATCCAGTCACACTTTTTCCTCATCCCCTTATTCTTTCTCTCTCTGTGTCTGTGTCTGTGTAGTAGGGGTGAGGGGCAGAGGGCTGGATAGTGTACCCCCCTAGGACAGCCTCTCCATCTCAAACTGTGTGTGTCCATGTCCGGTATTGGACCAGGCCTCAGCCGGGCGAGTGTTACCTGATTTGGGAGCCTTGCCTTGGGGTCCGTGAGTGATGGTTAGAGGTCCAGGGCCAGTTCCTGGGTGGGGGTCGAGCAGGGTGGGCTCGGGGGGCTTGCGGTCGAAGTAGAGGGCCCAGAGCAGGGTTAGGGTCAGAGTCATTGCCAGGATCTGGGCCACTCCTATAGACACACCCAGGAAACGCAGCACCTGCAGCTGCTTAGTCCCCCGGATGAAACTGTAGATCTTCGGCCCACAGCCCTGCCGCACACACACACAGACACAGGAACACAATAAGGGCTTTTCATTTTGAGAGTTAAAGCTTTTTCACATTGAAATATATTTGATCCATGTTATATTAATGAAAGAAACAGAGGGGGAGAGAGAGTGGGAGAAAGAGAGATGTAGGAAGAGAGGAAGACGGTTGAGAAGTGTGGAAAGAGTGGGAGTAGGAGTGGAGGTGTAGAAAGGCCAGTCTATTACTTCCTGACTGGGGGATATTCACTCTGTGGTGCTACATACCAGACTGAGCTACTCTACACCTTACTGCTGCCAGAGAGAGAGAGAGAGAGGTGGGAGAGAGAGTGAGAGAGAGGGAGTGAGAGAGAGAGAGAGAGAGAGGTGGGAGAGAGAGTGAGAGAGAGGGAGTGAGAGAGAGAGAGGTGGGAGAGAGAGTGTGAGAGAGGGAGGGAGAGAGTGAGGTGGGAGAGAGTGAGAGAGAGAGATGGGAGCAAAGGAAAGTCCTGTGGAGAAAGGGAAGTAAATGTGGGGGTGAGAGGCTGGTATAAAGAAAGAGAGAGAAAACAGACAGGAGATTGAAAGGAGCCTCCACTCCTTCACAAATTCCCCTTGACTCCCTCCTCTGCTGACTGGCTGACTCATCCTCACTACACACACACACAGCATCTCTTTGTCCCTCTGTATGCCTGGTTCTACTAATTTTACGATGGTGTGTAGAACTGGACCAAGGCACAGCGCAGTAATAGTCAGTTGTACTTTATTAGACTAGAAAACAAGAAAAACGGAGCAAACAACCAAAGTAACACGTGTGTGTGTGTGTGTGTCACACAAGCACAAAAACACGACAATGTCCCACAACACAGGTGGAAAATGAAGCAACTTAAATAGGATCCCTAATTAGAGACAACGCATAGCAGCTGCCTCTAATTGGGGTCTAAACACAAATAAACCATAGAGTTACATAGAACTCTTCTGTCAGGTCCAGCCTGCTCACCCAGCATCTCTCACCCAGGTGACAATGGGCAGCCTGGCAGTCTGCACCGGGCACACCGGGCCTGCTAGAACCCTGCTAGAGCCACACCACTTGGCCTGGACCATGGGGAGAGGAACTGTTGCTATGGCCAGGGGAACTGTTGCTAAGGCTAGGGGGTTAACAGTGTTGACTGAACAGCAGACAGACATGCTGAAGTGGAGGTGGTCAGACCTGTTTGCCTGCCTGCCTGCCTGCCTGCCTGCCTGCCTGCCTGCCTGCCTGCCTGCCTGCCTGCCTGCCTGCCTGCCTGCCTGCCTGCCTGCCTGCCTGCCTGCCTGCCTGCCTGCCTGCCTGCCTGCCTGCCTGCCTGCCTGCCTGCCTACCTGCCTACCTACCTGCCTACCTGCCTACCTACCTGCCTGCCTACCTACCTACCTACCTACCTGCCTGCCTACCTACCTACCTGCCTACCTACCTGCCTACCTACCTGCCTACCTACCTGCCTACCTACCTGCCTACCTACCTGCCTACCTACCTACCTGCCTACCTACCTGCCTTGGTGTTTCTGTATGAGAGAAAGGAGAGAAATTAAAATAGAGAGAGAGAGATAAACTGGGGTGAAAGTGCTTTGTATTCTCTCTGTTTCCTACTGGCAGGCTAGCTGGCATTGCTTGGCGTACCTCGCCCCCTACTAGACTTTGTGTGTGTGTTCCCCTCAGCCCCAGACAGCAGCATACCTTGTCCCCTAGTGGGCTTGATGAGGCATAATAGCTGCACTCTGTCTCAACAATCTGGCAACCGCAGCAGCCAGAAGGCACACTATACTATCAAGCCTGTGATTGGCTCTAATTGAGTTGTATGGATTTCTCTCCACCATTGGACACAGCAGGTCATTTCAGGGTGCAAATAGTCCTCCCATTGGAAACAGGTCGTTGTGAATGTATTAAGTGGAAAACTCCAACTCCAAGAAAATCATCTCCACTCCATTCACAATGTAAGTAGCCTATTTCAATAAGTATATTCTTGTTTCTGTCTCTTCTGAAGTAACAGGTTTACTCAGTAGGTGAATGGGAATCCGTAAGCATGTGTGTCCCTTTCTGATGACGTCACAGGGGAAGGTACGTCAATAAGGCATTGCAGACCCACTTGGGGCTACAGAGAGCTGTAATGATCACTTGTAATGATCCTAACTCTTTTCAGGGTAGGGTCAGAGGGTTCAGTTTGTGAACAGGTCACCAAAGGTCAAGCCAGCACCTAACACTTACTATGAGGTCAGAGGGTTACTCGGGCGCTCCTGGGGGCACTCACCTCTTGGTGAAGGTCACTGAGATCACGGTAGTGGGCGTGACGAGCACATCCTGGATACTGATTGGAGCAGCAGGAGTCTGGTGGCCACTCCATCTCTGTCATCTCCAGCCAATCAGTGAAGTAGATGACCCCACAGCACTTAAACTGGGGAACACACAGTCAAATAAAGTTTCCATACATTATTAACCCATTGTAACTATCAGCCTTGTATATTCAAAGCACTAAAACACTCATAACCTCTCATTATTACATGTCATATCTTATTAAAATGTTCCTCTTGGGTTATGAAAACCACTACGTTTGTGTAGGATGTGTGTGACCTCTGGGGTGGTGACCTCTGGGGTGATGACCTCTCACCTCAGTCTGGAAGGTGTTCCAGGTGTGTGTTAGCCACTGGTAACGCTGCAGGCCATAGTTCGGCATCCTGGACTTCAGACTGATTATATCTGACCGCTGAACTGAGGGCTTAGACAGAACACAACAGTGTAACTCCATTAGGGCTGTTCCCGACCCAAAACATGATTTCGACCTATCGATTGGTCGAAATTAAAAAATTGGTATTTTTCCATATATAGACACACCCGCTGAGCTTGTCTGATGCTTTAAGCTGTTTGATGAAATTATTAAGCTACACAAATGACTAGAGGGAGTCCAACCACAATTGATTTGATTGTGCCGGGCCAGGCTCAGACTTGCTACACGGTGTTAAAAAAAGTGACTGTGACTAGCACCTGTTGTCTCTCTCTCTCCTCCCTGCTGCAGAAACCACCACATAACACCAACAGTGTTTATCGCGCTGTCCATTTCAGGCTGAAAAGTTCTGTTACCAAACACCCTCATTTACTTATTTTTTTGTATTTTTTGTAAAGCCTTTATTACAGCAAAGACTAAAACCAGTCGCATTCATTCGTGACTGCAATTTCCAAAATGGAACCGTTTATTTATTGTTTACGCTAGGTATTCAAGTGTCGCTTTGTTATTTTATTTTAAAACTAAAATGCTTGATTGGATTTCAAATCATGAATGTGTGTACAGTAAACAACACTAAATAAATTATAAATAATACCAATACGAAGAAAATAAAAAGTGTAAAGCTTTTATTACAGCATAGCAACGATTAAAAACAGCCGAATTTGTGAAATTGTTTATCCGACATGTTGTGGTTGGTGCTCACGAAGGCATGGTGCTCACAGAATCAGTAGGCTATTAAACAAACACTCCAACAGGCAACAGTAGCAGGGTCTGTGCACATCTCCAGACCCCAATTCAACAGCGCATCTGATCTGAACCGCTATCCAACGCGGGAGAAAGCGCATCTGTTATAAAATAATATTATTTTTATTAGTGTTGCACCATTGGTCCTACGTAATATAACCATATACAATTTCAGTTCCCCACATCCTCCACAATGGACCAGTCCACTCAGACAGGGGCCAATCAGACAGGTATTTTTGACTACAGCTCGACTAATGAAATCTTGGTCGACCAACAGCCTATCGACCAAACAATCGACCAGTCGACGAAATGGGATCAGCCCTAAACTCCGTTACATTCAGTATAGTTACATTCAGTATAGTTACATTCAGTATAGTCACATTCAGTTCAGCTATATTTTTCAGTTCATCTTCAGCTGAGAACGTTTAATGTACAGCTCATGCATTATTGTCACAAGACACTCAACAGAAAGCCACGAAGCCATATTGGAGCAACAGTCACAGTGGTGTATATTTAGCTATCAGCTCTGTTTCAAGCCTGGTTATATAGTCCAATCCTCTGACCATAACCCAAACATTTTCAAACACACAACTTCTGACTCTCTCTTCTAGTGTTTCCCAGGCCTCCAACACTCCAGTCTGTAGTGGCTGAGGTTGACAACGGCTTGTTGTCTAAACAAGCTGTCTGGGCTCTGCGGAACCAGACCAGAGCTGTTCAGCAGACTCAAAGTCTGACACACTTAGCATGCATAACTCATCTCCCTCTCAACTCCTCTCCAATAAAACCTCCCCTAACTCACTCCTGGGCCTCTCTCCCATGCTCCTTTCCTCTCTCCTTCACTCTTTATCCCTCTCTCCTCTGGTCTTGTAATGAGATTGTGATAAGCATAATATGACCCAGGTCAGAATTCCCCTGGGGTCAGGTGCGTCACCTTGGTGCAGCCCTAGCAGGGTTCTGATAAAGGACAAGGCACAAAGACTACAATACCCACAACCCCCTGTGGCAGGGCAGGTATGTCACGCTCTGATTCTGAGGAAGGTGGGTGGCACTGTGGACTCAAAGGCCAGGTGTTAGTGCTACACACACATATCCTCAGGCTTGTAGCCATGTACCAAACACACACCTTTCTCAGCTTGCCATACACACTGCTCTAGCCAGTGACCAGGTGCTGCACACACACACACGAACACACACACACACACACCTGTGCAGTCAGAGCGAGTCCCACCTGCTGTAAGGGGACATCAAAGCCACTGTGGGCTCTTTCATGGTGGAGAGATAAGCCCCTACCCAGGGGAGGGTCAGCCCTGTAGGGGAGAGCCCATTGTAATAGAGAGCCCTGCCCATTGTGTTAAAACACCCACACCCTGAGCAGGAGGGAGAGAGGAGGCAGGTGGAGGGAGGGGAATGGGGGAGGGAGGGGAATGGGGGAGGGATGGGAATGGGGGACACAATTATACCATCAGGGGTATATACATTTTTTATGTATTTATTTATTTAACTAGGTAAGTCAGTTAAGAATAAATTCTTATTTACAATGACAGCCTACACCGGCCAAACTCGGACGAAGCTGGGCCAATTGTGCGCCGCCCTGTGGGACTCCCACACCACTTGGGTATTCAACTCTTACCCTACGAGGTCCGGAGCCTGCTGGTTTTCTGTTCTACCTGATAATTAATTGTACCCACCTGGTGTCCCAGGTCTAAATCAGTCCCTGATTAGAGGGGAACAATGAAAAAACGCAGTGGAACCTGGCTTCACCCAACGACACTTTAGGGACATTGTGGAATTTTGAGACGCTGGACGTTTCTTTCAGTTAGATTTTTTGGTTGTTCATATATAGCACCAGTACCATTTCCCTGTGCTCTTTGACCACGTGCCCTGCACTGGCCATGTTGTTTATTGGGTAGCCCCAGTAAGCAAAGAAAGAGGCGAGCTCTCTGAGCAGAGGCGGACATGACTAGCATTCATGTTTATTCATAGCACAGCACAAAATATAGATAGGCCTATAAGGACAGCCACCACACATAGAGCTGCAACATAGAGCTAATGCATAGAAATACAGCATATAGAAAATCAGTGCAGCACTCACCTCGTTATACGTCCACACCCCACTGGCCAACTCCACACAGAAGATCACCAACAGACTGCAAAAGTACTGAGGAGAGAGAGAGAGGGCCATGTCAGTGGTACAGGGTATGTCTGACAGCTAGTTTGTTTGGAGAGTAAATATTATTGGCAGACAGATGGCTCTGCCTCGCCTTTGTTAGTGCTACACTCCATTTAGAGCAGGCCAGGCCCAAACAACACAGACGCACACACACCTCTCACCCAGAAACTCACCTCTCACCACTCAAAAACATCTCCCCTGTCTTCTCTCTGACTTTTTCACCCTTCAAACCCCTCTCTAACACTCTCCTTCACACACATACCAAAACATACACAAACAGTACTTCAATACTTCACCATTCTACAAGAGAATATGAACTTTCCCTTGACCCCTTCTAGCTTCAATATACACGGAGTGTACAAAACATTAAGAAGACTGACCAGGTGAAAGCTATGATCCCTTATTGATGTCACTTGTTAAATCCACTTCAATCAGTGTAGACAAATGGGAGGAGACAGGTTAAATAAGTATTTTTAAGTTTGAGACAGTTAAGACATGGATTGTGTATGTGTGCCATTTAGAGGGTGAACGGGCATATCAAAATATTTAAGTGCCTTTGAACAGGGTATGGTAGTAGGTGCCAGACACACCGGTTTGAGTCAAGAACTGCAACAGTGCTGGGTATTTCACGCTCAACAGTCTCCTGTGTGTATCAAAAATGATCCGCCACTCAAAGGACATCCAGCCAACTTGACACAACTGTGGAGCGTGGGCTAGCAGTCAACATGGGCTAGCAGCCCCGTGGAAAGCTTTCGACACCTTATAGAGTCCATGCCTCAACAAATTGAGGGCAAAAGGGGGTGCTACTCAATAATAGGAAGGTGTTCTTAATGTTTTGTGCACTCAGTGTATTACTTTTCTCACATTTCAGGGAGGAAGCTCTCTTTCTCAATCACACACACAGAGGTTAGAGGAGGGTTGCAGTTGTTTGAATGGAATGTCAAAGCTTCCAAGAATGGATTTCCTCCTGTGTAGAGAGACTTACAGAATATTTCCCTTCCCTCGCTGTTACTTAATTAACACGTACGCAAAGATAAGAGAGGGAAGAGGGAGAAAGAGAGGAAAGGAAGGAAGACAGGTGGCGGAACGACATAGAGGGGGAGAGGTATAAGTTTAGGCTATGGGGGATTTGCTTGGCGTCTTTAAGGAGGGCCTATTTTTATGCGACCTTTCTAAGCGTCCAGTGGAACAGCGTCTCAGAGGCCACAACTTAAAATCATGCAGTCATCCCTAACATACCCCCACTGTCCTGCATGCATGTAAACATCTACAAACATCCCAACAACTCCTCAGAGACCCTAAATGGACGATTTGACGCTTTCACTAGCTTAGTCCACAACAGAAACACAACTGCCTATTACATGTAAAGGCCTTAACTGAGCTTAAAGCCAGGCACCATTAATTGCCCACCACAGCTATGATTGAAGGGAAGAGGGGATTGGTGTTATTCAGGTAGAGAGCAGAGTTGAAAGGTACGCCCCAGCTGGTGAATGGGTGCGTGGGTAACCCAAGCGCCACTCACCCCTCTCAGCCACCTCTCCATAAGCGGGCGGAGACAGGTGGGATAGCGTTACCCATTGTCTATCTCAACCGAGATAATATTGTGTCCGCAGTGTGCCAGCAGAACACAAGAATGCCAGGCCAGAGTTGCAAGGAGAGAGGGATGAATGAAGTCCCAATGGAGGGGTGGACGAAGCGCGAGGGAGACCCAGAATACAGCCACTTTGGTCGTGGAGAGACAGACACAGGAAGCCCCCCCCCCCCCCTCTCCGTCTCCCCACACAGCACACCTGGGAGATAGAGACACAGTAGTGGCGCCACCCCACCCTTTCCTCTCCAATGCTCTGCCCTTCCACTCTATGGGAATATGAGTAGGTTAATCAAGTACCCTGTCCTGTTATAGTTTTAGTATGCATGACACAATTGGTCAACGGAAATAGTGCATTGTGGTTCTACGATTGCTTCTTTATGGGAAGACGTGTTATGTATGTATAGTAAAGTAATGCTCCATAGCACATACTCTGTAAGCACAGAGATTATACATTATTTAGTCATCTGCATGCATGGTTGGATGGAAATTGCTTTTTTGGAGGGCGCTGTCTCTCTCTCTCTCCCTTTTCTGTACATCAGTGTGTTTCTAATGCTGTCTTCCTCTCCTTCACCTGCTCTGACTCAATCCGCCACTCTGCTTCCATTCTTTCATCCCTGTTTCTCTTTCAATCTCTCTTTTTGTTGTCCCACACTGACAGTGGTGAGTGATTGAGATAATCACACCCTTATCTGTCCATCTCTCCCTCCCTCGCTCTCTCTTTCTCTCTCTCTCTCCCCCACTCGCTCTCTCTGGCCATCCATCAGTGCCCAGGGTACCATTACTCAGGCAGGCTCAGACAGCAGCAGCGGTGAATAGTTTTACAGCTGTACTTATCCACGGGAGCGCCATTCCGCTAGACACTGCCAACATCCCCGCACCAGGAGTTCGCTCGCTCAGAAGGCAGCCCCGCGCGAGGGGGGGCGTTCGCTAACACAAGACGCGGTGCCACGCGCTTATGGGATGACGAATGACCATCGTGGCGCTGCGTCAGATGAGTAACGGCTGTAAAATCGAGGGGGGAATTCTCGTTGCATTTCCCTCCGGTGTATGAACGGTGGAACTACACGACTGTGTAGCAGTTGGGTGAATTTACAGGCCTGTTCCAGGGTTTATGAGGGCCCAATAATATTACTTTATTGAGATGCTGAGGACATCAGACTGTTACAGATGATGGGGACAATAGCACATGGAGATAGATAGGGAGGGCTACTGTGTGTGGGGCACTGTGTGTGTGAGGCACTGAATGTGTGTGTGTATGTGTGTGTGTGTGTGTGTGTGTGTGTGTGTGTGTGTGTGTGTGTGTGTGTGTGTGTGTGTGTGTGTGTGTGTGTGTGTGTGTGTGTGTGTGTGTGTGTAACTAACACCGATAGCTAAACCTGACAGAGATCTACAGCAATTACAACCCACTTCTCCAACTAAACCGAGCTCATCACAGTTTCCACACACACACACACACACACAGAGACACACATACACACGAGCAAATACACATTCATTTCATCCAGACACATACCCAGGACAGGAGTAGAAGGTTGCATTTCAGTGTGCCGCAGTAGCCCACCATGGCAACGATGATAAGAAAACAACACACTGCAATGATGACGGGATGGACAGCCGAGGAATACGTGAGAACTGCTGCTTCCTCCAGCCTGCAGAGAGGGGGAGGGGGATGGGGGGAGTAACTTGGCAGACTTTTTGTTTATTTATCTATCCATCCTGCTATTGCTCTCCCTCTCCCCTCCCTCTTCTTTCCCCCCCTCTCTCTCCCTGTATGGCCTGTTGCATTAATATTAATACAGCAGCCAGCAGTAAATAGTGATTACACTTTGTAGGAATGTGGATCTCCTCTACCGCAGCAGTTGCTGTCAGGGGCCAGTGGGGGTGAGATCTGTGGACAGGTCTGGGCGATAAGAAACTGTTGAATTAAAAAGTCATGAGGTTGATGATTTGTGGTTGCCAGGTATGAGCAGAGGTGATTCGTTGAGGAAGTGAGATCTAAATCCTTCATCAGTCACCTTCTTCCTCTATTCTCCTTCTCTTCTTTTTAATTGCTCCAGCTCATATATGCTAATGATCTTCCTCTTCCCCTATCTGCCCCTGTTATCTTGCTCCTGTCCCTCCCAGTACCTGCCCATATCACTCACCTGGTCACTCACCCCTCCCAGTACCTGCCCATATCACTCACCTGGTAACTCACCCCTACCAGTACCTGCCCATATCACTCACCTGCCACTCACCCCTCCCAGTACCTGCCCATATCACTCACCTGGTCACTCACCACTCCCAGTTCCTGCCCATATCACTCACCTGGTGTGGGACGTCAAGGTGAGCACAGTGTTCAGGTAGTCCCTGAGCCAAGCAGCCACCCCCAGGACACATATCGACATGAGCTGAGAGAGCAGAACACACACACACACACACACACATAGAGAGATAGAACACACAGACACACACATTACACACAGACACACACATAACATTACAGTTACCAAGTAGGCCTACTGTAAACACTTCCACTCAAAATATGTTTTGTCTGAAAATGCTTATGGCAGTGAAATGATAATCCAGGGACTTGGTATGGCAACAAAATGTTGCCTAGGGGGCATTTTGCCATGTGTTAAACACTTGTATAACCCACTACAACAACCCTGGGACACCTATAAATAGCATGCACTAGAATGCCAAACATGCAAGTTTGTGCATACTTGGGATGCACATTTGTTTTTCTACAAGAAATGTATTATGCAGGCCTATGTATAAAGTAACCGGCCACGATTATCAATAACCATAACACTCGCGCGGGCACTGCGCCTTGGAAGCACGCGTTTGGGTGGATGGGTGGGAGGGGGGAGGAAGGGGTATAAAGTTGGCTTCATTGTCTAGCGTGAGCGCGGGCCCTACCCGTCCACCTGCTCGGGGGTGTCCGCTTCTCTTACCCAGAAGAGTAAATTGAGAGCGTAGAGCAGGCAGCGCAGGCACCTCACCGCGTCCTCGCGAGCCATTCTGAGCGCAACAGTAACTGGTGGCCAAGACAGGACTCCTCATCTTAACCCGCGCCACCATGGCAACATATTTAACTAAAAGGAAAATAAATCAATTAAATTGGGATTATAAGCCTGCACCATTAATACAAAACGAGTTATCAGTGTTCAGCGTAAAACATACCGGGTTTACATGTCTCTGTGCGTTCTGCGCGCGCCTTTCCAATGTCTTGTTTTAGCAGCCGCGGTATATCCGTGGGAAGTTCCAGAAAGCATTCACAACAGGTGGTTTCTTACTTTCCCCAGTCCAAGAATGATGGAGTGTGTGGATGAGCGCTCAACGGTGCTGACATATCCGAATCAATCATCACTCACTTAGCAAGGTATACTGCGAAAACATATCCAGAACATTACAGCAAAACAACTTCTTATAAGGGCTTTTGTGCAAAATGAACAAAATCCATTTGGTTAAAATATTAATGTTTAGCACTCAATTTACTCTGAGAGCAAACGTCAAACACTAAAAATCATACTATTGCACAGCAGCCTAAATCAAAACCGATAAAATAAAACTTCAGTTGCGCACGTAGACAGTGATTCCCAAAATCGATCTCTCCACAAAAACAATCCCCCGGTGGCGGTATGACAGGCCTATCCTACCTATCGTCAAATTCAGAGTGCCGAGTTAGTTCTGCTCTGTCAGTTAAACATTTCCATGTTTGAGTGGCCAAAACTCAACTGGCAGTTTGTTCTGTGTCATCCAGAGAGGGTTGTCCGCGGGGTCCTAGAGCTTCGTCTAATTGTAATGCAGCAGCAGGAGCAACAGCAGGGGAATGGGTCTATAGTGGGGAATGGAATGTAGACAGCTTTCCGCCTCCGAGAGATAGCATGCATAGGTCAAGAGGTCACATCTAGAGAGAGTATTATTGTCTGGGGTAAATGTGGGATTGGACTTCTTCACTGGAGAGAGCAATAATAATGCTGTAATAAGTGTCACCACTCTCCCACAGATGTGCATTGGTATTCTATTCTATTCTATTCTATTCTATTATATTATTTTCCCCGTGGGATGACATTACATAGGTCTATCACATATTCTTCTTGATACATATTCTTGATGATCTGTTGCATCTATCCATCATCCAATCCAAAATATTGGTGACATGTGGTCCATTACCTGTGAAGTGGGGGCATTCAGAAGATGAAGTCACAATAAAGGTGTCCATCCTTCAGTTATGAAACACTGAGCATATCTCAGCCATCTAAAGCTTTCGTTAAATAATCAGATTATTGTTTTGTCTATCTCTATCCCTGTCCATTCTGAGCTCATTCTAAGAAAAAACAGGAATGAAAAGGGGAAGAAATTAGTTACCCCATCGGTTACATAATCAATAACCATCGGTTACATAATAAATAACCATCGGTTACATAATCAATAACCATCGGTTGCATAATCAATAACCATCGGATATATAATCAATAACCATTGGATACATAATCAATAACCATTGTATACATAATCAATAACCATTGGATACATAATCAGTAACCATCGGATACATAATCAATAACCATTGGATACATAATCAATAACCATCAGATACATAATCAATAACCATCGGATACATAATCAATAATTTAAAAAAGTAACGATAGGCTTGGGTCGGCAGGGATTGTTATGTTAATTTATTGTCTTTCGATCTGTTTTTAATGTCCACAGTCTGGCCGTGAACCAAATGGGGTTGGTCAGCTTTAAAAGCTTTATTGTTAGAGATGCGCTCAACAAAATAGACTCCCGTTAATTAAATTGACAATATATCTTGTGTTTTCTGATAACAATAATGTTGACTCAATAGATTAAAGGAAATTACATCACAGCATAGACTTGTCTGGGTGGTCTTCAGTGTGCCAATCCAACGGAGGCAAGGAGATATGAGAGGATTAGAGGGAAGGAGGATGGGGTGGGATGGGAATGGAGAATGGGGGGTTGGGAGAATTGAGAGAGGAGTGAGACAGTGTTTGGTGCATGGGATGGATGTGTTAGGGCTTGTAGTGGAGGGTTGGGTTAAGAGAGATCATGAGGAGAAGAGAATAGAATAGAATAGAGTTTATTATTGAGAGGATACATAAAATGCGAGAGACTGGAGAAGTGGGTGAGACAATGAATGAGAGTGAATGAAGGTGCACAAATGAGTGGTGAATGACAAAAAATATAAAATGTCTTAAGTCAAAGTATTCAAACCCTTTGTTATTTAGGCAAGCCTAAATAAGTTCAGGACTAAAAATGTGCTTAACAAGTTACTTGATGAGTTACATGGACTAATAGTACTAATAGTGTTTAACATGATTTTTGAATGACTACCTCATCTCTGTACCCCACACATACAATTAGCTGTAAGGTCCCTCAGTCGAGCAGTGAATTTCAAACACATATTAAACCACAAAGACCAGAGAGGTTTTCCAATGCCACGCAAAGAAGGGCTCCTATTGGTAGATGGGTCAAATGTTTAATAAAGAGCAGATATTGAATATCCCTTTTAGCATGGTGAAGTTATTAATTACACTTTGGATGCACTCAGTCACTACAAAGATGCATTACCAGCATAAAGACTCACAGCTGTAATCGCTGCCAAATATATTGACTCAGGGGGTTGAATACTTGTCTAAGAGTGTTTTAAATTTATTTTTTTTACAAATGTTAGAATTGTTATTTAACTTTGACATTATAGAGTATTTTGTGTAGAACGTTGACAACAAAAACATACAATTAAATACATTTTTGTCCCACTTTCTAACACAACAAATGTGGAAAAAGTCAAGGGGTGTGAATACTTTCTGAAGGCACTGTATATCAAGCCTATACTTTTTTATTTTTTTTATTTCACCTTTTTTTATCCAGGTAGGCCAGTTGAGAACAAGTTCTCATTTACAACTGCGACTTGGATATAATGGATTTAGATCCACAACATAATGGATTGTGGATCCATTATCCACAACATAATGGATGTAGATCCACAATCTGTTAGGCTATTCAAACCGGGGATGGGGTTTTTTTTGTTCTCAGCGTGTTACTTATAGTTGAATGTGTTTGTTATAGTTAAATAATAATTTAATCTGTGTGTAGGCCTACACAATATCAATTGTGCCAGATTAGCATTATTGTTGCTCACCTACATTGAGGCTACAAATAAGATATTTAAGTATTCATTTAAAATACAAATAAAATAGTGCATTTGCACTGAACGTTTATGATTCAAATGTATTTTCCTCGTTGGAAAAGCTTAATTATGTTATTTCAGATTGATACGTCTACGAACTACAGAAATGTACGGACTTTTGAAGTTTAGCACTCAACTCCATATTTGGCCAATCACATTCTACGTCGCTACTGACGTCACGTCCTCTGACCTCAGTTTGTTAGTGGTATTTTTTCTTCGGGACACAGAGGCTTGCGGCGCCATATTGAAAGAGACAAATTATTTTCATAAACGCCTAAAATACCACATTTGCCAAGATGCTATACTTAGAGGATTACCTCGAAAGTGAGTATTATGTTTCCTTTACGCCTAGGTGCTATTATATGTGTATTTACTGCTGTAAATGTGCATCATTTTAGCCGGAGCGCGCCCGGACCGTTAGCCTAGCCATGCTAACTCCTATATTCGCTTTTTCTTCTCTGTTGGCAGTGATCGAGCAGCTACCCATGGACCTCCGCGACAGGTTTACGGAAATGAGAGAGATGGACCTGCAAGTTCAGAGTATGCATTACTACAGCCTCTAAACACTTCACCGGCGAGCATTTTTCAAGTTGAAAAACACATTATTCTCAGTTTTGCACTTTTTAGGCTCATTTCATGCAAAATAAATAATCGAACTCGAATAGCTAGTTAGCGGCCAAGTATGCATGTTAAATGCAATATTTTTATTTGTGTAGTTAACACAATTAGCTAGCGGTAGCGAACTTGGCTAGTATAACGTTGCAAAAACTTTCAGTAACCTGAGAAACAAGTTAGTGGGTTTGTATGATTCTAGCGAGGGTTATAGAAATTACCAAATAACATCATATGTTATGTTATGATATTTGTTTTCCATGTAGATGTCCAACTAACGGTTGCTGATCGTGTGTGCATGCACAGAAGTTGAACAATGAATGTAAACAAAACAGGGGACATGGATTCAGATCGTGCACGTTATACATGTACCTAGTTAGTTAGCTGTTTTATCATGTAACTTTTAACTAGCTACATATACACAAACTGTTTGCCAGCTAGAACATGCACCAATATTCATTTAGCCTGAGCGGTTATGTAGTACAGTGGATACCAACCAGGGATATTAGGACCCGTGGGGGGTACTTTGCCATATGTAATATTAGTCCTTCTGGTCAGCAGTGTAGTACAAGTAAATATGAATTCATCCACATGCATGCAGAATATAAATCCATATGATTAGTGTCTCTGAGACACCTGTCCAGATGGCTCACTGCTCCCATTTGCTTTAGATGCCATGGACCAGTTGGAGCAGAGGGTGAATGAGTTTTTTGACAACGCAAAGAAGAACAAGCCAGAGTGGAGGGAAGAGCAGATGGGAGTCATCAAAAAGGTGCAAAATCAATCTAAGATGAATGTATATTTACCTTTTCAGAAAGACCATTTTGTTCTTTCAATCTCATAAATGTTTTACGATAAAGCTGTACTACCACACTTTTTGTGGTGATTCTTTGTCATTTACATTTTAGTAATTTAATCAGACATTCCTTATCCAGAGCGACTTAGTTAATGCATTGATCTTAACATAGCTAGGTGAGACAACCACACATTACAGTCATAGTAAGTACATTTTTCCTCAAAGTAGCTATCAGCAGAGTGGAAGCTAGGAAGAAGAAGAAAAAAAAGTGCTAGTGTTAGTTCACAAAGGGCTTTTATTACAAAAATTCTCTGTTTCAGGACTATTATAAGGCATTGGAGGATGCAGATGAGAAAGTACAGCTGGCCAATCAGATTTATGATCTGGTGAGTTGGAATTTTAATGCCAAGATGGAGCTCTGTCTAACGATGTCTGGTTTGTCTTAACGGGTCATGGGGAAAAATAAAATGCTGTAGGTTGTTGTCAGCGCAAAAAATTATGGGAACCACTTCTATAAAAAGGTAGGGACAAGGGGAGTTGGAGGAGAATCTTTATCGCTGGTGGCCTTTTTAAAGATGATTTGTGGGTGCATGTCACCACTAAAATATATTATGTTCTGTTCAGGACTGTGCAGTCTCTTATGTGCCACTAGGTGGCAATCAAACACTGAGAATCATTTGGAAGTCACTAAAATGTCAGTCTTTTCAGATGTTTCTAATATTTATTTTGATATTGACGTTTCTATCTTTTGATGTTGATCTATTTCATAGTGAATACTCAATGTGTAAAATCTTGTGGGTTATGTTTAACGCCTATATTGTCAGGTATGAACAGTATCTTCCATTGAAGTTGTACCTGTGTGTGTTCCAGGTGGACCGCCACCTAAGGAAGCTGGACCAGGAGCTGGCTAAGTTCAAGATGGAGCTGGAGGCTGACAACGCTGGCATCACCGAAATCCTGGAGAGACGTGAGTCGCACCTGTCAATCACAACACGGCAGGAGACCATACCCTTCATCTTAACCCTCTTGGCCCTCTCAGAATGTTGGGATGGCAGATTTTTTCTACTCTTGTTTCGGTTGCACTTCCGTGATAGTGGGATATTATTAATCTTCCCATCTGGATATTTTAGCCTTGCTAGGGGGCAGCATTGACCTAAAAATGTACCTGTTGAGAAGTGTTGTTGCTTGTCGGTCAGTGTTGTCACTGAGAGCCAGCTCTGACATTGTTTCTCCTCTGTCAGGATCCCTAGAGATGGACAGCCCCTCTCAGCCCGTCAACAACCACCACGTCCACTCACACACCACCGTGGAGAGTAAGTACAAGTCTTTGCAGTTTGGCTGACTTTGTTTTGGAGTTGCATGTCAGTAGAGACATTTATATTGTCTAAGGAGCTTTGTTTGTATAGATGATTTGGTGCTTTCCTATGCAAGGTCATGAAGGTAGTAAATAATGTAATGCTTGTGTGTGACAGAGAGGAAGTACACCACGCAACCGAGCCACCACACTACAGAGCACGTCCCAGAGAAGAAGTTCAAATCAGAAGCCCTGCTCTCCACACTCACGTCGGACGCCTCCAAGGAGAACACACCGGGCTGTCGGGCCAACAGCACAACGTCAGCCTCTAACAACGTGTACAGTGTGAACTCATCCCAGCCCCTGGCCTACAACCTCAGCTCTCTGCCTGTTGGGCCCGGGGCTGGGGCAGGGGCCATCACCATGGCTGCAGCGCAGGCTGTACAGGCCACCGCACAGGTATAAACACATTCTCTCTCACACACACTCAACTCCACCGCCTTCTGATTTATTCAGAAGAGTGCTGCGCTGATGTGGATCTGTATCAGTGTCTCGACCCAGACTGTCTGTTCAGAGAATTATCTTATCTGATTGGGACAAATGTCCTTAAATGTGTAACTGATGTTAGTCCTACTATGACTAACTAACCCTGATCATGTCTGTCTCTCTCGCTCTCCCTGCCTTTCCCTCTCTCTGCCTCCTCCTCTCTCCCCTTCTCCTCCCCCTCCATGTCAGATGAAGGAGGGTAGGAGGACTAGCAGTCTGAAGGCCAGTTACGAAGCCATTAAGAACAATGACTTCCAGCTGGGCAGGGAGTTCTCCCTGACCTCTCGGGATGTCACTGGGGCCTACTCCACCTCCGCCCTGGCCAACACCCTCACCCAGACCCTCACCCCCGCCGGCTCAGCCGTCGCCTCCGACTCCCGCGGCGGACGCAAGACCAAGTACGACACAGCTTATATGCACACACACACACAGCTCAGATAAGCGTGACAAGTCCAAGCTAGTGGTCTTCAGTGATATCACATAATTTCATGCCTTATTGAACTGTGTCAATCCACCCTGCATCGCCCAACATCAGATGAACAGATGTCAGGCAAAATCACTTCATTTAATTTCAGTGTCCAGTCCCTTGATGTCACGCTACAATATACCAGCCATGCTTTTCAACTCTGCCCCCACAGCATGAATAAATTAAGATGTGAAGATGAAAAATGTAGATCTTGTCTAAACGTCTCCCCTCCGCAGAGGCAACACCAAGTCTTCCAACCACCAGTCGTCGTCCTCCTCGTCTTCTTCGTCCCTGTCGTCGTGCTCCTCTTCCTCAGCCCTGGCCCAGGAGCTGTCCCAGCAGGCCTCGGCCCTACCAGAGTCTGAGACCAACAACCAGGTGGACTGGACCTACGACCCCAACGAGCCCCGCTACTGCATCTGCAACCAGGTACGCACACATCCAGAGACACTCTCTCACACTCTGGACAGCACACACCTACAGCTGACGGGTTAACTCAAATGTTTTGTCTCTTGTTAAAGGTGTCTTATGGAGAAATGGTAGGCTGTGATAATCAGGACGTAAGTACCCATTTCCATTTGGCAGTGCTTTTCTCATATTATACAACTGTTATTACCACATAGGACGTTGTCAAATGAGAGCTAACCTGAGTGCCCTGTGTGTGTTTGTACAGTGCCCCATCGAGTGGTTCCACTACGGCTGCGTGGGCCTAACAGAGGCCCCCAAGGGGAAGTGGTACTGCCCCCAGTGTACTGCTGCCATGAAGAGGAGAGGCAGCAGGCACAAATAGACACCCCATCTCTACTACCCCTCTCCTCATCCAGGACCCCCCCCATCACATTCCACAACCCTACCCCGCAAAACCAACTGTCGAATCTATATTAATTGTAGTTCCTCCGAAACAAGTGTGTGTATCTGTTGTGGCCACACACAGTATTCTTATTCACCTGTTTATCTGTGTGACCTCTCGGGTCAAAACGGGGGTCAAAGGTTGATATTGCAAGGTCAGTCCTGTGTGAATATTTTGAGCCTTGGTGCACCCCTTCTCTACACCCTCCCCCTTCTCTCCACCCTCTCCCTTCTCTCCCCATTCATCAGACATTCCTTGTCTTTCCCCTTGTGACAGGAAGGGCCACACCCCCCCTCCTGCTTCCACGCCAGCTGCAACAAGAAGTGCTCATTACAGCAAAATGCTCACAGTGGAATGACAGGCTGGGGAATGTAGTCCAGGGGTGTTTATTGAACTACAAAACCCAACCCTCTACAATTTCTGAGTTGAATTCTCAAACGAAATGATGAAACGCAACTATGACTTTGAAAATATGAGGATGATGATTGGGACGGTGGTCATTTCAGGTAACGTATGGTTGAATATGACTGACCCTCCACCATTGAGTCCTGTAAAGCTGAAGAGTTCAGAATGTACAGTGTAAGAACAGTCATAATTGAAGCTTGTCTGTGAGTGTAAGTGTTTCTGTATGTGTGTATGTGTCACTAGTCATTCTGTACTGAGATGGTATGTGTCAAGTTTCCAGAGATGTAGGGGGAAAAAATCCAATAAAGTGATCAAGTTCTTTTGGTATTTCACGAGTTTCCTGGCTTGGTCTGTCAACGATGGCCTCTCTTCTTGATCGAACTATAGCACTTCATAGCTCTAGGTACCTATTTTATCCGACTACACAATCAAAATGTAGAGTGCTGATGAATCACCAATGTTTTGATTCACAGCATGCTTACAATGTGGACTGACTACTATCCCCATTAACATTTGTTTTGAGCTCTCAACCAATGCAGTACAAACATTGGTTATTCAATCATGTCCCTCAAGGGCTTATATACTGCTGTTATTATTTATTTGGCAGGAAATTTATTACTGTTGCTGATTTACCATGAGTCAGCTCACCTGCATGGTGTCCCAGGTCTAAATCATTCCCTGATTAGAGGTTAATGAAAACCAGCAGTGTTGCAGCCCTCACACACAAGGGGATTTGTGTAGCCATTAGCCACTCCTGTCAGTCATTCTACTGATAGTAGACACTTTTTTGTTCTATACATAAGTCCTATATTTTAGAAGGAATCTGGGGGGTCGTGGAGAAATTACAATTTCACCAAAAAAGGGAGAATTGTTTTGGCCCTTTTCAATAGCCTCTCACCACATCTGACTGAAACAAAGCAGGACTCTAACTCCTTTCTCTAAATGAGCCAAGGGAGGACTGGTGTGTGCCACAAATAGCAGAGTGAACCCTGTGTTTTACCACAACTTGGAATGAGGTTGAGCATACCTCGACCTCCGACCGAGGAGGCATGTGTGCGCATTTAGACCAATCCGTGTACCTCGCGGAATTTCAAAACCCTTACTGTACAGTCGTGGCCAAAAGTTTTGAGAATGACACAAGTATTGGTCTCCACAAAGTTTGCTACCTCAGTGTTGATGATGGCAATTTGCATATACTCCAGAATGTCATGAAGAGTGATCAGATGATTTGCAAAGTCCCTCTTAGCTATGAAAATTAACTTAATCCGAAAAAAACATTTCCACTGCATTTCAGCCCTGCCACAAAAGGACCAGCTGCCATCATGTCAGTGATTGTCTCTTTAACACAGGTGAGAGTGTTGATGAGGACAAGGCTGGAGATCATTGAATAAGAATAACAGACTGGAAGCTTTAAAAGGAGGGTGGTGCTTGAAATCATTGTTCTTCCTCTGTCAACCATGGTTACCTGCAAGGAAACGTGCGGTCATCATTGCTTTGCACAAAAAGGGCTTCACAGGCAAGGATATTGCTGCTGCTAAGATTGCACCTAAATCAACCATTTATCGGATCATCAAGAACTTCAAGGAGAGAGGTTCAATTGTTGTGAAGAAGGCGTCAGGGTGTCCAAGAAAGTCCAGCAAGCACCAGGACCGTCTCTTAAAGTTGTTTCAGCTGCGGGATCGGGGCACCACCAGTGCAGAGCCTGCTCAGGAATGGCAGCAGGCAGGTGTGAATGCATCTGCACGCACAGTGAGGCGAAGACTTTAGGAGGATGGCCTGGTATCAAGAAGGGCAGCAAAGAAGCCACTTCTCTCCAGGAAAAACATCAGGGACAGACTGATATTCTGCAAAAGGTACAGGGATTGGACTGCTGAGGACTGGGGTAGAGTCATTTTCTCTGATGAATCCCCTTTCCGATTGTTTGGCCCATCCGGAAAACACCTTGTCCGGAGAAGACAAGGTGAGCGCCACCATCAGTCCTGTGTCATGCCAACAGTAAAGCATCCTCAGACCATTCATATGTGGGGTTGCTTCTCAGCCAAGGGAGTGGGCTCACTCACAATTTTGCCTAAGAACACAGCCATGAATAAAGAATGGTACCAACACATCCTCAGAGAGAAACTCCCAACTATCCAAGAACAGTTTGGTGACGACCAATGCCTTTTCCAGCATGATGGAGCACCTTGCCATAAGGCAAAAGTGATAACTAAGTGGCTCGGGGAACAAAACATCTACATTTTGGGTCCATGGCCAGGAAACTCCCCAGACCTTAATCCCGTTGAGAACTTGTGGTCGATCCTCAAGAGGCGGGTGGACAAACAAAAACCCACAACTTCTGACAAACTCCAAGCATTGATTATGCAAGAATGGCCTGCCATCAGTCAGCATGTGGCCCAGAAGTTAATTGACAGCATACCAGGGCGGATTGCAGAGGTCTTGAAAAAGAAGGGTCAACACTGCAAATACTGACTCTTTGCATAAACTGTCATTGTCAATGAAAGCCTTTGACACTTATGGAATACTTGTAATTATACTTCAGTGTAGCGTAGTAACTACTGACATAAAGATCTAAGAACACTGAAGCAGCAAATTTTGTGGAGACCAATACTTGTGTCATTCTCAACTTTTGGCCACGACTGTATGAGAACGCTCCTAAACTATGCAGTTGAAAGTGATGACGGATCTATGGTATAAACTCCACTTATTGTCTTCTTTACCCGAGGGAGTTTTAATCTTAGGAACCAGTAGCCCTGTGTGTGAGACTAAGCCAGCAGTCCGCACAGAAAGGAAGTGGGGCTACTGTTGGCTTTTTCTCTTAAGAGTAGCCTAACCCAAACCAGGTGAAGTCGCCCCCTGCGCGTAGCCAGCGCTTGTATATAGTGCAAACCCTCGTTGTAGTCTGTAGTCTTGGGCAAGTTCTTAATTTTCCTAACTTCAGTTTGGCTCTATCTGCGTCCTGCCTTTGGTTGTGGATGGGAATGGCCGTTTTCTTACATCGCGCAGGAGCAGAGTCTGATCTAGCCGCAGTCGTGACGTTCCGCAACTCGATAATGTTTTTAATAATCTAAGGGGCACTCTTCCCCAAAGAAAGACAGAGGGAAAACTTTGCCATGCTCTCTCGGAGCTCCATAGTGTTCGGGGATGTGAAAGTTGGACTTTGGCTCACTTTGATCTAACTTCATTATCACGAATAACGGAATAAAAGGTTTTGTTTGTTTGTGCTAGCTCACAAATCAACACTGAAGTTTGCTATAGCGGCGGCTCTTGGACACCGTGTACCCCCTCTGAAATACCAACCAGGTCATTTTTGACAGATAAAATGCGACAACAATATTTCAGGTCGCGGTGTATTCCTGAAGTGCGTGTTTCTGCAGATTTCCCTGCTGCTCTGTGTTCCTTCTAACGGGCCGGGAGAGCGGCCAGAGTGGTGTGAGGTCTGAGTGGGACGCGGATAAGAAGTAGGCTAAACCTCTTCCCTCATGGTATGCCTTTATTCTTCTGCCAGCAAAGTTGGGAGTGAAGCAGGAATGTTCCTTCGGCGGCTCTGGACGCTCCGCCGCAGGTATTGCTCCGGACCGTTATTGCTCCTAGGGATCGCGGTGTGTCTTTTCTACCAGACCCTGATGGTGGCACGGAGTCGGTTCAAAGGCAGCTCACCTGCGGCTGATGAACGCAACAAGTCAACGATGACTGGAGCGTTGGCTGTATTGGATCAACTTCTGCAGGACCCTGCGAGGCTTATTTCTACCTTGGAGGCGTTGGAGAGGGAAAGATATGTAAGTGGGCTTGTGATAAAAGTGACTTAAATGCTGTATATTGTCAAATTTTTTGTCCTGTGCTTTGGGTAGCCTAATTGCACTTGTGGTGAACTATATGATTTCTTGCAATAGTCTTGCATGGCTCTCTGTGCAGCCTGTGTTTTGTCTTTGAGCTCAAAAGACCGTCGGAGTTTCATTAACTTTAATTAGCAACACCAACCTTATCATCAAGCCTCACAACAACATTATTGGATGCTGACTCCTTGGCTTAGCCTATACAACTAACTGGTTGAACCTATTTCTAATTTTGTTCCCAAGTTGCGTAAACTGATGGAGGAGTTTTTTTTTTATATGGCTGTTGGTGTTGAAGTGTTTAGATGAGCGAGCTAGCTGCTCGAGACTCAATGCCTAGTTAAATAGCGCTCTTTTCTCCACACAGATGATTGACACCTGTATGGACATTTCCACACAAGGTTGCATATCATTTTTCTGGGTTATTATAAGCGATTCCCTGACCGAAAGTGTTCTCTGATATAGCCTAAAAGTTCTGCCATTAATAAGTCATCATTTGATAGCTCTCATTTATCCATAAAATGACATCTGACATAATCTGATGTAAACCGAACATGAGGGATGTAAATGTATTTATTACCAATCTGCCTCTCAAATGTGGCCTATGCCTTAACCATTATAGCTTTGCTTGACATTGTATGACCTAGCTAGAATGTGTGTATGAGTGTGTGACAAAGAGCCTAACAGTGTGCATTTCTGCATAGTGCGTGTGTGCGTGTGTGTGTGTGTGTGTGTGTGTGTGTGTCATACGTGCATGTGGTTAACACAATAGGATGACAGACTGCTCTGTAATTGTGAGAGTATTGTCTGGTAATCCCACTGCTACTGTGTTTGCCTTTCAGTCTTCAGGAAGTGTGTGTTGTATTCTGACAAGAGTGACCACTGCCATAGATCACAGATCAGCTGCTTGTACCTCAGGTCACTACACAGCTCTCTGGTTACCGTCTACCGCAAACAACTGATTCTAGATCACCTCTACTTACCCCCTTCTAACCTTAACCATTGTGGGTTAAAATTGGAAAGTGTTCCTGGAACAGTTGTTTTATTAGGCCATACATGACCTTCTCTCGGGTTGTCTTGGCCCCTTGGAGAGGAAGGGAGAGAATAAATAAACAAGGAGAGGGTGGTAGAAGGAGGGATAGTGTTGAGAGATATATAGAGGGAGACAGAGAGGGAGAGGCAGTCTGTTGGCCTTGTTGACTATGTGGTTGACAGGGAGAAAGCGAGCTGTCACAGCCACATTTATTATCCACCACAGACACACTGCCTCAGTTTAGCTGTTGAGTGCAGTGTTCTAGAAACCCAACCCTAAAAGTTCTGAATGTTGGACTTATTGTGAATCAGAAGTTTGAAGTCTGAGCTATCACATTGACCTTATTTCTCCTCTCATGATACTCAATGGAGTTTGTCATAGCTGACGTTGAGTGTGACTGGGTGGGTTTGCTTGTTGGCATGCCTAGAGCCATCGTTACAAAAGCCCTGCCACTGTAGTGTTTGTGCCTGTTACCCTCTGTGGCATGTCATAATGACTAGCTTCACACAGTGTGTAATGGTGTTCATTATTTGTATCTGTCTGGGGCTGGATGGTGATTGAAATTGCTGGAGAGTTGTTAGGGATGGGGCATTTTGGCAAGGGTGTGTGTGTTAAACGTTTGCAATGCGTGTGTGCGTGTGTATGCAGTTAGCGCCTGTGTATGACTGTCCCAGGCTTTCCCGGAGTGCTAGCGGGCTGAGTGCTCCCTCAGTAGGCCCGCAGGAAGTATTAGATCAGAGTTACGTAATGTGATCCTCCAGCTCTTTATCCCCTTTCAGTCTCTTCCAGACCCTGACAGCACCATTCAGTCCCAGGGCAGGAGGCTGGACCAGGGATCAGAAAGCCATGGAACACAGCCTCACTCGCACACACATACACGCTGTGATTCAATGGCACTGGTACTCCCATCAGAGCGGCGTTCAAACTCGCCGCATATGTGTGGAGCATGTTTGGTGGTGTTCAGAGTGGAACCCCTGCCAGAAAGATCTGGAAGCTTGTTTGCTGCTTTGACACTAATTGGCTGAAAGTATGTGTGGGAGGAGGTTCCAGCGCTTGACCACTAGCACTAACCAGACTCTCTAAGCTCAGAGACGGTCTCAGATAGGGTCAGGGAGTCAGCTAAAGTGCTGGGATGGTAGGGTCAGGGAGTCAGCTAAGGTGCTGGGATGGTAGGGTCAGGGAGTCAGTTAGGGTGCTGGGATGGTAGGGTCAGGGAGTCAGTTAGGGTGCTGGGATGGTAGGGTCCGGGAGTCAGTTAGGGTGCTGGGATGGTAGGGTCAGGGAGTTAGTTAGGGTGCTGGGATGGTAGGTTTGCCCATGTGTGTACTCCAGGGGCGGACAGTGCCGTTTTTAAGATGTTTTTTTCATGAGCATGGCCTTATTTCTATTGCAACATATTGGATGACTTTCATTCATATTCCATTCACCTAGTTCAGTGTAACAGAAATAGGTTTAGGCTACTACATGATACTCACATTTTCCCTATACACATCATGAGGGAGCCTATGAATTAAAGTTTACAACATAGGTGCAGACAGATCGAGAAAAAATGTTGAGGTGACAGACCGTGACACATTCAATACCACCTTGCACACTCTTGTGTGCATCTAGCTGACATAGGGTGTAATCACGAGTCCAACAATTGCAAATTAGAGTTTTAATGGACAAATTCAGGTATGTTTATCCTCATTTTGGTTCCGTTTAAGAAAAGTTTTTCATCAGAATCGGCAAAATGAATACACCCTTGATCACTGTAAACACAGTTCCCTTTCATAGCAACGACGTTGTATTCCTTCTCGCATCTATGCACTCTCCTCCTCTCACCTTGTCCCTTAGCTTGTGGATGCACAACATCAGCTGTATGTGACCAGGCAAAAAACCTTTATAAGCCAAACCATATCATAACAGCTACACACAGCCTACATCGTTGTCACCATATTAGCAAAGGTAACGTCATAGTCAACATAGCTAATAGAACTAACACGTTAGTAAATGTACTACAATCATGCAGTTAGTGCATGTTAGTGTACAGTCACTAAGCAGTTTAGCACTTACACCGGCAGGCCACTGTGGCAATAACTTAGTAAAACCAACTTGGAAGAGTTCCAGTGTTGTGTTGGATAGTCATAGCCAGCTAACTAACATAGCATCCCTCTGTTTGAGCAGAGTGTTTGAGTAGGCTAAACTAGCTAGCTAAGTAAGTGAAACTGAAAGTAAAAACAAATGACAATTTCTCACTATTTCTCTCTTGCTTCTCCTTCATTTGGGAAGAAATGCCTTTCTCTTTCTTTGAGTCAGTCACTCACCACATGTTATATACTTCAGTGCTGGCTATCTGTAGCGTATGCTTTCAGTACTAGATTAATTCTCTGATCCTTTGATTGGGTGGACAACATGTCAGTTCATTTTGCAACACTCTGATCGTAGGAAGTCCTCCGGAAGATGTCATAATTACCGTGGAAGGGGGTGAAAACCATGAGCCTCCTACGTTTTGTATTGAAGTCAATGTACCCAGAGGAGGACAGAAGCTAGCTGTCCTCCGGCTACACCATGGTGCAACCCTACAGAGTGCTGTTAAGGCTAATGCAGACCTTCATTGGAAAATTGTGTTTTAATACATTATTTGGTGACATTTATATTGTGACAGTTATATTTTGTATAGTTAATAAAATAAAAACATTGTTTACAATTTTTATCTTTATGAAATTCACTGAGGAGAATGGTCCTTCCCTTCTTCCTCTGAGGAGCCTCCACTGGTGTACTCTAAAGGCTGGATACCAATGCTGTTAATTAGTCTTCTACTTGGTACCTTCTATAAATGATCACTAATCTAAATTGAATGGACTGCTAGCAGCAATAGAAGTGGTAGCATATGAAGGAAACTCCCTCTGTTGATGATACTGATAGAAGGCTAGGCGACACCATATTACTGTACTGACGAAGGCTAGGAGACACCTGCACCATATTACTGTACTGACGAAGGCTAGGAGACACCTGCACCATATTACTGTACTGACGAAGGCTAGGAGACACCTGCACCATATTACTGTACTGACGAAGGCTAGGAGACACCTGCACCATATTACTGTACTGACGAAGGACAAATGCTGGAAGTTAGGATATTATTTTAGACTGAGCCCCCGGACAGATGGCAGCTCGCCCCACCTGACTGATGTGTGTATTACTTTACAGTACGGTAGGGCAGTATGTCCCCAATGTGTACCCATAGTTCTTGTCCGAGGTCTGTATTGTACATGTCTGATCCCTGCATGCTTCACTACTCTATGGAATGGATGTTTAGTAGCTGGCAAATGTGTAGGTCTATGTTTGTATTTGATATGGGTTCATGCCTTGTCGGGTAGGTATTTAAACTGTGAGTATAGCATAGGAGGTATTGTTGGTAAGGTTATGCAGTTATAAGGAAGTATGCTTAAGTATGCCTCTGGATACATATTTCAAATGGGTACATTGATTCATTATGCATGTAGCTTTCTGCTATGTTTAAAAATAACTACATATGTGCGTATGTAAAATGTGTGTTTATTGTGATTGAATGATGACTTTCTGGTTTGTTTTGACTGCTCTCAACTTAGAACAACATGTCTTACTCAATGTATTGAATGTGACTTAAATGGGATAGGGATATGCATTTCGCAGACGCTCTCTATATGGGTGTTTAGCCTTGGATGGGACTGGGTGATGAGTCATGGAAGGGGTGTCTATATATTGCCAGTGTCCTGTACAGTATATCTGTTTCTCTCTCTGTCTCTGTGTGCATGGCTGAGATGGCAGTATTTATAACCCTGGGCCTCTCAGACACACTGAACTCTACCCATGGAGCCAGTGGTAAGACTAATCCACATCCTGTCACTGAGAGAGAAGGTTATGGATGGAATGAGAGAGTGGGATAGAGAGACAGAAAGACGGGGCTCAGATGGATATTTTGATAGAGGGTCAGAGGGAGTGGAGGAAGAAAAGAGTGAGGGATGAGAAATGGAGGCTATGAGAATAAAAGAGAGAAGTAGAGAACAGAAGAAAAGCCTCCTTGGCAGATCCTTCACCAGTAACCAAGCAGAGAAGCAGCATGGTAGCGCATGACCAAACAGGCCCTCCAGTCCCCGATGAATACTAACACAGAGACGGGGACAGAATCAGGGCTTATAGAGCCAGCCTCTGCCTCTCCAGACTCCCCTGCAGTCTCACACAAACAGGCCTTTCTCCTTTTGGCTCGCCCTCCTGTCCCCTAATTCCCCATCTCTCCCTCTCTTCCTCTCTCCCTCTCTCTCCTCCCTCTCCCCAGACAGCTAAACTTTCACACATTTATTTTCCTTCTAAATTAGTGCAAGGCCCATTAACCCTCTGCATTCCTCCGTCTCTCCACGGACAGAGGGAAACATGGTCATTATAGAGCACGGTTAACAGACCCACCTTAGAGGGCTGATGCTGGATGTGGTATGTGAAGTGAACCCAGGGGAGAATTATGTGGGTTGACTTTTCACAGTCGTGTGGAAACGCTTTGATTTGTATGAGCTGCTGAAATCATGTGAGTCACTCATACATATTCTGGTACTTAGTCCATTGCAAGCTGTCTTTCCCCATATTTACTAACAGTGTCAGTGTAGTTAGTATTGTAGTGGAAGGTTGGGGTTAAAATGATACATCTGTTTTGCTTAAAAATGCAGTGTTGTAGAAAATGCAGAGAGCTGTGTCTGGAAAACAACCCAGAGCAGAGCACCACCCAGTTCACATGTGACTTTCCAAAAACACTGCTGTGACATAACCACATCACTCTGTTGCATTTATATTTCAGCAGTAGTGGCAGAGAATGTGGGGCATCACCTGGATGTACATCATATTCAAGCCAATAAACTGTATTGAGTAATGAATTTGGGGGAGGATGTGGATGATGTTGAAGTCTTAAGGTTTGTGGTCAAGTTTAGTCTCACTATTGGTTAGGTAGTATGTATGTATGTATGTATGTATGTATGTATGTATGTATGTATGTATGTACAGCGGGTGAAATAAGTATTGAACACGTCACCATTTTTCTCAGTAAATATATTTCCAAAGGTGCTATTGACATGAAACTATTGACAACCCAAGTAATCCATACATACAAAGAAACCAAAACAAATAATGTGTAATAATGTGAAATGACACAGGGAAAAAGTATTGAACACATGAAGAAAGGGAGGTGCAAAAAGACATGGAAAGCCAAGACAACAGCTAAAAACTATCAGTAATTAAAAAGCAATCCAGCCCCCTGTCAGTGCAAATTAATATCAGCTGGTTCAGTCCCAACTGATGGCCTACAAAAAGGTCTTATTGCCAAGGTGTCACACAAGACACATCTCATGATGGGTAAAAGCAAAGAGCTGTCTCAAGACCTTCGCAACCTAATTGTTGCAAAACATAATGATGGCATTGGTTATAGGCGCATTTCTAAGCTTCTGAATGTTCCAGTGAGCATTGTTGGGGCCATAATACGGAAGTGGAAAGACAATCATTTCACCATAAATTTGCCTCGACCAGGTGAAAGAATAATCAGAAGAGTTGTCCAAGAGCCAAGGACCACTTCTGGAGACATGCAATTAGCAGGTACTGTTGTCTAAAAGAAAACAGTAAGCAATGCACTCCACCGCCATGGCCTGTATGCACGCTCACCACGCAAGACTCCATTGCTGAAAAAAAAGCATGTTGAAGCTCGTTTAAAGTTTGCTGCACAACATTTTAAAAGCCAGTGAAATACTGGGAGAATATAGTGTGGTCAGATGAGAGCAAAATTGAACTGTTTGGATGTCATAATACACACCATGTTTGGAGGAGAAATGGCACTGCACATCACCCTAAAAACACCATACCAACAGTGAAGTTTGGAGGTGGGAACATCATGGTGTGGGGCTGCTTTTCAGCAAATGGTACTGGCAAACTTCACATAATTGAAGGAAGGATGAATGGGCAAATTTACCGAGACATTCTTGACAAAAATCTGCTGCCATCTACCAGGATGATGAAGATGAAACGAGGGTGGACATTTCAGCAAGACAATGATCCCAAACACACAGCCAAGGAAACTCTCAATTGGTTTCAAAGAAAGAAAATAAAGCTGCTAGAATGGCCCAGCCAATCACCTGACTTAAATCCCATTGAAAATCTATGGAAAGAACTGAAGATCAAGATTCATAGAAGAGGCCTTCAAGATTTGAAGACTGTTTGTGTGGAAGAATGGCCCAAAATCACACCAGAGCAATGCATGCGACCAGTTTCTCCATACAGGAGGCGTCTTGAAGCTGGCATTACCAACAAAGGCTTTTGTACAAAGTATTAAATAAATATCAGTAAGTGTGTTCAATACTTTTTCCATGTGTCACATTATTACACATAACTTAATTTCTGAACTTATTTGTTTTGGTTTCTTTGTATGTATGGATTACTTGGGTTGTTACCAACATCTGGTGAAAATGTCATGTCAATAGCACCTTTGGAAATATATTTACCGAGAAAAATGGTGACGTGTTCAATACTTATTTCACCCGCTGTATGTATGTATGTATGTATGTATGTATGTATGTATGTATGTATGTATGTATGTATGTATGTATGTATGTATGTATGTATGTATGTATGTATGTATGTATGTATGTATGTATGTATGTATGTATGTATGTATGTATGTATGTATGTATGTATTAATTAATTATCTGGACTGGAGCGAGGGGTTAGAGTGAAGATGTTCACCATAACCATGTCTGCTAGTATCAGAGCGGTTGCCAGGGGGGTGCCAGGGGCATAGCGACGGGAAGTCATTTGGGGGAGAGGTTGCTGTACATTTTGGCGGCAAATTTTTTAATTCCGATTTTTCAGAATGTCTCACGGCTATGGCCAGGGGGTTGCCATGGGTTGGCAGGTCCAGAGAGCGTGACCTGTTTGGATGGATCATAGGTCGGGCCCTGTCAGCCAGGACTGTTAAAGATGGCAGGTCTATTAATATATAACTCAATTTGGGATAGAACACATACCAGCTACTGTACACTCAATCATATTGTCCCTCTGACAGCTAGAGGGGCTCCACTGTCCATCACAGTGTCGTCATGGGGATGAGGGGTGGGGTCAGGTTTTTTTCTCATTGGTGATGCCAGCACTGGCAGATTAGGTCATTCTAGAAAACATGGAGAACTCTTCATTTTAAAAGGGCTGCTTGTAAACTTGTTAGAACCCATTAGTAAATAGTTTGTTAACCATTGTTAAACTCAACTGTTAATACATCATCAATCGGCTATATTCACAACACTATTTCAGTACGTGCAAAGAGGCGTTATGCACTATTGATACAAACTTCTTTGCACATCAAATTAGTTATCAAATGATAAAGTGGAAGCAATTTCCTAGATAAACCTGAGCTTGCGGCTGTGTGCTGTGTATACCAAAACAGTATAATCAATACAAACATTATTTCCCCAGCAGTGGTTCTCCCTCACTCTGCCAAATAAACTGTTTATGAGTGTGTTTAATATGAGTCCCTCTCGGCTGCAGATTATATTGAAGGTGCACTGCTCAGAGGATTGCCTCTGTTGTATAAACACCTTGATTCGATTCACTGCTTATTAAAGTAATATTATTCTAATATTTCACTCTGTGTTATGGGCCAACTGTAAACTCACTCCTTCCTTGTTGGAGGAAGAAGAGAGGAGGAGGAAGGGGTGATGGAGTGTATTTGTTATTACTCAGGGATAAAGGGAGCGAGGGAGAGGAAGAAAAATTAAACAGGAAAAGAGGCCTAGGCTCCCAATTAGGGGAATCTCCTAATGAAATAATTATGTTTGTGTCTGAACTGGGCAGTGGCGGATTGGCAGGCAGGGAGGCAGCAGGATGAGCACTGTGGAGTAATTGCATGTTTGAGAATAGTATCTGGGAGAAGAGAGGATGGAGGGGGGAGCTTGTGTATTGGAGGGTGGAGAGAGGAGGGGGCTGTGGGGGTGTGTGTGTGTGTGTGTGTGTGTGTGTGTGTGTGTGTGTGTGTGTATTGGGGATGGAAAGGATTCTGTGGAGCTGGTTGGAGGGGGATGGGAGGGTAGAGAGAGAGAGAGAGAGAGAGAGAGAGACTGGTTGTAGTTATGGGGGTCTTGTGACGTTCCCTCTGATGTGGCCTGCAGCTCCCAGATGGAAACATTTACAGGCCACGCCTCCACAGGCCTCGGGAGAACAGGAGGAAGGAAAGAGAGAAAATAGAGAGACTGGAGATTAATGGTATGGAGGGAGAGACAGAGACTGGAGATTAATGGTATGGTGAGAGAGAGAGAGAGACTGGAGAGAGTGATTTAAAGGGACAAGAGAGAGACTGGAGAGAGAGACTGGAGAGAGAGACTGGAGAGAGTGATTTAAAGGGAGGGGAGAGAGAGACTGGAGAGAGAGACTGGAGAGAGAGACTGGAGAGAGTGATTTAAAGGGAGGGGAGAGAGACTGGAGAGAGAGACTGGAGAGAGAGACTGGAGAGAGTGATTTAAAGGGAGAAGAGAGAGACTGGAGAGAGAGATTTAAAGGGAGGGGAGAGAGACTGGAGAGAGAGACTGGAGAGAGATACTGGAGAGAGAGATGTAAAGGGAGGGGAGAGAGAGACTGGAGAGAGAGACTGGAGAGAGAGACTGGAGAGAGTGATTTAAAGGGAGGGGAGAGAGACTGGAGAGAGAGACTGGAGAGAGAGACTGGAGAGAGAGACTGGAGAGAGTGATTTAAAGGGAGGGGAGAGAGACTGGAGAGAGAGACTGGAGAGAGAGACTGGAGAGAGAGACTGGAGAGAGTGATTTAAAGGGAGGGGAGAGAGACTGGAGAGAGATACCGGAGAGAGAGATTTAAAGGGAGGGGAGAGAGACTGGAGAGAGAGACTGGAGAGAGATACTGGAGAGAGAGATTTAAAGGGAGGGGAGAGAGACTGGAGAGAGAGACTGGAGAGAGATACTGGAGAGGGAGATTTAAAGGGAGGGGAGAGAGACTGGAGAGAGAGACTGGAGAGAGATACTGGAGAGAGAGATTTAAAGGGAGGGGAGAGAGACTGGAGAGAGAGACTGGAGAGAGATACTGGAGAGAGAGATTTAAAGGGAGGGGAGAGAGGAAGAGGCTGATTGAGAGAGAAATGATTGAGCGGGCAACGGAGAGGGAGGGGCGAACAGTTCTGAAAGAAAAGTCCCTCTACTTCAGAAATTATATAGTGAAAACTGCCTTCCCTCTCTCCTACCCTCCATCTCCCCTCCCCTCCCCTCACTACCTTCACCCCTGCCCCAGCCATGACAGTTTGATCCTGCAGCTATCCTTATCCAGCTTATCCAGCCCAGAGTTGTGTAAACAGAGAGAGCTGAGCAGCTACAGAGCGTTCATGTGTCTCTGTGAGCCTAACCCTTCACAACTGGTTTCTCTCTCGCTCGCTCGCTAAGGTTTTAAGCTTGTTTGGCTCAGGCTCTACTCCCTAGTGCTCTAGGGCTGTTCTGTTCACTGTTTTGATGCCCTTTTCAATCGTTTATGGGGGCATCGTTTAAGAGACGGTAATACAAATAGGATTGAAATGAGAAAAGGTTCCATATGAACTACCAGGAAATTATCACTCTTGACATCATGGACTGTCTGTACAGTGTTTGTTTGTATTGCATGTAAATATACAGCAATGATGCTTCTGGTTGGAGTGACCTCTCTATGTGTCGATATTGAACATCCATCTCTCCCCCCTCTTTCTCAGGTCAAGGGGTCCAATCAGAACCGGGCTGGGCGGGTCACGCGGGCTGTGGTGTTGACAGGTCAGCGTGTAGCCGCGGATACGGAGGTCCAGCTGTTCCAGCGGATCCTGGAGCAGCGAGGCTACGTGGTCAGCCTGTCCCGATATGCAGAGACCAACACCGCCCTGAGACACGACAACGGTGAGATAGAGGGAGATGGAGAGGAGGATAGAGAGATAGAGGGTGAAGGGAAAGGTTTTTCAGCAGCAGTGGCTAGCACTGAGAAGGTGGAAGAAAGGAGGGAGGGGAGGGAGGGTTGAGGGGAAGAAGGATAAAGAGAGATGCAGGATGGAGAGATTAGGATAAAGAGAGGTGACCTGGTTTTACAGTTAAGATGGGAGGGAGGGAGGGAGGGAGGGAGGGAGGGATGAGAGGCAAAGAATGGGTGGAAAGGGTCCCAGAGAGGTAGAAGCTGATAGATAGATAGATAGATAGATAGATAGATAGATAGATAGATAGATAGATAGATAGATAGATAGATAGATAGATAGATAGATAGATAGATAGATAGATAGATAGATAGATAGATAGATAGATAGATAGATAGATAGATAACATAAGTATATTGTACGGTATGGTCTGTACCTGCACACATACACAAACAATCCCTTATTCACTTGTTCCATGTACATCTGCGTCCCCTCGTAAAATGAGGGGAAAGGAAGTTAACACACACAATGGTTTCATTCACTAGCTATTTGTCCCGAGGTAAGTGACTTGTACGCATACACACACACACATGCGCGCGGCCGTATTCTGGTCACAGAGGTGTGTGTTTGTGTGTGAGAGAGAGGTCTGCTACTCTGGCCAGGCAGGTGGGTGGGAAGGGCTTAAAGGGTTAACAGCTATAGAGCCTGGTCTGTAGGACCTGGTCTGCACCCCCTGCTGGGTTTATAGTCCTGGAGGGTGGAGTTGTTTTTAGGGCTCACTACCCCCATTCTCCCCACACCGCCTTTGACTTAACTGTACACACCCATCCTAGTCAGACAAAATAAGGTTGATAAAATGCAGAAAAAGACTGAGATGAATAAGGCAAGATTTCCTTCTTGTCTTATTCATTACTTTTTCTGTGTGTGTGTGTGTGTGTGTGTGTGTGTGTGTGTGTGTGTGTGTGTGTGTGTGTGAGAATGGTATTCCAGTTACCCAGTGAAGGACGCTACTGGAGAGCTCAGCACAGAAGTGTCATGAGGATAGTTCAGCTAGAAGGTAGAGGGGGAGAGAGCGATAGACAGGGACACACACATTTGTGTTTGTGTGTGTGTGTGCAGACAGGTGTGTGTGTGTGTGTGTGTGTGTGTGTGTGTGTTTCTACTGTGGTTTACTATCAAGAGGAGAGTAGCGCCAGGTCCCTGAGGTCAGGCTCTGTGAGTCAGAACGCCCAGCTGTCACTCACCCCATCAGTGTGATGATTGACAGGTCAGCCTGTAAACCTCATTGGGGCCCTGGTCACTCTGATCAAAGAACCCAGCAGGTCATTAGGTAAACAGCAACACCCTTAATGACTTCACCAGACTAAATAGCATTAGTAAATGTCTTTACCACTGTCCTAAAAGTGTCCTGTTAAAGCGTCATATTCAGTCCTAGCACCTATGCGTATTTATGATGAAAAGAGGAGACAAGTAATGGGGCAATTTAACAGTATTGGGACACTGCCTGTGTCATTGCCAAGGTAGCCTAAGTGTGTGATAGAAAATTCCAGCCCAGTCTCCCTTATAATTCGTTTGTCCGATCTACATCAGAGCCTAAAAACTGGAGCGTACTGGAATGAAAGGGTACAGTTCCTGGAAGAAAGAGTCCAGATCTTTAATTTGATGAGCCCTAATTGTGTTAGTCTTTTATTGGCTCGAATGTATCAGATTAGAGGGAGCCAAACATTTCCTGTTTACTCAAACCAACCCAAACAGGGAGACATAGATTGGCTTTTACTGTTACTGTTGTTGTTGTTGTTGTCTCTGAGGGCCTTTTCAGTCTCCCAGTAGACTGTGCGTGCTTGTGTGTCAGGGCTCGAATTCCCCGACGGCATCGGTGATCATGGCTGTCAATGCCCCCTTGTGTGGCAGTAGTGCCCTCTAAGAAAATGTATCCCTTGCGGCCAAAGTGGCCATTGTGCCCTTGGACTGAATATAATAATTATAATTCCCTTCTCCCGGCTGACAATCCACATTTACTTTTCGTCAGCCAACAAGATGAGTAGGCCTAAGGAACCGCAAAAACACTAGCCTATGTCAATCTACTATCTATCCCCCATAGTACAAAAGTTTACATTCGATTGGCAGTGTCGATTTTAGCTAAAAAAAAATAATAATACATTTTTTAAAAAAGTTTTATGCATGCCGGCAAAGCCATAACACAACAATACACTAAACAATACATTAATCATGCGATAGATCCCAAATTAATTCAACCAGTGTACATAAAAAACCTTTTTAAAGCAATGAGGCTGATGCAGAACGCTTAGCTTAAAATGTTGATAAGGCTTATTATCTCTACACATTATAAACGCAGCAATGTGTACACGGCAGTAGGCTACACACAAATGTTCCAAAATGCAATTAGTGTGAAAACACCGTTCTCAAAAATGTTTCATATGACAGAGATGAAAATATCCTTCAGAAATGTAGACAGATAGAGCACCTAAAGATACAACAAGAAGCATGGGTTGTTAATATGACTAGGATTGTGTCTGGCTTCTGGAGAACGAAAGAAAGTTGAGAACATGAGAGATATACTGTTTAACATGAGAGATATACTGTTTAAATGGCATATGAGGAAGTGTTTACAAAATGATCCCCTTAACAGTCCTATGTTCGGAACATGGTAAGACATCCCACATAAAATGCGTGTATATATATACACACACACTACCGTTCGAAAGTTTGGGGTCACTTAGAAATGTCCTTGTTTTTGAAAGAAAAGCACATTTTTGGTCCATTAAAATAACATCAAATTAATCAGAAGTACAGTGTAGACATTGTTAATGTAGTAAATGACTATTGTAGCTGGAAACGACAGATTTTTTATGGAATATCTACGTACGCGTACAGAGAGGCCCATTATCCGCAACCATTACTCCAGTGTTCCAATGGCACCTTGTGTTAGCTAATCCAAGTTTAGCATTTTAAAAGGCTAATTAATCATTAGAAAACCCTTTTGCAATTATGTTAGCACAGCTGAAAACTGTTGTGCTGATTTAAAGAAGCAATAAAACTGGCCCTCTTTAGACTGTCACACCCTGATCTGTTTCACCTGTCTGTGTGATTGTCTTCGCCCCCCTCCAGGTGTCGCCCATCTTCCTCATTATCCTCTGTGTATTTATACCTGTGTTCTCTGTTCGACTGTTGCCAGTTCGTTTTGTTTGTTCAAGACTACCAGCGTTTCCCCCTTTACCTCTCTATTTCTAAAGTGCCTGTCTTCTTGGTTTCCCGGTTTCAACCTTTCTCTGCCTGCCCCCCACTACTCTTGATTGCCGAACTCTGCCTGCCCTGACCCTGAGCCTGCCTGGCGTCTTGTACCTTTGCCCCACTACTCTGGATTACCGAACTATGCCTGCCCTGACCCTGAGCCTGCCTGCTGTCTTGTACCTTTGCCCCATTACTCTGGATTACCGAACTCTGCCTGCCCTGACCTGAGCCTGCCTGCCGTCTTGTATCTTTTCCCCACTACTCTGGATTACTGAACTCTGCCTGCCCTGACCCGAGCCTGCCTAGCGTCTTGTACCTTTGCCCCACTACTCTGGATTACCGAACTCTGCCTGCCCTGACCTGTCTTTTGCCCCTGTTGGGATAATAAATATTTGTTATTCCGACCGTTGTCTGTGCCTGGGTCTCACCTGTACGCTGATAGACTAGTAGAGTATCTGGAGCATCAGCATTTGTGGGTTTGATTACAGGCTTAAAATAGCCAGAAACAAAGAACTTTCTTCTGAAACTCTTCAGTCTATTCTTGTTCTGAGAAATGAAGGCTATTCCATGCGAGAAATTGCCAAGAAACTGAAGATCTCGTACAACACTCTGTACTACTCCCTTCTCAGAACAGCGCAAACTGTCTCTAACCAGAATAAAAAGAGGAGTGGGAGGCCCCGGTGCACAACTGAGCAAGAGGACAAGTACAGTAGAGTGTCTAGTTTGAGAAACAGACGCCTCACTAGTCCTCAACTGGCAGCTTCATTAAATAGTACCCGCAAAACAAAAACCTGTTTTCACTTTGTCATTATGAGGTAGATTGATGAGAAACAAATAATTTAATCAATTTTAGAATAAGTCCCGTGTTGTAGTGAAGAGGCGACTCCGGGATGCTGGCCTTCTAGGCAGAGTTGCAAAGAAAAATCCATATCTTCCTCTGTCCAGTTTCTGTGTTCTTTTGCCCATGTTAATCTTTTCTTTTTATTGGCCAGTCTGAGATATGGCTTTTTCTTTGCAACTCTGCCTAAAAGGCCAGCATCCCGGAGTCGCCTCTTCACTACAACACGGGACGAGACCCGTAATAATACATGCAAAATTCACGAGGCAGCGAAAGCCAAAATAACAAAGCATAGGTACTCACACGACCAACGGACATTTTAACAATAATCGACAACCCAATGGTGAAACAAAGGGCACACTTATAACAATCTAATCAGGGGGAATGGGAATCAGGTGTGCTTGATGAGACAGTTCGGTGACGTAGACCTCCGGAGCTGGTGCACAGATGGAGCAGCAGTACAAGGGGGGGATCCGTGACAGTACCCCAGAGAATGAAAGGGCTTCTTCAACAAAAATTCCACAACATTTTCGGTAGCGGTCGTCATTCTGGCAGAGAAAACTGGACACAAAAATAAAGTTTTAAAACCAAGAAAACTATTTATAATACACCTCCATAGTCTCCTGTCATTTGAAAAAAAATAATTTGAATTAAATAATATCAAAAAAATGCTCAACTATCACTCTTCACTCTCAATCTCTATCCAACAATGTCACCAAGCTTCTCAAAATAGAACCCCCATAATGCTGTGTTGCACAATCCCAATACCACACACTAGGTTCATTCTCTGATCTTAATCCTATAATTGGGTGGACAACATGTCATTTCATACTGCAAAAGCTTTGATTGGTTGGAGGACGCCCTCCGGAAGTGGTCATAATTACCATGTACTGTATGTCTATGGAAGGGGCTGAGACCTACGGGCCTCCTAGGTTTTGAATTTAAATCAATGTAGCCAGAGGAGGACGGAAGATAGCTGTCCACCATGGTGCTACCCTAGACAGTGCTGCTGAAGTTGCTGTAGACCTTCATTGCCAAACAGTGTATTTTAATAAATTATTTGGTGACATATTAATATATTAAGTGTAGTTTTATTAAATATTTCATTTCATTTTTATGAAATTTCACTGAGGAGGATGGTCCTCCACTTCCTCCACTGAGGAGTCTCCACTGAGGAGCCTCCACTGAGATATGCATTCGGAAAGTATTCAGACAACTAGATTTTTTTCCACGTTTTGATACGTTACAGCCTTATTCTAAAATTGATTAAATTATTTGTTTTCCTCATCAATCTACATACAATACCCCATAATGACAAAGTGAAAACAGGTTTTTAGAAATGTTTGCTAATTTATATATAAAAACATATCACATTTACATAGGTATTCAGACCCTTTACTCAGTACTTTGTTGAAGCAAATTTGGCAGCAATTACAGTCTCGAGTCTTCTTGGGTATGACGCTACTAGCTTGGCACACCTGTATTTGAGGAGTTTCTCCCATTCTTCTCTACATATCCTCTCAAGCTCTGTCAGGTTGAATGGGGAGCGTCACAGTAGCCAAAGGCTATCAACAACACTTTTGACATTTAATTATTTATGTACATTTACATACACTTATGTTTTTCTTAACAGAATAGCTACTGTTTTTCAGTTTTCTAATTCATTTAATTGGATATTTTGGTTAATGGCCTTGAAGGCCGAAATTCCAGGCCGTGTGTGTGTGTGTGTGTGTGTCTGTGTGTGTGTGTGTGTGTGTGTGTGTGTGTGTGTGTGTGTGTGTGTGTGTGTGTGTGTGTGTGTGTGTGCTGTATCAGGGTCAACTCAGACAGATGGCAGGCTGATATAGGAGCTTTTGCAGGACCTGAAAGCAATGATTATAGGTTACACTACACACACTTTTCTATATTTGCACAATGTTTTACATTGTAGAATAAAAGTAAAGACATCAAAACTATGACATAACACATATGGAATCATGTAGTAACCAAAAAAGTGTTAAACAAATCAAAATATATTTTAGATTCTTCAAAGTAACCACCTTTGCCTTGGTGACAGCTTTGCACACTCTTGGCATTCTCTCAACCAGCTTCACCTGGATGCTTTTCCATTAGTCTTGAAGGAGTTCCCACATATGCTGAGCACTTGTTGGCTGATTTTCTTTCACTGCGGTCCTACTCATCCCAAACCATCTAAATTTGGTTGAGGTTGGAACCAAAAATATCAAATTTAGACAAAGGACAAATTTCCACCAGTCTAATGTCCATTGCTAATGTTTCTTGGCCCAAGCAAGTCTCTTATTATTATTGGTGTCCTTTAGTAGTGGTTTCTTTGCAGCAATTCGACCATGAAGGCCTGATTCACACAGTCTCCTCTGAACAGTTGATGTTGATGTGTCTGTTACTTGAACTCTGTGAAGCGTTTATTTGGGCTGCAATCTGAGGCTGGTAACTCTAATGAACTTATCCTCTGCAGCAGAGGTATTTCTGGGTCTTCCATTCCTGTGGCAGTCCTCATAAAGCTGGTTGAGAGAATGCCATGAGTGTACAAAGCTGTAATCAAGGCAAAGGGTGGCTACTTTGAAGAATCTCAAATATAAAATATATTTTGATTTGTTTAACACTTTCTTGGTTACTACATGATTCCATATGTGTTATGTCATAGATTTGATGTCTAAAGTTCTTGCTATCCATTGATCTCTAGGCTGCCATAATAGCTGTTTGGCCGTCATTGTAAATAAGAATTTGTTCTTAACTGACTTGCTTAGTTAAATAATGGTTAAATGAAAAAATATATAAATAAAAAAGTCACTTCCTCCTATTCTCAAAGCTTCAGAACACTGAGACCACAACAGCCATGTTCCTGGCCAAAAACACCACCACGTTTCCTCTCCTCTCCAAATACTGGCTGTACAATATCTACCAGATGTTTCCATCTCCTCTCTCTCTCTCTCTCTCTCTCTCTCTCTCTCTCTCTCTCTACCTCTCTCTCGATTTCTGTTTTTCTCTGCCTCTCTCTGTCTATATATCTCTCTCTCTACCTCACACAGTTGGAGCACCGTATTTGGTATGGTTTCAAAGCTTAATTTATTTGTACAAGACGCTTACTGATCTCTTATCCGTTCTCTCTCCTTTCCCCCTCTCCCTCACTCCCAGGTGGCAGTGTGGAGTGGAGTGTGTTGTTGTGTCTGAGCGGTTCAGAGAAGAGTTGTCTGAGGAGAGTGTCCTTCTCCCATCTGCTGCCCCATCAGAGGGTGAGATCAGCTACACACACACACACACACACACACATACGGGAATGCTCAACCGGTCTGTCGTCTCACACGGGAACGTTGGTGACCTATGTAGGAATGTTACCCCATGTCAGAATGTTGACCGACATGGGTGTGTAACTTTAATGTGGGTTTCATATTGGCGTAACAGCAGTGAAGCGTGATCCCCTAACGACCAGTTTTTATTCTAACATGTGAAATCAGATCCACCCAGAGATTCTTCTAGAAAATATTTTTAGAAGACCGGCCTAAGTCAGCATCCGAGATAGAATTCAGTGAAAACGGCTCTGTCCTGAGATGGTGCATCTCAGTTTAAACACGATAGGAAAACACACAGTAAACTCCTCCAACAACAAACATCACATTCCTGTCTCCCTCTCTCCTTTACACACCCTCCAATTACAATAACATCAGACCGAACACTGCCAGATCTGGGACCTGGCCACAACTTCAAACAAGTCCACTAACTTTCATTCGTTCCCTTTGGATCCACTGCTTAGAATCTCGATCATCTGTGTTTTGAATAGGAGCATCATATCATGTTGGTAGATTACTTATTGACCTTTTGAACTCTGTCCTCTCCTCAGGTCAACATGATACCTGGAATGGTGGGGGCCTTCTCTGATGTGGACGGGCTCTGTCGGTTCCAAACAGACAGACGCCTGGCAGGTGAGTCTACAGGTGGAGTGCTGAGTTACATTAGATCTGGGCTATGTTAATTATGCACCAAACTGAAGAAAATTGACTGAAACGGGAAGACTTGTCCAATAAGAGACGTTTAAAACATTTTCTGTTGTGTGCCCTAATGAACACGACCTAGGTGAGTCATCACCTGTTTCCAGACAACCTTTAGTTTTCAGGCGAGCTCTTTGACTTCCTTAAAGCAGAGATTTGGGTCTATGCTAGCAGACTTTTAAATGCAGATGTGTTTTCATTGAAGTGACCCGTATGTAATTAGACTAACTTCTATAAATTGTATAAACTTGTATAAATTGAAGTACTTGTAGTACTTCAATTGAAGTTGTATCCATGGAAACCGTAGTTGATGAGCTGAAGATTCATTTTGAAGAAGATGCGTGGTTTGTTTTGGTTCAAAATGTTGCAGAGCTTTCATACCCACTCTCTCCCTTTAATTCAGCTTTCTGAGAAGACTTAAATAAAGTACTTTTATAATCACAGTAACGATCGGTTCGGATCGTTAATAATGACCCAATGCATCTCTGCTTATATTCGTCCTCGGTTTGAACCGCATGGAAAGAACGATGATAGATTAAGTGAGAGAGAGGCTTTGATGGAAAGATGATAGATTGAGTGAGAGAGAGGCTTTGATGGAAAGATGATAGATTGAGTGAGAGAGAGGCTTTGATGGAAAGATGATAGATTGAGTGAGAGAGAGGCTTTGATGGAAAGATAATAGATTGAGTGAGAGAGAGGCTTTGATGGAAAGATAGATTGAGTGAGAGAGAGGCTTTGATGGAAAGATGATAGATTGAGAGAGAGAGGCTTTGATGGAAAGATGATAGATTGAGTGAGAGAGAGGCTTTGATGGAAAGATTATAGATTGAGTGAGAGAGAGGCTATGATGGAAAAATAGATTGAGTGAGAGAGTGGCTTTGATGGAAAGATGATAGATTGAGTGAGAGAGAGGCTATGATGGAAAGATAGATTGAGTGAGAGAGAGGCTTTGATGGAAAGATGACAGATTGAGTGAGAGAGAGGCTTTGATGGCAAGATGATAGATTGTGTGAGAGAGAGGCTTTGATGGAAAGATGATAGATTGAGTGAGAGAGAGGCTTTGATGGAAAGATGATAGATTGAGTGAGAGAGAGAGAGGCTTTGATGGAAAGATGACAGATTGAGTGAGAGAGAGGCTTTGATGGAAAGATGACAGATTGAGTGAGAGAGAGGCTTTGATGGAAAGATGAAAGATTGAGTGAGAGCGGGGCTTTGATGGAAAGATGACAGATTGAGTGAGAGAGAGGCTTTGATGGAAAGATGATAGATTGAGTGAGAGAGAGGCTTTGATGGAAAGATGACAGATTGAGTGAGAGAGAGGCTTTGATGGCAAGATGATAGATTGTGTGAGAGAGAGGCTTTGATGGAAAGATGATAGATTGAGTGAGAGAGAGAGGCTTTGATGGAAAGATGATAGATTGAGTGAGAGAGAGAGAGGCTTTGATGGAAAGATGACAGATTGAGTGAGAGAGAGGCTTTGATGGAAAGATGATAGATTGAGTGAGAGAGAGGCTATGATGGAAAAATAGATTGAGTGAGAGAGAGGCTTTGGAAAGATGATAGATTGAGTGAGAGAGAGGCTTTGATGGAAAGATGATAGATTGAGTGAGAGAGTGGCTTTGATGGAAAGATGATAGATTGAGTGAGAGAGAGGCTATGATGGAAAGATAGATTGAGTGAGAGAGAGGCTTTGATGGAAAGATGACAGATTGAGTGAGAGAGAGGCTTTGATGGCAAGATGATAGATTGTGTGAGAGAGAGGCTTTGATGGAAAGATGATAGATTGAGTGAGAGAGAGAGGCTTTGATGGAAAGATAATAGATTGAGTGAGAGAGAGAGAGGCTTTGATGGAAAGATGACAGATTGAGTGAGAGAGAGGCTTTGATGGAAAGATGACAGATTGAGTGAGAGAGAGGCTTTGATGGAAAGATGATAGATTGAGTGAGAGCGGGGCTTTGATGGAAAGATGATAGATTGAGTGAGAGAGAGGCTTTGATGGAAAGATGACAGATTGAGTGAGAGAGAGGCTTTGATGGCAAGATGATAGATTGTGTGAGAGAGAGGCTTTGATGGAAAGATGATAGATTGAGTGAGAGAGAGAGGCTTTGATGGAAAGATGATAGATTGAGTGAGAGAGAGAGAGGCTTTGATGGAAAGATGACAGATTGAGTGAGAGAGAGGCTTTGATGGAAAGATGACAGATTGAGTGAGAGAGAGGCTTTGATGGAAAGATGAAAGATTGAGTGAGAGCGGGGCTTTGATGGAAAGATGATAGATTGAGTGAGACAGAGGCTTTAATGGAAAGATGATAGATTGAGTGAGAGAGAGGCTTTGATGGAAAGATGATAGATTGAGAGAGAGAGAGGCTTTGATGGAAAGATAATAGATTGAGTGAGAGAGAGGCTTTGATGGAAAGATAGATTGAGTGAGAGAGAGGCTTTGATGGAAAGATGATAGATTGAGTGAGAGAGAGAGGCTTTGATGGAAAGATGATAGATTGAGTGAGAGAGAGGCTATGATGGAAAGATGATAGATTGAGTGAGAGAGAGGCTATGATGGAAAGATGATAGATTGAGTGAGAGAGAGGCTTTGATGGAAAGATGATAGATTGAGTGAGAGAGAGGCTATGATGGAAAGATAGATTGAGTGAGAGAGAGGCTTTGATGGAAAGATGACAGATTGAGTGAGAGAGAGGCTTTGATGGAAAGATGATAGATTGTGTGAGAGAGAGGCTTTGATGGAAAGATGATAGATTGAGTGAGAGAGAGGCTTTGATAGAAAGATGACAGATTGAGTGAGAGAGAGGCTTTGATGGAAAGATGATAGATTGAGTGAGAGAGAGGCTTTGATGGAAATGGCACTTATCTTCATTATATCTCAGAAGGAAGATCATGACAACCACCGGGCTTGACTTCGATAATAATTGATTGTCCTCTGTGTCCTCCTCTTTACTATCTAGTTTAGAGTTCTCCTTCCTGTACAGAACACACATCTCCCACTTCTAGAACAATATTGTCCTTCCTTTTTGGCTCGTCTCCCACACAAGTGTTGACATTGGTGCAGTCCCAGATAAAGGCTAGTGTCTCCTCCTCAATTCCCCCCCTTCACCTTGAACCCCCTCACAACTCCTCTTCAGTTCTTTTTGACCGCCCCGACCCCTCTTCCTTAGACCAGGACCCAGGTGTCCGCCCACTCTTACTTTGAGAACATAATTTATCTTACAAAAGGCAGAGTGAATCTGACTGACGCAGGCACAACCAACAATCACTGCCATGTTCCACAGACTGACCCCTTCGGCTTGGGGGGGCGGGGGTCTGTTTCCTGGTTTGGTACTAATTCAGGGTTTTGTGTGGTTTCAGGGAATACAGTGTTGAGTGTGGTTTGTTTTCCTCCATGTTTCAGATTTAGTTTAACTTCATTAGAACTTGGAAATATTGAACAATAGATTATGATTCAGATATAATATGTGAGGGATGTACATTACCAGTAGAACTGATTGACTTTGAGTGTTTTGTCCATCCTCCTCTGGCCATTGGTTCGAGTCCAGGGGAGGGGAGAGGGGTTGGCATCATACCCAGGACTGATAGTGATCTGGGCCTTAGAACACACACACACACACCCTCTCTCTCCCGGAGACACGTTTCCACCAGTGGGGAATTTTATTAGCAGTACAGTGCCAGAGAATGACAATACGCTCTCACTCCCTCCCACTGGGCACACACTGGTTCAATCAACATTTGTTTCCACCTCATTTCAATGAAATTACATTGAACCATTGTGGGTTATACGTTGAATTGACGTCTGTGCCCAGTGGGCTGTTGATATGCAGAGCAAAGCATGTATAGGAGTTGACACTTATGCAAGGACACAGACACAGCTGCTCAGCAATTTCATAATTCATAACCAGCCCAAGGGATGCAAACTCAGCGAAAATAAACTGCTCTACCCCACCTCGGATAATAGCCCTGATGTCAACCCCTTGTGACAGTCTAGGATAGATGCTAAATTCAACTGTCTCTGTCATCACTAGTTACAGATTCATGTCTCTCATCACTTGTGTGTGTGTTTCTCTGTCACCGTGTTTTGTTTCAGGGCTGGCATTACGCATAAATCCATCTGCCTGTGGATCGCCCCCCACCAAGCTGGGAGATGTTCGTGATGTGGCACAAGGCGATTGGTCAGTCAGCTCTGCCAGTAACAACACGTTTACCTTAGTCGAAAACTAACAGCTCAGTCATGTTCAAGTGTCTCTATTCGCTCGTTGAAACAAATGGGTTTGATTTCTTAGCTAATGTTATATTTGTCGTTTTCCCTTCTCTTAGGAACCCAGCTCTTCCCACAATTATCTTGGTGAGCCCTGGCCTCGTTGCCACGGTGACGGTTTATGTCCTGGTCACCTCGGTAACACCGCTCACAGCCTTCTTTCATCACACGGGCCTGGTCAGGACAAACGAAGACACGGACAGCCACAGCACACAGGTACTGAGGACGCTATCTAATCTGTTCACCAGGTATCTGGGGTTAGAGATTCATTATATTCAATGTGAGCTCTGTGAATGCATGCTTTAGATGCATGTTATCACGTCATGCTTTGTGTGTCCAGTGCAAAAAGAATGTCATTTATTTTTACCTAGAAATATTATATATACAGTCATGTGAAAAAGTAAGTACACCCCCTGGAAAGTTTTCTTTTTTTTATCACATATTTGGACAGATGGATATGTAATCTTCACTTCAACACTATTGACAGATGAAGTTTACCCAATTTAACAAATCACAAACACAAAAAAACCCTGAAAATGTTATGCAATTAAAATAAACAAAAATTCATTTTCCTAATGAGGAAAAAATTTGGAAAAAGTTAGTACACCCCTACCTTTACCGTCACATAAAATGGATAAAATTAGAATTAGGTACCAAAACAAGTACAAATGATTAGAAAAAATTAGAGAGAAACTTAGGAGGGTCCAGCCTTCCATAAAGATAAGACAATTGGTCTGGTTTGGTCTTAACCATATGGGTGTGTGGTGACACATCATTCAAAGATCAAAAGACCTACCCGAGGCCCTCAGAAGAAAGATTATTGATGCCCATGAGTCTGGGAGGGGTTACAAATCCATTTCCCAGCAATTCAAAATACATCATTCCACTGTCCTGACGAAAATTCCAGACCACAGGCAAACTACCTAGGACAGGTCGTCCCACCAAAGTCAGCCCAAGAGCTGACCGAAAGATGCTCATAGAAGTCTCTAAGAATCCCAGGGTAACATCAAGGGATCTACAGGCGTCTCTTGCCACAATCAATGTTGAATTGCATGGGTACACTGTCATAAAGAGATGGCACAAACTTGGCCTACATGAGAGATCAGGAAGGAAGAAGCCTCTGCTCTCAAAAAATAATATCAAGACACAACTGACTTTACCCAGGTGTTGTCTGGCAAAAGTCAGTTGTGTCTTGATATTCTTTTTGAGAACAGAGGTTTCTTCCTTCCTGACATCCCATGTAGGCCACGTTTATTCCTTCCTCCTCTCCAGAATGTTTGTGCTGCTTATTTTCTCCATGTGATGTTGATTAGGCTGTTACAGCTGTGTAGTGGAGGGTTGTGTGGTAGCTGGCTAAGTGCGTTCCCAGCGTATTGAACTTTGAATGAATTTATGGCTTTCAATTCACACAGTGCTGCAAACAGGCCAAATGGATACACTCTGCCTACACATGCTGTATAATGGATATATTTGATATATAGCCATAATGGAACATAATGGTTTTGCTATTTATTTTCTCCAGTAATTTCTTAAATTTACCTTCGGGTCTAGTGTTGTTTTTGTGTTTCTTTAGTCGTAAACATGCTAAAATATTGGAGCACACACACACACACACACACACACACACACACACACACACACACACACACACACACACACAAAACTACTGCCAGAACTGTCTCTCTGTTATATCAATCACCTACCGACTCTTATCCAATCTCATATCTCTTCTGACTAGTTAACCTCTGGTTGACATCTCCTATGTGTCTCTAAAACTGACACTAGCTGAGTCACCAGATGACCAAAACCATGCCAAATATCTGGAGCTCTGAACTTCCTGGTCCTACTGGCATTATGATGTTGTTGTCTCCGGAGACTCCCAGTCGTTTTAAAAGGCCCTATTAATAGTGTTCAGCGTGTGTGTTTGTTTGTACGTGCGTGTGGGCGCGTGCATGTGTTGCTGTGGACTAGCCAACCACGCCACATGCTTTGGATTTGAACACAGTAATGCCTGATTCCCAACCGTCACTCGCTGGCCCCTTATTGGGATTATCTCAAATTAAATCTGTCTCAGTCAGATGAAATGTAGTCTAACTAGATTAGATTTATTAAATGCAATATGTGATGGGACTGAAAGAGAGAGTGGTTGGAGTTTTCTTCTCACATATCAAAACTGGGGTTGTGGATTAATGAATGTGGACTATTACCGCCATCTGTTGGTGAACAGCAGTGCATAGCAAGTGATCAATTCCTATTAAATATGGCATTTACATGGAATCTCTCCATACAAGCACATATCAATTATTGCCTTGACTGATATTGAGGTGTTATAATTGTTGGAATCTATCCAACTGGGTACAGACTTGAACTTCTTCAGACTTTTTTAACACTGACAAAACTTTTCTCTCACTTCTCTCTCTCTCTCTCTCTCTCTCTCTCTCTCTCTCTCTCTCTCAGCTCAAGCCCTTTCTTCTGCAGCAGCTGGGTCCTGATGTATCCCATGAGGCCTTGGGCCATGTGAAGGAGGTCATAGGTCAGGTGCTGAGGGCGGCAGCGTTGACCAATGAGGAGCCTAGCTCTCGGCACAGGTTAGCCCCCCTCGGATCAACGTCAAAACTGTTCGATTGTTCTTCTCTGTGTGTCGTTCTGATTTGTCATTATTCTATGTTTCTCCTGTAGGTGGTGTCTCCTGTGTTTCCAGCTGATGACGTTCACTCTTCAGTTCAGTGGTTCCCTTCTGCCTGTCATAGTGAAGGTAAGAGGGGGTTGTTGCTGGGTCGGCACATTACTACTGTAGCCGGTCTTTACTGATGTTGTTTTAGAGTAGTCACTAGGTGGCGCCATAAGACTCTGAGATTAACAACATTCAAAGGCAACATGCACTATACAGTATATACAAAAGTATATGGACACCCCTTCAAAATAGTGGATTTGGCTATTACAGCTACACCCGTTGCTGTAAAGTGTATAAAATTGAGCACACAGCCATGCAATCTCCATTGACAAACATTAGCAGTAGAATGGCCTTACTGAAGAGGTCAGTGACTTTCAACGTGGCACCGTCATAGGAAGCCACCTTTCCAACAAGTCAGTTCATCAAATTTCTGCCCTGCTAGACCAGCCCCGGTCAACTGTAAATGCTGTTATTGTGAAGTGGAAACTTCTACGAGCAACAATGGCTCAGCCACAAAGTGGTAGGCTACACAAGCTCACAGAACGGGGCCACCGAGTGCTGAAGCACGTAGCGGATAAAAATCGTCTGTCCTCGGTTGCAACACTCACTACCGAACAACGTCAGCACAATAACTGTTCGTCGGAAGCTTTATGAAATGGGTTTCCATGGCTGAGCAGCAGCACACAAGCCTAAGTTAACCATACGGAACGCCAAGCGTCTGCTGGAGTGGTGTAAAGCTCGCCGCCATTGGACTCTGGAGCAGTGGAAACACGTTCGCTGGAGTGGTTAATCACGCTTCACCATCTGGTAATCCGAAGAACAAATCTGGGTTTGGCGGATGCCAGGAGAACGCTTCCTGCCCCAATGCATAGTGCCAACTGTAAAGTTTGGTGGATGAGTAATAATGGGCTTGGGCTGTTATTCATGGTTCAGGCCCCTTAGTTCCAGTGAAGGGAATTCTTAAATGCTACAGCATACAATGACATTCTAGACGATTCTGTGCTTCCAACTTTGTGGCAACAATTTGTGGAAGGCCCTTTCCTGTTTCAGCATGACAATGCCTCCGTGCACAAAGCGAGGTCCATACAGAAATGGTTTGTTGAGATTGTTACTTGATTGCAAAGAGCCCTGACCTCAAGCCCATCGAACAGAGCCAAGACTAATCGCCCGACCTCACTAATGCTCTTGTGTCTGAATGGAAGCAAGTCTCTGCAGCAATGTTCCATCTAGTTGAACACCTTCCCAGAAGAGTGTAGGCTGTTATGGCAGCATAGGGAGGACCAACTAGATATTAATGCCCATGATTTTTTAATGAGATGTTCGACGAGCAGGTGTCCACATACTTTTGGTTGTGTAGTGTAACTTCCGAGTTGAGCAGAGAAGAGAGAGTCAGTATTTTAGCTTTACCCATGCATGCACACTGCTGAGTGATACAACTAGTCACAGTTATAAAAGCCATCCCACTTAAAGGGCCTCCCTTGAAGTATTTTAATTGGTTTGACCCAGAGATGACTTCCCCCTTTGTCCAGATTCCAAACATGGTGTCCATTGGTTCCCCTCCTGTAACCCCAGCCCCCAATAAACATGATGATGTTTCCTTCTGTAGGCTGTATAACCTGTTCCATGTACTCATTTTAGGAAAACCAACCTTCAGACCTCTACGTGTGAGTCAGGGTAGAGGAAGGGAGCATTATGTTGGCACCAGGGTTGGGGAGTAACGGATTACATGTGTGGGATTACAAAAAAACGGTAACTGTAATCCGTTACGTTACCAGCAAAAATATTGTAATCTGATTACAGATACTTTTGAAAAACTAGATGATTACTTCGAGGATTACTTTTAAATTCAGAAATGATGTTCGCGTCCAAAAATATTTGACATTCAAGTCAGCGTTGAAAAAGGTGCATGTTTAAGTTTGTTCCACCTGAGCGAGTCTGACCACTATGATGTCAGAGACCACTATGATGTCAGAGACCACTATGATGAAAGAGACCACTATGATGTCAGAGACCACTATGATGTCAGAGAGACCACTATGATGTCAGAGAGACCACTATGATGTCAGAGAGACCACTATGATGTCAGAGAGACCACTATGATGTCAGAGACCACTATGATGTCAGAGACCACTATGATGTCAGAGACCACTATGATGTCAGAGACCACCATGATGTCAGAGATCACTATGATGACACACCAAATGTGTTTGATGGATCGTGGGAAAAGAGCAGGATTAGGCTTTTATAGCCTAGAGTCCAAGCTATGTCTTCCAATGGTGCGACTACTGTCGGCATCCAAAGATTATCCAACTTGAATAAACGCTTGGAGGTAAGAATGACAGCAGTGGTTTAGTCTACGGTGATACGGATATCACTTATTATTGATATCTACATAGAGCATTGATGTGAATCACACTGCTGCTCTCTCATTTAGCTATTTTCGCCTTACGGATTGTGGTTGTTGTGGATGGCTGTTCACAAATCTAAATGTGTATTTGAACCCAATAACGGGGGAATTCAAGAACTTTAAGCTGCCTATCAATACATAGTAGAAAGCGACGGTTTAGAAGTAGCCTACAAAACCAACCCATAAAGTAAAATGTAACATCCATACATGGCCAGCTATGTAAACTTTCAAATGTATTTATCCTGCAATAGATGTTGTTCAATTGGTAACATACATGTTGTCTTCTTCTAATGCCTCTTAAGGGGAAAGTAATCTAAAAGTAACTGAATGTAATCAGATTACGTTACTGAGTTTAGGTAATCCAAAAGTTACCTTACCGATTAAAACTTTGGAAAGGTAACTTGTAATTGTAACTGATTACATTTAGAAAGTATCCTACCCAACCCTGGTTGGCACCCATTCATATGTTTCCTGCAGTATTAAGATAACTCATATATCCACTAGGTGGCAGAACATGCTTACGCTCAGTACAGTCCTTATTGCTAAAAGTTTCCCTTAATCTCTGTCTGTCAGGCTGAGACTGACCTGCACTTTGATGGGCTGAGGGACCCAGGGTTTGAAGGACAGATCACAAAAGAGTTCATCCTGGAAGACGCTCTTCTCTTCCTGCTCCCAGCACACAGTGGACAGGCCAGTCTGAAGAGCCCTTCACACACCGAGACAGACGGTGGACAGATGGTACTAAATAACTGTGTTGAACTTCATAAAGCACTCAATACTGTGAGGACAATGATGATGGATTCTGTTTAACATTCCATTGACCGTCACAATTTGTGTTGTGTGTTTCTGGTCAGTACGGTGGCTGTGGGGGGACACACGGTCTCTGTCTACCAGAACACCAGACTCTCCTCCTCCTCCAGTTCCTCCGTCAGCTGAGGACACCAGGGCCATTTGAACTGGTAAACATCTATTCCACATTACTCTCTGTTAAATTATATGTATGATACAATAAATCTGTTTACTTTATAGTAGATACACTACATGACCAAAAGTATGTGAACATCTCATCCCAAGATGAATATGGAGTTGGTCACCCCTTTGCTGCTATAACAGCCTCCACTCTTCTGGGAAGGCTTTCCACAAGATAATGGACCATTGCTGCGGGGACTTCCATTCAGCCACAAGAGCATTATTGAAGTTGGGTACTGATGTTGGGCGATTAGGTTTTGCTCGCAGTCGGCATTCCAATTAATCCCAAAGGTGTTCGATGGGGTTGAGGTCAGGGATCTGTGCAGGCCAGTCAAGTTCTTCCACACCAATCTCGACAAACTATTTTTGTCATGCTGAAACAGGAAATGGCCTTCCCCAAACTGTTGTCACAAAGTTGGAAGCACAGAATCGTCTAGAATTGTATCAAATCAAATCAAATTGTATTTGTCACATTCGCCGTATACAACAGCTGTAGACCTTACCATGATCAATGCAAATAGTCTGGGTAGCCATTTAATTAATTGTTCAGCAGTCTTATGACTTGGGGGTATAAGCTGTTAATCACTCCTCGAAAGCGCTGTCTCTAGCATTTAGCTCGGTGCGGATGTTGCCTGTAATCCATGGCTTCTGGTTGGGATATGAACGTTTGGTCACTGTGGGGACGACGTCATCGATGCACTTATTGATGAAGCCGGTGGCTGAGGTGGTAAACTCCTCAATGCCATCGGATGAATCCCGGAACATATTCCAGTCTGTGCTAGCAAAACAGTCCTGTAGCATAGCGAGCCACTGGTACTTCCTGCTTTAGTTTTTGCTAGTAAGCAGGAATCAGAATTATGGTCAGATTTGCCAAATGGAGGGTGAGGGAGTGCTTTGTACAGTGGTATTGATTTTTTTTTTCTCTGGTTGCACATGTGACATGCTGGTAGAAATTAGGTAAAACGGATTGAAGTTAAGTAAAACTGCATCAAAGTCCCCAGCCACTAGGAGCACCGCTTCTGGGTGAGCATTTTCTTGTTCGCTTATGGCCTTCTAGGTCTTAGTAACAGCATCGGTTTGTGGTGGTAAATAGACAGCTATGAAAAAAAATTGATGCGTAGATACTCTCTTGGTAGATAGTGTGGTCTACAGCTTATCATGAGGTACTCCACCTCAGGAGAGCAGAACCATGAGACTTCCTTAATATTCGAGATCGCACCACACCCATCGTCCTACCAGAGGTTGCTGTTCTGTCTTGCCGAGGCACGGAAGAACATAGCCAACTGTATATTAGCCATGTCGTCGTTCAGCCACGACTCGGTGAAACATAACATATTACAGTTTTTAATGTACCGTTGGTAGGATAGTCTCGAACGGAGCTCATCCAGTTTATTCTCCAGTGATTGCATGTTGGACAATAGGACAGATGGTAGAGGCGGCACCCGGATCTGCGGCCCCTGTATCTCTGTCTCCTCTCCATGTGAATGACAGGGATCTGGTCCAGGAGCAGCAGTGTATCCTTCGAGTCAGACTCGTTAAAAACCTTTGTCCAGTTCGAGGTGAGTAATCTCTGTTCTGATATCCAGAAGCTATTTTCGGTCATAAGAGACGGTAGCAGAAACATTATGTACTAAATAAGTTACAAACAGTGCGGAAAAACACACAAAATAGCACAACAAAGGGGCCTAGCTCCAGACCATTATTCCTCCTCCACCAAACTTTACAGTTGGCACTGTGCATTGGGGCAGGTAGCGTTTCCACTGCTCCAGAGTCCAATGGCGGCGAGCTTTACACCACTCCAGCCGACACTTGGCATTGCGCATGGTGATCTTAGGCTTGTATGTGGCAGCTTGGCCATGGAAACCCATTTCATGAAGCTCCTGACTAACAGTTCTTGTGCTGACGTTGCTTCCAGAGGCAGTTTGGAACTCCGTAGTGAGTGTTCGCGCTTCAGCACTCGGAGTCCCGTTCTGTGAGCTTGTATGGCTTACCACTTCATGGCTGAGCCGCTGTTGCTCCAAGATGTTTCCACTTCACAATAACAGTACTTACAGTTGACCGAGGCAGCTCTAGCAGGGCAGAAATTTCACGAACTGACTTGTTGGAAAAGTGGCATCCTATGATGGTGCCAGTTTGAAAGTCACTGAGCTCTTCAGTAAGGCCATTCTACTGCCAATGTTTGTGTCTGGATATTGTATTTCTGTGTGCTCGATTTCTTACACCTGTGGCTGAAATAGCAGAATCCATACTTTTGTATATATAGTGTATAACCAGATTAATTCTAAAGCATAATGTAATCAATGATACAGAACACTTGCAGTTATTCCAGATTGTAATCATGTTATTTAGAGTGTCTGTATTCCCTGTAACTGAAACCCTGTCTATATCCAGCTTTATCCTGCAGCTTCTCCGGAGCGCTCTCCTATCCAAGACTTTCTGTTTCAATCGTTCCCTAGAGCAGAGGAGTCTGGGAGTGGGCTGCATTTCTCAGCATTGTTGGACAGAGTCTGCTCTCATTATGCAGAGCAGAGGAACCAGACTTATAGGTGAGCACAAGCATGTGCGCACACACACACACGCACACACACAAACGTACACACACACACACGTCAATCAGTTCACATGAGGTTCTGTTACCTTGCTCTATCCTTTTGGTGTTATCTTACTCTCCATATATTTGGAAAGGATAGACTAACCAATTTAACAGACAAATGACTGGGCTGGGGGGAATAAAACTGTATGTTAGTCTAGCTGTGGCAGGAGAGAAGAGCTTCAGGCCCAATCCACTCAGACTGGAACAGAACTAGGTTAAATCCCTGCTTGGCTGGGTGCTGGCTCCACTGGCGGGCCCCATCCGGCCTCCCATCCTTCCCAGGCCTGTGGCACAGAGCTGGGCTGCTGGCACTCAGAACACAGCCTCCCTCTGCCTTCAGGCTGGGTGGACTTCTGGAGCTAGGAGCATGGAGCTAGGAGCATGTAGCACGCTCACTGGCAGGGAACCAGGCTGAGTGATGAGGATGATGAGGGAAGAGAGCGAGGTGGGGAAGGAATGGGGAAGGAATGGGGAAGGTAAGCAGTAAAGGAGGGAGGGGTTGGTGATGGAAGGGTTTGGAAGAGGAGTGGAAGGGGAACAGAGTGCTGGATGTGGGATGTGGAGGAAATGGGGGTGGAGGGTGGAGGAAAAGAAAAGGGAGAGGGTATCAGGCTAGAGAAAGGAGGAGGGGGGAGAAGAAGTGTTAGGGATAAGTGTCTGGGGAACAGCCAGTATGGTTTACTGTGATTGGGTGAGGGTTATAACAAGTGTTGATAATCACCTCTTGGAATGTTGACGCTGGCCAGGAAAGTGTGTGTGTGTTTGATCACCATATGTGTGTTTTTCCTATATCCATATTTATGAATTTGTGCAGCTGGTTTGTGTGAGACTGTGAATGTGCTTGATAGACTTATAATAAGGTCATTTTATTAGAGGGCTTAAGTCTGCCATCGCTCTTATGTTGTTTTTATTGCAGGGAAAGTCCTCAGAATGACTGAGTAGATGTTCCCATTATTTCCTGTTCCAAGGGACATTTATTTTCAATATAATGACAGTCTTCCATGATTCCCATAGGACCGATGAGGCAGAGACACAGACTGGGTGGAGCCAACACTCAGGCTCCCAGGACCTCCCTGGAGTCAGAGGTGAGGCCCTGCTCAGGAGTCGGCTAATTGGCTGGCTCTGGAGCACTTCACCAATAGGATGCATAGAACTGGATTGGAATTAGAACGCTATACATCTCAGGTTTGAAGTGTGGCGCTCTTGAGTTCACCAGAGCTCCACACTGGGAGGCTTAAGTATCTTTTTGTAAAGCAAAACATTTTGTGGAAGGTACTACACCGCGCACAGACCCTCTCGCACACTTAACGTTGTAGATATACGTAGAGTTTCCTTGTAGGCCTATTTGGCAGGGAAACTGTGAAGCCAGCGTTATATATAGCCTATTTATGTTTGAGCATTTTATTAAAGAATGTGAAACGATGTTGTTTCTGTCTGATCCTTGTCATTACATCATGCATAGCTTTGCTTTATATGGCCTAAAATAAATGTGTTCATATGGGCAGAATATTATCTATAGGTGATAGCATACCTAATCAGTTGTGAAAATAAAACATTTAAAACATAAAAAATTGATCTGGTAAAAGGCCGACATTTCAATTTCTGTTCATGCTACCCTCTGGATTTATTATTTTCAGAGGAGCAGAATAATCAATTAATCAGAATTTATCCTCTGTGAATGGACAAAAATATCCTGGAGCATGAAGGCTACACCTACAGACTGGAACGACAGACCGCAAATAAGTCCTTCTGGAAATGCACCGAAAATGACGCTTTCAAATGCTGAGGTCGCATAACCATCACTGACGGTGTTATCTCCAATGTAACCGACCAATTTTCATACATAGTATGCCGATACTGTTACGGGTCGATCGCAACAATTGCTAAACTTTCAGACAATTTCAAAAAAGTAACTTTTCAGACAGTAGAATTCTGCTCCGGCATAGAATGTTCGTTATTGTTTCCCTGGAAACCATCAACGTTGCTTATTTATGTGATGTTTTGTTGTTTTTCTGCTGTTTTTTTTAATGGTAGGTTCGATGTGTTTTCTTTCTAATAAAATGTATTGTATTTAACGAACTACTTTTTACGACTGAGTGGTATGCGCGCAGGCAGCAGGCAGGCTACTTGCAGGCAGCTCGAGCTAATTTGATTGACAGTATTGGTTGCCTAGTGATGGACTTCAGCGCCGCTTCAGAAGAGGCATTCCTTTACCGACAAGTTAAATGCTCATTCAGTGGCGCTTCGAAACTATCTTCAGAGAAGGTTTCGTGGCGGCATTTTAAAAGCCGTAGTGTACCCTTTCAGACAAACAAATGCTGTAGCTGAGGCGCTTTCAAGGCGACAGATGTTATATAAGCTACCCATATTAACTAGGCCTAGACTACAATATTCTGCCCATATGAATTTTTTTTTTTTTAGGACATAACAATATTTGTAGCCATTTAATGGCTACAAATGACAATAATGACAATAAGTAAACATACACCTTTAATAAGACTCATGAACACAATCATGCATCACTAACAGTTCCACAACATACACTTGATATTACTTTCTTAGCTACAGTATACATATCTCCCTGGATAATTACATTTTTGGACTCATCTTGTTGTGCTGTGCACGACGGTGCACTGCAAATTTTGTCATCAAAGTCTGGCATTCTCTGGATGTATGGTGCTTTCAATACAACTGGGAACTCTGGGGGGGGGAAACAAGGTCGAATCATGATGACGTTAGTAATCTTCAGGTCGTAGCTCTAGAAAGAGGCCAGAGTTCCAGACTTACAATTCCGAGTTGGATGACCGCTCAAAACTGAGTTCCCAGTTGTCTTGAACTTACTGAAGTCAGATTTCCCAGTTCTGAGTTAACAGTTGTTTTGAGCGCGGCAGAAATCAAGCTGGATTAACAGCATTGACAATGTTGAATGTTAAACATTTTAAGCTTGGAAAAGAGACCATTAAACTCAAAATTGGGACCACACACCCAAACCACTGAATAGCAGGCTAGTGATTGCTTTGCAATGCTTCCAGTTAGCCACTGATTCCTTCCCAACTTGTTGTGTAATGTTTATATCCAATGGCTGATGAGCACCAATACGTTTTATCTATAATTTATTTATCTTCGTATGACAAGGATTAAAAAGGATTTTCCAGTGGATTGTCGACTTGATTCGTGATGATGACTGCTATCTGCTAGACGCTTTCAAGGAGCCACATGTTATATACCCATATTAACAAATTTAATAGGCCATCAGATTTGCCACCAATGCTCTGTATAGGACACATCACTACACTCTATACTCCTCTGTAAACTGGTCATCTCTGTATACCTGTCGCAAGACCCACTGGTTGATGCTTATTTATAAAACCCTCTTAGGCCTCACTCCTCCCTTTCTGAGATATCTACTGCAGCTCTCATCCTCCACATACAACACCCGTTCTGCCAGTCACATTCTGTTAAAGGTCCCCAAAGCACACGCATCCCTGGGTCGCTCATCTTTTCAGTTTGCTGCAACTAGTGACAGGAACTAGCTGCCACAAACACTCAAACTGGACAGTTTTATCTCAATCTCTTCATTGGCTGCTTTACGTGATGTATTGTCTCTACCTTCTTGCCCTTTGTGATGTTTGCTGTGCCCAATAATGTTTGTACCCTGTTTTGTGCTGCTACCATGTTGTGTTGCTGCCATGTTGTGTTGCTACCATGTTGTTGTCATGTTGTGTTGCTACCATGCTGTGTTGTCATGTGTTGCTGCCATGCTATGTTGTTGTTTTAGGTCTCTCTTTATGTAGTGTTGTCTTGTCTCTCTTGTCGTGATATGTGTTTTGTCCTATATTTTTATTTAATTAATTTATATTTTTAATCCCAGCCCCCGTCCCCGCAGGAGGCCTTTTGGTAGGCCGTCATTGTAAATAAGAATTTGTTCTTAACTGACTTTCCTAGTTAAATAAAGGTAAAAATGTATTTTTTAAAAGTTAATATTTTCAAAGTATGATGTAGATATGATCCGTCCAATCAAAGCTACTGTAGATATAACGTGATTTGACGTCATTTTATCTGTGGCCAATAACCTTAACTTCTAATGGCAGCATTTTTTAGCTCTACCCTTAGATTTGGATGTGACGTACTGTCCCCATGAGTGACAGAACACTGAGCCAATCACATTACCAACCCCTACGCTCCATATTTTCCGCTGGCTGACCCACCTCCACAGATAGCGCCGAGCTAGGCTGAAACACCTGCATTTTGGAGCTGCCTTACTCAAGAAAGCAAAAAAGACGCCATGTTTGTATTATTTTTATTTTTTTAATCTTTAGCTAAAAATGTGGGGCTCACCTGCCCTGAATGTTGGGTCCCCACTGAACATACACAACTTTGTTTCACATTCTTTATTAACAGACTCATAAATACAATCATGCAATAGGCAGGCTACAGCTGGCTTCACAGCTTCACCTCTGCTTTACAGCTTCCCTAGAAAACTCCATGTAATGTAGCCTCATGCGGACACAAAAAGCAGAGGAGTTTGCTTCTGCTGCAGTGTTTGCCTGTAATGAATTACTCATTGTGGCCCTGCTGTGCCCGCTGCATCTGCAAACTGCTTGAGGTCAATTGCCTCCACAGAAGGAGAGCATTCTCTGGGCTTGTGGTCAACACGTGGACCTCAGGGTATTGTTATTAACATTCCTCTGTGTGTGTTAACATTTTTCCTCCATTACATAACTGTGTGTGTGTTGGTGTGAATGTCTCTAACTTTAATAATAATATATAAGCGCGTGTACACACACACACACACACACACACACTGAGCATGCGTGCTTTAAATAACCATCGTAATTAGCATAATTTGCAAAGCGAGTGCATACCGATTTTACACACAGCCCGCGAACGATTGGCAGATGAGCGCTAGATCCTCATACGGTGTGACATGCGCAAGCCTTTTTATCTGTATATAATCCGTCCTCTCTCTTTCCCTGTGGTGTGTATCAGAGCGTTGTGTGGACCCCCACCTCAGACAGCTGTACACAGACCCCCCTCTGACCCTTAGCCCCACCTTCAGTCCCTGGGTGAAGGACTACCGGGCTGAGGTCCCCTTTGATATTGTGACCCTACGCCTCCGCCCTGAGCCCGTCAGCCCAGCCTGTCACATACACCTGGGTGACCACAGAGGACCTAGGTGAGACCCTCCCAGCCATGACCTTTCACTCTGTGAGTCACAAGCTTTCAAATGTATCCTGGGTCACATTCAGTGAGATGGTAGGTGTTAGCAGTCATATAGTTAGATCTCCAACTAGCCCTTTCATTGGTTAAATGGATCTTGTCTGATATTGCTTACACCTGCCCAGTCTTCAGGTTTAAAATATAGATGTAAGTGAGTTTTGGCATCTGAATTCTGGGAATGTGTGTTTTCAGTCCAGTGTTTTGGTCAGGGTATGTTTTCATGTCTTTCTGAGTTCTACTCTGTGTGATTCTAGAACTCTGTTTCGTATGTCTGCAGCTTTGATCTCAGAAGCCAATCCCTGATTAGCACCCATTAGACTCAGTAGCACTGGGGTCAGAGGATGAGGTTTTCATCTCTCCACTCTGTGTGTGTGTGTGTGTGTGTGTGTGTGTGTGTGTGTGTGTGTGTGTGTGTGTGTGTGTGTGTGTGTGTGTGTGTGTGTGTGTGTGTGTGTGTGTGTGTGTGTGTGTGTGTGTGTGTGTGTGTGTTTGTGTGTGCTTGTGTATGTGTGTGCTTATGTGTGTTTCATCTCCCTGGACCTCTCTGGACTTTGTTTCTGAGAAGCTCTATTTTGTTTTTCCACAGAACGGCAAACTACCCGGTCGGCCTGGGAAACAGCATAATCAACATCCTAGTGACGGACGAGTCGGCCACCACAGAGCCCGAGCCTGTCGTCATGACAATATACACTCTGCACATGTACCGCGAGAGCCGGCCCAGCCTGCCCATGTTTGGGGAGCATATGATGTGTGGTTTTGTGCAGGTACGTCGTGCGGGCAGGGTGTCTCTACACGCTTGTAACTCACTACCATACACTCACAGATGGACAAGCACTGTCAGAGACCTGGGCCCGTAGTCTCAGAATAGGAGTGCTGACAGAGGAACAGTGTTTAGTTTTAGATTATAATGAATAACGCTATATGGATAGTGGGGACCTGATCCTAGATCAGCACTGTCCATTATGAGTAAAGCAAGGTAAAAATATAAGGTTAGTTGGACTTTATGTTCCCCATGAAGTTAACCAAGAGTGACTTCCTGTCTGGAGTTCACTGATTCTACTCAGAGGAACACAAAATACTATTTCCCTATTCCCCTTACCATATTCAAATGAGATGCACTATTGACTTTTACAGAGCCATGGTTTCAATTCCCAGAGCATGGGAAGTGTTTCCTTTTATGAGCAATGTTGGTCTGGCACCCAACACAAGTTTCATAACATGTAAACAAAGGAAAATCAATTCATTCAGTTGAGAAGGAACAGTGTTTTTACAGCATTTGTAATGTCGGCGGTTGGGTTTTGCCGAGGGAGCCTTCACGGCTGATCCCTGTAAAGTTTAGTGTCGGTTACGGCCACGAATGGCGTCGAGAGGCAGTGGAGCAGCAGCCATGTCGAGATATGCTTGGTTGATATTTCAAAGCCGGTATTTTCCAGATTACCATTGGAATGTGGAGTAGCGGGGTCGGCGTGGTGGTAAAGGGATTGAGAGGGTCTGATGTTCCCATGAGATCCTGTGTCAGGGGCTATATTTGAGCTTTCACACCCCAGTAAGAGTTTGGTTTGGGATGTGGTCCGGGACTCTCTGTCTCCCCTTCACCTGACCCCCCCTCACCCCTCTCCAAACCTCCCTCCCTATCTCCTGATGCATCTTGGGTATGAGGGTAGCGATGGGGCGGTGTCCCGGGGCGGGGCAGGGTTGATGGAGCGGACCCTTAGCTGACCAGTCAGTGCAGGGATATAAGCCATTAAGAGGAGGAGCAATTCTGGAGATTTCAGATTTTAGGACAGTTATAGAAACAGTAGGGGAAAGTGGGGTAAAGTTGAGTACATTTTTACATTCAGGATCACTCCGTCAAGGGAAATATAATATTATTTCTAACAAAGATATCTACATAGATTTCAGGATGTTGTGTATCCCTGGAAATATTCTGAATTCATGTACATTTTACAGTTTTGAAAACATAGTTTGTCCCCAAAAAGTGGTCTCTTGGCACCACTTATGGGGTAAATTAAGCCGCCTACAAATGTCTGTACTGAATGAAATATCACCACTACCATTTTGAAAATAAGTATACCTTTATGTCCCAAATACAATTCAACACAATCACAATCGCTTAGTCTTTTAATCATTTTAAGCATCTTTTAACACACCTAATTAAAACAACTTTTTTCATAGGCCAGGCCCTGGTGTTACCTCATATCCCAGTGATAATTCCTTCCACTACGACTGGGAAGAAAATTCTTCAATTTGCTCAGCTTGCCATTGGCTCAACCATTGGCTGAACTCACCCCATGGCCATTCACCTTATTCACCTCGTGGCCATGTTGAAAACCAAAACGAGGCTGGAGGGTAAGCTCCAAACCTGACGTTCCCCAACAGTGACAGATCTGGCGTTAACCGGCATAAACAGGTAACATTTTCTCATGGCAGTGCGGGTGTGGACAACAAACCTGTCTTCTCTTCCTAACTTAACACTGGAAGAGGTTGAAACGTGGGCAGATAATGATTGTAAGAATCCCCGGGCTGTTTTGCTGAAAGGCTACAGCGACTGGATGGAGGGATATGGAACGACGTGGAAGGTAATACTTTTACCTTTTAGTCATTTAATAACAGACTTACTAATGTAAAGAACGGTGACCGCATTTGTTTGCTGGATTCAACATTTTGCTAGTTATTAACTAAATTAAGATTGTTAACTAGATAATATAACGTAACTGGACACTACAACGTTACGAGCTGATGCTAGGCGATGTTAGCATATCTAACCACACCAGACTGTTTCTGTTGAGTGCTAACATTAGCTTCTTTCACCAACAGAGACACTCAGTGTGAGAGCTAGGTCTTTTCGGTCAATGCGTAAAAATGAGGCGCCTTACAACATTCAGGTATCATGATTGTGGATAAACTGCTCAGTTTGCAGAATGGTGCCACTGCTAGAACATATCCGCTTGCTAAACGATCAAACGTTAATTTTGATCGTTCATTTCAACAGTTCACCTTACCATGCTCGGCTAAAAATAACTTGTCTAGCAGTATTGGAACCATCAATCAAAATAGCTTGTTTCCAATGTGACAGTCAAAATGACCGCCGCGCTCGGTAGTTCTAATCAAGCCATAGCTATTAGGGTTACAGCTTACCTTGAAATGGCGACCAGGATCTCTTCTTATTTTGTGAATCTATTCACGGCGAAGTTCAGGATCCTTTGGGAAATGATGGAAGGTTTGACCTCTACAAGATTTATTTCTTTTGGAAGAGGTACATTTGGGAACGCAGCAGTGAGGCGGCATTGCTTGTATCAAGCGGTCCAACGTTTCTTCCGTACCCCTCAGTCTCGTTTTGGTTTAAGATGGTGACGTAGGTGAATAAGGCGAATTGGCTCAACTTACCCTAAGGCAAACATTTGGACTATATTAGCCCACCCAGCTACAAGGATACACTTTCATGCTAGGTTTAGGACTTCATATTGAAGCATATACCGACCCCAACTGATGTATTGCTTAAAATGATCTACTTTGGTTTAAATACAAGCGTCATGGAACTTCTAACACAATAAATTCGTTTGACTTGGTGAAAATCCATTTTTTTGTACCTAACGTGCTTACCACTTTTTCCATGTGTTTTTTTCCTTCAGACTCCATGAAATGATGACCTCTTCCTAAATATTTGGTCAAATTATTAATTCTGTGTATGGTTCCCTAGAAACAAGGGTGGCTCAATTTACCCTTTTGGCTCACCTTACCCCACTCTCCCCTATGATGCGTCAAACATACATACATACTTACACACAGAGGCAACCACATTTGAGCCACATACGGACACACATACTGTATAAATATACACACACACAACTCATAACAGACCCTGATGGTTTTCCCCTGCTGGTAGTGTGAGGGCTGTGGTTATTGTGGTCCATGGGGAAGAGCTGACTGTCTCCCAAATGGTTATTGTGGTCACCGAGCGGTCCTCACATCCCAGCAGGCATAAACCATCCTCTCCCATAGAACATGTGGTCCTGTTTTTGGTCAAAAGCGAATGAGAGAAAAGAGGAAAAACAGACTGAATCCTTGACAAATTGTTCACACAGCACAGCAACCAATGATTTCCTGGTTCTATTTTCTGTAGGCCTGTGAGATGAATGTTAATTATGTGTCTAACTGTCACTAATTCCTCATGAGTGTTGTGAACATCTGACTCCCTCTCTGTTTCTTTCTTTCTTTCTTTCTTTCTTTCTTTCTTTCTTTCTTTCTTTCTTTCTTTCTTTCTTTCTTTCTTTCTTTCTTTCTTTCTTTCTTTCTTTCTTTCTTTCTTTCTTTCTTTCTTTCTCTCTCCTTTCTCTCTCAATCTCTGTCTCTCTCTCGTTGACACATGCACATACTCACACTGGATTATATATAGGATAGAACTTGTCCCTTTTGTAAATGTGTGTGTGGCTGGTATGCCAGCTTTGTGTCCTTGGTGTTGGGAGTGTTGCTAATGTTGTCCTCCTTATGCTTCCTAAGGGTCACTACAACGTATCTGTGTCTGGACGAACACATTGTGTGAACCGGCCTACATTGTCCACTGTACCCTCATTCTAACTCATTGACCATACCCCACCACAGCTGATACACTCACTTAAACACATATGCACTCACCCACACAGCTGGTGACCCCTACGGAGGAGGGTGGGGCAAGGTTACAGGTGTTTTACAAGGTCATTCCATTTGTCCATACACCCAGTCCCAACTCAGCCTCTAGCACGTCTGAGAGTAACCACTCCTGACTTAATTACAATGATGATTATTGTTATATCTGATGTGGATATTACAATCACCTAGATGAGCAGAAAATACTATGTATAAAATAAATAATACAAATACTGAGCTATATTGAATACTCAAAAGAATTGGGGATTTATATTATTTTATAGTAATACAATTGCTCAGAGATTTTGTTTAGCATGTAAGTATTTTTGGGGTTCTATAAAAGATAGGTATCAAAATTATTGGCACCCCTGTTTCCAATGCTTTAACGGCACTGAGGATGTTTCTAAAATCTTTATGAAATCAATCAAATCTTGGACCATTCCTCCATACAGAATCATTCCAGATCCTTGATATTCTTCGGTCTGTGGACTGCCCTCTTCAATTCAAACCACAGGTTTTCAATGGGGTTCTAGTCCGGAGACTGAGATGGTCATTGCAAATGGTTGATTTTGTGGTCAATCCACCATTTCTTTGTGGATTTTGATGTGTTATTGTGTTATTGTCTTGCTGGAAGATCCACTTGCTGCCAACTTTCAGTCTCCTGGCAGAGGCAGCCAGGTTGTTGGCAAAAATGTCCTGGTACTTGGTAGAGTTCATGATGCTGTTGACCTCAACAAGGGCCCCAGGACCAGTGGAAGCAGAATAGCCCCGTAACATCATAGATTCACCACCATATTTTACAGTAGGTATGAGGTTATTTTCTACATAAGCATCACCGCTGGTTTCTGTGGCCAAATACCTCTATTTTCCTCTCCTCTGACCTTAGCACCTGGTTCCAATCCAAGTGCCAATACCGTTTAGCAAACTCGAGTCTAATTGTAGATTTGGATACTTGGTGACCCCAAGATTTGAGCAACCAAGTCTTACTCACTGTGCATGGGGATATACTTCCTTCACCAGGCAAGTTTGCCACTGTACCAGTGGTTTTAAACCTGTTAAATATTGTCCTAATAGTAGTAAGTGGTAAATAAATAGCAATTCTTTGTACCCATTGACTGATTTATGAAGTTCAACAACCATAGTGATGGATGACAACTGGATTTTATTTGCGTGTTACCTAATTTTTATACCCCAGTCAAACAGGAAGCCATGGAAGGCCACAATACAGTTCCTTAAACTGAAATGAATTTAAAATGTAAATGTTAATGCAGATTTTGTATAACTTTATTTATGACTTTTTAAACAAAATCTCTTTCTCTGAGTATTAGTATTGTATTAGTATATTAGTATAAAATAATATACTTTTCTAATTTTCCAAAGTGTTTCTTTTTTTTTTTGAATTCAATATAGCTCAGTATTTGTATTATTTATTTCATACAGTCTTTTTTTCTCATCTTTATCAAGAGTGCCAATCATTTTTGGAGGTTACTGCAATATCCACATTAGATATATTAATCATCATCATCTTAATTAATGTGATCTGTTTTGACTCAGAGCCTAAAGGGAGTCACAACCGCCATCCTATTCCTCTATCTCATCCATCAGCCACAAGTCAGGAGTGGTTACTCTCAGACGTGCTAGAGGCTGAGTTGGGACTGGGTGTATCGACGAATGGAATGCTGCTGACACACATCACACATCCAACCCTGTGACCCCAACCCATCATTCTCCTACACCCAGCAGTATCACCTCACACTGGGATGAAAGGAGGGTGAATGAAGGGTATATACGTGTGACAGTTTTGTTTTCGATCATACAATGTTGCTCAGTATTTGCTGTCTTTATTTGATGTAGTCTTTAATGCTCATCTTTATCAAGAGTGCCAATAATTTAGGAGGTGACTGTATGTGAATGGATGGTGATCTACCATAAGGCTCCTCCCTCTCTCCCCTCTCTTCCTCCCTCATCCCTCTATTCCTCTCATCCTTCATGTAATGGAGTCTTCTCAGCTTCCTGCCTGGGCAGATAGACGGTTTGATATGTCTGTGTGACTTAAGACCTCTGTCTATCTGTGTTATGATGATTTTATTTCATTTATACATGTCCCACTATATCAACAAAGACCTAGTACCTAGTACCTCAGCTTTCTTTCTTTCTTTCTTTCTTTCTTTCTTTCTTTCTTTCTTTCTTTCTTTCTTTCTTTCTTTCTTTCTTTCTTTCTTTCTTTCTTTCTTTCTTTCTGTCTTTCTGTCTTTCTTTCTTTCTTTCTTTCTTTCTTTCTTTCTTTCTTTCTTTCTTTCACTCACAACTCAACTTAGTTCTGCGCTTGGCTCCCTGTACCATAAGGCTGCTACAAGCTCAAGTGACACCATCTCCCCCTTGAAGTACAGTTTGAAATAGTTATATTTCCACAGCATTTGATGGGCATTATTCGTGCATGAATGTGACAGGCAGACATAACCAAATGGCAGGGCCTGTTTAGCACAGCAAATAGTTTTTTCAAAGTTTTATCTGAAACACAACTTTTTCATTGTTTCTCCTGATCCGCTTGGCTTAGTGAGAATTAATGTATTTGCCGTTTAGAAGTAAAAAAAAAATCTAATTGTCACACACACACACACACACAAACATACACACGCACGCACGCACGCACGCACACACACACACACACACACACACAGACACACAGACACACTGAGAGTTTGTGGCAGAGTATAGATAGGAAGACTTGGTCCAGTCCGGGTGGTCTGGAGGATAACAACGCTAGATGTTTAATGCTTTCCTTCTGTTCTGAAGTCAGTGTGAGAAACACTCAGACTGGAGGCTCTACAAACCACGAGCTTGCTCTCACAGCTCTGTGCTTCACCACACACACGCTCAGATACGCACACACATAGACACAGAGACGCACACATTCATGCTAAGACATACATTCACAAATCAGGCACACAGTTTCACACCACCACAACTCCCTCCTGTGAGCCATGCTGTGGAAACCATTAAGGGATCTGAGGAAAGGTTGGCAAGGTGGCAGAGGAGAGGAATTATTTTGATGCCGGAGCACGTTCTCATTTCCCTCATTTTCTCCCAGTCAACCTGTCAACTTTCTAATATCACCAACCATCCCCTCTCTTTATTTCTTTTTAAACACAGGTTAGGGACATTCCATATCAAAGTGACCTAAATGCATCACCTGTCAACTAGACCAACAGACACAACAGTGAGAAAAGGGCCTTCAGGGTTCTTCAATATGTCCGCCATATTGAAGAGGGTTTTGGCTCTTGATTGATGTTGCTCTTATAAAATGGATGATTTAAAGAAGGGATATCATGAGGATGGTGACAGAGCAAAACCTTGATTTAGATTCCACTGGATGAAGCCTTATGTCGTGTCTTGAGAATAATGAGGGCTAACGAGGGGTAATTGGTGAGAGCGTCTGGTGTTGTCGTTAGCAGCGTGACCCCAGAGCAAACCCACTATAAACTCTCTCGCCGTACCACAAGTCCCCACATTTATGTGTTCCATCCATAGGAAAGAAAATACTATCAGTCTCTACTCAGCAACCCACCCTGTCCATCTGTCTGACATGCATGTCACTGACAACCACGCTCTGCTAACCACTACTATCTCATCTCCTCCCCTTTCCCACTAAAATTCTAGTCGCTCCCTCTCTTCCTCCATGGGTCAGAGAGAGAATGAGAGAGATAGAGTCCACTCATCCTATATGGGGGGCAGGAGAACTGGGCCCTAGAACAGGGCCTCCATTGATGCGGCGTGTGGGGCTTTTGAAGTGCTATCATGTGAAGGCTCAGGGCTTCAGTGTTCATATCAGCAGGCTGTCTGGCTGTCTGTCTGATGCTGCTTGGTTATCTAGCTATGTTGATAGCCACAGGTGGGAATGGGAAACTGGCTGAGGGTGGATCTCAATAGTCTAAAGTAGCTTCCTTGTCTTGTATCCTATCCTCCGTTTGTATTGACTTTACAGAGCTGGTGTGCCAAGCCATGCCTCACTTATGAGGACTGATAAACTCACCCGTGAGAAAGTCCAACCAGAAGCACTTGCTGTTACTACAGAAGCAGGACTGTCCTCCCACATCTCCCACACATGGTTTTATATCTTTATATGGTTTTATATCTTTATATGTCCACTGTTATTGCTGGACACGTGTTCAGTTTATTCCATTACCGTCTCATTCAACCCTCCCTACTTCTCCTCAACTTCCCATCCATCAACACAGGTGAGATTGCGGCTCTGTCCCAGTTTCCCAACCCTGGTCTCCACACCTATCCGTATCCCATCTCATAGAGGGAAACTAAGCATTGATTTCCTGGTGTTGTTGTCAGGGGGAGGGGCTTTGTGGGAGTCTGGCTCTTTGATGTGCTGCAGCTGTGAATTCCACCGAGGCCCGGTCCCAGCTGGCTCTGTTACCCCCCCTCCACCCCTCTCCTCCCTCGCTCAGCCCAGGAGTGTGCCACTTCACTCGGACAATGGCTGACTTCATGTGTCCCGCCGTGTTATCATACAGGAGCGGAGGGAGGGAGGGAGGGAGGGAGGGAGGGAGGGAGGGAGGGAGGGAGGGAGACAGAAGGAAGAGGGGGAGACTGGTCTTCTCATTAAAACTCCTGTTGGTCCCCCTCAGTCCAATAAAAATAATCGCTGCTGCTGTGTTTGATCCGGTTAGATCAGTCAGAGAGGATGACGGGCGATCGACATTCTAAGAAACATTCATTACATGGTTTGGTTCTTTTATCTTTTAGGGGGGAAAAATAACTTTGTTGGGTTAGAGGACCCCCCCCCCTCCCTCTTGCCCCTTGTTGCCCTGTGTATGTTGAACCTCTCCTCTCTGTCTCTACCACTCTACCACTGTGTGTGTGTGTGTGTGTGTGTGTGTGTGTGTGTGTGTGTGTGTGTGTGTGTGTGTGTGTGTGTGTGTGTGTGTGTGTGTGTGTGTGTGTGTGTGTGTGTGTGTCAGGGATGTGTCTCCTTGCCGTTGACAGGGCCAGTCTGGGTGGGATGTTTGAGGGGTCTGGAATTCAGGGCGAGGGGTTAACACCCGCAGTCATCCCCTCATAGTCCCCTACAGCTGCTTTAACCTGTGAGTCTGCACAGAGAGAGGAGGATATACAGAGAGAGATTGAAGCAACTAGAGGTACTTACTACCTCACGTACGCACACACACACACACACACACACACACACACACACACACACCCACACACACACACACACACACACACACACACACACACACACACACACAGGCAGTAGGTTGTCTGGTCCGGTCCAAGAACATCATAGTGGTATTGGCCTGTGTGTTTCCTTGTGACCAGGGGCACATGGAGGTCCAGAGAGCAATGTAATCTTGGCAACGCCCTCATTCCCACTGTCCTGACTTAATATACCGCTCCTCCAACTCTCCCAGCACCTGTGTATGAGGGAATATCCTAATTTGGGAATATCGCTCACCTGGCAACCATAAAACAGAGACGCTCAGATTTAGGATTCCCAAGGCCGGAACTTTCATAACGTCATCCGGCAGGAACGAACAGAACCCTCTGTCTTCCCTCTTCTCTCACCCCTCTGTCTCTCTATCTTTCTCTTTCGCTATTTCTCTTCCTTCTATATCAATGCATGTGCCTCCTTGCTGTTACAGTTAAATGCTGTTTTTTTTTTTTTTTTCATGAGGATGGTTGTCATGGTTGTCATGAGGACATGACAGATCTCCGGTTATGAATGTGCAGTTAGGCTTAACGGCTTCCCTCCTGGAGCGCTGTTATTCCCGGCAGCGTTCCTGGCTCAGGGAAATGGGAATGTCATCTGAGGAGAAGCGAGGCCAGCTCATAGTGGAGGAAAACCATGATGTTAAGATGTGTAAGTGTGGATTATGTTGGCAGGGAGATTGAGTTGTACAGTTTAACGCACATTATCACATAAGAAAACAAGCATATAAACACACATGCATGTATGTTCACACACACACACACACACACACACACACACACACACACAACGAGTAGGCTATCTCGGGATTGGTTTTCCAGCTGTGCGTTTGATGTTTGAGGAGAGTTCAGCCGGCGCGGGGTTCTGTAGTTCCTCCAAAGGCCCTATAAACCATGTTATAAACCATGTTATAAACCATGTTATAAACCATGTTATAAATCGGTTATCGTTTTTGTTTGTGTGTGTTTTCTATCAAACCCAAATGTACAAGAATTTAACCAGTCAATAACTTCCGTATGAATGATCTCACTTTTACTAGCCAAAACCTGTAGCTCTCGTTACTATGAACATACACAAGCTCCAATGTCTATATCATGCACACAAATCAATAAAAATGGCAAAATACAATTTTAATCACAAAAAAAATAACAGTAGATATTTCAGAGCTTTTGGTTATAATGGAATATCTGAGGTCTTAGACAGTGATGGAATGTTTAGGCCAGCGTGTGCCAAGAAAAGCCTCCCTCTCACCAAAGTGTAAACATCGCTCTTTTGCTTTTACACATCGCTATGGTAACGCCAAGTGTGTCCAACGTTGTGGACTGTGGAATACTGTTCAGCAGCAGGCATAGCCCTGGCAAGTCTCTGTTTCCACCTTTAATCACTGCTAAAGCAGTGTAGTAATGCAGCCTTATGGGAAATAATCATTAATCAGTATAGTAACTCAACTTTACACTAGACGACTCTGAGTCTTACGAGACGTTTAGTGCAGATCTGTAAACATTGATTTGATAAAAACATATAATCCTACTGCAATTAAACCTTTAGAGATGTGGTTAGGGCTTTTTCCGTCTGTTGGCATGAGTAACAGGCTCTGTTAAAGAGAAGAGGGTGTGTATGATGTAGTAAATGCAGTTCTACACTCGCTCCCACTCAAGGGTTTCATTTAAGCGATTCCTGTCCCTGCTTCTCTCATTTACGGTTGCAGCAGCCCAATTATGGGTACATTCTGCAATAACTACTGTACCATTATCCGCCGAATATTCCACCAGTCACTGTTCATTTGGCTCTCCCGCCATGACAACGCACCGATTTTGAATGTCATTCTCTGAGATTGTGCTGTCCACTACTGACTGACTGGCTCACCGAGACTTCTCTCTCACTTTAGTTCTCTTTATCTCTCTGTGCCTTTGTTCCTGTCTCTCCATCTCGGTTTCTATGTCTCTCTGTTCCTCTCGCTCTCTCTCTCTCGCTCTCTCTCACTCGCTCTCTCTCTCTCTCTCGCTCTCACTCTCTGTGTCTTTCTCTCACTCCCTCCTAACAACAACAAAGTTTGCCATGGACTGCCCATAAGAGCTGGACTGCATAACCTTCCATTGGCCAGATCTGAGTCCCAAAGAACCACTACAATACCAGATGCAGTTTAATACCTGACACAAACAAACCCTTGTTCACCCTCTGGGGTTGGGTTGGGATAACTCAGTCCTGGCCTGGACTCTTGTTATAGGTTTCCCAGGTTCTCCAGTTCTGGTTCACACTGCAGTGGAACTATAGCTCTCTCGTTGCTCCATTTCACTTAGTATGGGCTAGTGCTTGTGGCTAACGCTCATGTTAGCTTTAGCTACTCATGCTCTGATGAACTTTACACAGTCATAGGGACTGGTCATCTCAGCCTGCGGTTTCCAGAGGTCACTCTGTCGCCAGGTTACATCATGGTTGTTGTTGTGGATGTGGAGGAAGGACTGTATGGTTAAAACGTCTTTAAATGACCACCCAATCACATATTAGTTTATGTCATTGGTAGTGAAGCCACTGATGACTCCATGTGTCCTAATGGCCATATGGTGGCTTTGATGGTTCAAAGTTCCTCTATGAACAGAGAGCTTTCAGGCTGAGAGTTGGGAATGGATGTAGATAAATAACCTAGTTGAGGAAGTCATTGTGTTCCCATAGAAACAGAAGGCATGGAATGGAAGTTTTTCATCCCCCTTAAAACTTCATGAATTAAAATCCCCAACATTCTTGCACAATTGTGATTGTACTACTAGGAATCTGCGTACATATCTCACACTGGCTGCGCTGAGAGGCTGGGAAAAGTCCTTGTGTGCTGCAAGGGATTGAACATTTGGCAGGGTCGATATCGCTGTGTGGTAGACACATTCCAGATTGGCTGAGCATTGTTTCCTCTGGGATCTGTTTCTTTCCTCTTTTGACTTGGCACTCTCTTTTATTTGTGTTTGTTTTATTGAACTTTTATTTAACTAGGCAAGTCAGTTAAGAACAAATTATTATTTACAATGATGTCCTACCGAAAGGCAAAGGCCTCCTGCAGTTACGGGGGATTAAAAATAAATAAATAAAACAAAACAAAAAATCACGACAAGAGACACCACAACACATAAGACAACCACATAGCAAGGCAGCAACACATGACAACACAGCATGGTAGCAACGTAACATGACAACAACATGGTAGCAACACAAAACATGGTACAAACATTATTGGGCACAGACAACAGCACAAACGGCAAGAAGGTAGAGACATGTACTTCATACCAAAAGGTATTTCTTTTATTTTTTTTGCAATTTTGTTGAATACATTTGTTCGTACATGCCAGTGTGATGCATTGTACAGGTTTTACTCAGAAGAGGTGCGTGTGTGTGTGTGTGTGTGTGTTTGTGTGTGTGTGTGTGTGTGTGTGTGTGTGTGTGTGTGTGTGTGTATCATGTTGCGGCGGCTCCTCTGTGTTTCTGAGTTAGAGGTCTGAGGGTTAGAGCTGTCAGTTCAGACCTCTTCTCATTTCCTCTGTGTGTAATAAGGAACTCCTATCAGATGGCTGACTACATCCATTCTCAGAGCCTATTATACTGCAGTGTCACTGTGTTTTGTGTGTGTTTTGTGTGATGATCTCCTTATCCTATAGCCTTATTCATGCTATATCCCATATCTCCTTTGGGATATCTTTAGACATTTCTATAAGGTCTACTTTGAAGTTTTGAGTGGCTGCAGACTGGTGTACACACAACAAACTTCTCAGAAGTCCGGATTTTTCTCTAGCATGTTCCGCAGCAATTTTCCCTGTCATTACAATCACATGGTATGACAAACTTGTTTATAATCATCCCATAATTCTTTAAAATTCCTCTTCCGTGCGTGACTGGCGGTAGGATTCCTCTCTCCCCCTTGGACCCCTGGGAGTACGGTCAGAAGACGACTGGGAAGCTCACCCAGGGCCCTGGAGGGAACCTAGTGGAACCTGCATCCTCCCACGTTCTGTGGTGTGGTTCTTGGTCACTGTATCTGTCAGCACTAATTACTTAGTGATGTAATGACTGAAGGAGAACCCATTCCATGGTTTATGGTCTACTCCTATGGTCTAATCAATGTCACTCTAAAAAGGGTTGTTTATGTCTTCAAGACTGAGTCTGCGTTCAACAGTTGCGTAGTGACCTGTGATTAATTTTGATTGGACAGCCAATGGTTTGTGAGGGCTACGGTGCAACAGAGAGGCTGGCTGCATCAGACGCATGCTCTGTTAATTGGTAGGGAAGTAGTAAACAATGCTGCCATAAGTTAAAGAGTGATGTGTGTGTGTGTGTGTGTGTGTGTGTGTGTGTGTGTGTGTGTGTGTGTGTGTGTGTGTGTGTGTCATTCTCTAATGTACTGAATATTCCACTCTTTCACTCGTCTTCCCCATCTCCCTCCTCCCATTCATTCCCACACAGGAGAGTAAAATCTAATTTCCCCACAAGAACTAAAATAACATTTATGAAATGAATGGAGTACATACAGTATTCTAGCCAGAAAATACTCTCGTTTTTTTCCCCTCTCTCACAAGAAACTAATAACACAAACCAATAAAATGCACACCAATTGATGAAAATGGATGTTGTGTAGTTTTTAAGGCAGGAAAACAACTAGTCTGCCAGAGAATACTAGTCTTAAGTGTACGTGACCTTTTGGCGTTTTCCTTCTGTTGTTGGGATACGGTTGGGAGACCAGAAAGACCTATGGAATATCAGGGGTTTAGCCTCAAGCATGATGGGATATATGATTACAACATAATAGCATTTTGATAAAATCCTATTGGTAACAGATTATATGAAATTCTTTTTAACCCTTTACACTTGTGGGAATCGACCTCTATGGGTAGGTCTAAATGTAAATGTTTCTTACAGGAGAAATATGAAAAGCATATGCATAACCATGGTAGCAATTGAAAGGGAACAGTTTTGAAATTATGGGAAAATTATTCGACCAAAATCGAGGACACAACATTTCACCAAGACTGAATCCAAACATTACACTGTTGATTGTATGTGCATCTTACATTTACTGTACTTTTGGCCACATTTGCTGATAACGAAATCAGAATATACTTTGTATACATTCAGTAACGTGGTGAGAATATTCTTGGAAAATGTGGGCTAGGTGAAACACAAAACAACAGAAATGACAAGGGTTTGAGTGAGAGGACTAACTGGTGTCTCCAAGGGGCCACACACCTCTTCAAAGTGTGCACAGTTCCTAAGTAATTTCAATGCACTTTTATCACAAAGAATAGTCTTAAACTATAAGGTGCTTTTTTGAGCTCCTAGCCGTGCCGTTGAGGAACTAGAGCAAGCTCACTGGTAGTTGTTTTGTTTGGAACACAGCCCTGCCTCTCCACCATCACACAATTACTGTTGTTGTTTACGCAATCTAAAAAACGTCCCGTTAGAAATCTCAATCTGGGTCAGGTGGGCATCATTTGAAAGCTTGTTCTATTGCCAGTATAAAAATACGAGGCTTTCACGGGGCAATTCAGAGAAACAGATCGTCATTTTGGTGCACATAGAAAGGAGTCCTGCGTGCAAATGTTCTTCACAATAGACATTATGCTCATTTTGTTCAGAACAACCCAGGGTATGACGTCATGTCATCTTCTAACTCTACATCAAACACAGTGGTCATCAACATTGACATGAGTTATGACACGAGTTTTATGGTATGGAAATGTGACGTGCACATTTGGACTCTGGTGTTTGGCTTGCTTGTATGACATCAAATTGGTATTTATTATAATCATTGAGTCCCCTTAATTTATAGCTTTTCGCTCAGACAATAATTTTTTTTGCTAAAGTTGCCCAATTAGATGGGGGCAACTTCGTGTTGCGCACGGTGCTCAAGTTCAGAATGACTGTCAGTCAAAACCCATACAGCGCTGTGAAGGACAGAGCCTGAGGTCTGACTTCATGTACAGCATGTTACTGTACAGCCAATTTAGGCGTTTATCAGTGACCAAATCTGCCGTTTTCAGCCCGTATAGTGGTGTGAGTGTAGGGCTACAGATGGAATCCGCGTTAGGTGGAAACAGGGTCACTGGCCGCCCCACCACCTTTGTCACTGTTTTTGTTGCCATGCTGAGGGGCGTTGCGGAGCATGTTAAAGCAATGATGTCAGTGTTGGTTGTTTGCAGTAACTTATTTTGTTGTTCTAATATCACGAACGGACGTGGCAGTTTCACAATTGAAGGATTCCAGCTTTAAGGTGGCTATTCATGCTGTCACAACAGAGGTTGAGTCAACCACCTAAAAACGGATTATGAAAGCAGACTTTAATAACTTTGCAGATTAATTAACTGTTATCTCGGATGTCTCTCATTATTATACAGTATATACTGCATTACATTTACTCTAAAGATCTTTACTGATCAATCAAACCCGTAAAGCCTAAGAATCTTGCTAAATATGGGGTGGTATTTTAATTGTATTTCAACGACGATATTTTTTGCTGTTTTGACATTTTTCTTAATGTTCAGTTATTTTATTTCCACTGTGTTTCTTTGGGAGTCAGCGGCTCTCCTATAACCATGAAATTGACTTTCTGAGAAGAGGAAACCAGCACTTTACAGTATAACTGCCCTGAAGGAACTCTAGAATTCTGTTGCCTTGTAGTCAGAATGTACAGTATATTTAATCAGTTTTACTAGGGATTGGCTTGTTGTCTCAAGAGCAGCCAATAACCACTGGGAGACCCGTCATGAAGACTGAGGTGAAGGAGATTTATTGCTTATTGTTTTATTCAGGATGCCAATAGGATTAGATCGAGATTATCTTCACAGGAGTGTTTGTTGGTGTGTGTGTGTGTGTGTGTGTGTGTGTGTGTGTGTGTGTGTGTGTGTGTGTGTGTGTGTTTGTGCGCTCCAATGCCTGGGTGTGTTTCTATACGGTAGGGGCGGGAATGCCAGATTCAGCTGGCATTCCCGCCCCTACCTCGGGATAAAAACCATACCTTTTGAGACAGAAAATATTATTTTGTCTGTTATTCCGTTTTCCCTCAATTACATTTTTGTTCAGATCTCAACCCCTACTTGAGGTGAACGGAGGCTCCTTCTCTCCCTACTAAGCTGGCCTCTCTAATGAGTAGGGTCCTTTTGGTTCTGGAGGATCGGAGTCTGATTGGCAGATCGACTAGGCTTTGTGTCTGTTCCAACAAAGGCAGGTAGTGGTGTCTTAATAAGGCCACTGGGCACAGAGACAAGCAGGTATGATCTAATGGAGATCATAGTCGGATTAGCTGTGTGTGTGTGTGTATGTGTGTGCGTGCGTGCGTGCGTGCGTGCGTGTGTGTGTGTCGGGGATTAGCACTCCCTTGTATCGAGGTTGGTTAGCGTAGCTCTTTGATCAATGCAGTTTACTGTAGTGTTGGACTCAGAACCTTATAACCAAGTCACCCCGCACATACACCCATACACACACCCACACACCCACCCACACACCCACCCACACACACACACACACACCCACACACTCACACACACACTACATTCTCCTCTGAAGTACTGCTCTCTAATCCCTCGGTGGTCACAAACCATCTCTTGGTTTTCAGCACTTTATTAACCGAATGTGAAGGTAGGAGACTCCTATCGAGGAGCCTGGCTGAGAATTTCTGGTCCATAAATCAGGTGTTTTCACTGGGGGCTGGTGTCAGGGTGGATGCTGTTAAAGCTCCCTGTTGGAGAATACATTTTAAAGAGAGGGAAAGAGAACCTGACATCAGATAAAACGCTGCTCTATATCCAAACCAGATAAAACGCTCTATATCCAAACCAGATAAAACGCTCCTCTACATCCAAACCAGATAAAACGCTGCTCTATATCCAAACCAGATAAAACGCTGCTCTATATCCAAACCTGTAAAAGAAAGAGGACTGTTAAGAAACAGGAGGAAATAAAGAGATGACCTTGGCCTCAGTGCGATTCAGCTGTGTATATATGTATATATGTATATATATATGGCAGCGAGACTCTCCGGTCCGTTTTAAGAAGAGGGAAGGATGAAAGGTGGCCGCGGTGCATTTCCTGTTTCCTGTTTCCTCCATAACGGCGGTTGGGCCGTGGCCCCAGGTGGCTCCCTCAGACCCCAGGGCCTCTGTGTTTGTGGCGTGTACACTGTGCACAGGTACGAACAAGAAAATCCCTGTTAAGTTGTCTTGTGGCACTTTGTTGAGAGCTGCGCCGGAGCCGTGGGGAATGTGATGTGGACGTGTGAACTGAAGACCCTCAGAGGGAGAGAGGGTGGGAGGTTGGGTGTGTGTGTTGGTGTGAGGTTTCTTCATGGCCCGTTTGAAAGGGAAAGTGTACGTGTATCTAGGTGTGTGTGTGTGTGGTAGAGCATCTATGTTTGTGTGTGTGAGGTTCAGTCGCACCGCAAGCCCGATGGTAAGGGGAGGTGCCTGGCGGTGTCTCTGTACTCAGGGCCAGACGGTCGGGCGGCTCCCACGGGGCCCCTGGGATAAGGAGCCTCCCGGCCACTGTCATTCATCTGGTTAGGTTTGTCTGACCTCTGAACCCTCACCACCACCAACCTCAAGGAGAGGGACACGGCGCCCACCGCCAAGCTCTCTGATACCGAAGTGAAGAGACAAAGAAGGGAGAGAGGAAGATGGAGAGAAATTAGCTGAGTAAAGAAGTGAAAGATTGTGAGAAAAGAGAGATGGAAACACGATGGCGAGGGAATGACAGAAAGGTAATTACCATTACCTGGTAAAATAAGGGTTAAATGAAATAAAATATTGGATACATAGGGATTACTCAGTGGTCAGTGACTGTGAGGTTTTACAGTAAGTGTCTCCCATGACTCAAACAAAGAGGGGGAAACATAATTCTTATCAGTACACAACCACAGCTATGAAAGCCTTCGACAATGGAGATTTTCATTATCTATATTGTTGTAATTCTACCCCAACCTGCCATTTGTATTACTGTGTTTCGTCATGACAACATGGATACTACAACAATAGCACTGAATGGATACTACAACAATAGCACTGAATGGATACTAGAACAATATCACTGAATGGATACTAGAACAATATCACTGAATGGATACTACAACAATATCACTGAATGGATACTAGATTACAACATCAACTCAACATGATGGAGTTCCCTCAGCCTCCCAGTACGATGGACCATCCCTCATAATCTCATCTATCTCTCTCTCCCTGTGTCTATACAGGACTGTGGCCTAGTAGTGCAACCAGATCAGCCCTGTGGTTTGGAACCCCTCCCTGGGCCACACTCTCCAGGCGAGCCCCAGGCCCCAACTCGGCCCTGCACCTCTGGGGATGTACCAGGTCTGTCCCACCCCCACCGCCCAAAAATATCACTTCACATTGTTTTCATAGATACAATTTCATACATAGCTGAAAGGCTTTATCAATTACTGTCAGAAAAATGTATTCACTACAGGATCCTCAGAAATGTTCTACTTAGAAATAATTTTCATCGCTCTGAAATGTTATGCATACGTGCCCAGATGTCCATATTAAATCTTGCTGTGTGTTTATCTGTACAAGGCAAGGCTAATTTAAGCGGCCAAAACACTCTGCCCTTTGATTTAAGTGCAAAAGGTCAGAGGTTAAACTCAGCTATTAAAACCCAATATCCTACCCTGCAGGGCAGAGAATAAATATCAGCAGGGATAGCGATGTGATGTGTGTGTGTGTGTGTGTGTGTGTGTGTGTGTGTGTGTGTGTGTGTGTGTGGATAATTATTACTCTCACAACACAAGCTTTGCTGGTGAAAAATCTGTCTAGAGTTTGTTAATAGAAATATCTATCCTCTTTAATAAACTTTTTTTGGAGCAGCAACAATTTATTTTATTCACTTCTGGTTGTATGGTTGCCTGTCCTCTTCTTCTCTATCTCTTTCTTTCCCTGACGCTCTTTTTCTCTCCTCAGGTCGTTGGGTGGTTCCTTGCCTCAGCTGTGCCGACAACCGGACCTGTGACTGGAGAGAGGTTGCCTGGCAACCCGAGGGCTGTTACCACCCCTTGCTGGACCGCCCCCAGCTGCAGGACTGCATGATGTACAGGAAGGTAAGCCCTAAGGCAGGGGTAGGCAACTAAATTAATCAGTGGGACTATTTTTGTCGGAGTGGATGGTCGGGGGTTCGGAACATAACTATAATAATTTGTACACTGCAAATTGACTTGCAACTAAAACCCAAAAATAGATGGTGTTTGAAAAGAACAACCATGTCATACCTTGATTACATTGAGTCACGATCACATACAGCAGGCCTGGCCAACCCGCGGCTCCCGAGCCGCATGCGGCTCTTTGCCTGGTTTCATGCGGCTCTTACGTTCATATCAAAGTGTGTTTGCGTTTGTCAACAAACTGAAGCTGTTCAAGACGCATATTCAAAAGGGAGATTTAGCGCATTTTCCCGCTCTGCTAAAAGCCAGCGGGCAAGTCACTAGAGCTGCCCTGAATAAGCAAACAGCCAGATATGCAACACTGGTTGAAAACCTACACGAAAGCTTTGTGACCCGGTTTCGTGATCTACAACTGAAAAGACCACAGATCACGTTCCTCATCGACCCTTTTAATGCTGAGACGGACTGTTTGAAATCTCCGCTAGTCACAGATGAAGCTGCGGCTGAGTTGGAGATGATCGATCTTTGTGAGGAGGACCAACTGAAACCTGCTTTAAGGGAAGGGACCATTGAGTTCTGGAAAAGTGTGCCAATGGAAAAATACCCCAATGTCAAAAAGAATTGCTTCGAGTGGCAACAACGGAATACAAGCCAGATTTGAAGAGGATTGTTCAAGGCAAGGAATGCCAGAAGTCCCACTAAGCAAAATGAATTTTAAGAGAAAAACGCTATTATAAATTGTTATGTTTTTGTTAGTGGACTTGGTTGAACTGAGAGTTTGTGTGTGTGAAACATTGCACACAATGTTCATTGTTGAAAATGACTGGCCTGTGGTCTTAGTACTGTAGGTGTCCATTTCTGTCATTATCATGTTGGTGTGTGACATTTACAGTAAATCTGGCTGAACAGAGGTGTGTGTGTGTGAGAGAGAGAGGAAGGGATGGGGGATGTTCATGTGTCCCCGTATGTATGATGTGGCTCTTTGCAGTAACATAGTAAAAAATGTGTCTCTTAGTCTCTGACTGGTTGGCCACACCTGACATACAGGATATATACAAAAGTATGTGACAGGTGTGTAAAATCGAGGACACCACCATGCAATCTCCATAGACAAACATTGGCTGTAAATTGGCCCGTACTGAAGAGCTCAGTGACTTTCAACTTGGCACCGTCATAGGATACCACCTTTCCAACAAGTCAGTTCGTAAAATTTCTGCCCTGCAAGAGCTGCCCCCGTCAACTGCAAGTGCTGTTATTGTGGAAACGTCTAGGAGCAACAATGGCTCAGCCGCGAAGTGGTATGCCACACAAGCTCACAGAACTGGACCGCCGAGTGTTGAAGTAAAAATTGTCCTTGTTTGCAACACTCACTACCGAGTTCCAAACTTCCTCTGGAAGAAACACCAGCACAATAACTCTTCGTCGAGAGCTTCATGAAATGGGTTACCATGGCCAAGCAGCCGCACATAAGCCTAAGATCACCTTGCGCAATGCCAAGTATTGGCTGGAGCAGTGGAAAGATGTTCTCTGAAGTGATGAATCATGCTTCACCATCTGGCAGTTCAACGGACTAATCTGGGTTTGGCGGATACCCGGAGAATGCTACCTGCCGAATGCATATTGCCAACTGTAAAGTTTGGTGGGGCTGTTTTTCATCATTTCATAATTTGGGCTAGGCCCCTTAGTTCCAGTGAAGGGAAATCTTAACGCTACAGCATACAGTGACATTCAAGACGATTCTGTGCTTCTAACTTTGTATCAACAGTTTGGGGAAATCCCTTTCTTGTTTCAGGATGACAATGCCCTCGTGCACAAAACAAGGTCCATACAGAATGGTTTCTCCAGATCAGTGTAGAAGAACTTGACTGGCCTGCACAGAGCCCTGGCCTCAACCCCATTGAACACCTTTGGAATGAATTAGAATGCCGATTGCGAGACAGGCCTAATCGCCCAACATCATTCCTCGACCTCACTAATGCTCATGTGGCTGAATGGAAGCATGTCCCCGCTGCAATGAACTCCCAAAGGCCTACACTCAGAGCAAAATCCCGGTGACAAGAGATGGAAGCCAGATGTATTGGTCAGGATCTTTAGCGTGTGCTTGGTCAGCGCTGAGTGTGAGAAAGGTGTGGGCAGATACAGTATGTGTGTTAAGACTATGCTAACCAGCATGCATCTGGTCTAAAGATGGGCCAGAGATGATCATGTAAGGATAACAAGACAGGCAGTGTCTAGCACATTTCCCTTGTGAGTTAATTTGAGGGCTGAGCCTTCCCTCAAACATCTCTGTTTTCTTTTCTTTCTCGCTTCTCCCCTTCTTTGTCTATCCCTCTCTCCCTCTCTCCGTCTCATTGAAGCCAGGTGGTGAGGGTAGATGAGGTAGGCTATGGTATGGTGCTTCTGAGGTGAGAGAGTGGGGTTTATGTGACGCTGTATGAATAGGTCTATAAACCCAGCAGGGGGTGGCACAGCTGAGACAGGAGGAGTGGTGGAGGGACAGAAGCATTATACTATAGTCTCAGCCTTTAGCTCAAATATTCCAGTAATGCTAATGGAAAGGCATGCAGTTCGCTGCACTGGTGTCACAGTACGGAGCAAAGTACACAGACCCCTTGACTTTTTCCCATAAATGTTACGTTACAGCATTAATGTTTTTTGCCTCATGAATCTACACACAATAGCCCATAATGACAAAGCAAAAACTGTTTTTTAGAAACGTTTGCAAATGTATTACTAATCAAAAGCTTTCTGCAGATCCTCTCAAGCGCTGTCAGGTTGGATGGGGAGCATCGCTGCACAGCTATTTTCAGGTCTCTCCAGAGATGTTTGATTGGGTTCAAGTCCGAGCTCTGGCTGGGCCACTCAAGGACATTCAGAGATTTGTCCCGAAGCCACTCCTGAGTTGTCTTGGCTGTGTGCTTAGGGTCGTTGTCCTGTTGGAAGGTGAACTTTCGCCCCAGTCTGAGGTCCTGAGCACTCTGGAGCAGGTTTTCGTCAAGGATCTGTCTGTACTTTGCTCCATTCATCATTCCCTCGATACTAGTCTCCCAGTCCCGGTCGCTGAAAAACATCCCCACATCATGATGCTGCCACCACCATGCTTCAACGTAGGGATGTGACGCTTTGCATTTAGGCCAAAGAGTTCAATCTTTGTTTTATCAGACCAGAGAATCTTGTTTCTCATGGTCTGAGAGAACTAAGTTTGGCCGGGTGGCCAGCTCTGGGAAAAGTCTTGGTGGTCCCAAATTTATGCCATTTAAGAATGATGGAGGCCACTGTGTTCTTGGGGACCTTCAATGCTGCAGAAATGTTTTTCTACCCTTCCCCTGTGCCTCGACACAATCCTGTCTCAGAGCTCTACGGACAATTCCTTCAACCTCATGGCTTGGTTTTTGCTCTGACATGCACTGTCAACTGTGGGACCTTATACAGACACATGTGTGCCTTTCCAAATCATGTCCAATCAATTGAATTTACCACAGGTGGTCTCCAATCAAGTTGTAGAAACATCTCAAGGATGATCAATTGAAACAGGATGCACCTGAGCTCAATTTCGAGTCTTATTGCAAAGGGTCTGAATACTTAAGGTATTTCTGTTTTTTATTGTTAATACATTTGCCAACATTTCTAAAAACCTGTTATGGGATATTGTGCTTAGATTGATGAGGGGGAAAAAATATATTTAACGTAACAAAATGTGGAAAAGGTCAAGGGGTCTGAATACTTTCTGAATGCACTTTATAAGGCATAATACACCTTAGAATAGTGGTGGTCAAACTTTTTCAGCGGGGACCTCATTTTGTCTACCAGAATTTCCGGGGACAGGCGTCCCGAGTGGCGTGGCGGTCTAAGGCACTGCAGTGCTTGAGGTGTCACTACAGATCATGCACACTGACACGATCGCCAGTTGTACGCCGTTTCCTCCAACACATTGGTGCGGCTGGCTTCCAGGTTAAGCAAGCAGTGTGTCAAGAAGCAGTGCAGCATGGCAGGGTTGTGTTTCGGAGGACACATGGCTCTCCACCTTCGCCTCTCCGGCGAACTCCGTACGGGAGTTACAGCGATGGGACAAGACTGTAACGACCAATTGGATATCACGAAATTTGGGAGAAAAAGGGGTAAAAAGATCAAATATATATATATAATTCTGGGGACCCCATTTTTTTCCCTCATCATTTATTGTAATCCCACCCCAAATCTAATCACACAACCTTACAATCTGTAAATTAATATTTTGCAATAAACAAATAACCAATTGATTGTCTTTTCATATTTTATTAAAATGGAAAAAAGCCAATAAATACATTTACCCAATAAAATTGTATCGTTCAGATTATCTTTCTCAAAAATGTTTGTATATTGCCCCATACAATAATCTGTACTCTGAATTTTTTGTTCCTAAAAAAACTAACATTTTGGCAACCCCACTGCAGTTTGCGACCCTGGCTTTGAATACCACTGCCTTAGAACCATAGTAGGCATTTACAGTCATAGGGCTTTCTATAGGCTTAATCAAATCTCTTTAGTGAATGTGGGTATTGGTTTAGTGAAAGAGTTGCCTGTTACTTGCAGGTCAGAGGTCAGTGTGAACGTGTGATTAAAGTGGAATTAGCCTCTTTAGCTCACATTGCAGCTAATTCTAATTGCTAATTCCCAGTCTACCCCTTTTGCTTTTATGTTTCAACCCTTGACTGTTTCTGGTAGGAGACTTTAATATGGCTCTGTATCAATAGTGATTTGCTGCATGAGTTATGATTTATGACTTGCTCCAGCTGTCGTGTTTGTTACGACATTTCTCTGGACATTTCTCTGGACAACAGATTTGGTCAAACAGAAGTGTGTTTGCCACCTAACACTCTAAACTACAGTCCATCTGTTTTGGCTCTTTCACACACTCTGATCGTCTTAGCTGGAAACTGACTTGGACACTGTCATGTCACTTTTGATATGTCATATTGTATTATGTGGATTGGTCGTAACAGAAGCATCCCACTGGGCACAGACGTCTATTCCATGTTGATTGAACGTAATTTCATTGAAATGACGTGGAAACAACGTTGATTCAACCAGTGGGATTTGCCTTTAATGTGTTCACATTTAGGCAATGATGCAGTCATTATAATTATATTATATTATTATTAATTATATATATAATATATATATATATATATATATAATTATAATATATTATATTATATATATTATAATTATAATCATTATAATCATAATCATTATTATCCTTTATGCAGCCATAAAGGTCAGCAGTTATATATTTAAGTATATGCCAGTCAACTACAGTGAAATCATTTTGAAGTGCAAATTTAATTATTTAGTTCTCATTTACAACTTCGACCTGGCCAAGACAAAGCAGTGTGACAAAAAAAACAACAGCAACACAGAGTTACACATGGGATAAACAAACGTACAGACAATGACACTATAGAAAATCTATATACAGTATGTACAAATGTAGTTAGATAAGGGAGGTAGGACAATAAATAGGCCATAGTGGCGAAATAGTTACAATATAGCATTAACACTGGAGTGATTAAAAGTGCAGATGATGATGTGCAAATATGCCTTTGGTGCTGGCAGAGATACTGGGGTGTGAATGAGCAAAAATAACAGTATGGGGATGAGGTAGTTGGGGTGGGTTATTTACAGATGGGCTATATACAGGTACAATGATCGGTAAGCAGCTCTGACAGCTGATGCTTAAAGTTAGTGAGGGAGATTTTTTGCAATAAAAACTGGGCCATATTCATTAGGCAGCAAACTGAAGAAATGAGCTGAAACAGGGAGGGACTACCTGAACTTGTCCAATAAGAAATGTTCATTTTCGTTTTCTGTTGCAAAACACTTTGGTATGTTTTTTTACGATGTGCCCTAATGAATCAAAAACCATTATTCTTGCCACTCAGGTAATGTTCATAGGTGACTCCACTAACCGGGGGATGATGTACTTCCTGATGGAGCGGGTCAACTCTAGTCTGGAGGACTGGGGAAAGGCCCACGACAGCCTGGTCTATCGCAACGTCAATCAAGGGCACACACACGTCTCATACTCCTACTACCCCCAGTTCTGGCTGGAGCAGAGCAACAGACCCACCTTTCAGAGGGCCCTGGATCAGCTCATACAGAGGTGAAGGAGAGGGGGGGTCTGGGTGGGTGGATGGGTGAGGGTGAGGGTGAGCGTTAGCGCCCCTTCTGCACTACAGTATGTCCTGTAAACACTACAATCTAGTCATCAGCTGTTAGATGGGCATCAAGAAACCATATCTATGCAGAAGCCATTTTGGCTCATAGCCCCCATAGACACTAAGCCCTGCCCCCCCCCATATGGAGAGGAAGCCTTAATCAGTTTCTGTGATCAAAGGGCCGGGGGCTGTGTTTAAGAGTCATGTGTTAGGAGTCGTGTCACAGTGTAATTGAACACAGCAGGTCGTCCAACCACGGCTCTCTCTCTGGGACCGCACTCTGCTTTGGATGTGGCTACTGAAGGATATGCTGAGCAGGTGCTGTGTGTGTGTGTGTGTGTGCGTGTGTGCGTGCCTGTGTGTGTGAGACAGCAGCAGTAATTGTCAGCATGTGTGCCTATGCCTGTTCAATAGATATAGTCCTAATGCAGAAATTATGTCTTTTTGACCTTTGATCCCCTCCGAAGGTCGCGACCCCTTGATAACTCCCGTCAGACTGTGCTGGTGGCAGGAGGTGTACAGTGGCTAAACACCAATCACCTGAGGATCATGAGAGAGGTTCTGGAGAGGTAAACCCACTGATCGATACACTCTGTGGCAAACGCCCTTCCTTACGCCGTTCAGGAATTAGCAACTGCTTAACTAAATCTATTCACTGGCCAAGAATAGATCTCATTTAGAGATGCAGCTTACTCAACTCTCTCCTCCAGGGAAGGGCTACAGGATATCATGGTGGTAGTGAAGTCTCTGGGCATGGGCTTCCATCTCCCTGTGGACGGCATCCGCTCTCTCTCACTGGTACGTCCATCCCCCTGTTTGTGTGCATTCAGTTTCACTCTTTTCATGGTGTCTCCTCAACTCTTTTCTCTGTTTGGCTGCTGTGTTTCTCTCTCTGAATCTCTCTCTCTCTCTCTCTAACGCTCTCTCTCACCCTCTCTCTTTTCTTTTCTCTCTCTCACTCTCTTTTCTTTTCTCTTTCTTTCTCTCTGTATTCCTCTATCGCTCTTCCCCCCCTCAGCTTCTCTCTTCACTCTAATTATTTCACCATGCTGTTCATTTTACTGCTTATCTGTTTAAGTTTTTAAAAGCCACTTCTTAGGCACCTGGTGGATAGCCCTCTGACCGTGCCGTGTGTATTTATCTAAAACATTATTGGCTAATAGTCCATGGCTTCCAACATGCTGACTGATCCAACATCAGCAATGGCACCTGTTCAACAGCAATAGAACTAATTAAATTCAAAGTTCAGTTATACTTTGGATGTGTTGCAGTAGAGGCCTCAGAGAACTGTACAAATGTTATGGCTATGATATGGCTCCCACTGTGAATGTTTTAAGATAGTTTTTCCTTGTGTTGAGTAGTGATTACTTCTTTGATGTCTTACTTGCCCAGAGAGGAGTACAGGAGCTGTACAGAGAGAACAGCAACATCATCACCACCGCAAAGCACTATGGGTATGAGGTCATAGACACATTCAGCGTCACTATGGGCCGCTACAAAGAATTCCTGCAGGGACGGTGCGCCTGCCATTTTCACGAGGTAAACACCTTTTTCTGAAATAACTTAATTATGAATTCTTGCTATTTCTGTCCTTGCACATGCCGATTTACCAGTTGGGAATCTTTGGGCTTAAATAATCCTGGACTTTTATCCTATAGAGGATCCAAATACCGAGAAGCCATTTTCTGGGCCCAGAGGAAATCGGTTCTTATGCCCTCTTGATTGAACAATCCCCCTCCATGTCAGGGAGCTTTCTAGAAGGAAATCCTGCTGTACCACACACACACACACACTCCCCTTCTCCCCCCTCTCCATGTACGAGGGTATGTGCCCCCCCTCCCAGTTCATATGAGTCTTAAGTGACAACAGGATTTCCCATAGGGAAGCCAGGAGGATGTATGGGACCCATGAATCAAGCCCCTGAGGGGATGGAAAGGCTTTCTATATGTCAGGATTTAGGTCAGGCTTGGATTGTTCCAGTGTGGTTTATATTAGAGGAACCTCAGACTGTGATCATGGGTTTCCGCTCTGTTCTGTTCTGTGAAACCCCAGGCAACGGTAGCTAGCCTCCGGTAGTAGAAGCTCTGGCCATGGTCTAGTTACTTAGTTACCGTATAATATAAGTATGTGGTGTTGACAGGGTTCTCCTCGCTGTGTTCCTTGAAGGTGGAGAAGCTGTCGTTCTCCAAGGCTCCCCTGCACAGGAAGATTAAGCTCCTTCGACACGGTGAGGAACCTGGAACCGGAACCAATGGAACTGGAACCGGGTTCAGTGATCAGCCCACCGTGCAGCACCAGGGCCAGTGGGCGCGGTCTAACTCCTCCACCTATCACGTGAGAGGAGCGGTGAACCAGGTGTACTCGCAGATCCTGCTGAGCAGACTGTGTGTGAGAGACACGGGAAACTAGACCCACCCCTCGCCACCACTGACTGTGCTGGAGTAACAGGAGAGTCCTGACTGGTCAGCCGTGAGACAGACATCACCACTGTCTGTCACACAGACCTCCTCTGATTGGCCCAAGAGGGGGATCTCTGGCCTACTGCCAAAAGATGAGTGAAGCAGCTGAATAAAGAAAAAATAGGAGAGCAAAAATTGTGTGCACATCCCGACAACGCTCCCTCAACGCTCCAGCTCAAACCCTTACAATTTTACACTTTTATAGTTGTGGAAACGTTGTTGAAATGTTGTACAGCATTGGTTCTCAATCCACTCTTCGGGGACCCTCAGCAATTCCATGTATTTGATGTATTCCAGAGCTAGCACACCTGATTCAGATTCAACTTGTCAACCAATCAGGTGAGCTGGTTCAGGGCTAAAACAACACTGTGAAACGTCTGGGGGTCCCCGAGGAGAGGTTTGAGAACCCCTGTTGTACATCTTTTGATGTGTGCCTTTTGACTTTTGGATGTCCAGCTATTCCTCCTCATATACCTCACCCATCCGCTTGTTCTGTGTAATACCACAGCATATTATTTTCTATGCCAAAGATATGACGAAAACTATTGTTCAAGCGAAATGTCTTATGAATGATTTTCTTATATTTCTATATATTTTTCTACAGATGTTTATTCGTGCCTATATTGATGATAATCAGTGTATAATGATTGCAGCATATTGTTTACATGCTAATGAAGGACTGGTCTAGTGTATGATAAGTATTTATACATATTGTCTGATCTGTCCTCTGATCATTTGTATGGAGGGAACTGAGCTGGTGAAGATTAAGGTAATTGTAACAGATAACCACAAACACATGCCATACACATAGTTGTCCTATGGAACATTGATAGCAAACCTACTCATTTGATTCGGTTCTTTTAATGGAAAACTGAAGGAAAAAGAACCTAAAAACATATTTGCTTCATGCTAAATATTATCAACACTGTTAATGCATTACTAAAGAACACGTATCTTCAAATGGCACTAACTTCAGCTTTGTGTTTCCAGATGGTACATATAAGAGTTATTTCATTACAATATTGTCACATTAAAATATATATTTTCTTAACTTAACTTTGTGTCCAGAAAATGTGTTCTGAACGCATGAAACTGTATTTTGAAAGTTCCACAAAGCCTTAGCTTGTAAACAATTAGGATGTTGGCCTCGCAGATTTCCCCTTTAAGTTGTCCACCACATGAGGATAAGTCTGTGCGTGCTGTTTGCACACAGCATTAGACAAATCTTTTAGCAGTCATCATCACAATTCAACCATGCAGAGGTTTGAAGCCGTGTGATTCTCTGAGGAAGATGGGCAGAGGCGCGCTCTTTTGTATCCCATCCTCGTTTTTAAATTTCCTTCGTGCCACCAAGACCAGCGTTTGATCATATTTATTGTCACGCATAGTCCTATGCATCCCTGTCACCTGGTTTAGAAGGATATAATTAGGGAGACAAATGTTAAATTAGACTGTGCTATAATAAAATGGATGTCGGTGTAATGTGGTTTTACTCCGTCTCGCGCGTAATGTGCCCTGTTTGACTCCCCTTTGCAGTCATGTCCCGCTAATCCGACACATCCAATCACCCTATCCACCGTGTGATCTGGGTCAGAGATTGAGCAACACGATCGAGAAGTACAACTAATGTCGATTTAAATGTAGCCCTAAATCGTGTTTGAGGTCAATGTAATGTTAGGGCTTATTCCAGAAAGTTACTCGTTTATTTTATTTAGGCCTACATACACTAAAATTGTGTTTTCAAATTATGTAGTCAAGGCCTGTCTAAAAAACTTTATATATATATATATGACCGCAATTACATGTAATCCAATGTAGCGATATGTCGAAAACATTTCCATATTTGTTTGAAACGTTGGTTTTACAGTTTGTAGATAAAATAAAGGGAACGCATACAAAGTCAATTGCGTGCGTAAAGTGTTCCAAAATGAATGGCTAAATAACAGCATTGGGTTGGTGAGGGCTAGAATAATGTAGACGCAATAGTCTCGATCAAAAGGTAGGTTAGTGTAAAAGGTTATAGACAAAGGCTTGCCTTTTGGGCACATGTAACCGCCCTGAAGACGCTAGGCCTGCTGCCTGGGTTGTTGTTGCGCAAAGGAGGAATGGTGGACTCTGCCCTGCACTGCGGTTCCGACCTATGATGTCAAATTTCAGCCAGACCTTTCCCTCTGCGCTGTTTTAGTCGGGGAATTTGAAAGGCTTGGGGGTTTGTGACATTTCTGGGGGCTGAGTAGACCTTACCTCGTCTGCCCCATAACGCACTATAGCCCAGTCCAATATACTCAACAGAAAGGTGGTCAGTCAACCCTTTTGAAAATGTCATAAAATTATCTCGACGACATTGCTCGACTGTACTTATGATGTTTATTATTCAGGAAAAGGCAAACGACTCAATAGTGATTGAACATATTTGCTAAACCTAACGAATATTACGCAATTCACGAGTAGGCCTACTGAATTATTATTTTTGACCCGGAGCATGATTTCGATGTGTTGAATTCATGAGGATATTTTCTCTAACTGTATTATATAAATCTTAAAATTGGAAACCATTGCATATGGAATCTATAAATATGATCATAGATCAAATCTAGAAATGTGTTTGTCATAATGATTAGTTGGAATTCAATTGGTATTAAATTCAAAATGCATAATCAGGCCTTGTTTATCATAAATAGTTGTAGTGTATGAGATAATATATTGTAATATATTGTATTATATATATGATATGCACTCATAAATATGATATGCACTTACACAGGGTTTCGTATCAAGGAATTTCTCGACGGGAAATTCTTTATACTCGGCTGACATGATTAGGTTAACAGCGCTTGAGTGAAGTGACCATCATACATGTGTTCTACTGACTTTTGTGATTCCTTCCACCTTCTCGGTTGTCAATAGTTATCACAGCCTTAACCACACTGCTAATATTATTCCTAACCCTAACCTCAAATTAAGACCAAAAAGTAAATGTTGTTTTCATACATTTTTATGATGGGCTATAGGCAATTTTGACTTTGGATGTGCTATCTAGTGGAAACCAACCTTCTCCCATGCCAAACGGTTTGCTCAGTTCCTGTCAGTGCCAGTGGCGGCGCGCGTTTTTTCTTTGCGCGTCCGTCCAATTAGCGTGTAGGAAGGCGCGTCTGCTGAATATGAATCCACGGGTGCGCCAATCGGAGCCTGGGAGCGCGCCACTGAGAAACGCTCTGCGTGTGTTTTCCCAGTCCAGGATAAAACTGTTTGTCTGCGCTTTGGGAAACAACGTCGAGAACTAATCTTTTCACCCATCCAACTGTAGGCTACTACCAGCCGCCGAGCCACGTGATTAGAATCAGCATTCCGCCCGCGTCCTCTCTATCTCCCCATTGATGTTTTTTTTTACTGAATTGTTCAAGATAACCACCGATTGAGGATTATTTATGCTAGGGTCCTATGCTGCGGGGCTAGCATGAGACAGAGCCCAGCACCGATCCAGCGCTCCATGGACATACCCTTCCCCAGTGCACGGGAGGCAAGTCGGCCTCTGTAAATGAGGTGGCTATGGAGAGAAGAAGCAGCTGTGGAGAACATCAGATCTGCTTTCTGTTTCTCTTACTGTTTTCACTGTATCCTGTCTGCTGTCGAGCCAGTTGGATGTAAGTATATGTAATTGCTTGTGGTTAAGCTTAGCTTTTTGTCAAATTGCACCATTTTCTTTACGCGTAGAATGTGATTTCGTTTCGGGATGAAAGTGGTTTAGTAAGTGATTTATTGTCTCCGCTACTTGCTTTGTGTATCAGGTGGTTGGGAATAACGTCCGTGGGAGTACCGGAGAAGCTGGGCTGCGCCAATCTCCCACTGACGCACAAGCAGAAGGACCTGTGCAAGAGAAAGCCCTATCTCCTGCCCAGCATCAAGGACGGCGCGCGCATCGGCATCGCGGAGTGCCAGACGCAGTTCAAGCACGAGCGGTGGAACTGTTCGACCACCAAAGAGCTCTCTGTGTTCGGCAACGAGCTAACCAGTGGTAAGGACAGGCTGTTTAAATACTTGTTTTAATAGACATAAAACAATAGGGCGCTTTGTGCCCCGCTGGCATAAATTCGTGTGCACTTTTCTGGCCTATTGAAAATGTTCTTTTTTTTTATTGGCTTTAATTTGGAAAATGAGACTATTTTGTGTGCATCTATTATATTCAATAATCCTATATTTAATATGTGTGCCCACATAATTTGGTATTTCACCGTTTTAGGCAACTGCTGCATAAAAACAGTCCCTCAATTGTCTTTACGTTTGATAGTGCGTCAAAAAGAGGCACGTCTTCCATTTTCCATAACTCTTTACTCGTGGTCGGTTTGGTTTGAGTCATGAAAATGTATCATGTTGGCCAGGGAGAGAAGGTGATTTGATTTGCCGACTCGAGCAGATGTATCGCCTATGGGGCGAGAGAGAGAGAGAACGTGTGCGCACATCTGCTTCGGTTTAACGTCTCAACACACCACTTATCCACGGTCAAGTGTTGTCTTTGAACAGAGAACTCCTACTCCCCTCTGGTCCTAAACCAGCAGGGATTATCCTAATTAGGAGATTCATGGTCGACGTAACATAACACAGTTTCTTTGTTTTAGAGATTCCGTTCTAGAAATCTGTCTCCATGCAGATTCCCAAGATGTTTAAGAGCCAGCGCATGGTTTAGCTATCAAACATTTAATTTTCACATGAAACTCATTCTTCCAAGTTCCTCTCTATCCTTGTTGCACACTGTCACATGCCATCTATCAACTTTCTTCACTCAATCCAGACGAAAAAAATCGGAGAAAAAACGGAACATATAGTTTATGTGGATTTAGGCCTAATACAATGGGATGGAAATACATAGATTTAGCTTATGTCCGGACTCGTACGATCAAATGTAAAAATGTATGATCTGCTCTTTGACCACAGACGTCTTTCTTCGTGTTCTAAAAGCGGGAACTTGATCTAATCCGACTCGGAGACAATGTTCGTATTGAGTTAGGCCCCAGAAAATGTTCCTTTTCGATAACGTTTGATAATATAATGCAGCATATAATGCAGCACAGATAACCTAAATAACCGCAATTGTCATTTGTTTTAATGATCAAACCTTCAAAGTGCCAAACTCAAATTTGAGGGGTGATTTCTTGTTGTTCCATGGAGGATATACATTTCTTTCAACATTTACCCACACGTAAATTACGCACAAAAGTTTTGGATCAACTTGTGTCTTGGACCTCTGATTGACGTTGTATCCTTGATTGACAGCAAAGTGTGGATAGACTATGTATTACCTTTAACCACTTTGTTATTCTTAGAACCTGCACTCTCTGAAAAGTTACACCGGATGTCGGCAGATGCCATTATGCTTTTTCTATAAGATTCTGCGTATTTTAGAGTTTTGTTTAACAAGCTCATTCCATAAGCTATAAACATTAATAGGCTACCTCCTTTCACATTCACTTGCGCTTACATTTTTTCAGCCTTCATTCATTACAGGACATAATCTAATGTGTCTGTCAGGTGGTCAGATTTCCAGATGGTCTTTCAGTAACTGTGATACCAGTTTGATCCATGCTACACTGTTATCATCATACCAACATGTTCTATGTCTCTCTCTCTCTCTCTCTCTGGCTCTCTCTCTGGCTCGCTCTCATGTTATAGTAGTGAGCCAGTGCTTGTCTGTCCTCACTGAGGGTCTACTGTGGCCCCTAACCTGTGATGTGTAACCCAACGCCCCCCTCACACAGGGCAGGACAGTGTGTGTGTCTGCTGAACTCCCATCTCACTTGTATCCCTCCAGATCTACGATGTATTATGTGACAACTGTAGATGGAAGTTATATGGCTATCTAGGCCTGTGCTGCTGAGATACACAGAAGTTCTAAGGCTAGAATTGAGCCATTTTCCTCTGTCTGAAGTGCTATTGGCTGAAAGGTGGGGCAGTGGAATCTTTTCAGAATCCACCCATTGCATGCTTTAGAGGTCCACAGCCACTGTTACGCAATAATCCATGCATACCTTTGCTGTTCTATCAACCTATTTTAATTGACTCTGACAGGGACCAAGGAGACAGCGTTTATCTACGCGGTGATGGCGGCGGGGCTGGTCCAGGCAGTGACACGCTCCTGCAGCGCGGGCAACATGACGGAGTGTGGCTGTGACACCAGCCTGCAGGGCACAGGCTCGCCCAGCGAAGGGTGGCACTGGGGCGGCTGCTCAGATCATATCCAGCATGGTACCTGGTTCAGCAGGAAGTTCATAGATAATGCAGTGAAAAATATGTCCTCAGTCAGGGGAGGGGATGCACTGCTCACCATGAACCAGCACAACAGTGAAGCTGGCAGACAGGTGAGATGCAACACACAGAGATCCATCACACACACACACACACACACACACACACACACACACACACACACACACACACACACACACACACACACACACACACACACACACACTCATTGACATCACATCAATGAAGTCAGATGTTAGATTAGACACAATACACCACAGATCAAAACACACACAACGGAGCTAGAGAGAGACAGTCTTTTTTTTTTACTCAGAGGAGTATGTAAAAGCTGAATAGTGCTCATGGGTGGTGGTTCATCGTGTCTGAATGAATGACAGTACTAGTCTAGCTGCATGAACAGAATCCTAGCTATTATAGTTCTGGGTTTGGTTCACCATATGGGGTGGAAGAGGAGTGAGCAAACCATCCAGTGGAAAATAGAATTTATCACACACTGTTAAAAATACTCTCAGGAGATGTTTTATTAGGAAGTGTGTGTGTGTGTGTGTGTGTGTGTTAGAGAGAGCAGGAATGATATTCAAAGAAAAGCAGAAAGATTGGAGGAAACAGAATAGAGGAAAAGGGAGAACAAGAAGGTCAGTGTGAGAGGGGAATGCTCAGACAGGACAGAAGGAGAGAGGGGAGATAAAGTGTGTGACATCCTCTCTAATATGAGTTAATGGATGAGGCGTGACAGCGTGACTCATGTATGTTCACAGCCATTCAAGCAGACACAAGGCTATCTAAATTGTAGCAATGATCGTCAAAATTGTTAAAAAGTTTAAAAACAATTCTAATTAAATGCAACAGTTTGACAATGGATGAAGATACTCCAAACTTTTTGAATTTTTATCATCCATAGGATATTTACTTTATTATAGCACATAAAACAGTTTACTGGCACAGACAAATAATGAACGGAGTTCAGGGATTTTGGTCGGAGAGTTTAGGTCACTCAGGAACATTCAATGTTGTCTTGGTAACCAACTCCAGTGTAGATTTGGCCTTGTGTTTTAGGTTATTGTGCTGCTGAAAGGTGCATTTGTCTCCCAGTGTCTGTTGGAAAGCAGACTGAACCAGGTTTTCCTCTAGGATTTCGCCTGTGCTTAGCTCTATTCAGTTTCTTTTTATCCTAAAAAAACACCCTAGTCCTTGCCAATGACAAGCATACCCATAACATGATGCAGCCATCACTATGCTTGAAAATATGAAGAGTGGTAACTCAGTGATGTGTTGTGTTGGATTTGCCCCAAACATAATGCTTTCTATTCAGGACAAAAAGGTAATTTCTTTGCCATATTTCTTGCAGTATTACTTTTTAGTTTGTACAGGCTTCCTTCTTTTAATTAGGTTAGCATTGTGGAGCAACTACAATGTTGTTGATCCATCCTCAGTTTTCTCCAATCACAGCCATTTAACTCTGTAACTGGTTTAAAATCACCATTGGTCTCATGGTGAAATCCCTGAGTGGTTTCCTTCCTCTCCGTCTACTGAGTTAGGAAGGACGTTAATACACCCAGTCACTCTTTGTAGTTACAAAAGTGTAATTAATAACTTCACCATGCTCAAAGGGATATTCAATGTGAGCTTTAATTATTTAAACATTTTTAATCTACCAATAGGTGCCCTTCTTTGCGAGGATTTGGAAAACATCCCTTGTCTTTGTCATTAAATCTGTGTTTGAAATTCACTGCTCGATTGAGGGACCTTACAGATAATTGTATGTGTGGGGTACAGAGATGAGGTAGTCATTCAAAAATAATTCTAAACACCATTATTGCACAAAGAGTTAGTCAATGCAATTTATCTGACTTTTTTACTCCTGAAGTTATTTAGTTTTAACATAACAAAGAAGTTGAATACTTATAATCTCAAGACATTTCAGCTTTAAATGTTTTATTCATTTGTAAAATTATAGGGTATTGTGTGTAGATCAGTGACAAGCAAATCTCTATTTAATCCATTTTAAAATCAGACTGCGCACTACTGTATTAAATTATATTTAAAAAAAAAATGAATTCCACAAAAAGTTACAAACATTTCCACTGAAAAAGTGAAGCTGTGTGAATACTTTCTGATGGCACTGTTTACATTTTGTTATTGTATCAGGTATTTTAAAAAAATATTATGTTTTTAAATAAAGAAGATTATAGGTGCCTCATTTGTATAAATACACAATTCGTATATATTCATATTTTAACATAACGGAGTGGAAGAGGGCTCCCACTTCCCAACACTCTGTTTAACCTACCTGCACTATTCTCTTGCATAATTCAACAAGTGTGCAGGATACCCTGGGATAAAAAAGTCAATGGATTACACCAATCTAAATGTACTTTACATTGTTTGAGATCAGACAAATCACTATAATCCCAGTGTTCATATTCGGGAGTTGCTTTCATTTCAGCACATCTACTGTATTACATTATTATTTTTTAAATGAATCCCACAAAAAATTACAAACATTTCCACGGTCGTAACGATAAATGAACGTCTGGCACAAGCAAGAGTATGAAGGAGTTGCATGAGTAAAATGAAAGCAATCAATCCAGCAAGATTTAAGTGTCAAGTGGATTTTGCATCAACTCAAACATAGGAAATAGATGGTTGAATAATACAGATCCTGGGGTGGGCGGGGCCTGCACTAAGACACACATACTGGGTTCCGCTCTGATCAACTAGCCACTGTCAAGAGGAGAGGGCTTCACCACTGGAGAGGGATGTGGATACAATGGCAGCAGTGTATCGGTTTACTGTAACACACACTCTTGCGTGTGCATACACATACACACACACACACACACACACACACACACACACACACACACACACACACACACACACACACACACACACACACACACACACACTGCTTTCCAACTAAACTGATCCGACAGGGAAGACTGGGTGGGAGAAGAGGTGGAAAAGGGGTGAAAGTGGTGGGCTCTTCTGGGGTCATTAGAGCCCTTGGGTTTGTGGTCATAGAAAATGTCTCCTCAATCTCTCAGTTTAAACTGTGAAGGACAGTGTAACTTTTGTTCCAGTTGTACAGCGCCCAGGGAGTCTATTGTGTCAGAGTTAGAAGTAGAATCCAGAAACCTCAGGACTCATGTTACAGTCCAAGATCCAGCATTCAGAACAAAAGATAGTGATTTTGATCAAAACATTCCCACAGCGTTTGTGTTTAACAAAAGGCAACCTCTTTCAAACAGACTAGCTACCAGAGTTCTGCCGTAACATTTACAGTCTTTGTTCTGTTGTTATTCCTAACACCATCCTCTCCATCTTTCCCCTTTTCAGGCCGTCGCCAAGACGATGGCCACCGACTGCCGTTGCCACGGCGTGTCGGGCTCATGCGCCGTCAAGACGTGCTGGCGCACCATGGCGTCGTTCGAGCGCGTGGGCAACTTCCTGAAGGAGCGCTATGAGGGAAGCGTGCAGGTGCTGGACCGCTCGAAGAGGAAGGTGAGGAGGAAGGAGAAGGACCACCGTCGCGTGCCTATCGGGAAGGAAGAGCTTATCTTCCTCAACAAGTCTCCTAACTACTGTCTGGAGGACCGGCGCTGGGGCGTGGCGGGCACTAGAGGGCGCCGGTGTAACCGCACCTCGGCCGGCCCCGACGGGTGTAACCTGCTCTGCTGTGGTCGAGGGTATAATACACATGTGGTTCGCCACGTAGAGAGGTGCGAGTGTAAGTTTGTGTGGTGTTGCTATGTGAGGTGTCAGAAGTGTGAGAGCATGAACGACATGCACACCTGTAAATAGGGAGAAGTAGGCAGGTGATGACACACACACACACACACACCATCCCCAATGAGAGACTAAAAGACTCCCCCCATCATTCCTCTCCCCCGTGGACAAGGGGGGCGCAGCATCAACAACCCTCAGGAAGACAGTATTTATACACCGCGCCATCAGAGGTGGACAAAGACAGTGGAAAATAGTTGACTTTGTTTGGCCTATCAGAGGCCAGCCTTGTAGGAGGCTATCCAATGGGACAGGAGTTCCACAGTGTTTCAGAGGCTTGAGCATCCACACCCTCTGACTACCAAACATGGATATCTCCACAATTTACTCAGAGGAGTAGAAATGAGCCACAAACTGAACTGAATGGTGTTTAAGAGAGGAAAGGAACCAAAAAGTATCTGTAGACCGGGGGGTGGAAGCCCAGTCCTGCAGGGCCGCAACAGCTTTAGAGGACTGTAGAGTAGATGCAGTAAAGAAACCGTGTCAGTACATTTCCCGGTCAGAACAAAGTCTCATATAGACAAGAGCAGGCTAGAGTGATAGACAGTACAGACTAGAGCCGTACAGGCTAGAGCCATAGACCGTACAGAGATTGGGCAACTGTCAGAGGTTGCCATCTTTTGTATAATTTCTATGGCTCTGTTACAGGCTAGGGATTAAGGACAGATCCTGCTTCCACCCATGGCTTTATGGTGATTGATGGTGGATAGATTAGGCTTGTTATTGTTGTAAAGGTGGAGAGCAGCACGCTTGCAGTATCAATGCATATAAATAAGTATTGGAATAATAATTCAAATGCTTTGTATTTTTGGAATAAACTGTTAATGAATTACAAAATATATGGTACCATCACATTTTTATTTGAGATATTTTGGAAAGATTTCTTGAAACCTAAAACCTAAAATATACAAGGATATTTTTTACTACTCAGATCGCAAAATTCAGGACAGAGTAAAGCTACAGGTGCTTTAATTGAGAATATGTCAAATGACGTAGTATTTTTGTAAATTGTTTATATTTTGTAAATATTAAATTATGCTCTATCACACCATGAGTGTCTTAAGATTCAAGCCCATCCAGACATACAGTATGTGTTTTGTCAAACTGTAACATTTAATGTGTTGGTTTTCTGTTTGTCTTCATTGTATTACTAAGCTCCGTTGTTATCATTTCGCTGTCCAATCCACTTTTTCTCTTTCCTGTGTTTGTCTTGTTAGATCCAATACAAGCTATAAATGAAGGAATGCATTAATGTTATGGAGCAGTTGGTTCTCAGTAGACCTACTGGCAGCAGGACCGTGGAGATGCACGAGTTGGTTTCTGAGCATTCCTCTTGCTGTCTCTAAGAATTTAAACCTCTTCCTCTCTCTCTTTTCTTTTCCTCTCTCGCTCTCTTCCTATTTGCAGTCTCTCTATTCCTTTACCTCTGTCCACCTCTCTCACTCTCGCTTTCATTCTCTCTCTCTCTCTATGTGAGAAGTGGCGATGCTATGTTAAATACCGCGAGTGCTTTCTCTAAGAGTCTTTTTTAAAGGCTAACGATACTGACCCTTACATTTCCCTTAAGCTTCCAGCACTATGACTTATTGGTGAGAGGAGAGGGGGGAAACCCAGACCTAAAGAAAGTGGGAAGAGACGGAGGAGAGGAGAGGGGGAAACCCAGACCTAAAGAAAGTGGGAAGAGATGGAGGAGAGGAGAGGGGGAAACCCAGACCTAAAGAAAGTGGGACGAGACGGAGTGTGTGCGAAATGCTCTGACCTCAAGGCTTTTAATGTTTTTGTTTTCAGAGGACTGCTTTCAGGAATCAGGTGCTCCAGTTACATTTCTACACTTCACAAAATAAAAAGGATTACATATGTCTTATTTCTCGCTGTCCTTTAAATTAGTCCATAAAGTAAGATACTAATGACATAATAGTATGCACTCAATTTACAGTAGTGAGTGTATACATTTGTGTACTGGTCCCCCATGGGAATCAAACCCACAACCTTGGCAATTCAAGAACCATGCTCTACCAACTGAGCCACACAGGACCACACACAAGACTATAATATCCTGTATAAAACTTATTTTAAAAGAACTTCTCAGTCTTAATTGTCTCTTTGTATGTCTATGCCTCAGTCAACATGAAAATAGATTCATAGTGTAGGTCAACACTCATTCCTTTCTCATATCTTGGCCGTACTCTCCTCATTCTACTCCACAAGACCAAAATAAATCTTTACCTCTTTAAAATAAATATTTTAAATTAATCCAGACTATTCATGGAGAACCTCTTTTGATTCATCTGTGGCCGACCATACCTTGAAGCCTGTGGCCGACCATAGTTTGGCACATGTATGTGAGGAGGAACATTGCACACGTTTGACTTCTGGTGAGTTTATTTTAACAGGACTTGTAAGATGTCACTCTCACCAAACAGATGAAGACCAGGGGCATATCCCTTACGCCAATTCTGTTGCAAAATTTTTTGAAACGTAAGAAAACGTAACGAAACAGGGAGAGACCTACCTGAATTTGTCCAATAGAAACTCTAAACGGTTTCCTTAATGAATACACCCATTGTTTCTAAGATGGAGGTCTTTGCCACATAATCTAGAACCCATGTAAAAACATTCAGAGAAACAGACTGCCAGTCTATCAACGTAGATCTCTGTAATCCACTACACATTCAACAGCTGAAAACAATGCCTATTCCAGTAAATCAATCCCAGACTCTTTTCTTCTCAGAGTGTTATTTCTTATTCAATCACAGAGGGGGTGAAGATTTGCGTCAAAGGCACTATGAGAGCCACGACAGCATAGTAATATCTGCTTAATGAAACATTGGAACCCAGTGACTCTGACTTTTGTTTTTTGAAGCTGATGTGCTCCATCCATGCCCACAGAGTTGGACGCATTCATTAGTGGACGATAAGTCATGTTTTGTCTCTGTTTGGGTTTAACATATTTTAAAAAATGTTTTCCATGGGCAGTACTTGTGCATCCAAGCATAAAAATGTAGTAGACTGAGCCAAGTTTTATGTTCTTTTCAGACTGTCTTTCCGCGACTGTGTGTTCTCATGTATCCGGAATCTCACAGGGCCGTCCATCGCAACCCCTGCCAGTCAGCAAGGGTTCAACTCTTAGGAGTTTGGCTGGACGGAGCATTCTTGGTGCCAGTGCCCTCTAACCCTAAGGCAGGCATCCAGAGCATACATCACTACACTTAAGATTCTCAACACAACACTCACTTTTCCCTCTCCTCTTTCTGCCTAATGAGTGGTATCCCCTCTCTCACTTTATTTCAATCTTTCTCTCTCTCTCTCTCTCTCTCTCTCTCCGACTTTTCTTCTCTCTATTTTTCTCTCTCTTACCAGATATATCTCACTCACCATCTTTAGTATTATAAAATGAGCAGCAGTGGAGGCTGGTGGGGGAGCTATAGGAGGATGGGCTCATTCAAATACCCTTTTGTCATACTTGAGTAAAAGTAAAGATACCTTAATAGAAAAAGTGAAAGTCACCCAGTAAAATACTACTTGAGTAAAAGTCTAAAAGTATTTTAAATATACTTAAGTATCAAAAGAAAATGGAATTGCTCAAATATAGTAAAAGTAAGCATAATTTCAAATTCCTTACATTATGCAAACCCGACGGCACAATTTTATTTTTTGAATGTATGGATGACCAGGGGCACACTCCAACACTCAGACATTAATTTACAAACAAAGGATTTGTATTAGAACAAAGGATTTGTATTAGAACAAAGGATGTGTATTAGTGAGTCCGCCAGATCAGAGGCAGTAGGGATGACCAGGGATGTTCTGTTTTCCTGTCAAAATGTAACAAGTACTTTTGGGTGTCAGGGAAGATTGTATGGAGTAAAAAGTATGTTATTTTCTTTAGGATTGTAGTGAAGTAAAACTAAAAGTAGTCAAAAATATCAATATCAATACAGATACCTAAAAAACGACTTAAGAAGTACTTTAAAGTTTTTCATTTAAGTAGTCTACACCACTGTTCCAATGGAATAAATGGTACAGAGTCATGTGGTTGGGGAAAGGGGAAATACTAGTCAGTTGTACAACTGAATGCATTCAACTGAAATGTGTCTTCCGTATTTAACCTCTGAATCAGAGAGGTGCAGGGAGCCTTCATCGACACCATTGTCTTCGGCGCCCAGGGAACAGTATGTTAACTGCCTTGTTCAGGGTCAGAACGTCAGTTCTGGGATTCGGTCCAGCAACCTTTCGGTTACTGACCCAGCGCTCCTACCCTCCAGGCCACCTGCCGCCCTTATGTTTGATGTGTTTGATAACATTACATTAATTCCATTAATTACAATGATCCCCATCCTCCTATAGCTCCTTCCACCAGCCTCCACTGATGAGCAGTGCATTTATTGCCTACTATTCCAACAGGTCCTTACAGCACTGCTCTCATTCTACACTCTCTGCTGCCCTCTTGAGTTCAAATGCAGGCATTGCCTCATAATGTAGACAACATAGAGAGAAAATGAATGAACATGCACCCAGATTAACCAGGGGCAATCCGCAAATCCAAAAAATAAATCCTCTTTTTAAAAATGTTGCTATGTAATCCAGAAACAACTAATTGTGTATTGGGGATGATAGATGCTCTTATTAGGATGACTAATCAGGAAGTAGTCTCAGTAAATCTGGCGACAAAAGAGAAGGACCGAGTGTTTTCTTTGAGCCTTCAGAAATACTTTTTGAGCCTTGACCTTTGCAGGTGCTGAGAGCCAGATGGATAAAACTGTATGGGTTGAAGTGGTTGGAAGGAGGTTAAGGGTCACACAAGCTTACCATTTCCTGAAACGACTGGAAGCTTATCATCTCCCATCAAATTTAATTAAAAGAGTGTCTGTATAGGCTTATATGCACAGAAAATGTCCAAGACACGTCAAGTTATAATACTGTAGCAATGTAAAACTATGTTTGGTGGCCTCTAGCTTTAATGCATAACTGTTCCAGTGGAGATTGAACAATGGTTCTGTCCACGATGATAGGTACAAGATGTAGGATCTTAATTTGATCACCCTGTTGAAGGAGGAATTCCCTCCACCTTGGCCAGGTAGGTGGGCAGTGTGTTCAGGAGAGGAGGGCTGAGGAGGCGTGGGGCTGAGATCTCCACCATGGCCAGGCAGAAGTAGGATAGAGGGAAAAGGTCCTGATCATCGCTAGGATGTACCGCCCTGCTGCTCCACACTACGGTTCAGCTCACAGTCAATGCATGCTGTACATACTGGCACACACACACCTCTCCCCCACCTAGTACCCTCCTCATGGTGCTGAGTACATTACTGTAGCAGTAGACTATAACCACAGAAGGAAGTAGGAGGCAGAGGACCATGCAGGGCACCAGGAAGTTGCCCCAGGTGACGAGCCCCTGGGAGCCGTAGGAGCTCCAGCCAGTAGAGGGGGCAGGGCACAGGGCAGGCAGGCCAGCCACACCACCACCAGCCCCTAGATGCTCCTTCATCGAGTCATCTTCAGAGCAGCCATGGGCTTACACATGGCACAGTACCGCTTATACACCAGCAGGGTGAGTGTCCACAGAGATACCATACCTTAGAGAGAGAGGTACATCTGGTGTTTACAGGAGGTAATAAAATGTTATCAAAACATGTAAAACTCTTTAAAATATGTCTAAACCAATCTCTTTCTTAGCTCCATTTAATTGAGGGACACTCATTACTAACAGGTGACTGGTTTTGGTCCCAAACCACCTAAAACTATGATCTAATCAGACAGCCAATACAAATAGCATCAAAAACGACTCACCAATCTAACTGGCTGCAAAGACAGAACCCGTAGTTGGTCACCGTAGCAACGGTGGAGCCGCAGAGGGCGATGAGGAGGTTGGAGACGGCCAGGCGGAGGATGATGATGATGTTCATGGTGATGAAGAGGACATGTATGTTCCTCATCAACACGACTGTGACCAGGAGGTTGTTGGAGACAGAGACAATGGTGATGAGGAAGGAGAGGAAGCTGTAGCACTCCCGAGGGAAGACTGTGGACACTGCCAAGATGATGGGCACTGTACCCTCTGCCAAAGCTGCGTCACCCTCTGCCAATGGTGTGCCATAGTCCAAACCCCAATCCAAGCCTAGATCAGCCAGGGCAGTGCTGTTGCTGTCCATCTCAACCACAACCACACCAACAAACACAGGACCTCAACCACAACCGTAACCTCTGAGCTCCCTGATCAAGATGTTCTGAGGGTCTTCCTCTCCCTTCTCACCTGAGTGGCCCTTCCATGGAAATGGAATCATTATGTCATTCTGGCACGATTAGCGTGAATCCGTACTTTGTGGAGAGGCTGGATCAGGGATGAAGGTGACAGACAGATGGTAATCCCTCCTCATTGGGCCATTTGCCAAATCAAGCTGATAATCAGTGGGATTAAACACCATTGGTGTTGCTTGGATTATATGAGTAGTCAACACTAACACTGTATGTTAGTTAATTCATGTTTTTGGTATTTGGAAGATTGCCTGTGTAGTATGTTTCCATCTGTATGTTGATGCTTCAACGTAAACAAGGGATGAACCACACCCTCAACCCTTTCACAATGCATTGCACTGCTTTGGTAAGTAATGCCTTTCAGCATAAAGCATGTCATCCTGACCTCTTCTGGGAAAACACTGGGTCTGAAATTCATGACGGGACAGAATGTTGTCTGGAAGAGTGCAGATGGGACATGCAAGGGTGAATTTTATTTACAGTCCAGGATATCCTGCCATTCTCCTGCCCTCCAACACCACTGTTTGAAGACCAGACCAGACCTAACCCCCCCCCCCCCCCCCCTTCCAACTGCTGACAGATGCAAGAGTATAGACAGATGAAGGGATTGTGTGTGTGTGTGTGTCCTGGTGGGGATTGTGTGTGTGTGTCTGTGCCTGTGTGTGTGTCATTGTGTGCGTCTATGTCTGTGTGCATGTGAGCATGAGCCTGTGTGTTATGGGTGTGTGTGTGTGTGTGTGTGTGTGTGTGTGTGTGTGTGTGTGTGTGTGTGTGTGTGTGTGTGTGTGTGTGTGTGTGTGTGTGTGTGTGTGTGTGTGTGTGTGTGTGTGTGTGTGTGTGTGTGTGTGTGTGTGTGTGTGTGTGTGTGTGTGTGTGTGCATGGACAGTATGCCCATGCAAGTTTGTATATGTGCACGTGTGTGGAGTGTGTGAAGGCAGGTGACCCGCTCTGGTACTATTGGCACAGGAAATAGTGGAGTTGAGGGGAGGAGGAGAGAGGAGGGGGTTGATGAAAAGTCAGATGGGCAATGTGAACGGTCACAGTCCACTGACGAGCCTCAGAGAGGCAGAGAGAGAGCAAAAAAGAGTGACTCCAAGTGACAGGGAGTGGGTCGGAGAGGTAGAGGGAGGGAGCAACAGGGGCACAGTGAGAGAGAGAGAGAGAGAGAGAGAGAGAGAGAGAGAGAGAGAGAGAGAGAAGGAGAGAGATCCAGAGAGATCCAGAGGTATGGAGCCTGTGACCGGACCAATGCTTCTCATGCTGCTACTTCTGGGGTTAGAGCACTTCACCACCTCCCCTGCCGCTGCCGCCAAGGTGAGTCCCACATATACTGTACCGCACACACGTGAGTGCATTCACCATTCGGACACACTGTCACACTCTCATTGGTAGCCAGAACTATGGAAGCACTGCCACGAGTGGTCAGGGAGCTGTGGGCATTGGACACGCGATACAAATCAAATCTAATTGTATTGGTCACAAACACATTTTTAGCAGATGTTATTGCGGGTTTAGCGAAATGCTTGTGTTCATAGCTCCAACAGTGCAGTAGTATCTAACAATTCATGTTGACTTGTTTTGGCTTGTTTTGTTGCTGACTGTTTTGTACATCTGAAAGTGTTGTTGTGTGGTTTGGCGATTTTGGATGATATGTTGTATTATGACTTTTTACTGTGCTGTGTTTTAGGGGTTGGCTCATTGTGGCTTTGAAACATAACTAGCATGTTCGCGCGTGTCTTTGTCTGAGTTTTGTGGTTTCTCTGAGCAGCGCCCGTGTACTGTTGCATGCTGGGTAGATCAGATCAGATGATGCCGGTCCCAGCAGAAGTCATTAAACAATATCTTCCTGTTTACCCAACGTCTGTGCAACTCTGGTCAAAGTAAACAAATACTCTCAAATACGCTTTGATGAGGCCAACCCAGGAATACACTACTGCCAAATAGCAAGCTATTCATCATGCACAAACACAGTTTTCTCTGTGGGGGGCTTGGGTGTTGGGTTATATAGTGGTGGTTTATTCCATAGTTATGTTATTCTAGTATGATGAAAGACAGGCAGGAAATAAAAGTCATGAAAGACAGGTAGGAAATAATAGTCTGACCTCTCTCAACTGTTTTAAGAACAGTGGAAAATTCCATTGATATGAGTGGATAAGAGGATTGGTGAGAGCTCTGTAGGGCATTGGCTTCAACATTCAGTTGTGAAAAGCTCAAATATGCATCCCTGGTACATTCATCAGGTAACTCAGGAACCATTATGTGAGTTTATGACTTGTAACACACAGTAGGAAGTTTACAGATATAAGAAAAGCGAGTCAGTACACTGTTGTGTGTTCCTCAGTCCACAACAACACACAGCACGAGGTCTGTGTGGGTGTGTCTTACAGTAACTGCTCTTCTCAACAGAACCGGTGTGACAGGACCACCCTGGTGATGACCAAGACAGAGTGTCACTCCTGTAGCATCAGCTCCAATGTGGGCTGTCCAGCAGGCTTCAACAAGAAGATCCCCGGGAAGGGCAACCCGGACTGCAAGTGAGTGGGCAAGGGGGTAAGGGAGGGAGCGATGAAGGGGAGGAAAGGAGGGAGGAATAGGGATAGGGGAGAGGTGAAGAGGGATATGGGGGGAGAAGAGGACAGAAGAGCGAAGGGATTGAGAGAGAAATGGAATCTCTTAACAGTAACATCTCATGTCTCTGCTTAACATAAGACACACCTAGATGTGTTGTACAGAGCATTGTGACAACTGTAGCATTGTATCCTACACCAGGTAACTCCCAGTAATATATCATCTCTCTCTCTCTCTGTAGGTACCGTGTGAGTCCTATGGCCAATCTGGTGCTGTCTATCAAGGGCTGTTCTCATGAGTGTTACAAGGAGGTGGTTGAGCCCCAGTGCTGTCCAGGGTACTGGGGACCAGACTGCATCGGTGAGTAAATCAACACACTGCATCCAATACTGTAATCACTCACTGCTGCTCATCGATGGGTCATCAAGCCGCATTGACGAGGAAAGCAACACAAGATGAAAAGGCAAACCATTTTGGGGGTGGTAACATCATTTCTGAAATCCCTATTTAACCCCGGATGCTCCCTTTTCAAAGGCTTGCCTTGAAATGTTGAGTTGAAACGGTTCAGAGGGTTCTCGTACTGCTCATGTTTTGGTGGTTCTGTAACACAGAAAGCTGTGGGGACTTTGAGGGAATGTTTTGATAGGGTGAGTTCAGACGTGTACTTGGCTGCTACTGCCACTGAATCCCAGTGCTGAGTGCTGAGTGACAAAAAAACAGGAGGAAAGTGCTCGCATCCCTCCCGTGAGAAAGAGTGGAAAGAAAGTGTCCTGTTTCGGAAGAAAATTGCTACAGGGGAATAAATACACTGAAGAGAAAGCAATTCCAAAGTAGGAAAGTGTTGTCAGGAGTGTCCTGTGTGCACCAGCAGGCCAGGATGACCCGCATTGTGACCAAAGTGTCTGTAGTGGGTGCAGGATACAGGTTGGGATTTTCGGAGAAGGGGACTCGCACACTTCCTTCCTCCCAATTAGGGTTCATCGTCAGTGGGCCACTGTCTTGCAGGAATGTGCTGACAGCCCGAGAGAACTGAGTCCAGGCTTCCTCTCTCTATCTCTTTCATTCCTGTCATAGACCCCTCTTATCCCCCCTCCCACACTCTCTCTCTCTCTCTCACTCACTCACTCACTCACTCACTCACTCACTCACTCACTCACTCACTCACTCACTCACTCACTCACTCACTCACTCACTCACTCACTCACTCACTCACTCACTCACTCACTCACTCACTCACTCACTCACTCACTCACTCACTCACGTGTAGCTCAGATGGTAGAGCATAGTGCTTGCAACACTAGGGTTGTGGGTTCGATTGCCATGGGGGACCAGTAAAAAAATAAATAAATGAACATGTATGTACGAACTAACTGTAAGTTGCTCTGGATTGTCTGCTAAATGACTGAAATGTTAAAGAGATGGCACACTGTGTTATTTCACCCAGTATATATGGGAGTTTATCCAAATTTGGTTTGTTTTTGAATTCTTTGTGGATCTGTGTATTCTGAGGGAAATTTGTGTCTCTAATATGGTCATACATTTGGCAGGAGGTTTCCACCACATTTTCACCTCATTTTGTGGGCAGTGCACACTGTCTTCTATTGAGAGCCAGGTCTACGTATGGCGGCCTTTCTCGATAGCAAGGCTATGCTCACTGTGGAGTCTGTTTGTGTTTGTGAACAAAGCCCCAGGACCATCTTGCTTAGGGGACTTTTGACTTTGTTATGGAAGGTTTGGGAATCGCTTCCTTTTAGGTGGTTGTAGAATTTAACGTCTCTTTTCTGTATTTGGATAATTAGTGGGTATCGGCCTGATTCTGCTCTGCATGCGTTATTTGGTGTTTTACGTTGTACATGGAGGATATTTTTGCAGAATTCTGCATGCAGAGTCTCAATTTGGTGTTTGTCCCATTTTGTGAATTCTTGGTTGGTGAGCGGATCCCAGACCTCACAACCATAAAGGGCAATGGGTTCTATAACTGATTCCAGTATTTTTAGCCAGATCCTAATTGGTATGTCAAATGTTATGTTCCTTTTGATGGCATAGAAGGCCCTTCTTGCCTTGTCTCTCAGATCGTTCACAGCTTTGTGAAAGTTACCTGTGGCGCTGATTTTTAGGCCGAGGTATGTATAGTTTTTTGTGTGCTCTAGAGCAACGGTGTCTAGATGGAATTTGTATTTGTGGTCCTGGTGACTGGACCTTTTTTGGAACACCATTATTTTAGTCTTACTAAGATTTACTGTCTCTCTCTCTCTCTCTCTCTCTCTCTCTCTCTCTCTCTCTCTCTCTCTCTCTCTCTCTCTCTCTCTCTCTCTCTCTCTCTCTCTCTCTCTCTCTCTCTCTCTCTCTCTCTCTCTCTCTCTCTCTCTCTCTCTCTCTCTCTCTCTCTCTCTCTCCATCTCAGTGAGTAAGGACATTAACAGGGGCCATGGTTCTTCCTCTCTGTCTACATGGTTCCCTGTATTATTCTGTGTCAGCATAACATTGACGTGTGAAGTGTTCTCTTTTCTCGTGAGACTTGATGTATGTCGACTGAATTACTCTCACCACTTGTTGTGCATCAATGTTACATTTTAGGTACAAAATACAAATTATAATTTGTTCAAGTACAAATTGGGTAAACATTAAATTATATTATTACAATTATGTGACATCTGCTCAGAGATGGTGAGTGAGTGGTAATCTGCTGACAAGAACAACTACCTTACTAGAGTCTGCTGATTGTAAGAAATCCCTTGGCAACCCCCTGTGGATGCTTACGTGTGTGTGCACCTTGAGGGAAGGAAGGCGTTGAGTGATGTTGGGTCATTCTGATTAAAGAGGCATACAGGAGAGACTGAGAAAGAAAGACGAGGAGAGAGAATGAGGTGAGGAGGAGAGGAAGTTGGGGGTGGGGTGAGGAGGTGAGGGGGTGTTTACTCAGATCCCCGGAGACACAGCTGTCATAGCATTACATCCCGGCTATTGTCAAGTCAACTGCTCTCCTGGACATTGGAACAATACATTACTGAAGAGATTGGGTGTCCATCTTTCTGTTGACATGAGACTAATGCGAATTGTACTGTCTTCCTGTCACAGAGTGCCCAGAGGACGCAGTGAGGCCCTGCAGTAATAATGGAGTGTGTTCTGAAGGCATGGGCGGCAACGGGACCTGCAGCTGTAAGGTACTGGATGATGACGCATAGACACACACATACAGTATATGCAAGTAAACACACATGTGCACACATACACGCACAGATGCACAAACACAGAATGGTCCATCACTGTGTTCGTCCTCCTCAGCCTGGCTTCGTGGGAACTGCGTGCGAAGACTGTGCAGATAATCTCTACGGCTCAACCTGTAGTTCTGGTAACCAACCCTTTCTTTGAGATGAAGATTCTCAATCTACCCCATTTTGGGACTGCCCCAAGCACCTTGAGATCCAGTCCATTTTGGTGGTATTTGTTGATGATATATAACATTCTAATATCAACCTGTTATTCTCTCTGTCCGTCCCATCATTCTCCACTCCCCGGTCCATCAGCCTGCACGTGTATACATGGCCTGTGTAATACTGGTATCCACGGTGATGGGATATGCACCTGCTTCTCTGGTTATAAAGGCCCAAAATGTGATCTGGGTAAGAGAACCAGCGGTCATGCATGATTACGATATGTCTTACAGTGTGTTAGAACTGTATCATAATGCATTATTACCTGTTGGGTGTGTATCTGTGTGTATTCATTCAATGACAACTTGCTCCCACCTTAATAACAGCACGTCTCTGTCGTCTCTCAGAGCTGCCGGAGTGCTCTTCTCTGCTTTGTCCAAGGAACACTCGCTGTATGCAGGGGTTGCTTGATGGGTCACTGCGCTGTCAATGTCTACCTGGCTACCAGACCTCTGGAGATCAATGTATATGTGAGTGACAGCATGGTTGTGTGCCTATTCTCTGTAATGGGGTAGCCTTATGGCCTTATTGCCACTAACGGCATTGTACCAAGTGAGTTAAAACGCATTCGGAAAGTATTCAGACCCTTTGGCTTTTTCCACATTTTGTTACGTTACAGCCTTATTCTAAAATGGATGAAATAAAAATGTTCCTCATCAATCTACACACAAAACCCCATAATGACAAAGTGAAAACAGGTTTTTTATACATTGTGTATATATGTATATAAAAAATATATATACAATATTTACATAAGTATTCAGACCCTTTGCTATGAGACTCAAAATTGTTTCCATTGATATTCCTTGAGATGCTTGAAGCCCACCTGTGGTAAATTCAATTGTTTGGAAATTAATAGGAAAGGCACACACCTGTCTATATGTCAGGCTCTGGCCATAGAGAGGCCTTTTGCTTCTCTATGTAGCCATGGTCTAACAGATCTATTATTTCTGTTTCTGGTGGTGGTTTGTGTTGGATCCCTAATTAGAGGCAGCTGCAGTGCATTGTCTCTAATTAGGGATCCTACACATGTTTGTATGTCATTATATCTCCAGTCACGTCAAAGTAAGTGTGTTTTCAGTTTTGTGTGCATCGTGTTTATTTGTATAGTTCGTCAGTTTTGTGATTAGTCAAATAACATATTAAACGATGTCGAACTTCAACTGTGCTACGCCTTGGTCTCTGTCAATACCAACTCGTGACACTATATAACGTCCCACAGTTGACAATGCATGTCAGAGCAAAAACCAAGCCATGAGGCTGAAGGAATTGTCCGTGGAGCTCCGAGACAGGATTGTGTCGAGGCACAGATCTGGGGAAGGGCACCAAAACATTTCTGCAGCATTGAAGGTCCCCAAGTTTGAAACCACCAAGACTCTTCCTACAGCTGGCCGCCAATTCAAACTGAGTAATCGAGGGAGAAGGGCTTTGGTCAAGGAGGTGACCAAAAACCCGATGGTCACTCTGACAGAGCTCCAGAGTTCCTCTGTGGAGATGGGAGAAACTTCCAGAAGGACAACCATCTCTGCAGCACTACACCAACCAGGCCTTTATGGTAGAGTGGCCAGACGGAAGCCACTCCTCAGAAAAAATACACATTAAGCACACAGCCAAGACAACGCATGAGTGGCTTCGGGACAAGTCTCTGAATGACCTTGAGTGACCCAGCCATAGTCCGGACTTGAACCAGATCGAACATCTCTGAAGAGACCTGACACTCCCCATCCAACCTGACAGAGCTTGAGAGGATCTGCAGAGAAGAACGGGAGAAACTCCCCAAATACAGGTGTGGCAAGAAGACTCAAGGCTGTAATCGCTGCCAAGGGTGCTTCAACAAAATACTGAGTAAAGGGTCTGAATATGTGATATTTTTTTTTTTTGGCGGGGGGTAAAATGTCTAAAAACCTGTTTTTGCTTTGTCATTATGGGGTATTGTGTATAGATTCACGAGGGGGATTTTTTTTTTTTGTAACGTAACAATATGTGTAAAAAGTCAAGGGGTCTGAATCCTTTCCAAATGCACTTTATGCAATAGTTTATAAGATGATTTCTGTCCTCTCACAGCCATAAACCCGTGCCTGCAGCAGGTGTGCCACATCTATGCCACCTGTGCCCACGTGGGGCCCAACAAGCACTCGTGTACCTGTGCTGAGGGCTATAATGGGGATGGGCACGTGTGTGTTCCCATAGACCCCTGTCAAACACACCTGGGGGGCTGCTCTGCTGACTCTGCTCGCTGCGTGTATGATGGGCCAGGAAAGGTGTGTGTGTGTGTGCGCTTTTCCCCCAACCTTTTTCTAACCCACAAATGAAATGAATTGATAATGCAAGTCCAATATAAAATTGTATTGCTTCAATTGGTGATGATGTGCCATTCATTTGAGGGTGGACCTCCCCCTGAGTGGTGTTTTTGGTTTCTCTCGTAGTCTCATTGTGAGTGTCAAGACGGTTTTGACCACCTGGCAGGAGGGGTGAGCTGCAGCCTGAAGGACAGGTGCACACCAGACTCCTGCAGCAAACATGCCAACTGTTCTACAGTGGAGCCGAACGTAGTAGAGTCAGTGTGTTTCTGTTCTCTTAGACTTTAGTGTGTTTAAGGATATTTGTGCAGTAAACACATCATTTTTCAAAGCTAGTCTTACCTTTGTACATCTCTCTTACTCCAGGTGCACATGTCACCAGGGTTACCTGGGCAATGGCAAGATTTGTTATGGCAACATCATGCAGCGTCTGAACGATCTGAACTCAGAGCCTGGGGGCCAATGGACTGGTCAGCTCAGCAATGCCATCACACTCTTTGGTGCGTCTCATTGGTTAATAATCGGCAAATCAGTGGCTCACCTATTTTGTTATGGGCCTTGGTTTACATGGTCTCTCTCTCTCTCTCTCTCTCTCTCTCTCTCTCTCTCTCTCTCTCCTCTCTCTCTCCCTCTCCCTCTCCCTCTCTTTTCCTCCTCCTCCTCCTCCTCTTCCTCCTCCTCTTCCTCCTCCTCCAGGTGCCATTTCTTGGCCCCTGAGCAACTTAGGCCCCTTCACCGTCTTCGTCCCAATCAACAAGGGCTTCAAAGGAACTCCGGTAAGATACACAGTAGACACCTAGAAACACTGTATCTATATTGGTACACAGTAGACACCTAGAAACACTGTATCTATATTGGTACACAGTAGACATCTAGAGACACAGTATCTATATTGCTGTATATTATGTATATTTTATTTATGTATAAGTGTTAGCAGGTATGTGTTAATAGTGAGTATGTGTTGTCCTGTCAGCTGAATACACTGATGGCTGACCCAATGAAGGCTAAGTACCTGTGTAAGCTGCACATGGTTGCCGGGGAGATGGCCTATGACACGCTGAACAGAGGGGGCATGTACTACACTCTGACGGGCAAGGCAGGAGAGATGGTGACAACAGATGACGTGAGATACCCACACACACACAGGGGCAAGCCTCATTACCAAGGCTCTCCTGATTTAGACTGACAAAAGTGAACACCGTCCAAAGAGTACCTAAGTGTGCTTCTCATAGAAGTAGTGTTGACAGCACTAGACGGTCCAATGAGAAACACTGCTCTAATGACAGGTCTTGTTGGTCATGCCCCCCCCCCCCCCCCCCCCCCACAGGACAAGCAGCTCAAGATCCGCATCCATGGCAGCAGGAAGAAGGGCGGGGTCCTGCAGTCTGATGTCATCGCTTCCAATGGGATCATCCATATTCTCAACAAGCTGATGGACAGTGTCTCTCCCACAGTGGAGAGCGAAAGAGAGGTGCACTGAGACCAGAGACAGAGGTTGCGTCCCAAACGGCACCCTATTCCCTATTTAGTGCATTCCTTTTTGACCAGGTCCCATAGGGCTCTGGTCAAAAGTAGTGCACTACATAGGGAATAGGGTGCCGTTTGGGACGCAACCAGACGAATAGTTGACTGTACTTTTGTAGGGCCTACATTTGTGTTGACACTACATGTGGTTCTCTCATCATTGCAAAAGCCTGGTTGTTATGTTAGGCTAAGTTCCATTTTGACATGATTTGTCATGTTATTCTTTCCAGGAGGATCTGATGAAGATTCTGTCAGACTATGGGAAGTTTTCCAAGTTCAAGGATTTGCTGATGGTACTGTATGCTGTATTCATGTTATTTAAAATATATTTAACATATTCTATGTATTATTACCAGATACGAAGTAACATCAACCTGTCATTTAGACATCTTATTACTGTATTGTTTTTACTTAAGGCACTTTTAAATACATTTTTTGGTATGAAATATGCAATATAAATCAAGTTTGATTTGGTTTGATTCATCTGTACAGAAAGCCAATGTTGACTCTGTATTGGAGGAGACTGGGCCCTCCACCATCTTTGCCCCCACCAACACAGCCTTCGATGCCATGAAGGAGGGACAGCTGGACTATCTCACCTCTAGTGAGGTAGGGAATGGGTGACTGCATGTGCACATACACACGCACACGCATGCACAATTACAGGCTCTGATGACACACACATACACACATTGTTTTGCAAAGCATGTGATGTCCCAGAACGTGACTGTGATGTGTGTGTGTTTGGCTTATTGTTGTCTGTTTTCAGGGAAGCACTAAACTACTGGAGCTACTAAGGAATCATGTGGTCCCATCAACCATGGTGAGTGTATGTGCTAGGCCCACGTGTCAATCACCAAACCACATAATGTGGAGTCTCTTAGACTTCAAGGCCGTATTCATAAAGCGTCTCAGAGTAGGAGTGTTGATCTAGGATCAGGTCTCCCCTGTCCATGTAATCTAATTCATTATGATATACACTACCGTTCAAAAGTTTGGGGTCACTTAGAAATGTCCTTGTTTTTGAAAGAAAGCTAATTTTTGGTCCATTAAAATAACATCAAATTGATCAGAAATACAGTGTAGACATTGTTAATGTTGTAAATGACTATTGTAGCTGGAAACTGCAGATTTTTTATGGAATATCTACATAGGCGTACAGAGGCCCATTATCAGCAACCATCACTCCGGTGTTCCAATGGCACGTTGTGTGAGCTAATCCAAGTTTATAATTTTAAAGGGCTAGTTTATCATTAGAAAACCCTTTTGCAATTATGTTAGCACAGCTGAAAATTGTTGTGCTGATTAAAGAAGCAATAAAACTGGCCTTCTTTAGACTAGTTGAGTATCTGGAGCATCAGCATTTGTGGGTTCGATTACAGGCTCAAAATGGCTCGTCACTCTATTCTTGTTCTGAGAAATGAAGGCTATTCCATGTGAGAAATTGCCAAGAAACTGAAGATCTCATACAACGCTGTGTACTACTCCCTTCACAGAACAGCGCAAACTTGCTCTAACCAGAATAGAAAGAGGAGTGGGAGGCCCCGGTCCACAACTGAACAAGAGGACAAGTACATTAGAGTGTCTAACACTGAACCCCTGACTGTATTCTGTGAATGTGTTTGCATACGGTTGTTGTTTTCCATTGATTTGAAGCTGGTGGTCTATAACGCTGTGTCCAGCCCCCGGATTAGCACCATGGCCAATCAGATCCTCTCGTTCAATGTGACTGAAAACGTAAGTACATTTGACACATCAACACTAGAGGAGATATGTATAGTGTGTGTGTGTGTGAGTGTAGGTGTGTGTGTCTGACTCTGACGAAACCCCACAGGGTCAAATCCTGGTCAACGGCATGGCTGTACTTGAGGCAGACGTAGAGGCCAAGAACGGACGCCTCTATTCACTGGACGGAGTTCTGATCCCGCCCTCCATCGAGCCGGTACTGCCTCACAGGTGTGACATCACAGAGAACAAACTTTTGAAGGTGAGTTTGAGTGACAGGTTCTGTGATTGTCCCCTGCATTCACATTAAGTGTTTTAGTTTCAGAGTTTTGGTTCATTATTAACTTCATAACTTATTATTGTCATCCTTTATTTAGATTTAGTGAGGTCGTTGGTTCTGGTTGCTTGTCCTCATTTGAGTGTCTCTCTTCATTGACTACCCAGGGTGACTGTGTCAGCTGCTCAAAGGTGACCAAGTCCAGCTGCCCATCCGGAGTGTCCACGGTAAAAACCCACACACACTCAACCCCAAATAGTTTGCAAATGTTGTATAGAGACCCAAGCATCCCTTTCGGTAGCTTTCACATGGCTCTTTCCTTAACATTGTACAGTGCCTTCAAAAGGTATTCATACCCCTTGACTGATTTATTTTGATGTGTTACATCCTGAATTAAAAATGTATTAAATAGATTTGTTTTCTCACCCATCTACACACAATACCCCATAATGACAAAGTGAAAACATGTTTTTAGAAATGTTTGCAAATGTAATGAAAATGAAATACAGAAATATCTAATTCAATTAAGTATTCACACCCCTAAGTCAATACATGTTTGAATCACCTTTGGCAGCGATTACAGCTGTAAGTGTTTGTGAGTAAGTCTCCAAGAACTTTGATCACCCGGAAATATTTGAAACTGTAACTAGGCCACTCAGGAACATTCAATGTTGCCTTGGTAAGCAACTCCAGTGTAGATTTGGTCTTGTGTTTTAGGTTATTGTCCTGCTGAAAGGTGCATTTGTCTCAGAGTGTCTGTTGGAAAGCAGACTGAACCAGGTTTTCCTCTAGGATTTTGCCTTTGCTTAGCTCTATTCCATTACTTTTTATCCTAAAAAACTCCCTAGTCTTTGCTGATGACAAGCATACCCATAACATGATGCAGCCACCACCATCCTTGAAAATATGAAGAGTGGTACTCAGTGATTTAAAGTCACCCTTGGCCTCATGGTGAAATACCTGAGTGGTTTCCTTCCTCGCTGGCAACTGAGTTATAAGGATACCTGCATCTGTGTAGTGACTGGGTGTATTGATACACCATCTAAAGTGTAATTCAAATCAAATAAATATTGGTCACATACACATGTTTAGCAGATGTTATTACAGGTGTACCCGAAATGATTGTGGGTGAAAATCTACCCAATTATCATACTTGAGTAAAAGTAAAGGTACCTTAATAGAAAGTGACTCAAGTAAAAGTGAAAGTCACCCAGTAAAATAGTACTTCAGTAAAAGTCTAAAAGTATTTGGTTTTAAATATACTTAAGTATCAAAGGTAAATGTAATTGCAAAAATATACTTCAATATCAAAAGTAAAAGTATAAATAATTTCAAATTCCTTATATTAAGCAAACCAGACAGTTGATTTAATTTTACGGAAATCCAGGGGAACACTCCAACATTCAGACATCATTTACAAATTAAGCATTTGTGTTTAGTGAGTCCGCCAGATCAGAGGCAGTAGGGATGACCAGGGATGCTCTCTTGATAAGTGCGTGAATTTGATAATTGTCCTATCCTGTTAAGCATTCAAAATGAAACAAGTACTTTTGCGTGTCAGGGAAATGAACGGAGTAAAAAGTACATTATGCTGAAGTAAAATAAAAAACTGTCAAAATTATAAATAGTAAAGTAAAGTACAGATACCCCAAAAAACTACTTAAGTAGTACTTTAAAGTATTTTTACACCACTGTGTGGGCTAAATGTAATCAATTTTAAATTCAGGCTTTAACACAACAAAATGTGTAAAAAGTGAAGGGGTGTGAATACTTTCTGAACCCAATGTACAGTATGTGTTTACTCAGAAACATGGTCTGTGTCCCAAATGGCACCTTGTTCCCTACATAGTGCACTACTTTTGACCAGAGCCCTAAAGGCACTGGACAAAAGTTGTGCACTTTAAAGGTAATAGAGTGCCATTTGGGATGTAACCATCCATGTACTGTATATAGCTCTGTGTTTATTTTGCTGACGTTGCCCCCTATGTGTAGAACACCTTCATTCCCGGCTGTGTGTTCCGGGACATACTGGGTTTCAACCTCCCTACGTTTGGCTGCGCACTCATATGCAACAGCACCCTCACGGTACAGACACACACAGGCACACAAAAAACCCTAAGCCCTAAACCTTGAAGACTAAAATATGATTTTAACAAATTCCAAATGTTCTTGTTTTCCTACTTTGTCAGGACATTCTGGTGACTTGTCAGGCCATTCTGGTCCTGATAATGTAGGGAAACATGTACACACACACACACACACACACACACACACACACACACACACACACACACACACACACACACACACACACACACACACACACACACACACACACACACACACACACACACACACACACACACACACACACACACACACACACATACACCACACACCACACACAACCTCACTCGCACCTCACACACCTTAAACACCCCTCACACACTCTGTATGTCCGGTCTGATTTGAGTTCTTCAACCTCCTGAGCCCGTCCTCCTCCCTAACCCCACCTCTACATCACCCTCTCCCTAGACACCACTGTGCTGTAAGGGCTTCTATGGGCCAGACTGTACCCCGTGTCCTGGAGGGTTCAACACGCCCTGCTCCCATCACGGACAGGTGAGACACACCACTTAACCAACGTATCCCTTAACCACTTAAATCCTCTCCAATCTGAGAAATCTGAAAATAATCTATGCAGTGATTTGCTTAATCTTCACCTTTGTGTTTATGTACAGTATGTAGGTATTCATACTTATTTTCTACCATGTGTCTTAGTGTTCTGAGGGGATCGAAGGAAACGGGACGTGTGTCTGTGAAACCAACTTCAAAGGCTCCCGGTGCCACTACTGCTCCAACCACAACAAATACGGACCAGCCTGCGACAAAAGTAAACCCCCGTCTTAGACATTCTATATTGACACAGGGACACATCAGTGTCCCCAGATGATGACACGTCTGTCTCATGTTGATGATGTGTCTCTCCCTCTCTGTCCCTAGCTTGTGACTGTATCCATGGTGTGTGTGATAACCGTCCCGAGGCCGACGGGCGTTGTAAGGTGGACTCCTGCCAACCGGGCTATACTGGCCAGTACTGTGAGCGCCACACCCAGGCCTGTGGCCCCCAGGTGACCTTCTGTCATGCCCACGCAGAGTGTGACTTCAAAGGAGGGGCAGTCAAGTGAGTGTGCAGGCTTCACTGCGTCCTTGTTGGACATGATGGCACAACAATAGAATCCCTTTTGTTTTGTATCCAAGATTGATCCTCCTGAAAAGGTTTGTTCTAAGTAAAAGGCATGTTTTTTATGTGTGTGAAGGTGTGTGTGTAAGCCTGGTTTCCAAGGCGATGGGATCACGTGCGTGGATACGGACCCCTGTGCCCTGCCGAACCGTGGAGGATGTGATGTGAATGTAAGCATTGAAAACACACAATGTACGAAAACCGTACATCTCACCATCAACGTGTTTCGGTACCTTTTCCAATTTAACATCTTAGATCTGTTTTTCACCTTAGAGTGGTAGCCTGCTTGCTGTACTGAGCTGTTCTGACTGTGCTCTCCACTACCCCCTACAGGCCAAATGTATAAAGACAGGGCCAGGCTCACACACATGCCATTGTTTGGCAGGGTGGATGGCGGACGAGGATGGGTGCCAGCCGATCAATGACTGCCTGGGCACTGACAGAGGGGGTTGCCATTCCAATGCCACCTGCATCTACGTAGGCCCTGGACAGGTGAGAGCGGGGGGGTAGGCTATCAAACAGTCTGCCTGACTCAATACTATGTTGTTCCAATTTTTTCCCCTCGCCCATCTATCCTATCCCATCCGTTCAATAAAGCCCAAAGACAGTTGATCCTATGCATGTTCCCATTTCCAAATGCAGAGTGGTTGTGTGTGCAAGAGTGGTTTCCGTGGCAATGGGAGGGAATGCGAGGCGAACAATCCGTGTGTGGCACAAAATGGCGGCTGTCATTATCTGGTGGGTGCCCGCTACTTCTCATTGGCTAACACGATAAGTGTTGACCAATAGAATCACAGACCATAATAATGTACGACTGAGATGATAGCCTTTGACCTCATGAACTTTGATCTACTTTCTCTCCTACAGGCAAGCTGTCTCTACGAGTCCGGTGCATGGAAGTGTGTGTGTGAGGATGGATACACAGGTGACGGAGAGGTGTGCTACGGGAACGTGGGACAGGTGAGCCCTTCCTTCCTTATTGCTAAGACAGGTAGCTACATTTGGCTGATGATTGGGGTACTGACATACCTACTCTGATCTGAATAACAAACCTAACCTCCACTGTCTCTGTAGGAGTTGATGGCCCTACCTGACGTCGCTGAGTTTGCCAAATGGGTGACTGTGAGTTTGACTTAAACCGTCGTCATTTCTCACCGTTTTACAGCTCGGGTGGTTTTCAGTTTTCCCTGCGTTGTTTATGGTGTTGTTCTGATTCTTTATAAGAAATAACTTATTTTCACTTTTGACGTCCTGTATCAATAAGGAGACGTCACACCACACTGACGTCCTGTATCAATAAGGAGACTTCACACCACACTGACGTCCTGTATGAATAAGGAGACGTCACACCACACTGACGTCCTGTATCAATAAGGAGACTTCACACCACACTGACGTCCTGTATCAATAAGGAGACGTCACACCATACTGACGTCCTGTATCAATAAGGAGACTTCACACCACACTGACGTCCTGTATCAATAAGGAGACTTCACACCACACTGACGTCCTGTATCAATAAGGAGACGTCACACCACACTGACGTCCTGTATCAATATGGAGACATCACACCACACTGACGTCCTGTATCAATATGGAGACGTCACACCACACTGACGTCCTGTATCAATAAGGAGACGTCACACCACACTGACGTCCTGTATCAATAAGGAGACGTCACACCACACTGACGTCCTGTATCAATAAGGAGACGCCTTTTTTATTGCATAGTGTAAGCTTCAGGAACGTTTAGTAAGATACAAACGGATATGGTTACAGAGCATTATGGGTACTGTAGTACATCATGCTAAAATCTGCACATTGTCATGTTTACAACTCACCATGACCTTCTGCTAGCCTTCTAGTATGCCTGTAAGATGCTGGTCGGATGGTTTTAGGTCGGCATGACATTTAGAATTGTCTTTTGCCTCCTCCCCTCTCCCAGGACACTGGCATTTCCCAGCTGCCACTCATGAACAGTCAGAACATAACTCTGCTGGTGCCGTCCACAGCAGCCACAGACAAGATGACCAAAGAGGACAAGGACTTCTGGACAACCCAGGGGAACCTACCCAGTATCATCAAGTAAGACCTGGGTCATATTCATTATGCACATAACGAAAGAATATGGCCTGAAACAGGAAGAGACTACCTGGACTTGTCCAATAAGAACCATCTCTTTTATTTTCCGTTGGACAACATTTTAAAACATTTCGCTATAGGCATTGAGATTCTGATTCTCCCCTTATAGAAATCACATGATCCAAGGTGTCTACTCGCTAGCTGACCTACGCAGCGCATCCCCAACCTTGCAGCTCACTTCCCTTCTGAAGAAGGCTCTTCCTGTTACAACTACCAATGAGGTGAGTTGAGGCAGGTTTTTTCCTAAGCGTGAAGTGAACAGGAACTGTGATCCTCTAACACATGACCTTAAGTTAACCCTGAATTGTCTGTCAGTACACAGTGATTGGAGGAGCCACCATAACAACCGGGAATGTGGCTTCAACCAATGGACTGATCCACATTATTGACACAGTGTTGGTTCCAGAGAGGAGTCTCAGTGAGGGGCTGCTGGAGCTGCTTGAACAGTGGCCAGAGTTCTCCCTGTTCAGGAGTTACCTAGTCGTATGTACATTATAAGACTATTCTATCCATCCAAGCCACACTCTCGTACAGCAACCAAACGCTCTTTTTGAAGAGAGCACTCTGATGAACAACCCCAGCCTTAGCAATATCTTATTAATGTTCTCCATTAAATTACTTGGGATTCCATATGCAGCCATATCTGAGGGAAATGTCTGTCTCTGTCTGCTCCCTCTCAGCATTACAACCTGACAGAGGAGATAGAGCAGGCCTCGGCGTACACAGTGTTTGCTCCAACAGACACCGCTGTCCTCGAGTACCTCAAGAGTACAGCTTCAGACACCATGGTACCTCAAATGATTTTGTGATGTTGTTACACATTGTGTGTGTTTGTGTATGTGTGTGTGTGTATGTGTGTGTGTGTATGTGTATATAATGTATGAACTGTATAGTACTGTGTGTGTTTTGGTTGTTGTCAGGACCTGAATACGACACAGTACCACATAGTGCTGTCTGATAGGTTGATGAGAATAGACCTGCAGGGTGGAGCCTACAAGGAGACCATGCTGGGGTTCTCCTACCAGCTAGGCATCTTACCCAGGGATGATCAGGTATTATTATTATGGGATGCTCTGGGAATTCTGTTTGTGTTCTGCTGCTAGTGTTTTGTCGGCCATATTGGATGTAGTCTACTACTGTTTGAGTCCTCTCAAGTCCTATTTTTTCTCCTCTCCTCTCCTCTCCTCTCCTCTCCTCTCCTCTCCTCTCCTCTCCTCTCCTCTCCTCTCCTCTCCTCTCCTCTCCTCTCCTCTCCTCTCCTCTCCTCTCCTCTCCTCTGTAGTTGTTTGTGAATGAGGCCCAGATGAATGTGTCAGACATCCAGTGCGGTAAAGGGGTGATCCATGGCCTATCTGCAGTCCTAGATATCACCAAAAATCGCTGTGACATCCAGCAATTCAAGACAATTCCGGTACAGCTTAATCCATAACCCTTTCTACCTTTTTCTAAACATTTACATTAATTTTCTCAGATAATTCTTCATTCATCTTTTGTCTGAAGGTATCCTGTCAAGACTGCTTCTACCCACAAGACAACACCTGTCCAGCCGGATCTACCCCAATGGTATGATACCTTTCAAGAATATCCAGCTACTGTTTTTTATTTTTTTTATTACACCTTTATTTAACCAGGTAGGCCAGTTGAGAACAAGTTCTCATTTAAAACTGCGACCTGGCTAAGACAAAGCAAAGCAGTGCGACAAAAACAACAACACAGAGTTACACATGGGATGAACAAACGTAGAGTCACGTACAGTCCAGCTACTGTATAATGGTTCCAAAATGTCTGTCATGTTTCATTAATTAATCTGTGTTATGGCTGTTTTCCCTACAGGCATTGGTCAAGAAAAGGTGTATGTTCAGTCGGTTCTACCAGGGGCAACGGCTGCCCAGCATTGGCTGCAAGACCATCTGCAAAAACACTAACATTGTACGTGAGACACCAGTAGCACCACTAGCACTGTGTTGGAATCACTGGAAAACTACGACACTTCGGACTGCGTCCCATCCTAGGGCACTAATTTTGACCGGGGCCCATAGGGAATAGGGTGTCATTTGGCATGCATCCCTAATCTAGAATGGGTCACTGGTGTACAGTCATGGCCAAATGTTTTAAAAATGACACAAGTATTGGTCTCTACAAAGTTTGCTGCCTCAGTGTTGATGATGGCAATTTGCATATACTCCAGAATGTCATGAAGAGTGATCAGATGAATTGCAATTAATTGCAAAGTCCCTCTTTGCCATGAAAATGAACTTAATCCCCCAAAAAACATTTCCACTGCATTTCAGCCCTGCCACAAAAGGACCAGCTGCCATCATGTCAGTGTCATGTCTCGTTAACACAGGTGAGAGTGTTGACGAGGACAAGGCTGGAGATCACTCTGTCATGCTGATTGAGTCAGGATAACAGACTGGAAGCTTTAAAAGGAGGGTGGTGCTTGAAATCATTGTTCTTCCTCTGTCAACCATGGTTACCTGCAAGGAAACATGTGCCGTCATCATTGCTTTGCACAAAAAGGGCTTCACAGGCAAGGATATTGCTGCTAGTAAGATTGCACCTAAATCAACCATTTATCGGATCATCAAGAACTTCAAGGAGAGAGGTTTAATTGTTGTGAAGAAGGCGTCAGGGCGCCCAAGAAAGTCCAGCAAGTGCCAGGACCGTCTCCTAAAGCTGATTCAGCTGCGGGATCGGGGCACCACCAGTGCAGAGCTTGCTCAGGAATGGCAGCAGGCAGGTGTGAGTGCATCTGCACGCACAGTGAGGCAAAGACTTTTGGAGGATGGTCTGGTGTCAAGAATGGCAGCAAAGAAGCCACTTCTCGCCAGGAAAAACATCAGGGACAGATTGACATTCTGCAAAAGGTACAGGGATTGGACTGCTGAGGACTGGGGTAGAGTCATTTTCTCTGATGAATCCCCTTTCCGATTGTTTGGCCCATCCGGAAAACACCTTGTCCAGAGAAGACAAGGTGAGCGCTACCATCAGTCCTGTGTCATGCCAACAGTAAAGCATCCTGAGACCATTCATGTGTGGGGTTGCTTCTCAGCCAAGGGAGTGGGCTCACTCACAATTTTGCCTAAGAACACAGCCATGAATAAAAAATGGTACCAACACATCCTCCAAGAGCAACTTCTCCCAACCATCCAAGAACAGTTTGGTGACGACCAATGCCTTTTCCAGCATGATGGAGCACCTTGCCATAAGGCAAAAGTGATAACTAAGTGGCTCGGGGAGCAAAACATCGACATTTTGGGTCCATGGCCTGGAAACTCCCCAGACCTTAATCCCATTGAGAACTTGTGGTCGATCCTCAAGAGGCGGGTGGACAAACAAAAACCCACAACTTCTGACAAACTCCAAGCATTGATTATGCAAGAATGGCCTGCCATCAGTCAGGATGTGGCCCAGAAGATAATTGACAGCATGCCAGGGTGGATTGCAGAGGTCTTGAAAAAGAAGGGTCAACACTGCAAATACTGACTCTTTGCATAAACTGAATGTCATTGTCATTGAAAGCCTTTGACACTTATGGAATACTTGTAATTATACTTCAGTGTACCGTAGTGACATAAAGATCAAAGAACACTGAAGCAGCAAACTTTGTGGAGACCAATACTTGTGTCATTCTCAAAACTTTTGGCCACGACTGTAGAAATAAAAGCACTGTTAGCATCATTTGTTAGCATTGTGTTTGCATATTTCTTACACATATTCAATGCTTTAAATCCAAGAAGAGGAATCAAAAGGGAGAGAAGCTCTACCTGAGTGAGGGAATTGACAGGCAGTGATACTCTACTTTTACACCAATTGGAAGTGAGAGTAGAAGTGTGTCCCTGTGAGTGACTCTAGCTCCCCCTGTAGGTGCGGAGGTGCTGTGGCGGGTTCTACGGGGAGCACTGTGAGCCGTGTCCAGGGCCCAAAGGCCAGCCCTGCTATGGGAACGGGGTGTGCCAGGACGGGACCAATGGTACAGGGGTGTGCCAATGTAAGAAGAGCTTCAACGGGACCGCCTGTGAAACGTGCCAGGAGGCCAAATATGGCATCCACTGTGACCAAGGTACTGTGACCAAAGTACTGTAGTAATGTACTGTACGCTCTTAAAAAAAAAGGTGCTATCTAGAACCTAAAAGGGTTCTTCGGCCCCATAGAATAACTCTTTGAATAACCCTTTTTGGTTCCAGGTAGAACCCTTTTGGTTCCAAGTAGAACCCTTTTGGTTCCAGGTAGAACCCTTTTGGGTTTCATGTAAAACCCTTTCCACAGAGGGTTATACTATGGGGACAGCTGAAGAACCCTTTTGGAACTCTTCTTTTCTTAGAGTGTATAGCGTCCACTGTGACCAAGGTACTGTCGCAAGATATATCCGCTTTCAACTTGCCACTACAATATAGAATCCAGCAATTCAACATTGGGATGCTTTTCCAATACAGAAACACAATCACTATCTACACTACAATCATCAGCATAGTCTCATAGTCTCTCTCTCTCTCTCTCTCTCTCGCTCTCTCTCTCTCGCTCTCTCTCTCTCTCTCTCTCTCTCTCTCTGTCTCTGTTTCTTTCTGTCTCTCTGTCTCCGCCCCTCTCCCTCTCTGCAGACTGTAGGTGTAAGAACGGCCGGTGCAACGACGGTATCCATGGAGATGGGACATGCGAGTGTGATGCATATTGGAGAGGGGTCACCTGTGATGATAGTATGTACTGTATGATAGTACATGTGCTGGAGTTGTTCTTATTTTTAATGAGTATAATTTTAGCTCCTTGCATATAGTCTTTCAAGTATGTATGACAGGGTGATTGCCTGATAAGTGGGCCACAGTGCAGGAGGGTCATTCTTGAGTTGTATTTATGTTTTTAAATGTATTTGGGTACATCCCATTCTAAATAATCTGACAGAGGAGAGAGAGCAGGCCTTTAAATAATTTTAACTGCTCAAATCTAAGGTAATTCATTATTTATCTACATTGATATGATTAATAATTTTGCTCACAATGTAATTTCTCTCCCGAATTATCAATGGATTCCTCAAATGTATGACATACTAAAAGAGTGTGACTACCTAATATATAAAATATATGCACGCACGACTAAGTCGCTTTCTATAAAAGCGTTTGCTAAAAAGGCAAATATGATTATATTAATAATTCTATTTAATTTAATTCCCCCAATAACAGTTTGCAACTGGAGGGAATCTCAAGGTCCTTGTATATATTTATATTTATAAAGAGTGATTTTAAAAACTGTAACATAAACTACATAAAACTAAATTATTGACACCCTTGATAAAGATTTATAAATTACTGTATAAAATAAATAATTCAAATACTGAGCTGTATTGTATTGCAACAAAAAAAAATGTTGGGGAAATTATACTAATCAAATTCTTCAGATTAATATATGTTTTATTTTTTTCCTAAAAAAGTAAGAGTAAAAATTACTGACACTCACTGAGCCTTTATCTAAAATGTTTTATGAGTTGGAGAACACATTGAGTGTCATGGAGCGAAGGCAGGACCAGACCAGAAGTATATCAACGTTTCTTTATTAGTGTTAACAAACGAGGAGAGGACGCAACCAGGAACTGGTATGCAGAATGCACAGACAAAGATCCACACACAGGTGGGAAACTACTCAACTTAAATGGGATCTCCAATTAGTGACAATGCAGGGCAGCTGCCTCTAATTGGGGACCAACAAAACCCAAACATAGAGTTTTCCAGAACTCTCACCTCTGTCAGGCCCTGACCTTAGCCACCAGATAAACATTGAGATGCAGGGTGGCTACCCCACAGTCTAGACCTGACATTGAGAGGGATCTTAGACCATTCCTCCATACAGAATCCTTCCAGATCCTTGATATCCTTCATCTGTGCTTATGGACTGTCCTCTTCAGTTCAAACCACAGGTTTTCAATGGGGTTCCAGTCCAGAGACTGAGATGGCCATTGCAAAATGTTGATTTTGTGGCCAATTAACCATTTCTTTGTGGATTGTAATGTGTGCTTGTGGTTATTGTGTTGCTGGAAGATCCACTTTTGGCCAAGCTTCAGCCTCCTGGCAGAGGCAACCAGGTTTGTGGCAAAAATGTCCTGGTACGACGGTTAATCATTTCTGACCCCACTGTATTTTATATCAAAATAAAAAGCATTTTAATAGCGTTCTTTGTTTTTGAAATACATTTATTACTTTCTAGAATTTAAGTATTAGATATTGTCACTACAACTCTACTCATCACTACGGGGACAAGACAATTATACCCTAAGTACTTTAAAGAATACATACAAATACAGTTTTGCACTACAGAGGACTTGCATCTTGGTTAATCATTGATAAACCGTTCAATATCAACAAAACCATGTATGGTGTGTAACTTTTTGACATTTGAAGGTGTTTTTCATGGTTGCAAAGGCGAGGGACGCTAATACCACCACACAGGACGTTTCCTAGTCCCACCCCTAACTGACAGAAAGTACATGTCACATGGGCATTTGATCTCACATGAATCATATCATATCAATGTTATAGGATCATCTCGTAGTGTTCATGACACTAACATGACAACGTAAAAAAAATGTAAGCCGTGTTTCCTTGTTTCAGAGTTCACTAGAGAAGAGAACTGTGGTGACAGGAAGTGCCACACCAGTGCAATGTGAGTGAACTCACTCTGACTTCAGCTTCCCACCACTCTGTGATGTCACAGGAAGTCAGTGAAACGGTTCTTACAAACTGTGGTTCGATCTCTTCTCCTCTTTTGCATCTCTGTGTCACAGGTGTGTAGTGGGTCGCTGTGAATGTCTGGCAGGGTTTCAGGGTAACGGCACTGACTGCAAAGGTATCCTTCCCGTCACTTCCCAGCATGCTCTATTATACTGGTACCTGAACTGATACAATACTATACATAACTACTACACAGGAAACTAGGTGTAACAAATCTGTGTGTGTGCAGCGAAAGATGCCTGCAAAGAAAATAACGGAGGCTGCAGTCCTCACGCTGTATGTAAGAAGACTCTCCCAGGACGCAGGAAGTGTGTGTGCAACACAGGATATCACGGCGATGGGATGGTGTGTGTACGTAAGTGTAAATTTTTTATCTACACACTTAGACGGGTCAGGGGCTGTGTTTGTTCAATTTGTTTTCTAGAGCTGGGTTACCACTGAAAGTAATGTTAAGAAACTATTTTAGCCATCTTAGACCCAAACAATGTTAAACATTGTTTTATTTTTCCTCAGAGATCAACCCCTGTCTGGACGGTAGAGGAGGCTGCCATGTGAACGCAGACTGTATTCATACCGGACCTAACAAAGTAAGTTGGCCGGTCCGTTGTTTGTGTTAGGTGTCCATCAATCTGTTGTAAAACAATGAACTGACTTATTTCATGTTTTCTCTCTAGATGTCGTGTGTGTGCAGCAAAGGCTACACAGGAGATGGGAAGGAGTCTTGTACGGTTATCAACCTCTGTCAAACGGTACATCTCTAATCTCTCCCTCAATACAATGCAAATGTAGTGAACAGTGTAACAGCGTGGAGAACAGTGTAACAGTGTAACAGTGTAACAGGGTGGTGAACAGTGTAACAGTGTAACAGCGTGGTGAACAGTGTAACAGTGTAACAGTGTAACAGGGTGGTTAACAGTGTAAAAGGGTGGTGAACAGTGTAACAGTGTGGTGAACAGTGTAACAGTGTAACAGGGTGGTAAACAGTGTAACAGGGTGGTAAACAGTGTAACAGTGTAACAGGGTGGTGAACAGTGTAACAGTGTAACAGTGTGGTGAACAGTGTAACAGGGTGGTGAACAGTGTAACAGGGTGGAGAACAGTGTAACAGGGTGGAGAACAGTGTAACAGCGTGGTGAACAGTGTAACAGCGTGGTGAACAGTGTAACAGTGTAACAGGGTGGTGAACAGTGTAACAGTATAACAGGGTGGAGAACAGTGTAACAGGGTGGTGAACAGTGTAACAGTGTAACAGGGTGGTAAACAGTGTAACAGGGTGGTAAACAGTGTAACAGTGTAACAGGGTGGTGAACAGTGTAACAGTGTAACAGTGTGGTGAACAGTGTAACAGGGTGGTGAACAGTGTAACAGGGTGGAGAACAGTGTAACAGGGTGGAGAACAGTGTAACAGCGTGGTGAACAGTGTAACAGCGTGGTGAACAGTGTAACAGTGTAACAGGGTGGTGAACAGTGTAACAGTATAACAGGGTGGAGAACAGTGTAACAGGGTGGTGAACAGTGTAACAGTGTAACAGGGTGGTAAACAGTGTAACAGTGTAACAGGATGGTGAACAGTGTAACAGTGTAACAGGGTGGTGAACAGTGTAACAGGGTGGTGAACAGTGTAACAGGGTGGTGAACAGTGTAACAGGGTGGTGAACAGTGTAACAGTGTAACAGGGTGGTGAACAGTGTAACAGTAACAGGGTGGAGAACAGTGTAACAGCGTGGTGAACAGTGTAACAGTGTAACAGCGTGGTGAACAGTGTAACAGTATAACAGGGTGGAGAACAGTGTAACAGGGTGATGAACAGTGTAACAGTGTAACAGTGTAACAGCGTGGTGAACAGTGTAACAGTATAACAGGGTGGTGAACAGTGTAACAGTGTAACAGGGTGGTGAACAGTGTAACAGGGTGGAGAACAGTGTAACAGGGTGGAGAACAGTGTAACAGGGTGGAAAACAGTGTAACAGGGTGGAGAACAGTGTAACAGGGTGGAAAACAGTGTAACAGGGTGGAGAACAGTGTAACAGGGTGGAGAACAGTGTAACAGGGTGGAGAACAGTGTAACAGCGTGGTGAACAGTGTAACAGTGTAACAGGGTGGAGAACAGTGTAACAGTGTAACAGCGTGGTGAACAGTGTAACAGGGTGGTGAACAGTGTAACAGGGTGGTGAACAGTGTAACAGTGTAACCGTGTAACAGCGTGGTGAACAGTGCAACAGGGTGGTGAACAGTGTAACAGCATGGAGAACAGTGTAACAGCGTGGTGAACAGTGTATATTGTAACAGGGTGGTGAACAGTGTAACAGTGTGGTGAACAGTGTAACAGCGTGGAGAACAGTGTAACAGTGTAACAGCGTGGTGAACAGTGTAACAGCATGGAGAATAGTGTAACAGTGTAACAGCGTGGTGAACAGTGTAACATTGTAACAGGGTGGTGAACAGTGTAACAGTGTGGTGAACAGTGTAACATTGTAACAGGGTGGTGAACAGTGTAACAGTGTAACAGGGTGGTGAACAGTGTAACAGTGTAACAGCGTGGTAAACAGTGTAACAGTGTGGAGAACAGTGTAACAGTGTAACAGCGTGGTGAACAGTGTAACAGGGTGGTGAACAGTGTAACAGTGTAACAGCGTGGTGAACAGTGCAACAGGGTGGTGAACAGTGCAACAGCGTGGTGAACAGTGTAACAGCGTGGTGAACAGTGTAACAGCGTGGTGAACAGTGTAACATCGTGGTGAACAGTGTAACAGGGTGGTGAACATTGTAACAGGGTGGTGAACAGTGTAACAGGGTGGTGAACAGTGTAACAGTGTGGTGAACAGTGTAACAGTGTGGTGAACAGTGTAACAGTGTGGTGAACAGTGTAACAGGGTGGTGAACAGTGTAACAGTGTAACAGCGTGGTGAACAGTGCAACAGGGTGGTGAACAGTGTAACAGTGTAACAGCGTGGTGAACAGTGCAACAGGGTGGTGAACAGTGTAACAGCGTGGTGAACAGTGTAACAGTGTGGTCAACAGTGTAACAGGGTGGTGAACATTGTAACAGCGTGGTGAACAGTGTAACAGTGTAACAGGGTGGTGAACAGTGCAACAGGGTGGTGAACAGTGTAACAGTGTGGTGAACAGTGTAACAGAATCGTGAACAGTGTAACAGTGTAACAGGGTGGTGAACAGTGTAACAGCGTGGTGAACAGTGTAACAGAATGGTGAACAGTGTAACAGTGTAACAGGGTGGTGAACAGTGCAACAGGGTGGTGAACAGTGTAACAGTGTGGTGAACAGTGTAACAGAATTGTGAACAGTGTAACAGTGTAACAGTGTGGTGAACAGTGTAACAGAATCGTGAACAGTGTAACAGTGTAGTGAACAGTGTAACAGTGTAACAGGGTGGTGAACAGTGCAACAGGGTGGTGAACAGTGTAACAGCGTGCTGAACAGTGTGGTGAACTGTGGTGGTTCTCTCGGCAGAAACACAGGGACTGCCACAGCTACGCCACGTGTAATATGACTGGTCCAGGGGAACGCAGCTGCACCTGTATGGGCGGATACGTTGGCGACGGCATCAGCTGCAAAGGCACTGTGAGCAAGGTGAGCAAAGGAACTGTGGGCAAGGTGAGCAAAGGAACTGTGGGCAAGGTGAGCAAAGGAACTGTGGGCAAGGTGAGCAAAGGCACTGTGGGCAAGGTGAGCAAAGGCACTGTGGGCAAGGTGAGCAAAGGCACTGTGGGCAAGGTGAGGAGGACAGGAGACTACAAATAGCACAATCAAGTAAAAGCTACATTTGATTGCCATTTGTAAGTACATGTACACAGTAGCGGATTTAGGTACGGGCGACATGGACAAGGTAACTTGGGTGGTTCGCCATACAGGGCGCCATACAAGCTAGAACCGCTACTGCATGTACATACCCCATGTACGCTCACACCTCTTTTCACACTTTATTTCTCTTTCGCTCTCTCACTCACTCACTCTTCATTCGATCATTGATCAGTGTTTGATCTTTTTCATCCACAGGAGCTTCTCACCAGGAAACTGACAGATTTCTATCTTTGGTTGATGGTGAGTCTCTCACTGACCAGTAGGATTTAGATCTTGGGTTGATGGTGAATCTCTCACTGACCAGTAGGATTTATGTCTTGGGTTGATGGTGAGTCTCTCACTGACCAGTAGGACACTTTTCTTTATGTTCTGTATTACATTCTATATCCTATTGAGAAAGGCACAACACAATCCCTGTTGATTAAAATAATAGCAAATTAACTTAAGATCTTGTTGGTTGAATGTTGTTTGTTTTCAGATGGCAGATATCTCTCTGATTGGCCGGGGTCCATTCACAGTCTTTGCTCCAACATCTGAGGCCTTCGCCCGGGGGGAGATGGTAGGAAAGTGTGTATGTGTATGCGCCTGTGTTTATATATCTGTGTGTGTACTGATCTGATCTTGTCTCATGCCTTACTCTTAGACAAAAGAGTTGAAGAAAACCTTGAAGCGAGAGAAGATGGCCAAGATGCTTCGCTACCACATCGTGTCATGTCACACCCTATTGGCCAGTGACCTGACCATGCCCAGAAACTTGACCACTCTCATGGGAGACGTCTTGAGCATCACCTACTCGGAGGTAACCAATTAGATTAACACACTCCCAGTGGATTCTATTGGTTGCTTCAATGTCTGGATAATTATCCAAGATTTCATTTATTATCATGACGGATTGGACATTATTTATACAATGCATTCGGAAAGTATTCACACCCCAGTCTTATTTTAAAAAGGATTAAATGTTTTTTCACCCTCATCAATCTACACACAATACCAGATAATGACAAAGCAAAAACAGGCTTTTCTAAATGTTAGCAAATTTATAAAACATTTAAAACATAAATATTACATTTACATAAATATTCAGACCCTTTACTCAGTACTTTGTTGAAGCACCTTTGGCAGTGATTACAGCCTCGAGTCTTCTTGGGAATTACGCTACAAGCTTGGCACACCTGTATTTGGGGAGTTTCTCCCATTCTTCTCTGCAGATCCTCTCAAGCTCTGTCAGGTTGGATGGGGAGTGTCACTGCACAGTTATTTTCAGGTCTCTCCAGATATGTTAGATCGGGTTCAAGTCCGGGCTCAGGCTGGGCCACTTAAGGACATTCAGAGACTTGTCCCGAAGCGACTCCTGCGTTGTCTTGGCTGTGTGTTTAGGGTCGTTGTCCTGTTGGAAGGTGAACTTTTGCCCCAGTCTGAGGTCCTGAGCGCTCTGGAGCAGGTTTTCATGAAGGATCTCTCTGTACTTTGCTCCGTTCATCTTTGCCTCGATCCTGACTAGTCTCCCAGTCCCTGCCGCTGAAAAATATCCCCACATCATGATGCTGCCACCACCATGCTTCACTGTAGGGATGGTGCCTCCAGACGTGACGCTTGGCATTCAGGCCAAAGAGTTCAGTCTTGGTTTCATCAGACCAGAGAATATTGTTTCTCATGGTCTGAGAGTCGTTAGGTGCCTTATGGCAAACTCCAAGGGGACTGTCATGTGCCTTTCACTGAGGAGTGGCTTCTGTCTGGCCACTGTACCATAAAGGCCTGATTGGTGGAGTGCTGCAGAGATGGTTGTCCTTCTGGAAGGTTCTCCCATCTTCACAGAGGAACACTGAGCTCTGTCAGAGTGACCATAGGGTTCTTGGTCACCTCCCTGACCAAGGCCCTTCTACCCCGATTGCTCAGTTTGATCGGGCGGCCAGCTCTAGGAAGAGTCTTGGTGGTTCCAAACTTCTGTGTTCTTGGGGACCTTCAATGCTACAGAAATGTTTTGGTGCCCTTCCCCAGATCTGTGGCTCGACATAATCCTGTCTTGGAGCTCTACGGACAATTCCTTAGACCTCATGGCTTGGTTTTTGCTCTGACATGCACTGTCAACTGTGGGACCTTATATAAATCATGTCCACAGGTGGACTACAATCAAGTTGTAGAACATCACAAGGATGATCAATGGAAACAGGATGCACCAATTGCACCAGTTCAATTTCGGAGTCTCATAGTAAAGGGTCTGAATACTTATGTAAATAAGGTATTTCTGTTTTTGGGTATTTCCCAGAATTCGGGCCTATTTCTGTCCACAGGGTGTAATTCTATTAAAAACGAATTAAATCTAATGCATTTTAGCACCACTAATTAGTATAAACAAAAACAAGCCTAGATTTTTTTTATGGCTGCTCTTACTAATGATTTTAACACATTTTATTGGTGTTTTGTGGTACAATATCTGTGTTTTGGTGTTGTCCGCCACCAGAGTTTTCACATGTCGTGCCATATCTCAAACATTATTTATCACAAATTAATAAAAAAAAATATGCATATGAATTAAATGTTACCTGAACTAATAAACTACATGCACAGATTAAGCATATATATGCATTTTGTACTTTATTTTGCTTAATTTCTACCTGTCCCATGGTTTAGCCGTCATTACCAACACGCTCTACATAAAGGCACTTTCCTAGTGTTTTTTCATCAAAAGTTTATTTGGTAGCCATGGTAACCTAATAGCATAGTGGAGCACATGGATCTCAAGCTGCAAGACTGATGCCTTGATGTCCAGAAAAGTAAGTAAATCTACTCTTTATTCTTTGTGTTGGGCATGTACACTTATTATGCGTCATTACCATATGTGTTGTATTTCTGTATTTTTAAACATTTTTGGATTATTTTTATCACTTTAATAGTTAAAATGGTGTACATTACATGTAGAAAGCTAGCTACTCTTGCTTAGTCATCATCTTTGCTAGTAAGGCTAGTTTTTTGACAAAAATGTCATTACCAGCACAGTCATTACCAGCACATTACAGCTTGTGCTGGTAATGACAGGTTGTGGTGGTGATGACGGCAGATACATTAAACATACTGTTCTTTAAAGAATTTATGTTGAATACGTTATCTTAAATGAATTAATATACATTTACCAATCAAAAGTCACTATATTTTAAATGAAGTAATGCATTTGTTTTTAAAATACTAAATTAATTCATTATAATTGTTGTGTTTAGGTGTGACATGGCTCCAAAAGCAGCTGCTCAAAGGTCCAAATCATACAGAAAACGTCTAAAAGATCATCCTGAGAAATATGCACAGTATCTGCAGAGTGAGAAAGACAGATATCGTAGAAGAAGAGAAACAGGAAAATTGAAATCTGTTTCCCTATTGAGCACGCGAGAACACAGATATGAAAAAAAGCGATGGAAAGTTAATCAACAAAGGAAGAGAGCTAAGGACAGAGAAAAAAGAGAAATAGAAAATTATATTTCAATGAATAGTCCTCCAGAATCTCCTGATGTCCATACACAAGAGAATCAGAATAGGGATGTGCCAAATGCAGGGAATGAAAGAGGAGGTATGGCAGATTCCGTCCAAACCCCAAAGCAAAGAGGACGCAAAAAAGTCAATAGAAACAGAAGAAAGTTCTACTATGATCTTCAAAAGTCAAAAAAAAAGCTGGAAAATGCTTTGCAAAAGGTTGATAAGTATAGGAAAAGGTTAGATAGGCTGACTAAGAAGCATACCACTGAGCAGTCCCCAAGAACTAAAGCAAGAAAACAGATGAGGGGAGGACATGGTAATCTCAGGAAGACTCTTGTGTTCCATAACACATTAGTCTCACAGCTGCGACAAACCTACCATCAAAAGACAATTAAAGGAAAACAAATCATATCAAAGGTCATTGCTGGAAACATTTTGAAGAAGTACCGGTTAGTGTCTGCGGCGCACAAAGAACTTGGAATATCCTACAAAACAATGAGAAAGAACATAATGACACCTGGTCTTCAGTATTCCAGAAAAAAACATAGTAATGTGGTGAGCAACACTACAAAAGAGAAGATTAAAGAATTCTTGGAACGTGACAGCAATTCGCGAGCTACTACAGGAAAGAAAGACACCATAACTAGACAGAAATTCAAAAAGCAGAAGCGTTACCTCAATGACTCTCTTTTCAGACTGTATCACAGTTTCAAGGAGGAATATCCCCAGGTGAAAATCTCATACAGTAAATTCTGTGAGAACCGTCCTTTCTGGATCGTCAAACCCTCCATTCAAGACAGGGATACCTGTTTATGCAAGACCCATGCAAACATCCAACTCATGGCCGATAAGTTGCTTTATCTGAAAGTAATTAGTACCAACAGAATTGAAAACGTAATGCACTCACTATGTTGTGAAAGTCCAATTAAAGCCTGCATGTATAGAGAGTGTGTCCATTGCCAGGACAAAGAAGTACAAACTGCTGCATTTGAACCTGGTGAGCAAACACAGTGGATGGAATGGCGGAGCAAAACTGAAATCAGGGAGAAAAAGAAAGGTGGTGATAAGGTGACATTCACTGCTCACTTAACAGTGAAGGAGCAAATCCAAGGAACCATTCAACACCTGTTGGAAAATTTCACAGCAGCACTAAAGAATAAGTTTGGCAAACATTCTTTTAACATTGCACATCAGTACTCAACCCTCAAAGCCCTGAAGGAAAATGTTCAAGAAAATGAGTTAATTCTCCATGTGGACTTTGCTGAAAATTATCAGTGCAAGTATTCTTTGGAAATACAAGCTGTACATTTTGGAGACTCTCATAAGCAAGTATCCCTACACACAGGAGTTGCTTATACGGTTGATGGTGTTCAATCCTTCTGTTCAGTCTCCGCTTCAATGCGACATGATGCCTCAGCCATATGGACACATCTGAGCCCTGTACTCTCTCACTTCAAAGAGCTCATCCCGTCTCTGAACACACTGCACATGATAAGTGATGGACCAACGACGCAGTATCGTTCAAAGAAGAACTTCTTCTGTCTCAGCTCTGTTCCATTTCAGCTAGGATTTAAAAAGGTCACATGGAATTTCCTAGAGGCAGGCCATGGAAAGGGTGCAGCTGATGGGGTTGGCGCAGCCTTAAAACGGAGGGCAGATGTTCTTGTTGCAGGTGGAACAGACATTCCAGATGGGAGGATGTTCTTTGAGAAGCTGATAGAAGAGAAGTCAAAAATCAAGCTCTTCTACATCACAGAAAGTGAGATAGAAGAAAATGACAGATCTATACCAGACCAGCTTGAAACTGTATGTGGTACAATGAAAATCCACCAGGTAAGCTTGAGCCACACCACACAAGCAGTACAACAGTCCAAAGTGTTGCTTTTCTTTTAGTTTATATTTGTGTTGTGGGAAATTATGACTGTTGTGCTTTTTGTTTGTAGATTTTTACCACCAAGTCCGGCCACATCAACTGGCGAATCCTAAGCTGTTTCTGCTCAGCTCCTGAAGATTGCCTCTGCTTTGCCCCTGAGTCTGTGGTCCTCAACAAAGCACAGAAAAAGAAAACCACTATGAAGACAGAGCCATGCCAAGGGATGCTCAATACAACGCCTGAAATAACCATGTCTTTGGTGGGAGAATGGTGTGTGGTCTGTTACGATGGGGAGGCCTACCCAGGTGTGGTCCAGGATGTCGATGAAGAGTCTGTCCAGGTGAAAACAATGTGTATCATTGGGGTTAACCGTTTTTTTTGGCCTCTGAAAGACGATATCCTGTGGTACAGGCATGAAGATTTCCTGGGGCTCATGCCAGAGCCAAAACCAGTCACCAAGAGGCATATGATGCTTGATGTCTCTGTCTGGAATAAAGTATCGTCCATGATGGATGAGAGGATGGAAGTTTGACGAGTTTTTGTCTGTTTTGTGGAAGATTTGGTATCAATGACATGTTTATGGTGTTTAATTTTTTAAGCAATTGTTGAACAAAAAGTTTAAGTAAACTGTCAGATTAGATTCTAGTTATTTGGGATACGTAATATGACTAATGTGTTATTTCAGCGTTTTACCTGTTCTTAACTGCCCTCCTGTTTCATGTTTTTTTTTTATTCAACATGGCTATGAAATTATTAAGTAGTCTGTTTAGACTATAATTATACTGAACCAATCCTGTTCACAAGGAACACAGTTCATGTTTGGTCTTCCATAATCAGATTAAACTATGTTTTGATGTTTAAACAGATTACTAGCTGGTGTTTTTTTTGTTGGTCTGAAGTCACTTAGGCTCTTAAATTACAACAGGTTATGATCAGTGATTTGTCATCACCGCAACAAACTGTCATTACCAGAACTGCAATGTCATCACCATCACCATACATATTTTTGCCAATAAATTATGTATAAATTACAAAAACATCCTACAATTATATATTTCTGACAATGTTGGACAGTCTAAATGATCACTGTATTAAAAAGTTTTGATATATGGCATTCACTTAAAATAAGCTTATATTCCAAGGCAGGGTAGATTGATGAATCAGAAATGTAGATACTTAAATGACTATAATTCCTCTTGCAAGTAAAAATCAACAATCCCATTAAGTTCAAGATAAAATAGATTCCATGTGAAACCACAAAATGTTTTAAAAGCACTGATTTATCATTTAAGTTTTATTTTTTACATATATTCGATGATGTGATGGTAATGACACATTTACTTGACATAGTTAAGAAAATTGCAAAAAAAATCAAATTCCCTTATCTTACGGTCTCAACCAAGCTCATAACGTCGCTGCTGACTTAAGGACTGATAATTTGATGTATACCAATTAGTCAAATTTGGAATTTTAATTTTCTAAATTGCAGCAACCCAATTTGGCCCTTAATCTGAGAAATGCCCTTTTATTTTTTAATACTTCTGTAAAAAGTTTTCACTTTGTAATTGTGTGGTATTGTGTATAGAATCATGAGGATTTGATTTTATTTAATCAATTTTAGAACAAGGCTGTAACGTAACAAAATATGGAAAAAGTCAAGGGGTCTGAATACTTTCCGTATGCACTGTATACCTTAAGTATAGAAGTATAGTATAGATGTATGTTGCATCTGGTTCCTCTGCTACATTTGAGGAAGAGATTGGTTGTGGTGAGAGATCTGAGGTCTCCTGCCATTGTTTCCAGGGTACCATCCTCCTCAACAACATGGTGAAAGTGGTGCACAGTGATGACCCGAGCATCAATGGGATCATCCATGAGATTGACACCTTCATGATACCAGAGAGCCTGAAGAAGCCTGATGTGATAGAGGGGCCAGTATGTACAAAGATAAAGACTATTTGTAATCAATATACCTGTATAAATCTGTCAAACACTCCGTCATGGGATAACTCATCACCATCTCTTTTCCCTCTTTTCCCTCTCTCCATTCCCAGTTGAACCTCACTGATGTGGCTGATCGTAATGGTTACAAGACCTTCTACAAACTGCTGTTGGTTAGTTTTGTCCCTGTGTTTCCTATTTCCTTTCTGGATTCTGACCATAACAATCTAAAATCGAAAACATCTCCCCTGAGAAGTGCTACAGAAGGTGTTCTTCTCTGTTGCCCCCTGCAGGACACAGATGTGATGGCCATGGTGAACGACCCCCTCCACCAGCCCGTGACATTGTTCCTGCCATCGGATCGAGCCATGGCCGCACTGCCCCAGGAACAGAAAGACTTCCTTTACAACACACAGAACAGAGGACACCTGCTGGAGTACCTCAAATACCACATCCTCAGAGACACCGAGGTGTATGCAGCAGAGCTGGTCCACATGGATCCAATACGGACGCTCCAGGGATCCGACCTCAAAGCCAACTGTGGAGGGCTGGACAAGATAGTGAGTTAAACAAAGTAGCGGTGTGTTTGTACAATACCAACATGTGGAATAAAATACATTCCAAGGCAAAAAGGAAGGCCACCTTGTGGTATTTGGATTGACCCAAAAGCCAACATTTTCTGAGAGATGTACTTATCTCCACAGGGTGAAATCTTCCTCAATGACGGGGACTGCCGAATCATCCAGAGGCACCTCCCCTTCAACGGTGGGATAGCCTATGGGATCGACTGTCTTCTGAACCCACCCAGTCTCGGGGGTCGCTGTGACAAAAAGGAAATTGTGGATTTCCCTGTGAGTGTGACCATATCATACAGTACATAGTGTTTTTATTGCTACCATGGAATAAGGAGATTATAATTATGAATGTCTGAGAATGTTTTTATCTGTGTTTCTCCTGTGTGATAGCTACCCTGTACATTCTGCACATTATCACCACGCTGTCCCCCTGGGTCCAAAGTCAAGGTATCTGTTCCTCCATCCATCTGTCGTAACCATCATGTGAATATAACATCCATCCGTCGTAACCATCATGTGAATATAACATCCATCCGTCGTAACCATCATGTGAATATAACATCCATCCGTCGTAACCATCATGTGAATATAACATCCATCGGTCCCCTACTAAATACTGCTCTTATATGTGTATTCTGCAGGAGGTGAAGCAGTGTGACCTAACCAAGATGTTGAATATGAATAAAGGCTGCCAGGCCGTATGTAGTTTGGTCCTCTGGAAACCCAGGTGCTGTGCTGGCTTCTATGGACGTGACTGTCTGTGTAAGAACTCCCCGAAATTGCCTCAGATCTCCCTGATCATAACAAGGCTCCCAAATTGCACCTAATTCCCTTTATAGTGCACTACTTGTCAAATGTACTAGGGAATTGGGTACTATTTGGAATGCAACCTATTAAATAGGACAACATTGACAGTTGGCGGTGAAAATCCCATATAAAGACTAATGTAGTCTCAGAAATGTGATTGGCATTTGTTAAAGCAGTGAAGTGAAAAACTACAGATATTAGTTGTTTCCCATCATGCCTTTGACTTCCTGTTTGTGTTTACTTCAAGTGTGTCCTGGCAGGAGGTCATCTCCCTGTTTTAACCATGGAAAGTGTGATGACGGTCACCTAGGCAACGGTAACTGCACATGTGACACAGGTTTCCAGGGCGACGCCTGTGAGTTGTGTAAAGAAGGCCACTATGGACCGGACTGCACAGGTGTGTACTGTAGAATTCTAGTGTGGATACCTTCATCTCAAGATTTAGTTGTGCTACCTTGTGTGAAGAATTTCCTCTTGGACTTGTGTGGCTTAATCTCTATACTGAATCTTGAACCTGACTTGATAATGTTATTTTTTCCCTCAGCATGTAACTGCACAGAGCATGGGTCATGTGAAGACGGCCTTAAAGGGACAGGCTCCTGTTTCTGTGAACAGGGCTGGACCGGTCAGCGCTGTGAGACACAACTAGGTAAAGAACCACAAGATACAAAATGTCCACCACACAAAGGAAGACCAAGAGCAATCATCTTGAAAATGGCCATTTGTACTACATTTAAAACACTGATATTTATCATTTAAACTTTGATGTTAACTGTTCCTGTCACCCTTCACCACCTCTCCATATAGCGGAGGGTCCAGTCTGCTCCCCGACCTGCTCTCAGAACGGCATATGTAAAGACAACAACACCTGTATATGTCGACTTTTCTACGAGGGAGACGGCATCAGCTGCAAAGGTAATGGCCTGAGGAGACAACACTGTAGTACTACAACACACACACATCCCACATGAAGACACATACTTTGTATACGCACATGAAACAAATATGTACATCACTGTTGATCACTGCTTCTCTTCTGTCACGAATTACTCCTTTTGCTGTTCCTTCCTCCTCTTTACCGCCCTCTAGTGGCCGACCTGTGTAAGTTCTGGAACGGTGGCTGTGCCAAAGGAGCTAAGTGCAGTCAGAATGGGGAGAAGGTGATCTGTACCTGCCCTAAGGGACACTCTGGGGACGGCTTCGTCTGTTGGCCCATAGACCCTTGCCTCGTCAATGACAACGGGGGTTGCCACGAGCACGCCACCTGCACCATGACAGGGCCGGTAAGGGTACTACAGGGGTTGCTATGGTAACTTATTAGAGTACCGCCAATAGTATTAGCACGATCAAGCAAAAGTTACATGTTACATCATATATATGTGTGTGTGTGTACAGGGAAAGAAGAAGTGTGTGTGTAAGGATAACTACATAGGGGACGGTGTGACATGTGAGGTGAAGGAGCTTCTTGTGAACCGCTGTCTCCAGGAGAACGGGCAGTGCCACTCTGACGCCCAGTGTACCGACCTTCACTATGAGGGTACACCACACACACACACACACACACACACACACACACACATACTGTACACTCCTCGTATAGGAGTTTCATAAAAAATCTGCAGAAGAATACAAAGGATTTATATACAGTAGAGCTCTTTTCCAAGACCAAACGCACATATGTGGTGTGTGATATGCCGTGATGTTTACATGTTCGATCTTTGGTGACCCCCAGATAGCACAGTTGGTGTGTTCCACTTCCGGTCCACCAAGGGACAGTACAAGCTGAACTACACATCGGCCCAAGAGGCCTGCACCGGAGATGGGGGAACCATCGCCACGTACACACAGCTCTCCTACGCACAGCAGGTGAGCGCACACACACATTAACACCAGTGGAGGCTGCTGAGGGGAGGACGGCTCATAAAAATGGCTGGAATTGAGTGTATTGGAGTGCATGGAATGGTGTCAAACATATGACAACCATGTTGTTGATACCATTCCATTCCATTGACTCCATTCCAGCCATTATTATGAGCCATCCTCCCCTCAGCAGCCTCCACTGATTAACACACACACTAGCAAAGACACAAACACACACACACACACACTATAACTGTCCCAGCAGATTTGAACTGATAAGTTACAAAAAGATAAAGGGGGATCATATTTGCAAAATACCCATGGAAGGATATAACGTATTTCAAGAATCAAGTCACAAAAAAGAATGGAAAAACCGCCAAAAGATCAGAAACTCTTTCCTGACATATATTGATACATAGACAATATTTACACAAGTTCATGCCAAACAATAACACCAGTCAAACAAATCGTCCCAAATAGCAACCGTAGGCGATCATAAGAGGATTCTGGAGAATGAGGTGGTGGTAGTAGGTACACGGGAACGTCAAGTCAATTTCCTCAGGATGAGATCAGACTTGTCTGCAGTTTTGTAAGAGTTCATACAGATGTCCATTCCTCGGCTAATGGCATTACTGCCTCCAAAGGGAATCAAGGAAATAGGTCCTCTGGTAGGTAATCCAGGAGTAAGCACAAAAATACTCTACAAGAAAAAGAAATACAACAAATCACCTCCTCATCCATAAATAAACAATCTAAATACAAAAAAACAGGTCTCCAACTAAATTAAAGATATTCAAAGATCAAAACATTAAATAACATCACTTACATTTGGGCAGCAAACAAATAGTTTCCCAAACCATTATTTTTCAAATACAGCTGCCCACAGCATGTGGCCAATCACACAGGATATAATTCTTCTTCTGCTACTTCCCCTTTTTATTCTAAACATGGAGTGCTACTAGTGACCCCTAGTGACTAGGATGAACATAGCCCCTAGAAAAGATAGTATGCATTGTAACAAGATGTGACTGTTACAACACACACACACACAGATTGACAGACACCTACTATTCACTGTAGTGTTGCTAGCTAACCCTCTTATGTCCCTGTCTCTAGGCTGGGCTCAACCTGTGTGCGGCTGGCTGGCTGGACGAGGCCAGAGTGGCCTACCCCACCAGCTACTCCAACCCCAAGTGTGGCTTTGGTCACGTGGGCATCGTAGACTACGGCTTACGCAACAACCTCAGTGAGACCTGGGACACTTTCTGCTACAGAGTCAAGGGTAAGAGGGGAAAAAAGAGAGGAGGGAATGAGTGAGAGGGGAGGGAAAGATGGAGAGAGAGAGAGAGAGAGAGAGAGAGAGAGAGGTGGCCCTCTTTATGTGGGAAAAATGTGTGTTTCATAAAGGTGTCTCCCCCTCCAGAGGTGAAATGTGAATGTAAAGCAGGCTATATAGGAGATGGATATTCCTGCACTGGAAACCTCCTGCAGGTCCTCACTGAGAATCCGACCTTCTCCAATTTCCTGTCTGTGAGTATCTAAATGGTATCATTCTATTCAGGTTTTGATTTACTGTATGTTCACTCAAAATGGTTTGTTACTGATCAAGTCCCTTTTTTCCTGCAGCAAATCCTGAACTACTCCCAGATGTCAGAGTCAGGAAAACAGTTTATGAAGTGCCTCAGTAACCTGACCATCCAGTCCACTCTGTTTGTACCTGATAATACCGGACTGTACCAGAACCAGGTACAAGAACATCCTGTCAGACACACCCGGACATATGCTTGCACTCTCTCTCACACACAGCCCTTGTACATTACAACCAGAGGCATCATGCCTGTATAGATTTAAATAAATATAAAACAATTCTAATAATGAAATTAAAACGTTGTCGTAGAGAATTTGGCAGCATGTCCAACCGGCCTCACAAACGCAGAATACATGTAACCACGCCAGCCCATGACCTCCACATCCAGCTTCTTCCACTGCGGGATTGTCTGAGACAGCCACCCGGACAGCTGATGTAACTGTGCATTTGCACAACCGAAGAATTTCCGCACAAACTGTCAGAAACCGTTTCAGGGAAGCTCATCTGAGTGCTCCTTGTCCTCACAAGGGTCTTTACCTGACTGCAGTTCGGCGTTGTAACCGACTTCAGTGGGTAAATGCTCACCTTCGATGGCAACTGGCACGCTGGATTAGTGTGCTCTTCATGGATGTATCCCGGTTTCAACTGTACCCATGGTGGCGGTGGGGTTATGCTATGGACACAACTGCATTTTATCGATGGCAATTTAAATGCACAGAGAGACTGTGATAAAATCCTGAGGCCCATTGTCGTGCCATTCATCCACCGCCATCATCACATGTTTCAGCATGATAATGCACAGCCCCATGTCGCAAGGATCTGTACACAATTCCTGGAAGCTGAAAATGTACCAGTTCTTCCATGGCCTGCATACATGGCCTGCATACTCAGACATACCAGACATGTCACCCATTGAGCATGTTTGGGATGCTCTGGATCGACGTGTACGACAGCGTGTTCCAGTTCCCGCCAATGACCAGCAACTTTGAGTAGCTAGCTTGTCTAATTATCTTATCTGGCAAAGTTGGTAGACATTAGAAAAGCAAGCAATTACTAAACGTACTGAATAAGACACAAATTCCTTTCAATCTTTTTCACAGATTTTAGCAGAGATGCAGAGAAGCATATTTCGTTTTTTTGTTTAAAATATAACCACAGGAGGCTGGTGGCACCTTCATTAGCGAGGAAGGGCTTGTGTTAATGGCTGGAGCAGAATGAGTGGAATACTATCAAACACATCAAACACATGGTTTCCCAAGTTAGCGGAGACTACATTCTTAGTAAACGCTGTACATGTTGGCTCAATCGGAAATTACCTTTAAATGTCTATCATGCAATCTGTAACGCTTCAGCGATACAGATTGAATAGAGCCCTTACTCACACTTATATGAACATGTATATGTATATGTATAAATGTGTACACACTCATACACTCGCACGTTGTTTTGTCCAGACACTGACCCACAGGGACATGGAGTACCATCTCTCGGAAGGCCGGGCCTTGGCCCTGAAGGACCTGACCAACGGCAGCCGTATTCGCACACGGCTGGGCCAAAGCCTCATTGTCCTGGGTATCGCTGACTTCCTCAACCCCAAGGCCCTGGTGAGTACTGTACACACCATCCCTGTACTTAGTTCGTTCAGTCACTGTACCACACTGGGGTTTGTTGTTTTTCAGTCGCCCTGTTATATGAACTTATTCTGTGTGGCTCTGGTTAACCAGGTCTCCTAGAATGGACTAAGATGTTTGAGAAAATTAGCTACTGAACCAGCCTCATAGACCATATATATGTATTTTATCGAACAGAGATTTCCACTGAAAATAAAGTTTGACTTCATAATTGTGGTCTCAGTGAACTCAAACGTGTCCCTTCCTGATCTCTCTCTGTAGAGTTCCTCCCATTATATCAATGACCGCTTCATCGTCGACGCCGATATCCTGGCATCCAATGGGGTCGTCCATGTACTGCAGGGACCCCTCAAAGCCCCACCCCTTCGGATAGTGGTGAGATTATTATAGCATTTCCTGTTAGTTTTCTCTCCTTGATCTCTGTTGAGGTGTCTAAACTACTGGCCTTGATCAGATTTATTGATGGTTGATGGTTAAGATTACGACTGACTCAAATTGTGAGAACTGATCCTAAATCAGTTGGTAAGGTCAGGTATTGGTGGACCTCTGATCCTATCTGTGATTGGTCCCCCAGCTCCATGCAGGTCACAAGGCAGGGATGGGTATTGGAGTTGTGCTACTGATCATGCTGATGGCTGGGGCTGGGTTCGTAGGTTACCACTTCTACACCCACAAGACCAAACCATTCCAGTTCCACTACTTTAAGGTGAGTGAGTTTGTTGCAAAACATTCAGACATCATTCAACTATGACCTTTTGTCTCATTGCAGGCAATCAACTGATATACAGATATTCTGTTTGTTGAGCTAAATGTACAATAAAACATGGGGAACCTCAAAGCTGATAAGTTACCTTTGCCCTCTTGCAGGATGAGGATGAGACACCTCCAGACTGTAACCCTGCCATCTGCAACCCCAGTATAGTTAACCCCACTTATGACTACGCCCCTGCCACAAGTGAACCAGGTCCATCTGAGCTTCCTGTAAGTGACCCCACCCTATTGTCTTTGTATACCAAGCACTGGAGAAAAGATGTGCATGAATATGAATTCCGTTTAACTATATGTGGTGAAGTAGCAGCTTTGCTCTAGGGGTGATACCATAACTCCCAGATGACATATGACTATGTGTGTTGTTAAAAGGAGGAGGACAAGCACCAGGTGGTAGAGGGCCGCCCATATGACCTGCTCCAGGACTGCTGAGAGACACACACTTCACAGTTCTGTGATCGAGTGCTGTTGCATGTTGTACACATGTTGACCAGTGGAGGGCAGCACTTTGGGACTATTAAGAGCTGATTTCAATCCATATCGTGGAAGTTCAGCACTATAGCACTATTAAAACGTAAAGGTAATTTCCGATTGCGCCGACATATGCAGCATTTACCGTGAATGCATTCTCTGTGAACGTTGTCGTTTTCAAGCTAAACTTCCGCGAAACAGGTTGAATCGTGCCCAAAGACTACCATGCTCAGAGACAGATGGACAGTGCCCTAGGAAGGACAAACAGGGCTCAGTCTCCCACAAAACAACCTCGTTATGGACTCATGCTCAGTGCCTTGTCTAGTAATGTTACCAGTCTACCTGTGGCAAGATCTTTAACATTTTAAAAATAAAATTAAATGTTTGAACTAACAAAAAAAAGTATTTGCTGTCAAAGGTTTTACCCACAATTTCAAATATTTATTACAGGTATGAAACGACAATAACCAGATGCAACATTCTGTTTATTCTGTATTCAGCAAACATTAGCAATTTTTTCCATACATCCAAACACACTCAATAAACATTTTAACCACAGTCAAATATACATATCATAACTCTCAAAGTCAAATTATGAAGCAAAGCATAAGTGTGAAGGATTCTAGAACTGGTGTAAGGATCTCACCCGATAAGCATGGGTTTTTAGGCTTGAACTGGGGAAAGGTTGCCTACTGAGGAGTCAAGGTTAGTGAGTCAAGGCCACGGAGTGTCTGCCACACAAAAGGTGGCTATGGCTGAAAGGGTGTGATAACATGGGCAGGTTCCCCCTGCGATTCACAGACAGCAAAGAGCTGTGGTTATGGAGGAAAAACTCCCGTAAGTGGGCACTATATTTAAAAACAAAGTGCCCACTTTATCCCCCATGAGTTTTTCTCCATAAGTCCTACTACTCTTCATAGGAGGGGACCCCAGGTTTTCACCCTCATGACATCTACCAGCCTTCCAACCATTACGGAGTGTCAACACAGCCACACCCAGGAGCTGACCCTACAACCCCATACTTCATTGGTGAGATCCTTACCAGAGAGCCACTGGCTCTTTCACACTGAACACTTCTCTGTACATTTGTTATAAAGAAATGCAAAGAGCACCACCTGTTGGTCATTGGTCTCTGAAAGGTGTCCATTTCTATATGAACAATCAGTCCAATCACTACAAAGCATGAGAGCTAAGGTTTGGACCCACAGACAAAATGTAAAAAGAGGGATTCAAGCTACAGACTCCATCACATAACATGCAGACCTGTTAGTATACAGTTGAAGTCGGAAGTTTACATACACCTTAGCCAAATAAACTAAAATTTTCCACAATTCCTGACATTTAATCCTAGTAAAAATTCCCTATTTTAGGTCAGTTAGGATCACCACTTTATTTTAAGAATGTGAAATGTCAGAATAATAGTAGAGAGACTGATTTATTTCAGCTTTTATATCTTTCATCACATTGCCAGTGGGTCAGAAGTTTACATACACTCAATTAGTATTTGGTAGCATTGCCTTTAAATTGTTTATCTTGGGTCAAATGTTTCGGGTAGCCTTCCACAAGCTTCCCACAATAAGTTGGGTGAATTTTGGCCCATTCCTCCTGACAGAACTGGTGTAACGGAGTCAGGTTGTAGGCCTCCTTGCTCGCACACGCTTTTTCAGTTCTGCCCACACATTTTCTATAGGATTGAGGTCAGGGATTTGTGATGGCCACTCCAATACCTTGACTTTGTTGTCCTTAAGCCATTTTGACACAACTTTGGAAGTATGCTTGGGGTCATTGTCCATTTGGAAGACCCATTTGCGACCAAGCTTTAACTTCCTGACTGATGTCTTGATGTTGCTTCAATATATCCACATAATTTTCCTTCCTCATGATGCCATCTATTTTGTGAAGCGCACCAGTCCCTCATGCAGCATAGCACCCCCACAACATGATGCTGCCACCCCCGTGTTTCACGGTTGGGATGGTGTTCTTCGGCTTGCAAGCCTCCCCCTTTTTCCTCCAAACATAATGATGGTCATTATGGCCAAACGGTTCTATTTTTGTTTCATCAGACCAGAGGACATTTCTCCAAAAAGTATCTTTGTCCCCATGTGCAGTTGCAAACCGTAGTCTGGCTTTTTATGGCGGTTCTGGAGCAGTGGCTTCTTCATTGCTGAGCTGCCTTTCAGGTTGTCGATATAGGACTAGTTTTACTGTGGCTATACACTTTTATACCTGTTTCCTCCAGCAACTTCATAAGGTCCTTTGCTGTTGTTCTGGGATTGATTTGCACTTCTCGCACCAAAGTACGTTCATCTCAAGGAGAGAGAACGCGTCTCCTTCCTAAGCGATATGACTGCTGCGTGGTACCATGGTGTTTATACTTGCGTACTATTGTTTGTACAGATGAACGTGGTACCTTCAGGCGTTTGGAGATTGGCTGAGAATTGAGGTCTTGGCTGATTTCTTTAGATTTTCCCATGATGTCGAGAAAAGAGGCACTGAGCTTGAAGGTAGGCCTTGAAATACATCCACAGGTACACCTCCAATCAGAAGCTTCTAAAGCCATGACATCATTTTCTGGAATTTTCCAAGCTGTTTAAAGGCAGTCAACTTAGTGTATGTAAACTTCTGACCAACTGGAATTGTGAATTATAAGTGAAATAATCTACTGTAAACAATTGCTGGAAGAATTACTTGTGTCATGCACAAAGTAGATGTCCTAACAGACTTGCCAAAACTATAGTTTGTTAACATGAAATCTATGGAGTGGTTGGAAACTTCCGACTTCAACTGTACATAGGCATTGGCAGCAGCACACCGATCAACTTGATTTGACGAGATAGAAAGAATGTTTCTGACAAGATTACTGGTACCTCTCTGTATGAGTCTGTAGTTTAAACTAGATTTCTGACAAGCACTGAACGTTTCATTCTTACATTTTTCATCTGTAGTTTATTTGTCAAACATACAGTCAGGAATAAAAACACTGAGCAGTTAAAAGTGGCTTTACATTTCTATTGCGCAATCTGTAAGGCTTAAGCGATACAGATTGAATAGCGTCCTAGGGCTTGGGATTTCTCCTTAGAGCCCAGTCATTTTGCAGCAGTGCTTTAACCTAATACACTAAGCTTAAGTAATACTACACGTCTCAAGAAATGTACACAGATGTGGACTGTAGAGACATCTTAGGAGCAGTTGTGCATTACAGCTGTTCAAAAGAAAGCAACAAAGGGTTTTTGAAGTTAGAACAGCCAGAGATTTCTAAGGCAAAGTGTTTAGCAGGACAAAGCTTTCAGAATACAGTATTCTTGACGATGTTGCTGTACAGTTTCTCATGGTCGGGATACAGGACCCAGGTATTGATATCACTACATGGAACCACAGTTGACATTTAAAATAAAAAAGTCTGGTCTATGATACAGTAAAAAGTGATCTCAGCGGTCCATGAAAGGGTTCACTGAGGTACAATAACTGCACCCAGCCTAGCATGACTCTGGATCCCTGAATATCATATTAAAGATAAGATAGCACAAGATTAAAACAACTGTTGGACAACAACCGTTAAAATGTATGAATGCATTCCCAGAATTCAGATAAAGTGTCCCCCCCAAAAATTAAAAGACTGCTCGTAACAAAGCGCCACTGTACTGTCAGGGACTCACCCGTAGGCATGTCTGAAGACTCATCCATAGGCTGACCTGAGAATATGGTGACGAAGGAGACCCAGAGAAAATAGACGTTTTTGCTTGTGTTTGTAGAGTATATGCTTGTGTGTGTGTGTGAGTCAGATGAGAACTGACTGAATACAAGGCCATAGTTGTAGTCAGTCACAGAACTGGTCGGATTGGCAGTTACTGTAGAAACACCTGAGATTTACATGTAGGCAACACCCCTTCTCTCCACCCTCCATCCCGAGACAAGGGGCAACAACAAGAACGTAACAGGAAGTTCCATGTCAGCAGTCCCACATCACTTCCTCTTCCTAGGGCTCTTGTCAGCATCCCGTCTCCTCTCTTCAGAGTTCTCCCTCTCTGCTTTGAGACTGGAGGCGGAGCCACTTTTCTCTGCTAGCTGGTCCTTAGCCTTCTTGGCCTTGGGTTCGGCTGGGGTGGGTTTAGCCTTTCGGCCCCCCAGGGCCCCAGAGAGCAGGGTTTTGAGGAGCCAGATGGTGGCGACGGTGGCCAGGAGGGACCAGAGCACCAGCTGGCCGGGTAGAGTCTGAACGTGGCCCTGCACCTGCCTCAGAGCCTGGGCCAGAGGAGAGTCAGGACTGGGCTGGATTGGGAACTTCTCCTGCACATAAGATTATATGTAAGCACATGTACATACACAACAAAGACACGTAAGAGTCAGAGTGTTGTTGGTATGCGTGTCTGAGAAATCAGATTTGGTATGCCTGGCCACACAGCATACACCACCCCCACACACACACACACACGCACACACGCTAGTCATGCGACAGATGAAAGAGCAGAGGGGAGCGTGAATTCCATATAGCCAACACAGCACCACATCTGGAGTTGAGGAGAAATCATAAGCCACAGTACAGATAGTATTAGCACAATACAAAGTTACAATGTAAGCCAGTTGGGCAAAAAGGCTAAGCTACCTTGAGTCCGTGCTGACTGAGCATGCCCTCCAGGGTAGGGTCACCCAGCTGCACTGCAGGATAGAACTCCTCCGCATAGTCTCTCCTCCACCACTCATTAGGACTAGACCTGACAGGGCACACAACCAATATGGACCACTCTGTACCATAGAAAAATTATTTCAATTGTGTCTGGTTGAATAACTGTATCAAGTGGCTGTATCGAATTCTGACGATTAGCATACTGTAAGTACACCATACTGTACATTGTGGGCATTTTGTGAATAAAATTACTTAATATAGTGAATATGTAAGTTCACTTGTACATTTGAAGAAGTCGGAGGTTTACATACACTTAGGTTGAAGTCATTAAAACTAATTTTTCAACCTCTTCACAGATTTCATGTTAACAAACTATAGTTTTGGCAAGTCAGTTAGGACAATTCTTCCAACAATTGTTAACAGACAGATTATTTCACTTATAATTCACTATATCACAATTCCAGTGGGTCAGACGTTTACATACACCAAGTTGACTGTGCCTTTAAACAGCTTGGAAAATTCCAGAAAATGATGTCAAGGCTTTAGAAGCTTCTGATAGGCTAATTGACATCATTTGAGTCAACTGGAGGTGTACCTGTGGATGTATTTCAAAGCCTACGTTCAATCTCAGTGCCTTTTTAATCGACATCATGGGAAAATCTAAAGAAATCAGCCAATACTTAAAAGTAGACCTCCACAAGTCTGGTTCATCCTTGGGAGCAATTTCCAAACGCCTCAAGGTACCACGTTCATCTGTACAAACAATAGTACGCAAGTATAAACACCATGGGACCATGCAGCCATCATACCGCTCAGGAAGGAGATTTGTTCGGTCTCCTAGAAATGAACGTACTTTGGTGCGAAAAGTGCTATTCAATCCCAGAACAGCATAGGACCTTGTGAAGATGCTGGAGGAAACGGGTACAAAAGTATCTATATCCACAGTAAAACAAGTCCTATATCGACATAACCTGAAAGGCTTACTTTTTGGAGAAATGTCCTCTGGTCTGATGAAACAAAAATAGAACTGTTTGGCCATAATGACCATCGTTATGTTTGGAGGAAAAAGGGGGGAGGCTTGCAAGCTGAAGAACACCATCCCAACCGTGAAGCACGGGGGTGGCAGCATCATGTTGTGGGGGTGCTTTGCTGCAGGAGGGACTGGTGCACTTCACAAAATAGATGGCATCATGAGGAAGGAAAATTATGTGGATATATTGAAGTAACATCTCAAGACATCAGTCAGGAAGTTAAAGCTTGGTCACAAATGGGTCTTCCAAACAGACAATGACCCCAAGCATACTTCCAAAGTTGTGGCAAAATGGCTTAAGGACAACAAAGTCAAGGTATTGGAGTGGCCATCACAAAGCCCTTAGCTCAATTCTATGGAAAATTTGTGGGCAGAACTGAAAAAGCGTGGCAAGCAAGGAGGCCTACAACCCTGACTCAGTTACACCAGTTCTGTCAGGAGGAATGGGCCAAAATTCACCCAACTTATTGTGGGAAGCTCGTGGAAGGCTACCCGAAACGTTTGACCCAAGTTAAACAATTTAAAGGCAATGCTACCAAATACTAAGTGAGTGTATGTAAACTTCTGACCCACTGGGAATGTGATGAAATAAATAAATAATTCTCTCTACTATTATTCCGACATTTCACATTCTTAAAATAAAGTGGTGATCCTAACTGACCTAAGATAGGGAAGTTTTACTAGGATTAAATGTATTTGGCTAAGGTGTATGTAAACTTCTAAGGAATTCATGGGTTAATCCATTACAACTCTCTCCTCAGCACACCCAGTCCTGTAGTGGATGTTGTAGGCTGCTCACCCGTCCTGTGAGGTCTGGGTGAACCGGTACTTGTAGAGGCTGGCTCGGAGGTAGACCGGGGGGGCCTGGCTGAACGGATACTGAGCCGAGTCTTTCTGGATCAGTCTCACCACTGGGACAGATAGAGATTCATGTGAGAGCAATGTAGTACAGCATGTAGTTATGTGATCATCTTTGAGTGTTGCTGATATTTCTCCTTTTTTTAGAAGGTTAATGATCTACAATCTTGCACACTCACACAGACTAGCGGTTTTACATTTCTGGCGCATACCACTGAATGTCTGGGCCAGTATTCATAAAGCATCTCAGAGTAGGAGTGCTGATCTAGGATCAGTTTTGCCTTTAAGATCATAATCAATAAGATTAAAATAGACAGGGGGCGACCTGATCCTAGAGAAGACTAAAAACAACCACCAAGAGGCAAAATACAAGTAGTCTGCCAGATGCAACCTGCACTTCCCTTATATTAAAACAAAGATGTAAAAAAAAAAAAATTGAAGTAATTCTCCCAGAGTGCAGTACATACCATCCTTATTGCCCTGCAGTAGGCAGTGCACTAGGCTTGTAAACCAGGGGCTCTGTTTGGCCAGTCCCTGGGCTGCCTGGCTCATCTGCCAGTCTAACCGTGGCTGGTGGGGGGCCACCACTGGAGGGGCCACGCCCACGTTCCCCGGCTTGTACATGAACTCTATTTCCTAGGAGGGCCAATGGGGAAAGGTGAATTGAAACACAGTACACCTTTTGCAGACTATATAAGGTTGTTTTACTTTAGAAAAGTGAAGTAGTTGAGTAAGATAATGTGATTAAGGACATTCCATGTTTAATATCGCTCTCTTACCGTCCAGGTGTTCTTGTCCATGCTTCCCTCTAGGACGACCTCTGACCTCCCATCCACCCCAGTCACCATGCTGTCTAGGCTGTAGGCACTGACCAGTCTGTAGCGCTCCACTAGGCTGTAGGCCTGTCTCACCTCCGGTAGGATCTTACTGCTGTACACCTGCTCCTTGGACGAGTAGGGCACCTGGGGACGAAGACAACACCACGACCAATCAGAGACAATCTTATAAGCAGTGCTAATGGATCAATAGTAACTCCAACAGACCAATTAGGTAGATTTATGCGGTCTTCATTCAAATGATTCACTATTACACTGACAGAGTAATTAGATGAGTTTTACTCAAGATTAATGAAATGATCAAATAAATCCTTTTCAAGTTAACAACCAATCAGAAAGCTCCCTGTGTGATTGACAGGTGTGACTCACCACACTGATAGCAAACATGGCGACTGCAGCAGAGGCAAAGACAGCCCATTGGACGAGACCCCAGAGTTTCCAGAGGCACCCTCTAACACACACACACCTGGTGGGAGGAAACACAGATCTGAGATCAGAGGACCTGAACGCAAAATAAGGATGACTCACGCTGAACCGGCGCAGACCACTGTTCTGGGGTCAGCAAATGCAACAAAATTGGAACTAGATACGAACTAGATTTGTTTCATTATTAAAAATGAAACAACTCTTGTCTTTGAATCACAAGCTTTTTCCCCAGATACTGTTTCAGTATGAAATAGGCCTACTCACCCCAGCATGGCTGTCACCACCTCCCAGGTGAGAGAGAGCACTCCTACCCAGATAGTGGGTCCTGTCACAAGCTTAAACCAATTGCCAAACTTCTGATGGGTGAAGGCTACGAAACAGGACAAATAATACATTAAAACAAATTACTTAATGTATCATCAATGATTGTCATCCTGCAGTAAATAAAATAAAGCAACACTACTGGGTCACTAGGTATACAGTAATATATAGATGTTAACCTACCGGTTTTGGAGGTCATAGTCTTGGCCTCCCAGTCGATCTCCAGTGTGAAGAGCACTTTAGCTCCATAGATGATGACAGCAAATACAGCCAGTTCAACCAGCAACACCATCAATGACATTATGATTTGGGGCCAGGCTGCAATAAAATAATAAATAATAAATAAAACCTTCATTAGATTAGGTACTCTTAGTATCACAAACAAAGCCCAGAATGTGTTTTTGTCCAGCTACTAAAAACACTACTACGGTTAAGGGGTTACCCATTAGGAATGTTAACTGTAGTTAAGTATTTCTGTGATGCATTTTGTTTAAAACAAGAAAACACCTGACATCCTGCCAGATCAGACCACTCTGCCTGAGTATAAAACAATAAACCCACCCCAACCCCATTTTTTCCTCTCTCTTTCCAACCCTGCCATCAAGACTCAACGACACCCAGCAATGCACCCCTCACTGTGTAATGTCAATGTTGGCCAACTGGAGAGGTAGAATAGGAAAAGGAAGATGATAATTACGAATCTTTGTGTTTTATAGTATCTTTGTGTTTTATAGTATCTTCCACCAGCTTCAATACCATAATGCTGTATCAGGGAGAAAGCCGGCCTGAACATCTACTCTGGTGTTAAATGTGAGAGTTGAAGAGAAGTGAGGTCGTACTCTTGGCTCGCGTCTTCTTGCCGTGGCCCAGCCAGTAGCTGACATGGTCGTCGTCCAGCAGAGAGAAAGTCAGAGCCAGGGAGAGGAGGGGGAGGAAGCCATAGTTCCCCATGAACATTAACTTCAACTGGTATGTTGCCTGTTAAAGAGAAGTAGGTAGATATAGTTAGATAAAGGTATCATGCAAAGTACATGTGTGTCCTGCAACATCTCTTAGACATGTGTATAGTTTGGGGCGGTAGGTAGCCGAGTGGTTAGAGCGAAAGGTTGACCCACTGTTCCTAGGCCGTCATTGTAAATAAGAATTTGTTCGTAACTGACTTGCCTAGTTAAATAAAAAATGGTTAGATGTCATTCATTCACCATCAAAACATACAAAAGTCACACAAATGACACAAACACACACACAGAGCCTTATTGCAGCATCGGAGTCTGGAGATTCCCTGGATGGTAAGAGACTAGATACATTGTACTGTAGGTAGGTGTTCATTCAGGTGTCTCTCAACACTTGATAGTGATTTGGCGGAGGGTGGAAACTTTGAAAACAAACTAAAAGCCTATATTTCAGTGTGTTCTATTCTTTCTCAGACATTTTACATGTTCATGTTTAGCAGCTGCTGGTGTAACCTCACACACACACACACACACCTGAATGTAGAACGCTGCCAGTCTGAGACGGCGGATGGGGGCAAAGTAGAGGAGGGGCACAGCAATCTCTGTCACCAACAGACCGACAGTCCCCAGCTTCAGGTACCAGTCTGGCAACTGCTGGATGAACCAGGACAGCGGGGAGGGGATGCCCTGGGCCTCAAACATGTGGTTCACCGCTGGGGAGAGGGTTGATGGAGTGACAGAGGGGAGGAAGGGTATGAGACATGGATGAGTAAAGATTGACCCATAACACGGCATCTCACCTAACACAACCTTTTTTGAGATCACACGCTTTACCAATCGCTAATCTCTGACACTTTTCCTGAACTGCGAATGCTGTGTAGTGAGGCTCCAGGCATGAATCATCTTCATGGGAGCTAATGAGCATACTGCTGGTGGGTGAGGTACATACCCTACATGATGCACACTGTACAATCAGAGCCAAGGCTTCCTTCTTCATGGTCATTATTAATAAATCTACCACCATAAGCAATATTATCATTACTCCGAGCCGAATATGTGACTTCAATCATAGGATAAAACTAATTGATTCGGATGATTATGGTCAGTGTATAACTATTACTCGTACCATTGAACATTCTGTTGGAACACTGGTCTAACATTGCGCCGGTCTGACATTGGCAGTGGGACTCCCGTTTAGATGCAGTCACAAAACAACATTGAACAGTACAGTTGTCATAAGGGGTTCCCCCAGTCTCACCAGTGAGCCCCCACCAGCCGGGGCAGTGGCTGGCCAGCTTGGCGACCCCGGAGCCGAAAGTGAGGCGGAACACGAGCCAGCGCGCCAGCCAGAAGGTCACGGCGTCATGCTGACGGAACGCCGAGCGCCACCGCAGGAGGTTGAGCGGAGCGATGAGCACGGTCAGGAAGCCCGCTTCCAACAGCAGACTGTCCCTATGGGAGGGAATCAAATGAGACGTTCCAACTCCTCCTCATATCCAACAACCCTAAGTCTCAGGTCTCAAGGAAATTAAAGCTGAAATGTATTAAAATCAAAGACAATCAATAGATGACATTGTAATTCCTGCACTAGAAGGCTACATGAAATTCCTGCTCAAAACAGTGGAATACAATAAATATTCACTGAGCTTCAAATCCAATGACGCTGCCTATCAGGAAATCAGTTAGCCTAGTAGAAGCAATTCCCATTAGAGCCAGAGGCACTGAGATGGCAAAACAACATACTGGTAGCCGTGCATCTTAAAACTGGTTGTAGGTTGGCATTCACTTCATGCAGAACCAAATGGTGTGCCTTTGGGGGATAGCCACCTTGCTATAAACAGTTCAGACACAACCACACCCGACTCCTCATAAAAACAAAACCAGGCAACTATTTATGATCTATTTGCCGCCCTAGACGAGACAAAAAAAACAATTCCTCCTGTACCCCTGCAAAACTGCAATAGTCCCAGTAAGGAAAATTACGTTGAACAGTCTAAAAATACGTATTTTCCAGCCTTTTCAGGTGTCTACGTGCCTTAATTTGAACCAGCGACCTTCCAGTTACTGGCCCAAAGCTCTTTACCGCTAGCCTACCTGCCTCTTTATTTAATTTTGTGTCATTTACGTTAAGCTATTTCATTGGAGAAACCTTCATGATGTAAACAGTGTCCATCTCATTATTGTCTTACATTCATCTCCAGCCTGTAGGCTACAGAAAAGGCTGCATACTCTGTCTACCATATCCTACATCTGCTACATGATTTTTTGTTATATAATGTTTTGACGGAACTTTGGATGGATTAAGCTCTCCAACAGCACCCTGGAGAGGCGTGCTGGGAATGGACCAACAGCACCCTGGAGAGGCGCGCTGGGAATGGACCAACAGCACCCTGGAGAGGCGCGCTGGGAATGGACCAACAGCACCCTGGAGAGGCGCGCTGGGAATGGACCAACAGCACCCTGGAGAGGCGCGCTGGGAATGGACCAACAGCACCCTGGAGAGGCGCGCTGGGAATGGACCAACAGCACCCTGGAGAGGCGCGCTGGGAATGGACCAACAGCACCCTGGAGAGGCGCGCTGGGAATGGACCAACAGCACCCTGGAGAGGCGCGATGGGAATGGACCAACAGCACCCTGGAGAGGCGCGCTGGGAATGGACCAACAGCACCCTGGAGAGGCGCGCTGGGAATGGACCAACAGCACCCTGGAGAGGCGCGCTGGGAATGGACCAACACTGCCTTTGACAAAGTGGCCGCTGCTATTCACAGGGCGGCATCAGAGCTAACTTTCATTGTTTTTGGGTAGAATTATGTGAGGTTTTATGTGTTGTTGGAGGTTCGTCTTGGTCAATTAAGCTACAATTAGATATCAGAAGTAACTGTGTTACAATTCTAACACATCGCCAAGCTTAGCTAAAAGTCAATTACTCTGAAACCATATTACATGTGTGATAGATGTTCCAATAGCTGTTTCTCATCAGACACTGATGCTCTTGCATTAAAACCCATGGCTGATAACAAAATGATGTCACCTAGATCCAGTAGACTTTGCCTTCAGCCATAACACTTCAGTAAACAAAATACTTTTAGTTTGAAAGTCTCAAAGCTTTGCAGCCTATGTTATGCTGTATCAATTCAGCCCATACGAGAGCAGTCAGATCACTTACCACTGAAAACGCAGAAAGTCTTGACCCACCTGTCAAGAGAAAAAGATTAATTTACTGTATCATGTATTTACAGTATCTAACCAAACCAGAAAGACAAACACCCCCACCCACCGACCTGACAGAGGGAGAGGTAGAGGGCCCAGAGGCAGAAGAACACCAGGCTGTCTCGGAGGGGCTCCAGCAGGGCTGCTGCCAAGGCTAAGAGCGTCCCCGCCAGGCAGAGCAGCTCCATGGCCTGCTGGGCGTCCAGGTTCAGACCCAGCCTGGGCCCCAGCCACAGCAGGGAGGGGTGGGCATGTATCTGCTCCAACACTGGCCTGGAGCCGTCCACACGGGGCTTCACCAGGCGCACAGGCAGGACCCCCTCGTTGCCATAGAGACCTGGCCACAGAGTCATATAGAGAGAGACATATACTCTTCATATACTTACAGTAAATGGGTTTATAGTACACTGCTAAATAGGTCAAAGGTCATGTGTGTGAAAATGGGTTCGCTGCTGTTTTTATCTGTGATTTCTGCTTATTCAGTCAAAGGCAACAAGTCAAAATTAAAGAAGGGCAGAGTTTAGGAGTTTGAACAGCTCACTGCAAAAGGCGGCCAGCATATTATTAACTACGCTACTGTAACATTGCTTATGGGTTGAGCCAAGATTGTGATCAACTGATTGGAATGTAACATTATACACGGCATAACTTTTATATTGAAAGACAAAGCATACAGCTAGTCTTATTACAGTTAACTGGAATCTATTGTACAACTGTACACTTCAGACGACAGGTGAAGCTGAGCGACCAAAAGTGGCACTACCACATACTTGGCACACATTAGTGGACCAACTGGAAGTATGCTCACCAAAACGAGAGGAGGACCAAGGCTCTTTATTGGTATGGAATGTTCAATGGAAACAAAGTTTTAAAACTCCTCACGTTTGGGACTACAAGCAGCGCAATAAAGCAAAACAAACACTACGTTGTGCAACGATGACTCATTCATGCTCAATACATCTCATGTTGCCAGCACTTGTCAAATGAGATGTGTTATTTCAGTTATGCCACCTGCTGCCAGTGTGTAAAGTGACTATGGAGTGGATTGCAAGTAATGGACATGAACATATTTTGCACAAAAGGTAAAATTATCAATAATCAAGTCAATAGCTATTGAACAAAGCATGCCATGACTATGAAGATAGTGTTATCTAAATCAGGGGTGGATGGAGAAAAATCCACTTAAAACAAAAAATTATAATATTTTGAATTTAAATCTTCAATAGCTCTTACAAAGTGTTCTATGACTAAAGTGATAAATTCTATATATTATAAACTGGGTGGTTTGAGCCCAGAATGCTGATTGGCTAAAAAGCCATGGTTTATCAGACCGTATACCACAGGTATGACCATTTTTTTTACGTTGGTAACCAGTTTATAATAGCAATAAGGCACCTCGGAGGTTTGTGGTATATATACAATATACCATAGCTAATGGCTGTAGCCAGGAACTCCGCATTGCGTCGTGGAAGGTAGCCTAGCGGTTAGAGCGTTGGGTGGTTCGAATACACGAGCCGACAAGGTGAAAAAACCTGTTGATGTGTCCTTGAGCAAGGCACTTAACCCTAATTTGCTCCAGGGGCTGACCCTGTAGGTAGGCAGTCATTGTAAATACGAATTTGTTCTTAACTGACTTGCCTAGTTAAATAAATGTTAAATAAAAAATAAAATAGCCGTGGTAAACTGGCAATATACCTCAACTTCTTGCTTAAAATAGGGAGAGGATGGATGAATCATTTTCAGTCATAGCGCGCGTAAAAGCTATTGAAGATTGAACTCCCCCCCCAAAAAACGAAAATCTAAATGTCTTGAACAAAATCGTGGCCATTTGTCCATCCTCCCCCGATTCAGAATATATAATTTTCACAGTAATTGAATGCTTGGTTCAATAGCTATTGAGAGAAAACCGAATACCAACAGAATTTTCAATATAAAACAAATTTTACCTTGGTATATTTTTCATACAATTAGCATAATAAGATGGCTGCATAATTTAGTAAAGTGGTGAAATTACAGTGATGGCAAGTCAACATGACTACGAGTTTGTATTCGTACTGGAAAAAAAGAAAAGAAAATTATACTACAAATTAGATCTACTGTATGTGGGTCTGAGCCCAGATCTAGTACTGGAATGATGACGGGTTATTCCCCAAACAGCCAGACAGATAAAACCATGAAAAAAAAAATGACGGCAGCGACGGTGTAAGGACAACGTCCACTTGCCTCAAGCGAATGGACATCCGTTCAATAATGGCCAGTGTTGTCAGGACGTGTCCAGAGAATGCAAGGCCACATCACATCTATAGCTGCCAACCTGCCTCGTTCTCCTTATCAAGCATGCCTGCCATAGCCTCGTACTAACCATCCTGATCTCGCGAGCTCGTACGTAGACTAAGCCTGCCATACGTTACTGTATGATTCAAGTAGGGCCATTCTATAACTCATTCATGTATACAGCTAGTTAATGTTTATAGATAAATACAAACACATCAATGTAGTTCTCTGTGTAAAAAAAATGATAGTGGAATATCCACTCTCCTTTTCTAGGCCTAGACTATAGTGCTGTTGCATGGGTTGTAACGCTGTACCGTAGCAAAGCAATGAATCTAGCGAAATAGGGTTAGTTTAACACGTGGACGTTGTCATCAGCTCGCCCGATCAGTCCAACACAACACTGGCTTGATCAACATGTGTTCATTTAATCCGATAGACATATTGGGCTACTTCGTTTGACAGTATTTTACAGTCCTGTACTTAACCGACCCGATGCAACTAAATTCATCATCACAATCGCAACAGTTTGGAATGAGGAAACAAGCGAAACATTTTGAAAAAGTGGGATCCACCCAATTCAACAATGCAGAGCTGAACGCTTTTCCATGATCATCAAGTCAACCAATAATCAGGTTTCTTCGATTACAATTAACAAATATGCGCAAGTAAATTAATGTTTTACCTGGTATCTGGACATAGAGGGATGCAAAAGCAAACATGTAAATAATTGCCATACTCCATAAAAACATATGACGCGGTAGTCTGGTTTCCCCCATGTTTACGGATAGGCTTTTCTGCTATTATCTAAATATAAAAATATCTTGTAAGTCTTTCGACACAGCACGAAGAAATAAAACGGCTGCAGTGCAATTCACTCTGCATGGAAAAATGAAGTGGATGGTGCAGAAGGCGTGGTTTTTCACTTGCCATGACCACAATATAGCTCCACATTGGAGGTGCATACTACCCATAAAACCTAGCGTTCAAACAGGGAAATGGTTGCAATTGTTTTCCCACCATTCATTTTTCCCATAGGGAATTTTAGAAACACTTAAATTAAGGGCTGTGTTTCGTGTAAGCATACACTGTTCAAAGGCACTTAAATATTGTCTTGCCCATTCACGCTCAATGGCACACATACACAATCCATGTCTCAAGGCTGAAAAATCCTTCTTTAACCAGTCTCCTCCCCATCATCTACACTGATTGGTGGATTTAACAAGTGACATCAATAAGAGATCATAGCTTTCACCAGGGCGGTGGTCCAAACACTTAAAAGACACACTCATCCACTTACCCTCGCTTTATGCCCTTGGGGAAATCCCCGTCACCCTCTTTTTCTGTAGAGTTTGCGAGTGTACAATTATGTTCACTCCGGGGCCTGAAACTCCCTATAATTCAATTTGCGACGATTGAATATCCGCTAAGAAGAGTAAGCAAAAACGTATACAATGAAAAAAAATCATACAAGTAAAAACGAATGCAAATAAGTTAGAAATTGTGCTACTAGTGCACATGGTGGCAAACACGTCTCAAAAGTAATGTTTGTTTGGTTCGTTTTTGGAAAGTTTAGAAATAAAATATTTTACTTCTTCAGAAGTTCCAGCTATGCAGGCTAACGTTAGCTAATTAATTTGCTAGCAATCATACTGTAGGCATATATTAATTATATAGTTCATGTAATTAAATATGCAATCATAATTGACTGTAGCATACTGTATATAAAGCACACACACACATGCTACCGTTGGCTGAAAACACAATCATCGCAGGATGAACGAGTGACGAATTTCCAGGCAAGTGTGGTCCATTTAAAAAAAAAAAAAATCATTCCTTCCTCCCTCGCCCTGCAAGTGTACACTCGTCAGACGTCATCAGAAGCATCCACTTAATTTGAGGGTTGAGGGGATAGGGTGTGTCTTAAGCGTTTGCACCATAGCCCAGGATTCACCTGGCCAGTCTGTCATGGAAAAAGCAAGTGTGCATAATTTTTGGTGCAGTGTACATTCTTACCGTCTTTAAAAACATGTTCCTATGTTCTATTTGACTGTATAACATCATAAACAATATATTTCAATTATTGTTTACACCAACTGAAAACGAGAAGAGTAAACGGATCTTTATGACAAACCCTATGAAGCCAGACATAGCATGTGACATAGTCAGCTTCATGTGTGCACTTCACATTCTCCTCAAACCTATTGGAGCATCTAATTGTGATTGCATTATATACACATACACACAGTCATTGTGTGCCTTTGCCTTATAAAAGTCTCAAAATGAACACTGGATCAATAAAGTAATTGTTTATTCCATTATAATGTGAAACAAAATCAGATGTTATTGGTCAGGTTGTTGATCCAGGAATGATAAGCTGATAGTCGGGAGAAGACTGCTGGTGTGCTGATGTCACAGCTCGGGCTGCCCCATGTGACCACCCCAAAGAGAAAGAAGCTCCCATTTATTTTCTGGCAGAGGAGTGGAGCACCAGAGTCCCCCTATAGATAAAAGAAAGAAGAAAATAATTGCCATTTGAAAGAAGGATAAATTACACTAATGTTAAATATAGGAAAACAATGTAACTATAGCAATGTTGTGAACGTTCACTAGTCCAGTCAGGTAATCAACATAACTTCGAATCATTCCTCATTTTTAGGAAGACCACTCATTCACATCAGTACTGTTAATTCAAAGCCATTTTACAACAATTCATTGAGCCAAAAGATAACCCATGTCTTCATGAGTACCCCATAGAGTTAACCGTCCCACTATACATACCATGCAGGAGACAGAGCCGGCTGGGTCTGTACACAGCTGAGTGTCAGTGATGAGATCCTCTCCCCAGCTCTCTCTACAAGCGGTCCTGTTGACCAGCCCCAGCCTGGCCTGGTGCAGGGTGGCTCTGCTAACCTTTGCTAGGGGGAGACAAGATATACAAATGAAATTATTGAGATCTAAATAAAATAGAGAAGGATACTGCCCATTTACAATACTGTGTAAAAGCAAGACCCATGAAACACTGGATACAGGAGGAGGAGTCCCTCCAGTTCCTCAGTGGTAAACCGGCCACCAACAGTACATGAGAACTTAGTGATGAACGTAGTTATGTTGCTGTACATACGTGCAGAGTTTCTGGATCCCCAGCCTGTTGTCACACAGGACCAGCGGTCATCCAGCTTCACATCCTGATGTGGGAGGCAAACTGGAGACACAGTGTCATCTAGGGACACATCAGAGAAGACCACCAGAATAAGCATCCTAGATATGTCACATGCTTTATTTGCCTGCAAGCCAAGTTAACAGTCCTGTAAATCGAGAAAAAAACCATTCAAGCAATACAATCAGATCAGTGAGGTAAAGTAACCAATACTGGAAGAGTTAGTTACCAAATCGAGCTGGAACACTGAGCTTGATGAGAGTGAGGTCAGAGGTCGGAGGGAAGGTTCCGTCGTGGGGGTGGTTGAACACCTCTTCCACTGGGATGGTCTGGGCAGCCATGAACCTCAGGTCGTGTCCTCCCAGCACCACTGTGTCAACTGTAGCTCTGAAAGAGAGGAGAGGCGAGCACTGTTTGTGTGAAATAAGAACGGTGAACTACACTAGCTGACCTACCCTCCCTGACCTACCCTCCCTGACCTACCCTCCCTGACCTACCCTCCCTGACATTCCAAGGGCTGATTTAGAGCACAATACTAAGAGTGGGATGAAATTGTTATGTCATTTTCTTGTTACTTTTTTTACTTTAGTTTATTTAGTAAATATTTTCTTAACCAACAATGCAGTCCAAGAAGTAGAGTTAAGGGCTTGTAAGTAAGAATTTCACAGTAATTTACACCTGTTGTATTCGGCTCATGTGACAAATAAAAATTAGATTTGAAGAATGTGAAGGTGGGTGTATGAGTCCACTGAATGAGTGAAGCATCAAGACAGAGATAGAAAATAATATTCAAAGAAAATCAACAATCATGTAGAGGTTAGACAGACAATAGTGCGTGTCCTGTGTCGGTACTTGGTGACTGACTCACTTGCAGTGGCAGTGTTGCGGTGCCAGGACCCAGTGGTGGTGAATCAGGGTCCCGCTGCAGTAATGTCTCCCTTTGGACTGCAGACTGACCTGCCAGGGCCAGGAGTTGGCGCACGCCTCTGTCACAGGCCCCACCCGCACCTCACCCTCCAAGGTCTCATACACCCCTGCCGGGCGGGAGTCCAGCCGGCAGGTCAATATCTGACTCTGACCACAACTCTCTGGGAGACAGGAAGATATAAGGTACAAGAGGGTTAGTGGTCAAACTGAATATGATCTCTGTTTTGATAATGCAATGTTTTGATTATCAAAATACAATTTGATGTGCTGGCAGTAAGATTACATTTTCCCGTAAATGTTTATTTCAGGTAGCTAAATAATTTTGAAGTGACAACCTACCTTCAGTCACAGTAATACCATCAGACATAGACTTTTCACCTGTAAAAAATAAAAGATCATAAAAATGCAATAAAATAAGAAACTCCTGGGTGCTGAAATTAAGTATTTCTCTAGGGTTGGGCTCCAACTGTGTAGTTACCATTAATTATTTCATTGATCCAGTCTAGGTAGACCTGCACTTTAGTATAGACCCCAGGCTTCTGGGCTCTACCACAGCCTACTCCCCAGCTGACCACTCCAGCCAACTCATACCTGGACCCTGTATAGCAGGACAGAGGTCCACCTGAGTCACCCTGCAGGAACAACCATGTCACAAGACGAGGATAACATAGAACACAGAATTTTTTATATGAAAGTAGAATACAATGAAAGGTATAACTACATTAAAGCATTGTCAGTGTTTGAGGTCACTACCTGGCAGGCGTCTACACCTCCTTCAGGGTCTCCAGCACAGAACATGGTGGGCTGAACGACACCACGGTAGAACTTGTTACAGTCCTCTGAGGATAGGCAGGTCACATTCACCTCCTGGAGTCTGTTGGCATGAGGCCCATCTGAGCGAGCAGAAAGAGGGTGGAAAAGGCACAGGAAGAGTGGAAGACATGTAACAGGACCATCCTTACTGTGGATGATCAATTTTGATTTAACGTCAGTTATGACCCCAGAAGAGCACACCTTAAGAGATTAAAAAAGACAACAGATCATCAAAAAGAAATGTAGGAAATCTACGGACTCTCTCTGGTGGTACCCCAGCCGGTCACTGTGCATTGTTTATTGGGTTCGATTGGCCTCATCCATATCTCTATGGGTCTCACACACTGGTTGAATACAAGCGGGGTCTTTAGCTTCACCAGGGCAATGTCATGCATCTTTGTCATGCGGTTGTAATCCTTGTGGGTGACTATTTTAGAGACTCCAACCAACTGAAAACAAAAGTAAACGTGTGCCTTAACAGTTAAAATGTAGATGCAGAATAGTCATAGAGGAAAAAAACAAAAACAATCTGTTTAATGACTTGAATGTAGTCCGTCTGTGTGAGCGTATGCGTGCGTAAATCCACCTGTTGACATTCTTCATTAGGATTCTCAAGGTCGTGTTTTCCCACCATCACAGTCCAGAAATCCACTTTGTTATACCTGTAAACCATCCATAAATACTTTGATTTCTCATGCTATACATCCATTTGATTCATTGTTACTTGAACTTCCAGAACTACTTACTGCTTGAAGCAGTGCGTGGCAGTGAGAACCCACTGAGGGGCGATGATTGCACCACCACAGGCTGGCATGGTGGTAAAGCGTAGGGATACCTGCCATGGCCAGGAGTGGGCCCAGGCCTCCACACCACCAATGATCCTCACCTCCATCTCCTGCTCTGGCACGAAGGACCGAACCCCTGCCAGATCTGCAACAAAACTCCCAGAGGTTACAGGTTTCTTTATGGGTGTGCAGAGACCTTGCTTGGGGATTTTTTTTTTTTTTTAACCAACATCGCACCTCAATACCCCGCCAAGCAGCACTGCTTCTTGACACACTGCTCACTTAACCCAGCTGCGTCAATGTGTCGGAGGAAACACCGTACGGCCGGCGACCAAAGTCAGCGTGCATGCGCCCGGCCGCCACAAGGAGTCACTATATATATATATATATATATATATATATATATATATATATATATATATATATATATATATATATATATATATATATATATATATATATATATATATATATATATATATATATATATATATATATATATATATATATATATATATATTCCAGGCATTTATATATAAATTCAAGTAATATTTTATCAAAAACCTTTTCAAAGTCAGCTATGAATACTAGGCCTGGTTTCCCAGGTTTTTCATAGTGTTCTATTGTTTCCAAAACCTGTAGTTGAAGTAAGTGTAAAGGGCCTCCAATTTAATGGACTGGGTCTTTATATTTACCACTTGGGTCCTGTTTCAGTAATAATGAAATCAGACTCCCTCTGATAATCTACCATTTTTATAGGAATGGCTAAAAAAAATGCTAATTAGAGTCCTTTTAGTACATCAAAAAGGTTTGGTATATCTCAACTGGCATGCCATCCTGCCCTGGAGTTTTCCCAGACTGTAAGTCTTTAATTTAAACCAATTAGTTCCTCCTCTGTACAGCTGTTAATTTTACATTATAGAAAAAAAAAAAAAAAACTTCTAAATTCGCTTAGTGGAGACTGAAATATGAACATATGCTTAAATTACTTTGCTTCCTCTTTCAAAATACTGTTTGGTGAATCATGTGTGACTCATGTTTTAATAAATTATGCTTAGTAGCATTTCTATGTTGAAGATAAAAAAAAAAAAATAAAAGCTTTGGATTAAATGTGCCAATAATTTGATTGTCAGACCTCATTCTGTCCCCTATCAACACTATATTTTGGTGCCAGCAAGAATGACATAAGAAAGTATTCAAGACAACTAGCTTGATTGAGCCTCCGCCATGTAGATCTCACTAGCTCAGTATATTGAAGCCTCCATATATGCACTAGTTCCACTAAATCGGTAATATTCGTTAAGTGCATGAGGGTGATTATTTGTAGTGAGATTTACTTTACGGTCCATTGGTAGGTATTTTAAACCGTATTATAATCTGCCACAATAACAATAATAAATAAGAGTGGATTATCATTATTTGGTCGAAAAACACATTTAAAATAATCAATCTACCTTGCGGATCTTTGGACAATTTGCACATTGGGATCAAAATTATTGTTAAGTATTTTTTTCCACACAACTTAATCTAAAATTGTTGAATGAGTTCGCTATTAACAATATAGTATTTACCTGGCTAAAAGATAAATCATATCTGCTAAGCCATTACAATTAGAACTGGCTATACGTATTTCACCATAATGAGATTCAATTCATCATAATATATGTTCGTAAATATACCATTAAAAAGTACCATAATAATTGAGTGTCCATATAGCTGTATCATGAGATTTGCATTGATACTAAGTAAACCTCAAATTTTTATCCACTATTCCACTCGCTAAAACCTCCCCCCCATCCGATGTTGGGTTGTCGTCCCAGTGAGAGGCAGACCACCCCTGTTCCACTCGATCCAACGGCTTTAAGAGATTGGGACCCATCCTTTAAAAAGATCACAGTGCCACCCACAGAACAGAAGCAGATCAACCGCCAAAAGCATTTCCAACGCCCTCAACTAAATTGTATTTTGATAATGTTCTTTTCTTCCATACCATCAAATTGAAATCCACTGGCGAGAGTTGCATTTTCCACTTCTGTTCCGTTCAATGCACCGTTTTCAAGATTATGTACAATTGCAGTCTGGTTTTGTCCATCTAAAGAGAATGGTCAAAAATCACAGAAGCTTCACCATTTACTAAATCAAGTCACTGGCAACCAAACTAAAATGAAAATCACTGCGTTGCCCTTACCGTGCTGGATTCCAAGTCCCAACAGAGACAGATACACAATTACAGAAACAAACATTTTCACCCAAAGTGCATTTAAAAAGTTGATTGGGTTAAGATTGATTTCCCAATCGGAATAAAAGTGACACAGGGACAAATGCAACAAAGACACTTGACAACGTGCCTTTCTACTTTCAAGCGCTCATCAGCTCTGACACACTACACCTGCCTCCATAATCACCTAATTAGATTCCTTAACATGTAATGTACCCACCAGGCCAGATGAGGGCAGTATAGACCCATTCTATATGACTTTCTCACGTTCACAATAATAGAGCAACTTTCTGACACCAGTTAATAAAACATATCATTTTTATGGCGCAAATCAATCTCAGTCATTGCACTAGTCAGTTCATATTTATCCCATTGTACATTCCACATAAAATATTAATTCCCAATCAACATAGCAACATCAACAGCAACAAATAATACACAGCATCAGAAATGTTGAGCAGATCTGAGGGTCAGCGTTGGGCCTTAGGAGGAGTCTACAGACACTAGCTTACTTGTACTCGTGGAAGGCTACATAGAGCAGACGTTGCTTGCTTCTCAGAGGCTCTGCCATAGCTTGAGGTTAAAAGCACACGTTGTCAATGTGTTCATGGAGCACACTGATACCTTGTCATATTGTCTTATCACAGGGCTTATGTATCCCAAACAAGCTCAGGCTAAGGGGTTGCAGGGGCCACATTTGAGTCAAGGCAAGCCCAAACCTAAGCATGGATATACAGTGACTTCAGCAAACTATCCTTCATGTAGATAAAATGGAGTTTGTCTTCCAGCTGGAATGTTATTGTTGGAGCTTTTAATGTGAGAATGACACCCAATACATTTCAAAATCTCAACATGGGTTTACCAATGGTTTTGCTGACAAGCAGAGATGAGGGTAGTGATCACAGGTGTATTTGCCTAAAACAGGATTTAACAAGAAATTAAATACGAAAACAAATAAAACAAAACAAAACATTTTAAAAAGCAGATCAGTTTGTTTGAAGATTTTTTTTAGGCTAGGCCATATGTGGAGCTCGTGGTACTTTCTTAAAGAGGTCCAGAGAGCTGATCCAGTCCGCTCCAGTTAGAAGTGCTGCTGGCTGAATCTCCATCTCCACTCCTTAGGGTCCTCTCTCCACCTGCTTCCCCCAGATTGTGACTCCCATCATAGGCTTAACCAGCCTCACGCTCCCCTGGAAGCTCCATCACCCCCAGTCTGCTTCCAAACCCTGCAACCCTGTCATGTTAACCATAATCCCACATCATCAACCAGGTAGGTTGACTTTAGAACCAGGTCTTTTTTTAACCGTACTGTTGGGGCATCCTTGGTCCTTGGTCCCCAACTCATACCCAGGATAGTGCTGTGTCTCTGGGTTAGTCTAGGCCCCGGTCAGCCTCCTCTCCAGCCGGTCCAGCTTGGCCAGGTTCTCCTTCAGCAGCTTGGAGCCAGGGGTTAGGATCAGGGCCCTCTGGTAGTACTGCCTGGCTGCTGCATAGTCTCCCTGCAGTGGATCAAATACAGACATTTATCAGCTCTCATCCTTTGCCTCATCCAGGGTGGCAGGTAGCCTAGCGGTTAGAGCGTTGGGCCAGTAACCAAAAGGTTGCTGGTTCAAATACCCGAGCCGAGAAGGTGAAAAACCTGTCGATGTGTCCTTGAGCAAGGCACTTAACCCTCATTTTCTCCAGGGACTGACCTTGTAGGTAGGCCGTCATTGTAAATAAGAATTTGTTTTTAACTGACTTGCCTGGTTAAATAAAAAAATATTCTTGATATGCAATTCCGGACTTGACGGCTTGTGAATGACTTTTGACTTGTGCAAACTAACTCTACAGTGTAGTCATAGTACCTTGATATGTTGAATTCCTCCCATGTTCATCCAAGCCTGCGATTGGTCAGGTTTTAGTTCCACTGTCAGCTTGTAGCTCTGTAATGAAGAACATGCATACGTTAATATAAACTAGTTACAACCAACGATCACTAGAGGGCAGTAGGGTTTATATGCTCGGACTATAAAGTGAATATTAAGGGAGAAAAGTTGACATAAGATTACTGAAACTTTAATCAACTCAACATGTTTAATGTCTTTGAATACCAAACACCCTGAACCAATAGAGTATGCTATCAAAATACAGCAAGTAGACCCGCTTCAATATTGTCAACCACCACACCCGAAGCCCTCATTATCTCAATTGGCCTTTTTGTGCCTTTTCTTAGAATGGGAACAAAACCGAAACAAGAGCTGGAGCCCTGGTGGCCTGCCAAGACCTACTGAGAGAGCCAGAACTCTAGAGTTTATCTCTGAAGGAAACCCTGAGAATAAACTGTTCAACATAGCAGGCCTTTGTTGATTTCCTGAACTCTGAAGAAAGTGGGAGAGAAAGGGAGTGAGAGAGTGGAAAGGAAGAGAGAGAGACTTGCTCTCTAAGTAAAGAGAGAGAGAGATTGTGAGTGAGTGAGTGAGTGGAAAGAGACCTGTTGTATAAGCAGAGAGAGATAAGCACAAGAGGAAAAAACAAAAGACTGTGAGAAGAGAAAGACGTTTATCTTAGGCCACACACTCTCTCTTGTGAGAAGTGTGGTTGGGGGAGAATTGGCTTATTTGTTGATGCAGATAGTGGAGAAGATATGGGGTTATTTTAGTGACAGTATCAGCGTCTTTTTCAGGGAGGGGGAAAAGATCAAGCCAGCGAAAGGCCTGGAACGCTGTTTGATGTGATTTATTTGCAGACTTTGTATCTCTTCTCTCTCTCAAGCGTGTCTGCTTGAACAGGAGAAAAAAAGCACCCGGCATTTAGAAGATCCACAGGCGCCCTTGCAGATAATATACTTCAAGTAGGAGATACAAATGTTGTTGTTTTTTGGAAATATGCCTAAAAATAACTTTTGGAGAAGTTGGGAAATATGAGCCAATTAGTGGTCTCGTTTTGTAAGAGGTAAAGTTTGAGGTTATAGGAGGTTCTAAAGTTATTCACTGAGGTGAAAGGAGAAAAGAAAAGAGAAGGGAAAGGTGTATAATGAGAGAGAGAGGGGTATGACAGTGAGGAGGGCGAGAGAGCGGTATGACGGTGAGGAGGGAGAGAGAGGAGGATGACGGTGAGGAGGGAGAGAGAGCGGTATGACGGTGAGGAGGGAGAGAGAGGAGAAAGACTGTAAGGAGGGAGAGAGAGTGGTATGACGGTGAGGAGGGAGAGAGAGGAGGATGGCGGTGAGGAGGGAGAGAGAGCGGTATGACGGTGTGGAGGTAGAGAGGAGGATGACGGTTAGGAGGGAGAGAGAGCGGTATGACGGTGAGGAGGGAGAGAGAGGAGGAAGACTGTAAGGAGGAGGGTGTAATGTTGAAGAGGGAGAGCGAGGAGGGTGTAATGTTGAAGAGGAAGAGCGAGGAGGGTGTAATGTTGAGGAGGGAGAGCGAGGAGGGTGTAATGTTGAGGAGGGAGAGCGAGGAGGGTGTAATGTTGAGGAGGGAGAGCGAGGAGGGCGTAATGTTGAGGAGGGAGAGCGAGGAGGGTGTAATGTTGAGGAGGGAGAGCGAGGAGGGTGTAATGTTGAGGAGGGAGAGCGAGGAGGGTGTAATGTTGAGGAGGGAGAGAGAGCGGTATGACGTTGAGGTGAGGAGGGAGAGCGAGGAGGGTGTAATGTTGAGGAGGGAGAGCGAGGAGGGTGTAATGTTGAGGAGGGAGAGAGAGCGGTATGACGTTGAGGTGAGGAGGGAGAGCGAGGAGGGTGTAATGTTGAGGAGGGAGAGCGAGGAGGGTGTAATGTTGAGGAGGGAGAGAGAGCGGTATGACGTTGAGGTGAGGAGGAAGAGCGAGGAGGGTGTAATGTTGAGGAGGGAGAGCGAGGAGGGTGTAATGTTGAGGAGGGAGAGCGAGGAGGGTGTAATGTTGAGGAGGAAGAGCGAGGAGGGTGTAATGTTGAGGAGGGAGAGCGAGGAGGGTGTAATGTTGAGGAGGGAGAGCGAGGAGGGTGTAATGTTGAGGAGGGAGAGCGAGGAGGGCGTCAGGCAGGAGACAAAGTTAATTAGGTGGAGGTTGGAGAGGTTGAAACGTTAGTGGATGAGGAGAGAAGGAGTCTGTGAGGGAGAAGTGAGAGCAGGGGGAGAAAAGTATGCAGTGTAATGAGGGGTGTGTGTGTGTGTGTGTAGCCTCCTGTACCTCGAAGGCTCTGTCCAGCTGGTTCATCTCTCTGAGCTGGTTGCCCTTGGAGAAGTGAAGCTCTGCCTTGACAGACATGTTTATGGGGTTCTGCTGTAGGGCCTTGTCTAGAGCATCCAGAGCCTGGAGAGAATAAGTACACACACACACAGGTTAATACACACACACACACACATAGACTTCCATAGCTAGGGATAGACTTCCATAGCTAGGGATAGACTTCCATAGCTAGGGATAGACTTCCATAGCTAGGGATAGACTTCCATAGCTAGGGATAGACTTCCATATCTAGGGCTGACAGTGAGGACTTGTGAAGAACAGAATCAACAACCTCTGCATAATCCAAACAGTTGCTTTGTGAGAAGGTGATAACCATTGAAGGTGTAAACGCATGTTCACAGTTAGCCATTGTTATGTCACTTTGACCTAAAATCCCCAGCGGCCTTGCCTTGGAAGAGAGGTGGGAACTTAATGTAATTAACTTTTGCCTCTGAGAGAGAGCAGTATCGTCCTTGAGATGACAGAAATATCATCAATCGCTTTTATTTTCCCTTCCCTTCCCTTTGACAGAGAGAGTGAGAGAAAAGACCATGTATAACACCCCCATTCAGGGGATATTGAGTGTAGCTAACAAATCTGGAAGCGTAGCAATATCTGCAAATAGTCCGGGTAGCCATTTGATTACCTGTTCAGGAGTCTTATGGCTTGGGGGTAGAAGCTGTTGAGAAGCCTTTTGGACCTAGACTTAGCGCTCTGGTACCACTTGCCATGCGGTAGCAGAGAGAACAGTCTATGACTGGGGTGGCTGGAGTCTTTGACCATTTTTAGGGCCTTCCTCTGACACCACCTGGTATAGAGGTACTGGATGGCAGGAAGCTTTGCCCCAGTGATGTACTGGGCCGTACATACTACCCTCTGTAGTGCCTTGCGGTCGTAGGCCGAGCAGTTGCCGTAGCAGGCAGTGATGCAACCAGTCAGGATGCTCTCGATGTTCCAGCTGTAGAACCTTTTGAGGATCTGAGGACCCATGCCAAATCTTTTCAGTCTCTGGGGGGAATAGGATTTGTCATGCCCTCTTCATGACTGTCTTGTTGTGTTTGGACCATTCTAGTTTGTTGGTGATGTGGACACCAAGGAACTTGAAGCTCTCAACCTGCTCCACTACAGCCTCGTCGATGAGAATGGGGGCGTGCTTGGTCCTCTTTTTCCTGTAGTCCACAATCATCTCCTTTGTCTTGATCATGTTGAGAGAGAGTTTGTTGTCCTGGCACCACACAGCCAGGTCTCTGACCTCCTCCCTATAGGCTGTCTCATCGTTGTCGATGATCAGGCCTACAACTGTTGTGTCGTCAGCAGTTGTAGGCTTAATGATGGTGTTGGAGTCGTGCCTGGCCATTCTGTCGTGGGTGAACAGGGAGTACAGGAGGGACTGAGCACGACCGTGTTGAGGATCAGCGTGGCAGATGTGTTGTTGCCTACGCTTACCACCTGGGGGCGGCCCGTCAAGAAGTCCAGGATCCAGTTGCAGAGGGAGGTGTTTAGTCCCAGGATCCTTAGCTTAGTTATGAGCTTCGAGGGCACTATGGTGTTGAAGGCTTTGCCTGTCCCTGCACAAAAAAGTCATCCCCGCACACCACCTCTGTGTTATTTTAGGTAGGAAATACTATTTTTAGCAGTGAGGCTAAATCTTATATGGCACCCTAAGTAGTGCACTACACAGGGATTAGGGTGCATTTGGGACACACCCGCTGAGATTACATCCATTCTGTTAGTGTGTCTACAGATGAGCCCCCAATGACGGAGGGATGGAATGAGGGATGGAACAAGGGATGGTGGAGGAGAAGGAGGAGAATTTAATCAGGACGGGGAGATAAAGTGAATGACGTAAAGGATGGAGGATCAGTGTAAACAGATGGGGATGTGATCCTGTGAGACTCGGAGGTGACAGAATCAACAGGTGATGGGTTTCCATGGCAACCATTGTTTCCGCAGTGATCACTGTTGCTGACCCTGTGGTGATATGGATTGTTCTGTTTTTCTTGAATGTCTCTGTCCTTCGCATATCCCACATCTCTCTCTCTCTCTATTCTTCTTGTTCTTTCTCACACACACACACACACACACACACACACACACACACACACACACACACACACACACACACACACACACACACACACACACACACACACACACACACACACACACACACACACACACACCTCTGTGTAGTTGCCTCGTTTGCTGTAGATGGCAGACAGTAGGCGGTAACACTCAATGCAGCTCCCCTGCTTAGATATGATGCCCAGAGTCATCTTCTCTGCCTCTTTAGAGCGGCCCGCCATGGCTAACACTTGTGCCTGCATAGATGGAGGGAGAGAGCGAGAGAGGGAGGGAGAGAGCGAGAGGGAGAGAGAGAGGGCAATTCAGGGACATACATCTGTTGGTCCTGTCCTGGTATGACTGCAGCATGTGGTGGGTACGTGCCTGCATGTGTGCATGTGTGTGTGCCTGCTTCTCTGTGTGTGCCTGCGTCTTGTGTGTGTGCCTGCATCTATGTGTTTGTGCCTGTGTCTATGTGTGTGTGCCTGCGTCTGTGTGTGTGCCTGCATGCATGCACGTGTGTGCTGTGACTCACCAGAGCCAGCCAGATATCAGTGCTGTCTGGCTGTAGCGTAGCAGCCTCGCGGTACACCTGCAGAGCCTCCTCATAGCACCCTGTGTTGTAGTACAGCGCCCCTAGTGGCGTCAGGATGTCCACCTTCCTCGTCACCTGCAGGGCCCTGGGGTCAAAGGTCAGGGAGAGGTCAATGGAAGGTCAACAAGAGCTCGTACATAGGTCACACAGGATAGCTCCACCCAGGACTGTTCTCTGGACAATGGGCACATGGCTAGTGTTGCTCTCCTTAGACTTCTGAATCTCTTCCATATTTCCAAAGTGGTTGTCACCTCTTAACTCACTTTTTGTACCAAGACTCAGCCTCCTTGTTCTCATTGGAGGAGCGAAGGAGACGGCCCAAGTTCACCATGGCGACGTAGTGCGCCGGCTTGAGACGCACTGCATGCTGGTAGTGGGCTGCCGCCAGCGCCCCTTCTCCTAATGAGAGAAGAGTGAGTGAGTGAGAGAGAGAGAGAGGTATGAGTAAGCTAAAACTTTATTTTCAAACAGATCAACACTCTCCTCTCCTACCCACCATACTGAACTCACCGGTATCGACCAGAAACACTCCGTAGTTATTATGCAGGTCCGAGCTGTCCGGGCAGCTCTCTATACCTTGCAGATAGACTTCATTGGCCTCCGCAAACCGCTTCTATAAAAAAAAGACATAAAACTGTTATATTGAATTACTGAGTATGAGCTGATGTCATGTGTGAAATTGTGGCTATGCTGAGATAAGGTTAAAGAGAGCCTGTAGTAATAGAAGGTTAGGGAGTCAGTCAGTGTGTTTAATTGAACAAGCTAAAATAATGGCGCACTGACTGGAGTTCCCGGCAGCAAGATTAACAAGCTACAGCACATTTTTATTGAATTCTAAATCCATGGAAAGAGGGTAAGGGTAGACATAGCAGAACTTACATTGCGTAACATGCTCTTACAAAACTGTGTGTGTGAGTGCATACTAAGCATGTACACTACCGTTCAAAAGTTTGGGGTCACTTAGAAATGTCCTTGTTGTTGAAAGAAAAGCAAGTACATTAGTGAGGCGTCTGTTTCTCAAACTAGACACTTTAATGTACTTGACCTCTTGCTCAGTTGTGCACCGGGGCCTCCCACTCCTCTTTCTATTCTGGTTAGAGACAGTTTGTGCTGTTCTGTGAAGGGAGTAGTACACAGCCTTGTACGATATCTTCAGTTTCTTGGCAATTTCTCGCATGGAATAGCCTTAATTTCTCAGAACAAGAATAGACTGACAAGTTTCAGAAGGAAGTTCTTTGTTTCTTGCCATTTTGAGCCTGTAATCGAACACACAAATGCTGATACTCCAGATACTCAACTAGTCTAAAGAAGGCCAGTTGTATTGCTTCTTTAATCAGCACAACAGTTTTCAGCTGTGCTAACATAATTGCAAAAGGGTTTTCTAATGATCAATTAGCCTTTTAAATGATAAACTTGGATTAGCTAACACAACGTGCCATTGGAACACAGGAGTGATGGTTGCTGATAATGGGCCTCTGTACACTTGTAGATATTCATTAAAAAGTCTGCCGTTTCCAGCTACAATAGTCATTTACAACATTAACAATATCTACACTCTATTTCTGATCAATTTTATGTTATTTGAAATGGACAAAAAAATGTGCTTTTCTTTCAAAAACAAGGACATTTCTAATTGACCACAAACTTTTGAACAGTAGTGTATGTGAGAGAATGTGTGTATTTTTGTGTGTGTATGTAACCAGTGCGTAGATTAAGACATCACTGGAATGGGGTGTTTATTACCTGCAAAGCATGTGTGTGTGTGTGTGTGTACATGTATGTGCGCGTGCATGTACGTGTGTGTTACCTGCTCTGCATAGAGTGATGCTAGACTGGAGTAGGCGTCAGCGAAGTGTGGACCGAACCGAATGGAGTCTCTCAACAGAGCCTCTGCCTCTTCCTTCTTCCCTTGGGACCTGAAATGACATCATCATCTTCATCATCATCATCGTCAACATCATCTGTCTATGTTGTGTCCGTTTTCTGCTGACACACACACACACACACACACACACACACACCCCCGCTGTGTATCCATACTGATGATCTGGAAACGGTGACAGGTCCAGCAGGAGTAATGGGAATCTATGTTGCGTCTGTCTCTAGCCCTGAGGCTGTATGTTGACAGGTCGTAATATAGACCTGGTGGATCTGTAGCGCAATAATGGAGTTCCTTTGTGTTTCTCCATTAGAGCTAGCCAGGCTAGCAGGAATGGTGCTGTGTGGGTGTGTGTGTATTACAAACACCTTACACTCCCATCAATGTTGATGGATCTGTAGCACAATAATGGAGTTCCTTTGTGTTTCTCCATTAGAGCTAGCCAGGCTAGCAGAAATGCTGCTGTTTGTGTACTGAAAACACCTTACACCCCCATCAATGAGAATAGAGTAGGTGGGGGCTATCATGTAGACAGCAAACAAACAGTAACGGAATACATCTACCTCCCGCTGTCCCGACTAACCGCCAAGTCTGCTGTCCTGGTGTGTCCGAGCCGGTGTGTGCGTGTATGTCTGTGTGTGTGTGTCTGTGTGTGTGTGTGTGTGTGTGTGTCTGTGTGTGTGTGTCTGTGTGTGCGTGTCTGTGTGTGTGTGTCTGTGTGTGTGTATGAAATTGTTTTGTTGTTCTAACGAGCCCCCCTCAGCCCCTCCTCTTTGTGTCAACCCAGTGATTTCATGAGTGCTCTGTTTATCTCCGTGTTAAAAAAATGTTTTTCCAATCAGCCTCCTGCCAGAGTGACAGGGATGAATGGAACAGAGCAGTGTCGATGATGTGACACACACACACACACACACACACACACACACACCACACACACACACACACACACACGCACACACACGCACACCTAATGAGCAACAAGCAGAACGGCTCGCCACTGTGTCTAAACTATTTCCCCCTCAGCGCTGTGACTGTGTGAGAGAACAGACAGAGCATTCTGCTAATGTAAGCCATTTATCCTCAGGTAGGGCGCTGTGTGTCACTCGTTATGTGAGCTACAGGGAAAGAGTGTGTGTGTGTGTGTGTGTGTGTGTGTGTGTTTGTGCATGTACGAATGAATGGGGTGCGAGCATTGTGCCGAGACATCTGAGTGCATGCACAATGTGTTTGTGTGTGTGTGTGTGTGTGTGTGTGTGTGTGTGCACGTCTGTTCACATGCATGAATGCATACGTGTGTGTATGTGCATGTGTGCCTGTGTATATGCATACAAGTGTGTGTGTGTGTGTATCCTACTTGAGCAGGTTTCCCAGGTTGAACAGGGCTCTGTTGTGCTGGGGGTTGGTGTCCAGGGCTGTCCTGTAGTAGCGCTCAGCATCCTCTGGGTGGCGTGTCAGAGTACCCAGGTTGTTCATGGCACTGGCGTGGCGAGGGTACAACCTGGGAGGAGGAAGAAGGGAAGTAGTTCAGGGAGAGGAGGAGGAAAAACAGGTGAGTATCTTTAAATTCCAATCTGTAAGAAAACCTTCTTCCTTCATCCCATTTTGGGACGACCACTAATGGTTGAAAGGGCTGGATTGGTCTGGTCCTTGAAATCAGTGTCGAAGATAGGAAGCAATTTAGCACTTTGGGGACATGTGACCCTTCTCATGTATCCTTAGATGACCCCATACCGCTACAAGAAGATAGCATGACAGCCATGATACTGTCAACGGTTATGGTGCACAAAATGGCTTCCGTAAATCAATCATTCTAGAGTGTCCGAATAAGACATGAAACACCCTTAAAGAGCATTAAGTGCTTTTAGAAAGGATTGGGTAAAAGGTGGCATGTAATTGCAATCCATTTGTATTATTAGTGCCATAACTATGAGACACAACCACCACAACCCCGGGGGAAGAGGTGAAACAATGCCACAGCAACCGTGTCCATTTCCATGGCAACTCAGTCTCCTTTCCATTGGCTAATGTGTCACAGTTTACATCGCCTTTCAGCGTGGACTTAGTGGCACGCACACTGCCGTAAGCACACTATTGATCCCCACACACACCATCACCCAATCTAATGTCTAAGCAGGGGACCAGGACACTAAACCTGAAAAACAAACAAATAAATCAACCTCTAAAGAATGCAATAAAACCCACGACTCCAGGGTAACCAGGGTAGCAACGTCGCCTCCCTCTTTTATCACCTTTTAGCCCAAATTAAAAACAAGAAAAATTTGCTAAGAGAATCATTTGAAGTGGCGGTAAAATGCCTGTTCCAGAAATGATTTAAGAAATGAGGAGATGGTAATGTCATTGGCCAATGAATGGAGTAACGCATAATGCCTCGCCCAGCGGACTGTAGATGCTGCGTCACGCGGTTGCTAAGTTAATCGTCACGCAATCCCTTCTTCCTATGTAATGTCACGATTTCAAAGCTATATTGTATTAAAGAGAATAAGTTAATTATCTCACATCTTGGTAATATTTGTAATGTTGTGTTTCTTGTTCAAGTAATTCATCCTAATTTTTGAGCTAGGGCCAAATTGACTCCCACTTGACTCCCACTTGTCCAGAATGACCCAGAACGCACCGTGTGGCCCATTGACAACGTACAAGCAACACACACAATGGCAGTTAAGAACGGTGTAATGGAATTTACCATCTCCTAATTTCTTAAAGTATTTCTGCCTATTCCCTATACAGTTCACTACCTTTGATAGATAGATAGATAGATAGATAGATAGATAGATAGATAGATAGATAGATAGATAGATAGATAGATAGATAGATAGATAGATAGATAGATAGATAGATAGATAGATAGATAGATAGATAGATAGATAGATAGATAGATAGATAGATAGATAGATAGATAGATAGATAGATAGATAGATAGATAGATAGATAGACCTCTGGGTATGTAGGATAGATATATAGCCCTCTGGGTCTGTAGGATAAATATATAGCCCTCTGGGTCTGTTGGATAAATATATAGCCCTCTGGGTCTGTTGGATAAATATATAGCCCTCTGGGTCTGTAGGATAAATATATAGCCCTCTGGGTCTGTAGGACAGATATATAGCCCTCTAGGTCTGTAGGAGATATATATAGCCCTCTGGGTCTGTAGGATGAATATATAGCCCTCTGGGTCTGTAGGATAAATATATAGCCCTCTGGGTCTGTAGGATAAATATATAGCCCTCTGGGTCTGTAGGATAGATATATAGCCCTCTGGGTCTGTATGATAAATATATAGCCCTCTGGGTCTGTAGGATAGATATATAGCCCTCTGGGTCTGTAGGATAAATATATAGCCCTCTGGGTCTGTAGGATAGATATATAGCCCTCTGGGTCTGAAGGATAGATATATAGCCCTCTGGGTCTGTAGGATAAATATATAGCCCTCTGGGTCTGTAGGATTAAATATATAGCCCTCTGGGTCTGTAGGATAGATATATAGCCCTCTGGGTCTGAAGGATAGATATATAGCCCTCTGGGTCTGTAGGATAAATATATAGCCCTCTGGGTCTGTAGGATAAATATATAGCCCTCTGGGTCTGTAGGATGAATATATAGCCCTCTGGGTCTGTAGGATGAATATATAGCCCTCTGGGTCTGTAGGATGAATATATAGCCCTCTGGGTCTGTAGGATAAATATATAGCCCTCTGGGTCTGTAGGATAGATATATAGCCCTCTGGGTCTGTATGATAAATATATAGCCCTCTGGGTTTGTAGGATAGATATATGGGTCTGTAGGATAAATATATAGCCCTCTGGGTCTGTAGGATAAATATATAGTTTTCTGGGTCTGTAGGATAAATATATAGCCTTCTGGGTCTGTAGGATAAATATATAGCCCTCTGGGTCTGTAGGATAAATATATAGCCTTCTGGGTATGTAGGATAGATATATAGCCTTCTGGGTCTGTAGGAGCCATTGCCGTTGACAGGCAGAACAAATTTCATTAGGTACAGTGCTGTGTGTTTGTGTGTCTCACTGAGATGAATGGGGTGCAAGCATCGAGCTGAGACAAGGCCATTACATGCTTGAGAATATGCACTCTAGTGTGTGTGTGTGTGTGTGTATGTCTGTGTGCAAGCAAGAGGATGTGTGTGTGTGTGTGTGTGTGTGTGTGTGTGTGTGTGTGTGTGTGTGTGCGCGTGTGTGCCTTTATGCATTTATGTGCAGCAAACAGAGTTCCTCCTGATTTAGTAACAGAGTGTTTTGTAAGTAATTGAGTGGGCGGATCATCAACCTAAGACAATCAAGAACGCGTCTCATACTTAAATGAATTAATTCTAGTTACTTAGGCCTGGAGGTACAGTCTAGACATCATAGGGACGGCATGCCATATTAAGACAAAAGTTGTCTCTTTGTCCAGAACTCACACAATAAGGACACATGGTGCATGAGCGAAGGCTGAACTGTTCTCCATTGAGACCTACCTGACTGTTTTATGACTGAGGTTTTGAGCCAAGCTCTCAATGGGATTTCTCACCGTTTCTTACCTCGACTGTAATTTTGACTCTAACTTGAAAACTTTATTTTTCAGGTCCTGGAACGCGTGCGGTCTCCTGAGGTTCCAAACATGCTATGAGAACCTAGACTGTGGTTTTGGCAGAATGACCGTATCCCTGAATGTTGAAAACTGATGGTGTTTTTGTGGTTGAGGAATGACAGTGGTTTGGCGGGACTATGTCCCACTGACATGGTGATCAGGATGGAACACCTAATCATATTACTGTAGTTTTACTTTCTTGGACACTGACACTGACTTTAGAGCAGATTTGTTAAGGTGTAAACAGCAAAAGCACTATCATTGTGGACACTATAACTGACCTGAGAGCAGTTTTGTAGTGGTGGATCGCCTCCTGGTGGCGCCCTCTGTCTTTCAGGAAGTTGGCATAGTTGTAGTGAACCTTGGCGTTGTGAGGCAACGTCTGGATGCCAGACCTGTAGAGAGAGAGAGAGAGAGAAGATGATGAATAAGTAGGAGTAGCAGTGGAACAGATGTGTGCTTGCGCTCACACACTCGCTCAAACTTCAAACGATAAAAGAAATTCAGAAAAGATCTCTCTCTCTCAAATGAAGTATGTAGGTAGGCATATGTGTGTCTGATGAATAGACCAAGATAAATTAATTATGCAGGTATGTGAATAATGAAAAGCATGAGTGTTTTAAAATATTCCTCAGTAGACCATTTAAAACCCCTTTAATCATAGGCTATTTGGCTAATGGCCAGGATAAAAAGACACACCTATGAGATGCTGCTAAACCAGCCTTGATTAAGAGGAGGGTAGGCTATGCTTGGCTTTGGAGGGAAACCAATCGTTTCTAACTACGAGATTCACCGGCACAAAAGGCCCACAGCTGGATAGGCTGTGCTTCCGCTCTCAAAATCCATGACATTACCAACTGTCCTTATCTGTTATTGAGGCAGACAGAAAGAGGAATGGACAGATGCAATGATAGATAAATAGCATGCGGCCGAGTCTGGGAGAGAGATAACGTCTGCTCAGGACATATACTGTAGATGGGGTCAGGGGGTGTGCTTGCGTGCACCCATGTGTTTGTGTGTGTGTGTGTGTGTGTGATTAGCATGTAATCTGACCTTGCCATGTTCTAATAAACAGGTTTATATTCACACCCATTAATCTGGCTTGTAAAACAACATGGAAATGAGAGAGTGTGGAAAGAAGGAGAGAGGAAGGGTAACTAGGAGAGAGGGAGAGAAAATGTGTGTGGAAAGAGCGAGCCTCTCTAATGTGCTACTGGTGATGAATATTACATTAACCAGGGCCTGAAACACACAAACACACCCCCCACCCACCTCTCACCCCATACCACTCTCTGACCTGAAGAGGGCCTCCCGGGACAGCCAGATGTCGTTCTGCTGAACGGTCTTCCAGGAGAAGAGCAGGAGGAGCAGCAGCATGGAGATGGTTAGGGCCGTGGTGCCCCAGCGACCCACCACAGAACACAACCTCCCCAGGCCATGGGCCACCAGGATACAGTAACCCATACTGGGCGAGGAGGAAGATGGAGGGGAAGAGAGTTGGTAGAAATAAAGAGGGAGAAGGAGAGAAGAAAGAGGAAGGAGAGGAGTGGAACAAGGGGATGAGAGTTATTTCCCACTCAATCATCTCCAGTCCAGTGTACACACATGAAGAATCCGTTCTATTCATCCTACTCTCAAAGACATTCACAAGATAGATAGATAGATAGATAGATAGATAGATAGATAGATAGATAGATAGATAGATAGATAGATAGATAGATAGATAGATAGATAGATAGATAGATAGATAGATACTTTATTGATCCCCGAGGGGAAATTTCTTTGTCAAGCAGCTACAAAAAAAAACACAGGGCAGGTGCAAAATGCCAGAACGAAAGTACACAAAAGACAGATACACGATACATGATACATAGAGCGGCAGTATTTGCAGTATCTACTCTGAGACCAATGTGTTTCTCTAGTGTTTTCCCTGGACGGGATTCAATAAGAAAACAACACCTAGTAGCCCCTCTCTAGAACAGGACGCTCTCATTGGCTGCTCATATGTTTCCTGCTTATGGTTAAGACGTCCTTGGTCGCTGTGGAAACAGAAGACAGATGACTGTCCTGACAGTTTGAGGTAAACATAGTGTGATGAGCCGCTCCCTTAGTTGGATGGCTTTAACATCACGGCATACACACACGTATGATGCATACACACTGTGGCAGACGGCAGGGAGAGGTGAGGGTAGTGGTGGTTGAGGGAAGATATCTGGCAGCAGGTGTGAATCGTTAAGTGATTGAGTGTTTGTATATAAGAGGGAAAGCAGACCAGAAGAGCCGAGGAGAAGTGTGTAACAAGTTAAGTTGTATGAGTAGGAAGAAGGATTTAACCCTGTGTACTGAATTGAATTGAATTGAATTGAATTGACACTGGCTGAGAACCGTGCTTTGGATTTACCTTTGGATAAATGGACAATGAGAACGAATGGTGGACTGTGAACTGGTAGCTAAAACCCCCCCCCTTATCCTTTCCCAACTGTGGACTTATTTCCCTAATAAATTCCCAACTACATTGAAATTGTGCTGTTTGTGTCTGTTTGTTATTGAGCTTGATGACGTGGAAACACCACACCCCTAAACCTGCTACAACACGTACACACCAATGAACGTGCATACACATATACACACACACACACACACACACACACACACAAAAATGTGCATGTACACACACCCAAGAAAATGACACGCTTTTCAGTTATCCAGAATAGGCTGAGTTCAAAAACTCTTGGAATATCCAATAATCCCCCCTCTCCAATCTACAGGAAGTATAACACTTGGCTGTTTCCTTCCTAGATCTCTTACAATACCCTGCCTCCCCAAACACACACACACACACACACACACACACACACACACACCTAAGACTGAGCAAACCCCATCTCCCACCTCAATGCTATCTCACACCCCTGTGTGTGTGTATTAGCACAAGGCTCTCTCATTCCTTCCACACCATTGCAGTTCCCACTACAAACCCAGACAGAAGGAAGGAAAGTGGGTGGAAAGTGGGTGGACAAAATAAAACCAGGAAATATTCTGAGACATGTGAAAACAGAAAGGAGGCAGAAAATATGGTGTTCAAAAATACAGCTGTGACTATGATAGACAGACCGAGAGCAGGAGAGAGTGAGAGAGGAGCCAAAGAGTGATTGAAACCGAGGGTGAGTAAATGGGAGAGAGCTAGCGGCCAGCTATTTAAAGGCTGTCGGCTGATTTACAGTATCCTCCTGAGTGTGCCAGACAGTCCCGTCAGCCATCACTCCTGCTCTGGACATTCTGCTGTCAGAGCTAATGGCTAGCCAGTGCTAATATTTGCCCTGGCGCATGGCGCGGCCCAACCCACCAATCAGAGCCCTGAGTGGGCAGACAGGGATAAATGCCAGCTTAAGTGGAGATGCGACCTCGAAATCACACGCTGGAATTCACTGAGCAGAAAACTAGCCTTATTACAGGGGGTCTGGCTGATAATACACACACACACACACGCTTGCAAGCAGGCACTGTGACGTCGATTTCAGACAGCAGACAGTAAACTAAGTGAATCAGCATTAACATGAATGAGATTAACCCTGTGCTAATCCTCCACTCTCTGAAAAGCACCGCCACTGGATTCAGCTGAAGCGCCTCCGTCAGTTGTACAGCCCTGCCAGATACAAACACACAAGCAGACACATACACATTATATCTCTCTCACACACACACCAAGCCTGCCTGCCGTGATAACGTTCCAGCATTCCCTCTTGCTCTGTTGTGGAGTAAAATGGTTGTGTGATTGCAGGCAGCGGAAGGCTCTCAAAAAACACACGGAGCGGAACTCTGTTTCCCTGGAGCCGCTTTTGTACGCTTGGGGCTTCGTTAAAAAGTTCTGCTAGTGCGTTCGTCAGAAAGCCAGACAAAAGGAAGGTATAGAGCATCAGAGAAAATCCATAACACACACAACGCTAACTGAGAACCTGGCAAATGTTGATTTGGAAAAACAAATACAAAGCTTTGCTCTGCAGGCGCAGCAAAGTGGAAATGTCCTATTACACAAGATTACACCCACACCCATCCACATTCTGTCTCTCTACACCCACACCCATCCACATTGTCTCTCTACACCCACACCCATCCACATTCTGTCTCTCTACACCCACACCCATCCACATTCTGTCTCTCTACACCCACACACATCCACATTCTGTCTCTCTACACCCACACCCATCCACATTGTCTCTCTACACCCACACCCATCCACATTCTGTCTCTCTACACCCACACCCATCCCCATTCTGTCTCTCTACACCCACACCCATCCCCATTCTGTCTCTCTACACCCACACCCATCCACATTCTGTCTCTCTACACCCACACCCATCCACATTCTGTCTCTCTATCCACAATCACAATTGCAATCACACATCTCTCTCTCATGCAAACACACACATACACACACTCAAATGCAAGCTCACATAATTGCAATCTCTCTGTCTCACACACTCTCACACACAATCTTTTGTATTTGCAGCGGGTTAGTGATGCATCTCTAATACCTTAGGCTGGGGTGGAATTCATTTAGCGGCCGAGTGTCGAGCAGTGCGTGGGCGATATTAAAGCCTGGGATGGGGAAACTGTCTGCATGGAAATCACTACTAATCCTGCACTCAGCTACGCAGATGACTCAGGGAGTATAAGTGAAAGTCCCCTGTAGACCCGAGCAAGGAAAGATTAGCAGAATTAATAGTTTGAGGGATGGAGAGAGGGAGGAGGCAAGGGAGCGAGCATGGGATGGAGGGAGGGGGAATTAGAAAAATGTAAGTTAGGCTGCGATAGTAAAAGGAAGGAAGGAAGGAAGGGGATAGGAGGAGGTTAAATGGGTATATAGAGCAGGAAAAATAAAGACTACATTTACCATGTTCACTAAAGACTACATTTACCATGTTCACTACATTTAGCATGTCCACTAAAGACTACATTTAGCATGTCCTCTAAAGACTACATTTAGCATGTCCACTAAAGACTACATTTAGCATGTCCACTAAAGACTACATTTACCATATCCACTAAAGACTACATTTACCATGTACACTAAAGACTACATTTACCATATCCACTAAAGACTACATTTAGCTGTATGTAAAAACCCTGTGCACAGCCATGTGTCTAGACTACATTTAGCTGTATGTAAAAACCCTGTGCACAGCCATGTGTCTAGACTACATTTAGTTATTAGTCTAACAGGCAGAGATCAGAGATCTCTCTTTAGCACCATCTCATGTTCCCTTCACCTTAAAAATCAATCCCAGCATGCCGTCTGCCTCGTTGACAAGTATCCCACTGCGCTGGTTAGTACACTGAGGCTGTAATAACACACATACTGTACTGTACAGTGCATATACCTGCATGAGATGATACAACACATAAACATTGGAAAATTGTTGCATGTTTTCTGTTTGATCAACTCTCCCACAGTGCAGTAGCAGTTCCATTGCCTTAGTCCTCCTATCACAGCAATGGGAACTTCTTTGAGGGGGATCATTTACATATTTGAGAAGTGTCTGTTGACACTGTATTCTATCATTATACATGCAGAGAGGTTAAGTGAGTGGAGAGAGATGAAGTGAGAGAATTTTACACAGCTCTGCCCCCAAGGCTTCCTACAGGCTATGCACTCTAAACTCTCAACCTGCAGGAGTGAATGTGTGTGTGTGTGTGTGTGTGTGTGTGTGTGTGTGTGTGTGCACGCGTGTATTTAAAGGGCAGAGGCCCCCAAGGGCCCACCTGAGCCTGATCAGGGCTCCAGGCCCCTACGGCCATGGAGTACTTTTCTGGATAATTTTACACACACACACACACACACACACACACACACACACACACACACACACACACACACACACACACACACACACACACACACACACACACACACACACACACACACACACACACACACACACACACTAACAAGCATGCATGTGCGCACACAGACACACACACACACATACATACACACACAGGGACCGGATTTGTCATGGTGCGAAGGCAGGATCCGAGGCGCAGAGCTGAAGTACACAGACATTCCTTTATTTGGTTCTAACCAAACAACAAACAAGGAGAGGAAGCAACCAGGAACTGGTATTCAGAATGCACAAACAAAGAGTTTGCCAGAACTCTCTCCTCTGTCAAGCCCTGACCTTAGCCACCAGACAAACATAGAGATGCCTGGCGGCTTCCCCACAGTCAGGACCTGACAGGATTAGCAGAGAGAGATGGGGGTAGGCCATGTGAAAGGAAAATAGAACATTGAAAGTAGAGAAGAGTGAGAGAGAAGGAGAAGAAGAGAGAGAGCATTGACAGAAAATTATAAGATATCAGCATCAGGAAAAATAAATAGATAAATATTATCTTGGAAGCCCTTGAAAGCACTGAAGGAGGAAGAGCCCTTAGAGTGATGCAAGGCAGCGGGAGAGAACAGACAGATGGAGAGAGCAGAGAGAGTAGACGAGAGAGGGAGGAGAGAGAGAGCACTTCATAGGATCCACTACAAGAAAGTACCAGAAAGGCCCTTGACTGAAGTGTGAAGTACAGCAGAAAATAACACACTCTTGTAAACTCCCGCACACATAAACACACTAGGGCTGTCCCCGACTAAAAAACATCTTGGTCGACCGAGAGTCTCTGTTCTTCAGATTTATATACACACCCTATGTTTTAATAAAATCAACTATATGTAGGCTACTGAGCCTGTCTGACACTTTAAATCAACTATATGTAGGCTACTGAGCCTGTCTGACACTTTAAATCAACTATATGTAGGCTACTGAGCCTGTCTGACGCTTTAAATCAACTATATGTAGGCTACTGAGCCTGTCTGACGCTTTAAATCAACTATATGTAGGCTACTGAGCCTGTCTGACGCTTTAAATCAACTATATGTAGGCTACTGAGCCTGTCTGACACTTTAAATCAACTACATGTAGGCTACTGAGCCTGTCTGACACTTTAAATCAACTATATGTAGGCTACTGAGCCTGTCTGACACTTTAAATCAACTATATGTAGGCTACTGAGCCTGTCTGACGCTTTAAGCTCTGCGAATAAAAATGAAGACACACAAATTACTAAAAAGAGGGAGCCAGATATCAATATAGCCTAACCAGAAGAAGAAGAAAAAACTGGTCCTCCTGCTGCCTGCCATTAAGCTGCTAAAGTTGCCAGTAATAGGCTACACCAGTGGTCGGCAACCTTTTCCATATGATTTTCAAATGCACATTTTCGTGTAACAGTTTTATTCTATTTATAATAAAGTCTTCATATCTCAAAATCAATGTCATGTGGTTCATCAAAATTATATCTAAATGAAAATTATACAAATCTAAAAGTAACTTCTATTACCATAATGTAAAAATTGCCTAAATAAAACAACTATCCTCTAAATCACATTGGCTATGCATGGCCTGTCTGCAAGGAACTTGAAACATTGTTTCAACTATTAACTTGGTCTGGCCAGGGCCCGAAGAAGCAGCTCCTGCTAGCAAACTCCGGACAGGCGGACACAGCTGTAGGCTATTTGCGCAAGGGAGAAGAAGTAATCAGGTCGGGCTATTTTATGACGATAACACCGGATCAGAGCATTACATTTTTTTCTCCTGTCATGCATAGTGGTTATTGAAAGGGAGAGAGCTGGAAAGATTTTTCAAATAGGCTACGTTGAGGAACTATTGTCATTCTCAATGGATGTAAAAACAGACTTTGTTGTTTACTTGACGGTTGAAGAAAAAGCTTGGTGATGATAGATAGATAGATAGATAGATAGATAGATAGATAGATAGATAGATAGATAGATAGATAGATAGATAGATAGATAGATAGATAGATAGATAGATAGATAGATAGATAGATAGATAGATAGATAGATAGATAGATAGATAGATAGATAGATAGATAGATAGATAGATAGATAGATAGATAGATAGATAGATAGATAGATAGATAGATAGATAGATAGGTACTTTATTGATCCCCCGGGGGGGAAATTTCATTATCAAGCAGCTACAACAAAAACACAGGGCAGGTGCAAAATGCCACAACGAAAGTACACAAAAGACAGATACACGGTACATGATACATAGAGCGGCAGTATGAAAAAGTATAGAAATACAGGATATCTGGAGTGCAAAAAAAAAAAGCTATAAAAGGACATTGCATAGTATGAGTGGTTGGCTGAATATGTACACTATACATTGGTGGATGTTGGATGGTTAACTATACTATACAGGTTGATGGCAGAGAAATACTTCAGTAGCTAATGCGTATGATATGAGCGAGGGTAATAATAGTTTACTTAATAGACAGACTGGGTAAATGAACAGGTAAGTGAAAATTTTGCATGGTTAAATTAGCTGTACAGTTAGGTATACAGTTATATTTACAGATAAGAGAATACTTGCATGTTTACACAAACTGTACAGGTAAATGACAGGAAGAGATACTTTAATAGCTAAATGTGTGTATGATATCATTGGGGTAATAATAGTAATTCCCTTAAAATACAGTCCTTAGTGCGCAGGGTTTAATTACAGACAACTGCACTTATTGCACATTTGATATACTAAAAGCAATGAGAAAAGGTGCAACTGGCAGGATACTAATATGCATTCCTGAGTGAATGCCTAGGTCCAATAATTACTTACAATATTGCATGTGATATAATATAACAACTGTACATGGGTATGTATATACAGACCTGTATGAATAAGTAGGTCCTGAGTGGATGAGTGCTGACGGAACAGAGTTACTCACGGATGGATGCATAATTGTTAAACTAGGTCCTAGCACCCCAACAGTTCCAGATCTATGTTGCCGACGGCACGGCACCCCGGTGAGGCATTATATAGTCTCATAGCCGCCGGCAGGAAGGACCTCCTGTAGCGCTCTCTGGCACACCGTGGTGGGATCAGTCTGTGACTGAAAGAGCTCCTCTGCGTCATAACCATAGCGTGCAGAGGGTGGGTGACGTTGTCCATGATGGCCAGCAGTTTGGCCAGGATCCGTCTCTCCGCCACCTCCTCTAGAGTGTCAAGGCTCATCCCCAGGACAGAGCTAGCCTTCCTGATCAGCTTATTTACCCGAGAAGCATCACCGGCTTTGATGTTTGCTCCCCAGCACACCACTGCAAAAAAGATGGCACTGGCCACCACAGACTGGTAGAAGGTATGCAGTAGTTTACTGCACACGTTGAAGGACCTGAGCCTCCTCAGAAAGTAGAGTCGGCTCTGGCCCTTTTTGTACAGGGCCCCGGTGTTACCAGCCCATTCCAGTCTGTTGTCCAAATGGACACCCAAGAACTTGTATGACTCAACCATTTCCACATCCATCCCCTTTATAGGGACTGCAGTCAGTTGTGCCTTGGTTCTCCTGAAGTCCACCACCATCTCCTTAGTTTTGCTGATGTTGAGCTGAAGGTGATGAGTTAAGACAATCCAAAATAGTATCAGATCCCCAAATGGGCGCATTTATAAGCCTACATTTGCGCGCAGGCCAGGTAGCCTAGGCCTACTTCTATGCATAATTAGGTGCGCGTCCTTACTCAACATTGACAGGAGCGCTCCAAACAAAAGACAATTAATACATTGACAACTCATAAATGGAATGAAATAAGTGTAGCCTAGGTTGTGCGTTCTGCAAACAACGTGTCCACTCCTACAATGACACTGGTAAGACTGTAATAATAATATATTGAATGCATTAAACAGAAATTACCGTAACAAACATTGTAATTAGAAATTATGGGTATTAACGGTAAATGTACTACTGGTGAGACTAAAAAAATCTTGATTGACCAATCAACCAATCAACCAATCAACCAATCACCTAAATGCTGTCAGCCCTAAAACACAAACGCAAATGCAGTAAGGGCAACCAAGCTAGTCTACACACTACCACACACAGGAGAATTACACCAGCTATCTAATTAAAGAACATCCAAGCCCAGAGCGGAAAACACACACATTAATACAATAACACACACACACACACACACACACACACACACAACCCACCTGGGCATGTAGAGGACCCTCTCTGCCACCACGAAGCCCACCCTGAAGAAGAGGTTACTGGCTGGGATGAAGGGAAATACCAGTAACAACACCCCCAGCAACACCTCCCTACTCTCCAACCTCTACAGGGAGACAGAGAGAGGGGGGTGAGATGCAGGGAGAGTGAGAGGGGAGAGGGAAAGAGAGAGGGAGAGAAAGCAACGTGGGGAGAGTAAGAAAGTGAGAGATTAGCACATCCATAGGAAAACCAGAGCCTAAAATTCCCACATTCAATCATTTTGCCTGTTGCCTTCATCTTGTTTGCAGCAGCAGCACACGTTACTGTACACTGTTTTAATACATAAGCATGCCCAGCATTCCCATTTCAAACAGCAGTGGAAATATATACAGTAAATGGCATTCATTATACATGTCACATTTCTGCCGTTCGCACTCAACTACTGAGCATATCTGACTGATGCTCTGAAATGTTCAAGCGGACAAGAAATTAAAAACTGTTCATTCATTTTAAATCAACTCTCCATCTCAGCTATTCATTTTTAATAAGAGTAAAAAATCCCTCTGTATTTTCCCATTCCGAACATAGCCGGCGTAGTTATTTGAACAAACAGAAGCTAATTGGTTTAATGACTGTACCCTCACTAATGGCGTTGATTCCCTTGTTAAATTTCAGTTACAAAGCCGCGGCGTCTTGATTAAGCTGCCGGTCCAACCCACGCCTCATTCTCCTGTCAACCGCCTTGTCACACCGCGGGTACAGATTCTACAGCATGCACACATAGATAGGATCACACACTAGTCAACTACAGACCTACATACACTGGGGGCTAGACATTATAACATAGATAGGATCATACAGTAATTAACACATGAACACACACACTCTCCCCATCTCCCCCATTCAACCGTGCTGGTCTAAGCAGTGTGATCCCATACAGTAGGCAGTGGGGTGGACCAGTGAAAGGATGGGGGAGGTTGGGTTGTTGATAGTATCTCTCCATGTGTCATTGGTTCCCTGTATGTCATTCCAACACAGCCCCTTCAGGGGACCTCCTCCTCCTCCTCCTCCTCCTCCTCCTCCTCCTCCTCCTCATCCCTGTATGTCTAAACTCTGCTTGGCTGACTTGAGAAGTATAGGAGAGAGCAATGTCTCAACTGATTCTACGTTACCATGGTGACGCAGCAGGCGCCTGTACAACGTCTGTCACAATTTGTCAATCGGTGATACAGCTGCTTTAACCTTGCAAACAACCTTCCTACCTCCATCCTTCTCCTTCTCCTCTCCTGCTCTGTGCTCTCTATCATCTGGTATAGAGGAATATTCTGTGTTATAGCCCAGTGCTCCAGATTACTATTCTGGGTGGTCAGCAGCATGGCATCCCTCCCAGATCTGTCCCCTCTGGTTCTGGACTCACATCCGTTAGTCCTTCCCAGTAGAACCCTTCAGAACTGGCCTCCTGACATATGTTCCAGCCCACACACACACACTCACCAGCCCTGCCAGGCCAACAGATGGCTAGGCAGTAGACACACACACATGCAAGAGGCATACATGTACAGTACACACACACACACACACACACACACACACACACACACACACACACACACACACACAAACACACACACACACACACACAAACACACAAACACACAAACAGATAATGGCATCCGACCCTTCATTTTGAACAGTAAATAAGGAGTTGTTTTTCCCTGCCCTCTCACGTACTTGTTCCTCTCAGGCTTTCACTGCCCTCTCACGTTCTTGTTCCTCTCAGGCTTTCCCTGCCCTCTCACGTTCTTGTTCCTCTCAGGCTTTCCCTGCCCTCTCACGTTCTTGTTCCTCCCAGGCTTTCCCTGCCCTCTCACGTTCTTGTTCCTCCCAGGCTTTCCCTGCCCTGTCACGTTCTTGATCCTCTCAGGCTTTCCCTGCCCTCTCACGTACTTGTTCCTCTCAGGCTTTCCCTGCCCTCTCACGTACTTGTTCCTCCCAGGCTTTCCCTGCCCTCTCACGTTCTTGATCCTCTCAGGCTTTCCCTGCCCTCTCACGTTCTTGTTCCTCCCAGGCTTTCCCTGCCCTCTCACGTTCTTGATCCTCTCAGACAGCTGTTGGTTCCATGAGTTTGCTATACCCCCCCCCCCCCCCCCCCCCCCCCACAATGCCAATATAAAGCAATGGCAGCATGGGCTGCATTCATTCAGGCGTTGTGTGATCTAGCAGGAAACTGCAATGTAGCAGGCCTGGAACGTGCCCACAGACCAGGCTTTAAATGCTTCAATGACTTCCGGAGGTCAAGGTTAAGGGCAGGAACCAGGAAGTGACAAACACAGACAGGCGACAGGAGTGATGCGCCAATTACTTTTTGGGGTCAAGGGTCACCTGTGCATTCTGCTTGAGGTGGTTGTGGGTGATGATACAGACAGATCTCTCTAGGGGAGGTCATAGGGCTTACGGAGGCAAGTCACACTGACGGCACTGTGTGCCACTATGGGACATCCCCCAGGAGCCTTTGTAGCATGTCATGAGTGTGGCGGGAGGGAGGGAGGGAGGGAGGGAGAGAGGGGGAGAGAGAGGGAAAGAGGGAGAGAGAGAGAAAGAGAGAGAGAGAGAGAGAGAGAGAGAGAGAGAGAGAGAGAGAGAGAGAGAGAGAGAGAGAGAGAGAGAGAGAGAGAGAGAGAGAGAGAGAGAGAGATTAGCCTCATCATTTATCAATAACCCAGAGACAAAAAGTGAAGATAGAAATAGGGAGAGAAAGATTAAGAAAGCAGTAAAGGAAGAGACAGGTGTGAGAAAGATGGAATTTCTAGTAATATGAACCTCCATCATGGTAGGACTCCCCCCTGTGCTGCACATCTGTCTCTCTCTCTCAAAATAAAGCCATCAAAGCAGTGATAACTTGTCTTAACAACCAATGACACTAACCAGCCTAAAGATATTACCCCTTTCTGATTGGTGCACAGCAGAATACAATTCCTGTATTGTAGAGTATGAGTCAGTGTTCAGTAGTCCTGAACCCACGCAGCAGGGGTTGGCCAATTAAATGTTAATCTAATTACCTCACTCTTCCCTGCTAATGGAAAAGTTTTAATTCTCACGCTCTTTTGTTCTGCATCTCTCTATCTAGCTTTTCCTCACTTGGTCTGGCATACACACACACACACACACACACTCCTTTTCAATACAATACAATCACTCACACAACTCTGTTTGAGTGGGCTGTTCTTGATGACTGGTGTTGAGGCCATGCTAAGGGTAAAGTGAATTGAGAAATAGTACTTACAGGAGCAATTAGGGTGAAATGCCTTGCTCAAGGGCACATCAACAGATGTTGTTCACCTAGTCAGTTTGGGGATTCGAACCAGCGACCTTTCAGTTACCGGCCCTAACTGCTACCTGCCGTCCAGTTTCACTTCATCTTCTACAAGAAGATCAGCATACTGAGAAAAGTTACCTACCAAACTACAGGAATAGAGCAATTATTTCAGCTTAAAACAATTCTACCGATGCAAACTATGGGAAGGACAAGCAGTGTAAAGAGATCAATTTCTCAAATGCCATTCAGTGTTGACAGCTGACAATAGCAGCCGAGACATCTCTCACTTTGTCTGAGTGGGATGGGGACCAAAGACTAAGGGTCTACTCAATAACCATGAATGATGCTTTTGACAAGCAGGCTTGATTGAATAAGGCTTGTAGAATGAGTTAATGTCAGGGGAGAGAGACGGGGGGGATGAGGCAGATAGAGTGGGAGAGGGAGAAGGAGAAGGAGAGAGTGAGGGAGGGAGTGTGGATGCATACCTAATACCCACCTGTAATAATTACACCTAGTACACACACTATAAGTCTCCTTCTCTAAACACTGCCTGTCACCACAGCAACGCAGAGAAAGTGTATACTGTGTGTTCATGGTGTGGGTTGGGAAAATAACGTGTGAGAGTTTGATTAACTCCTCTAACAGAGTGTGGTGTGATTAGAAGGTGAGAGTTTTCATAGAACAGTGTTTAAAACCCCTAGCCTCTAATGTAGATTGCAAACCCCTAGCCTCTAATGTAGACGTCAAACCCCTAGACTCTAATGTAGACTTCAACACCCTAGCCTCTCATGTAGACTTCAAACCCCTAGACTCTAATGTAGACGTCAAACCCCTAGACTCTAATGTAGACTTCAAACCCCTATCCTCTAATGTAGACGTCAAACCCCTAGACTCTAATGTAGACTTTAAACCCCTAGACTCTAATGTAGACTTCAACACCCTAGCCTCTCATGTAGACTTCAAACCCCTAGACTCTAATGTAGACTTCAAACCCCTAGCCTCTAATGTAGACGTCAAACCCCTAGACTCTAATGTAGACGCCAAACCCCTAGCCTCTAATGTAGACTTCAAACCCCTAGCCTCTAATGTAGACTTTAAACCCCTAGACTCTAATGTGGACTTCAAACCCCTAGACTCTAATGTAGACTTCAAACCCCTAGACTCTAATGTGGACTTCAAACCCCTAGCCTCTAATGTAGACTTCAAACCCCTAGACTCTAATGTAGACGTCAAACCCCTAGCCTCTAATGTAGACTTCAAACCCCTAGCCTCTAATGTAGATTACAAACCCCTAGCCTCTAATGTAGACTTTTAAGCCTAGAGGCAACACCCTAGCCTGTGCGGTTCAGAGGGTGAATGGGCAAGACAAAAGATTGAAGTGCCTTTGAACGGGGTATGGCACACCGGTTTGTTTGAAGAACTGCAACACTGCTGTATTTTTCACGCTCAACAGTTTCATGTGTATCAAGAATGGTCGACCACCCAAAGGACATCCAGCCAACTTGCCACAACTGTGGGAAGCATTGGAGTCAACATGGGCCAGCATCCCTGTGGAACGCTTTCGAGTCCATGGCCGACGAATTGAGGCTGTTCTGAGGGCAAAAGGAGGGCGGGATGTATATGCTAACATTCCACCTAATCTCCATGTCCATCTCACCTGTAACAACATGACACAGTGCAGACACAGGGCGACCATGACCACTCCCAGCAGCAGAGTGGCGACGTTGCGTATGTCCCACAGTGACTCCACCAGGGGTATACTGCCCACCTGCCAGTCATAACACAGCACCACGGGAGACAGCAGCAGCCACGCGTTGAACGCCAACAGGTAACAGTAGGTCAGGAACCTAGAAGGCAAATAGAAGGAGAGAGAGGGTTAAAATGTTAACTATTGGTCACATTCTTACATTACATTTACAGGAAGGTTAATCACACTCTATGCTGTTTTACTGTGAACAGCCATGAAAGAACATCCACTTCCTGTTCCGTTGGTCATCATGTCCTCTGTGAGTTTAGATATGGGCTGTGTCCCAAATGGCACCCTATTCCCTCTAGTGCACTACTTTTGATCAGAGTTCTATGGGCCCTGGTCAAAAGTCCTGCGCCATTAAGGGCACAGGGTGCCATTTGGGACGCAGGAGTCCGAGCGGCTGTGCAATTGATTCTGTCACACTGGGGGAGCTATCTGAGACCATTACATGGCAAAGGGACGAAAGAGAGGAAAGAGGTCTGCTTGACTGAGCAGGAGAGAGAGAGAGGAGAGGAAGGAAGGAGATGGGAGGAGAAGAAAGTGAAAGGATTGGTAGATGAGAGAGGAGAAAGAGTAATGAAAGAAAACAGAGGGAGGGTGTGAGGGAAGTGATAGAGTACACACACGGACACACACGGACACACACGGACACACACGGACACACACATGCTCTGCTAAATCACTAAATGACTCTCCATTACTGTCAATGACTGTCCTTTATGCTTTAGAACAGATACGCTGGTTTCTTTAATAGAAATGGAATGGTTTTAGCTCCAGTCTGAGTGGGTGGCCGATTCTCTACTCAAGGACTAACTAGGACAACAAGCACAGAGCTGTAAGGAATGGTTCTGTATGAACTGCTCTGTAGCTGAAGCTATGATTGGAGATGAGTTAGTGAGTTAGGGTGGTGTACTGTAAGACAGAAATCTTCAAATGAACACATAGTCAATGTGACTTGAAGTGAAATGAAACTTTGACAAGACTGCAAACGGGAAAATACATATTTGTGTGCTTCGGTGCACTGAAGAAAATGAATCCTAACACCCACACAAACGCTCATGGGAAGAAACGCACACACCCCCCCCCCCCCCCCGTGTGTTTTTCTGCATCCAAATGGCACCCAGCCCTATCTATGGTCAGAAGAACATGAGAACACTGTACTATCAAACTGTGATACCCTATCAGTATTCTCCTCCCACTCAGAACAGCAGCAGCAGCAGAGATATGCACAGATTACACATTGATTCTTTCTCTACAGCGAAACAAGCCTTCCATAGAACAGATGGGGAAACTCAATTCTCCATTGATTTCGACGGGCGGGTTCAGATTGCCTGTTGATTTCAGAGGGGATGCAGAGTGAATATGAACTGCTGGTATATCAACGATTTATGGAGGAACATCTAACGCCAGGGGAAGACATGAAGTGATCTATTGACAGCTTCACCTAACCTAGTGCTATAATAGATGGAGGGGGAATCCCTGTTGAATAGTTGGATATACAGAATATCAACCTTCTATTACTGTTTTTGTCACCCAGTCAGGCTGGCTATTGGAGAGAAAGACACACAGATAGACACAGACAGACAGACGGGCACAAGCATGCACAAACCTGAGAGCACACACACACTCCCTGATCAAGAGTCCTCGATTCAGGTGTCAAACCACTCAGCTTAACAGCCTTACAGGCTCACACAGCCATGGTGTGAGGAGAGCACTCCACACCACTCAGCACAGAGGACACTGACACACCAGATAGACAAATTCCCTTGAAATACACTCTCACACACACACACACACACTACTAGACAATCATACACAAACACACCTGACCTTTATGAGAAACGAGAGAGGAATAGCAAACGCTAAATCAACAGAAATGTCACTGGTCTGCAACATGGTCAGTTGAAGATAAAAACTCCAAAGCACACACACACACACACACACATACACACACGCACACACACCGTGCCATTAACCAGGCTGGACTAGACTGTTACATATAATTAATACAGTAAACAGCTACTTCTCCAGTCACCCGGGGTTGACAAATCTGTAATATGAAGCTGTAACCGCGGTCTGCTTGTTTATTCAAATAAATCACTCAAGCACCTACACACACTCACACACACCCTCTTACTCCCCCTCACACACACTCACACACACCCTCTTACTCCCCCCCCCCCCCCCACACACTCACACACACCCTCTTACTCCCCCACACACACACACTTACACACACCCTCTTACTCCCCCACACACACACACACTCACACACACCCTCTTACTCCCCCCCCACACACACACACACACCCTCTTACTCCCCCCACACACACACACTCACACACACCCTCTTACTCCCCCTCACACACACTCACACACACCCTCTTACTCCCCCCCCCCCCACACACTCACACACACCCTCTTACTCCCCCACACACACACACTTACACACACCCTCTTACTCCCCCACACACACACACACTCACACACACCCTCTACTCCCCCCCCCCCACACACACTCACACACACCCTCTTACTCCCCCCACACACACACTCACACACACCCTCTTACTCCCCACCTACACACACTTACACACACCCTCTTACTCCCCACACACACACACACTCACACACACCCTCTTACTCCCCCCCACACACACACTCACACACACCCTCTTACTCCCCCACACACACACACACTCACACACACCCTCTTACTCCCCCCCCACACACACACACTCACACTCACCCTCTTACTCCCCCCACACACACACTCACACACACCCTCTTACTCCCCACCTACACACACTTACACACACCCTCTTACTCCCCACACACACACACTCACACACACCCTCTTACTCCCCCAACACACACACTCACACACACCCTCTTACTCCCCCCCACACACACACACTCACACACACCCTCTTACTCCCCCCCCACACACACACACACACCCTCTTACTCCCCCCCCACACACACACTCACACACACCCTCTTACTCCCCCCCCCACACACACACTCACACACACCCTCTTACTCCCCCCCCACACACACACTCACACACACCCTCTTACTCCCCCCCCACACACACACTCACACACACCCTCTTACTCCCCCCCCCCACACACACACACACACCCTCTTACTCCCCCCCCACACACACACTCACACACACCCTCTTACTCCCCCCCCACACAACACACTCACACACACCCTCTTACTCCCCCCCCACACACACACTCACACACACCCTCTTACTCCCCCCCACACACACACACTCACACACACCCTCTTACTCCCCACTACACACACTTACACACACCCTCTTACTCCCCACCTACACACACTTACACACACCCTCTTACTCCCCCCCACACACACACTTACACACACCCTCTTACTCCCCCTCACACACACTCACACACACCCTCTTACTCCCCCCCCACACACACACTTACACACACCCTCTTACTCCCCCCCACACACACACACTCACACACACCCTCTTACTCCCCCCCCACACACACACTCACACACACCCTCTTACTCCCCCACACACACTCACACACACCCTCTTACTCCCCCCCACACACACACACTCACACACACCCTCTTACTCCCCCCACACACACACTCACACACACCCTCTTACTCCCCCCCTACACACACTTACACACACCCTCTTACTCCCCACACACACACACTCACACACACCCTCTTACTCCCCCCCACACACACACTCACACACACACCCTCTTACTCCCCCCCACACACACACACTCACACACACCCTCTTACTCCCCCCCACACACACACACACACACACCCTCTTACTCCCCCCCCCACACACACACTCACACACACCCTCTTACTCCCCCCCACACACACACTCACACACACCCTCTTACTCCCCCCCACACACACACTCACACACACCCTCTTACTCCCCCCCACACACACACTCACACACACCCTCTTACTCCCCCCACACACACACACACACACCCTCTTACTCCCCCCCCACACACACACTCACACACACCCTCTTACTCCCCCCCCACACACACACTCACACACACCCTCTTACTCCCCCCCCACACACACACTCACACACACCCTCTTACTCCCCCCCATACACACACACACTCACACACACCCTCTTACTCCCCACCTACACACACTTACACACACCCTCTTACTCCCCACCTACACACACTTACACACACCCTCTTACTCCCCCCCACACACACACTTACACACACCCTCTTACTCCCCCTCACACACACTCACACACACCCTCTTACTCCCCCCCCACACACACACTTACACACACCCTCTTACTCCCCCCCCCACACACACTTACACACACCCTCTTACTCCCCCCCCCCACACACACTTACACACACCCTCTTACTCCCCCCCACACACACACTCACACACACCCTCTTACTCCCCCCCCCACTCACACACTTACACACACCCTCTTACTCCCCCCCCACACACACACTTACACACACCCTCTTACTCCCCCCCACACACACACTTACACACACCCTCTTACTCCCCCTCACACACACTCACACACACCCTCTTACTCCCCCCCCACACACACACACTTACACACACCCTCTTACTCCCCCTCACACACACTCACACACACCCTCTTACTCCCCCCCACACACACACTTACACACACCCTCTTACTCCCCCCCACACACACACTTACACACACCCTCTTACTCCCCCCCACACACACACTCACACACACCCTCTTACTCCCCCCCACACACACACTCACACACACCCTCTTACTCCCCCCCACACACACACTCACACACACCCTCTTACTCCCCACCCACACACACACTTACACACACCCTCTTACTCCCCCCCCACACACACTCACACACACCCTCTTACTCCCCACCCACACACACACTTACACACACCCTCTTACTCCCCCCCCCACACACACTCACACACACCCTCTTACTCCCCCCCCACACACACTTACACACACCCTCTTACTCCCCCCCCACACACACTTACACACACCCTCTTACTCCCCCCCCCACACACACACACTCACACACACCCTTTTACTCCCCCCCCACACACACTTACACACACCCTCTTACTCCCCCCCCCACACACACTTACACACACCCTCTTACTCCCCCCCACACACACACTCACACACACCCTCTTACTCCCCCCCCACACACACTTACACACACCCTCTTACTCCCCCTCACACACACACTCACACACACCCTCTTACTCCCCCCCCACACACACACTCACACACACCCTCTTACTCCCCACCCACACACACACTCACACACACCCTCTTACTCCCCACCTACACACACTTACACACACCCTCTTACTCCCCCCCCACACACACACACTTACACACACCCTCTTACTCCCCCCCACACACACACACTCACACACACCCTCTTACTCCCCCCCACACACACACACTCACACACACCCTCTTACTCCCCCCACACACACACTCACACACACCCTCTTACTCCCCACCTACACACACTTACACACACCCTCTTACTCCCCACACACACACACTCACACACACCCTCTTACTCCCCCCACACACACACTCACACACACCCTCTTACTCCCCCCCCACACACACACACTCACACACACCCTCTTACTCCCCCCCCCCACACACACACACACACCCTCTTACTCCCCCCCACACACACACTCACACACACCCTCTTACTCCCCCCCCCACACACACACTCACACACACCCTCTTACTCCCCCCCCACACACACACTCACACACACCCTCTTACTCCCCCCCACACACACACACTCACACACACCCTCTTACTCCCCCCCCCACACACACTTACACACACCCTCTTACTCCCCCCCACACACACACTCACACACACCCTCTTACTCCCCCCCCACTCACACACTTACACACACCCTCTTACTCCCCCCCCACACACACACTTACACACACCCTCTTACTCCCCCCCACACACACACTTACACACACCCTCTTACTCCCCCTCACACACACTCACACACACCCTCTTACTCCCCCCCACACACACACTCACACACACCCTCTTACTCCCAGTGTAGATTAATGACAGAAGGGAAGCCGCTGTGATATAAATTATAAACGGATTGGCAGAGAAACACTGACATGATGGATAATCACTACTGCATCGCCACAGATGGAGAGGGAATGAATAACACAGACCACACACACACACACACACACACACACAGCAAGGATGACACACACTTCTCCATACACACATATCCATATCTGACTGATTCTCAGTGTCAATAGGACAATCGCACTCTTAGTCTCAATCCTCAGTATTCACTACGAGACGCATCTCTTCATTAAAACAGAATGGAACACGCTGATTGATGGATAGATAGGCAGCAAATAGATAGCTGGCTGGATGGAAAGCTTTGTCCCACTAAGACTGACATTCTCCTTCCTCAATGACAAGAGCATCCTTGAGACAGTGCCAGAGAGAAAGGAGGGAAGGAGGGGACGAAGGATGTAGGGAATGAAGAGATTTAGGAAGTACATTTCTCAGGTGGCCTTGCCAGAGCTAATGACAGATTATCTGTTGCCAGAAGACAGCTACAGTGTCTGCTACTGCAGATAGGGACCAGAGTGCTACTGCTCTACGCACTCTGAGGCCTACAGCCCTGGGGTAGGCCCTGAAGCCTGGGGAGCAGGTAGGAGGCAGGCCCAGGGAGGGAGGCTGATGTTTGGGTCTAATCATACAACTTTTAATATGGTGGTTACATGTTGCAGGAAACAGGACTGAATATGACTGATTTCAATACAGTATTTTAGCGTTTTAGCATTGAAATGGATTTAATGTGTCTGTGTTAGGGCTAGGAATAACCTGGTGAGCAGGTGAGGAGAGAAGGAGGCTGGGTTGTCCTGCTCAGAGAAGAGAGGCATGGAGCCACCCATCAGCCACAGCCTGAAGGACATGATGACCGCCACCTACAGGAGGGAGGAGTGAACAGCAGGACGTTACCATTAAAGCAGCAGATGACATCCACACCCAAAACTAGACCTACATATACAAACATCAACTTAACATTGAAATGTACCAATGCTTTAACCTACACATTCAACATGATTACTATACCAAACAGATGTGTACTGCGATATAGACAGTCTTAGTTGTACGGTTGTGGTTGATACTCACATAGAGAGAGACAGCAGACGCTCGTTTGAGGAAGGGGACAGAGATTCTGAGAAGATCCTTCATCTTGGAGCTGGAGAGGTGCCTGGAACACAACACAGAGAGATGAAAGGTCAGAGAACTGACCTAAAGTATTTGGGTCAGAGAACTGACCTACAGTATTTGGGTCAGAGGACTGACCTACAGTATTTGGGTCAGAGAACTGACACATACAGTTGAATCCTCCACCAGGGTTAATTGCATGTTTAGTCTCATCGGTTGACTTGTTCACCAATCCACCAATCAATTTATTTACTCAGTATAATAAAGTACACTCACTAATGGCATTGAAAATCCATAATGGGTGGAGCTGATATCTCTCTACAAAAGATGGGTGGTGATGGGATAGAGGAGGATGAGAGGAGAGGAGAGGAAGAGGGAGAGGGAGAGGGAGAGGAGAGGAGAGGAGAGGAGAGGAGAGGAGAGGAGAGGAGAGGAGAGGAGAGGAGAGGAGAGGAGAGGAGAGGAGAGGAGAGGAGAGGAGAGGAGAGGAGAGGAGAAGAGTATGAAGTGTCTTATATAACAGAGGTGCACAGACAGAGACAAAGGGAGAGAAAGAAGAGAAGAAATCAGCAGAGACAGATAAAAGAAAGGGAGAAGAAGTGAGAATATCTGAGGAAGTCAATGAGATACGAGAGAGATCGAGAGAGAGAGAAAGAGAGAGAAAGAGAGAGAGAGAGAGAGAGAGAACTCTGGCGTCTGTCACATGCTGCAGAGACATTAGAATGAGAGAAGGAGAGTTTCAAAGAACAAATGAGTGTCATTGTCTAGTCACGATGTGTGTGTAAGCTTGTGCAATGTTGTGAGGTGCATTCTAAAAATCCCACACTCACTGAGGCAGCAACAGAGAGAGAGAGAGAGAGAGAGAGAGAGAGAGAGAGAGGGCAAGAAATTCTGAGATTCGGCAACGCTCACACAGACAGAATTCCGAGCGTGGAATGTAAAGAGACATGTCGACCTTGGGAAACATTATGGATTTGAGCTCCGCTGAAAAGACAGATTTCACGCTGTGTAGAGGAATGAGATGTAACAAACAAACAAACACACACACACACACACACACACACACACACACAGACAGGTATTGTTGCGTTCTCAGACCTGGGCCTCTCCTTCTCCCCAAAGGCCTGTTGGGCGAGACGTCGCGACGTATCCACACAACAGGATGTTAATTTGTCATGACAACTGTGACCGTGGTTTAAGGGAGGGGTGAATGAAGAGAGGGAGAGAGGGGGGTAGTTTGGGGGTAGAAGGGAGAGACTTTGAGATGAGGTTAATTGTTCGAGAGTAGATTTGGAGCTAAGAGTCACCTTCCTCACACTGCTTAGTGATGCAGTGTGTGTGTGAGTGCGAGTGCATGAGTGTGTGTGTGTATTGTCTCACTGTCTTGGACATTATACAGCAGGGATCAGTTACATACCATGGAAACGTAGACAGACAACACACACACACACACACACATCTCTATATGAAACACACACAACATGGGCTTGCAGTGGAAAAACCCTCCAAAACCCCAAGGACTGAATAACATAAATAACTGTCACTGTATAGCTACCCTCTGCTGGTGAATAACAGTTCATTCACAACACACTACGCTCCAGGCAACAGGTAGCCTAGCGTGTTGGGCCAGTAACCGAGCTGCCCTTGAGCAAGGCAGTTAACCCCCAACAACTGCTCCCCGGTCGCTGAAGATGTGGATTAAGGCAGACCTCCGCACCTCTCTGATTCAGAGGGTTGGGTTAAATGTGTTAGACACATTTCACTTGAATACATTCAGTTGTCCAACTGACTAGGTATCCCCCTTTCCCTTCCAGTCATTTTAGTAATTATCCTGCTCGGATGTGTTATTTATTCATTCAGTCTGTCGCCCCCACGTGCCACTGTTAATTATGTCCCCCCCCCCCAGTGTGTTATGCCTCTCTGCGTGTGTGTGTGTACCTACTTCTGTTAATCCCCAGTAGACTTGATGATACCCTGGCACTTTACACTGTCTCATGTTACAATGGATTACATTCTACACAGGGCTATCTTAGATGACAGCCCTGCACAAGGGAGGTGTGTGTGAGTGTGTGTGCGTGTGTATAAGAGAGTGCAAGCATGCAGCACTCGTGGTTGATGAAGTGTGTGTGTGTGTGTGTGTGTGTTGGCTTGGTTGGCACACTCCTTCTCAGGGGCGACTGGACAAAGCGTCCCCCAGCGCCTGCCCTGCCTCACACTTCAGGTCACACCGCAGGTCTCCTCTGGGTCAAATGGGCTGTAGGGACTTCTGTTCCTGTGGTGTGATGTGATGTACTGTGAAGGACTGCTCACCCAGCTACAGTGGGGTAGAGGCCAATACAGGCAGGTCTTTGTCGTATCATGAATTGTGTGTGTGTGTGTGTTAATCTCTTGGTACCCCTTCCCTGTGTCTGCTGCCTAATGTCTGCCCCGCCCCTTCTACCTTCCCCATCGCATTCCTTCACTACAGAGAGTGGTTCCTGCCCCCCCCCCCCCCCCACCCATCCACTGTCTACAGAAACACAATCATCTCCCAGGCTATTCTCCTCAAGTGGGGAATAAATAAATAATCTCATTATACAAACACAATAGAACAGGAGTCCAGTGAAACTGTAGAAGGTCATCTGATTGGACCCTGCTGTAGTGCTTTCAGGAAAGGACACAGTAGCTGTAGTAGCCTCTGTTATACATCTGAACACACCGTACACACACACACAAACACACACACACACACGGATGACATACACACACACACAAACACAGAGATGCATAGACACAGAAGCTTTCACACACACACAATTATTTAACACACACAGAAAAAGGGTACTGCCCCTGGGAAAAGCAACACACACACCATCTCTCAGTCTGTCCCTGGTCCTGGGGCGTTGGCTGACACAGACTAGGTGCTATTTGTACAGCAGTCATGCTACATCTCTGTTCCTACTGCTTCTCTGTCTTGAATAAGTGATGTGTTCTTTGCTTCATTATCGTACAACGCGGAGTTCAAACAGAAAGGGAGATCAGAGGCTGGGCGCTACGGCAACCACCCCCTCACGGTGCCACGGATCCCCCCCGGTACTGCTGCTCAGGCCGTTCACCAGCTCCAGAGGTCTACGTCACAGGCCTTCTAGGCGGCACTGAACTGGATCATTACCACCAACCCTGGACTGTCTTGTCTCCTTAAGCACACCTGGTTCCCATTCCCCCGGATTAGTATGTGTATATATCATTGTCCTTGTCGATCATTGTATCCATGTCAGTTGGTATTGTGAGTACCTGTGCTCTGCCGTCTCGGCTTTCGTGATACGTGTTAGTGGGCACTTGGTATTACGGGTCTCCTCCCCGGATATTATCCTCCACATGCAACACCCGTTCTGCCCGTCACATTCTGTTAACCTCTTAAGGATCGGACCATTTCTTTCAATTTTCGCCTAAAATTCTATACCCAAATCTAACTGCCTGTAGCTCAGGACCAGAAGCAAGGATATGCATATTCTTGATACCATTTGAAAGGAAACACTTTGAAGTTTGTGGAAATGTGAAATTAATGTAGGAGAATATAACACATTAGATCTGGTAATGTTAGATCATCTTTGAAATGCAAGAGAAAGGTCATAATGTCACTTACGAGTCCAGAAACAATTTAGATTTTGACCACTAGATGGCAGCAGTGTATGTGCAAAGTTTTAGACTGATCTAATGAACCATTGCATTATTGTTCAAAATGTTGTATCAAGTCTGTCCAAATCTGCCTATTGGTTTATTAATACATTTTCAAGTACAAAACTGTGCACTCTCCTCAAACAATAGCATGGTATTATTTCACTGTAATAGCTACTGTAAATTGGACAGTGCAGTTAGATTAACAAGAATTTAAGCTTTCTGCCCATATAAGAAAGGTCTATGTCCTGGGAAATGTTCTTGTTACTTACAATGTCATGCTAATCACATTAGCGCATGTTAGCTCAAGCGAGGGCAGGACACGATCCTGTAGATTAAAGGTCCCCAAAGCACACACATCCCTGGGTCGCTCATCTTTTCAGTTCGCTGCAGCTAGCGACTGGAACGAGCTGCAACAAACACTTAAACTGGACAGTTCAATCTCTCAATCTCTTCATTCAAAGACTCAATCATGGACACTCTGACTGACATCTTGTGGCTGCTTTGCGTGATCTCTCTTGTCGTGATGTGTGTTTGGTCCTATATTTATATTTTATTTATTTAAATTTTTAATCCCGTCCCCTAGGAAGTCTTTTGCCTTTTGGTAGGCTGTCACTGTAAATAAGAATTTGTTCTTAACTGACTTGCCTAGTTAAATAAAGGTTAAATAAATAAAATAAAATAAATAATGTAGAGGTTTACAACTCACTCTTTTGTTATATACACATGCTTGATTTTGGGTGAAGAAATAAAAAAACCTTACGTATTCCTGAGCCTGTCTCCAATCATTGCACAGCATGACACACGGTTTATTAACTGGACAGAAGGAAAGGAAGTACTGTAAGACGTTTTGGTGGAGACAGGAAAGACAGTGTGTTAGGTGTTGTATCAATGGTGTGAGGTAAGGCATGGTCATACCAGTGTTTGGTAACCTGACAGTCAACCAGATTCCTCAGTGTGCCTTAGCAGTGCACCTTAAAAAAGGAGTAGAAGGAAACATGCAGGCAGATGGCTAGGGAGTACACAAACACACACTATAAAATAGCTATGGAGTGAAACACACACTACAAACACACACACACACACACACACACACACTACAAAATAGCTTTAGAGTGAAGGCGGAACAGAACATGATAGAGCAGAGAAGAAGGAGTGTATGAAACCCTTACAGATTGACGCAATCTCACACACCCAAGGGACCACTTTTATCCTTCAGGAAAGGAATAGCACTAAACAACAGCAACGCAGTGTGAGCAGTGACAGAGCAGAATATCCTGAAGGGAGGAGGAAAGGAGAGAAGGAAAGGAGAGGAGGAAAGGAGAGGGGATTTGGAGAAGTGGGGACAGTAATACAAGAGATTTTTAAGTCCATGATGAATGTTTCCTTTGTTCAAATCCTGTAGGAGATGTCCTGCCAAACAAACAATCTCCTCTGTTGCCGTTGCTTTAAAACACACTCGTTATGGGATTCGGTCAGGGTTTTCCTACCATGTCCATTATGCAATAATCAAGATTAGGTTGCAGGGATTTTGAGAGCAGAAATAACTGCAGCAGTACCCCAAACAACACTCATCCCCTGCTAGATAGGGTCAAAGTCTGAATTATATAATCCCCAAGAGAAAGATTAGGATTGGGCATCCTTACAGAAATTCAAAATTGAGTGTGTTTTACTGTGTGTGTGTGTGTGTGTGTGTGTGTGTGTGTGTGTGTGTGTGTGTGTGTGTGTGTGTGTGTGTGTGTGTGTGTGTGTGTGTGTGTGTGTGACATGAGGTCTGCCATTGGCTTGACTGCCAATGCTGACCAGTCATTTATCATACACAGAGAAACACACACACACACACGCACACACACACACACACACACACCTTCTTGCTTACCTATAAACTCTCTGCACAGACCTTTTAACGAGACCCAGAGGAGTATCAGTGGAAGTGTAGAGAGGGACATCTCTCCCATATTCCCTCAATTTAGCCTCAATCTCACAACCCCCCCACCACACACACACACACACACACACAAACACACACATATCTGATTCATAATAACACACTTAGTGCTCTACTGCTAATCAGTTCCATTATTGACCAATCAGCGTACATTCAGAGCTAGCCTGCTAAACTGAAATTAACACAGTTTAGCGCACGTGTAATGACAAAAGGCCCACAGCCCCAAATCACACAAGACCAGGAAATGGGTTCTCTGAATGAGCCCTGCTATGCTGAGCCTGCTGCTTCATGCTCATTAGAACAATTGGCTAACTTTTGGCTCTGATTTCGTCAGTTTCCACCCAGTGAGGAGGTTCTGTCATAGAGTTAGGGTTACTATGTACTCCATTGTGTGGCTGCAGGATTCTACCTCATTAGTAAGGCTCCATGTGTGAGGGTGTTAGCGCGGATATGAGCGTGGGCATGCATTTGTGCTTGCCGGGGAGGTATTGTTCCAGCTACAGTGTGTAGTGTGTGTGTGTGTGTGTGTGTGTGTGAGTTTCTGTTCCCTGGGTTGTGTGAGGCAGCATAACAATGACAGCCCATCACAGCTCTATAATAAGCAGAGGAAAGAGTGCAGGGAGACATTTACCATTCCCCTTCACCTCGATCACCCTTGGATTTAAAAACAAAACGCTTTCACATCAGTCTGATGTCCGCATTAATTTACTTCTGTCCATAAGCCCCTGGAAAGCTCCCCGCATTTCATGGAAATATGGAATTAGATGTTGGGCAGAGAATGAGAGTGGGAGAGAGAGAGAGACAGACAGACAGACAGACAGACCAACCTGCACATGTCCTCTATGCTAATTATTGTTACTGTTCAATGTATGGTTATTTTGATCCTTTATTATTGCTGTTACTGATGTCCCTTCGACAATATTGACTATTGTTATTTTAATAATGTTGATATTGTAAATCTCCAAAGTAAGCTTTGGTAATATGTACATTGTTACATCATGCCAATAAAGCACATTTTATTGAATTGAGAGAGAGAGAGAGAGAGAGAGAGAGAGAGAGAGAGAGAGAGAGCGAGCGCGAGAGAGAGAGAGAGCGAGAGAGAGAAAGAAAGAGAGAAGGTATTGTAATGCAGAGGATGGTGATGGTGTTGAGGGCCAGGGTCAGCCCCTCTAGTCCTCTTTAGGAATAGGAAGGCGGAGGAACGTGCCAGGAAAATCTAAAGACTAGAACATTCAGGAAATGGTCACCCATGAATTCAACTGACAAATATGTTCCCATCTGTGCCTACAGTATGTCTTCCATAGCTAGAACTCAGATGATTGCTAAAGCATAAGACCCCTCCCCCCGTCTGTTCCCCTTTCTATAACACTAGCAGACGTCTTGGGGGCGGGGCTACTATTAAACTCTATGCTTTCGCAATCATCTCACTCAGGCATGAGTTCTATTTACAGAATCCATGTAGGCAGTCACAGTAGGTGGTGTTATGTGGTCGTCTAACTTTGACCTCCCTTTATAATGTCTCTAATAACAGCACACTGCCTGACGTCCTATATGGTATAGCAGGTAGGCAATCATCTGAACACACTCCCCCCACACTGCAAGGTTCACTCAGTCGCTCATTTACCAACATAGCCCACTTATGTTATTATCTCCATAATTTCACATCTACAGTTGGAGTCGGAAGTTTACATACACTTAAGTTGAAATCATTAAAACAAATTTTTCAACCACTCCATAGATTTCATGTTAACAAACTATAGTTTTGGCAAGTCGGTTAGGACATCTATTTTGTGCATGACAAGTTATTCTTCCAACAATTGTTTACAGACAGATTATTTCACTTATAATTCACTATATCACAATTCCAGTAGGTCAGATGTTTACATACACTAAGTTGACTGTGCCTTTAAACAGCTTGGAAAATTCCAGAACATGATGTCATCACTTTAAAAGCTCCTGATAGACTAATTGACATCATTTGAGTCAATTGGAGGTGTACCTGTGGATGTATTTCAAGGCCTACCTTCAAACTCAGTGCCTCTTTGCTTGACATCATGGGAAAATCAAAAGAAATCAGCCAAGACCTCCGGGAAAAAATTGTAGACCTCCACAAGTCTGGTTCATCCTTGGGAGCAATTTCCAAACGCCTGAAGGTACCACTTTCATCTGTACAAACATTAGTACGCAAGGTTTGCAACTGCACATGGGGACAAAGATCATACTTTTTTCAGAAATGTCCTCTGGTCTGATGAAACAAAAATAGAACTGTTTGGTCATAATGACCATTGTTTTGTTTGGAGGAAAAATGGGGAGGCTTGCAAGCGTGTGCGAGCAAGGAGGCCTACAAACCTGACTCAGTTACACCAGTTCTGTCAGGAGGAATGGGCCAAAATTCACCCAACTTATTGTGGGAAGCTTGTGGAAGGCTACCAGAAACGTTTTACCGAAGGTAAACAATTTAAAGGCAATGCTACCAAATACTAATTGAGTGTATGTGATCTTCTGACCCACTGGGAATGTGATGAAAGAAATCAAATCTGAAAGAAATAATTCGCTCTACTATTATTCTGACATTTCCCATTCTTAAAATAAAGTGGTGATCCCAACTGACCTAAGACATGGAATTTTTACTAGGATTAAATGTCAGGAATTGTGAAACCGAGTTTAAATGTATTTGGCTAAGGTGTATGTAAACTTCCGACTTCAACTGTATACTAACAGCTTTAACAAGAAACATTACACACACACAGACCACAGGAAGTTGGTGGTATCTTAATTGGGGAGGACGGGCAAACACAAAGCAGACCAAGCTCTTCGGTCCTGCTGTATGTAAAATACTGTGTACTATAGCTTGTAAAGTAAATAAATGTGACTCTGGATGACAACATGACGTTTGTTTCCAACATTAAGGCTGTTAGCCTGAAGAAGTTAAATCCGCTTTGTGTTTTGTTTCCTTGCCAAGATACTAACGACTATCGCGATACTGGTAGGGTCAGGACGATAACACACACACACAGAGTACGCTATAGGTAGGATAATGATGTTGGGCAGTGTGGTAACAGAGTGGTAGCAGCAAGGCTGCTAGGGGAACGGACAGGGCTCCATGCTGATTGTATTAGCATGTTAATAGTATTCAGCTCTATTTCTGGCTGCTGGCCATTAATTCAGAGGCCCAGCGCTGAGAACAGCCACTTCATTAGTAACTCTGCTGCCTCCACGGACCAAGATTTACCTATGCACGCACACACACGAATAATGACACACACACAAACGAAGTGAAACACACACACATATTCAGCGTGCCTGTCCTAAAGGAGATAACAGATTCCTTGACATGGAGCTACAGAGGGTTTTCCTGAAGCGTGTTCTCTCTCTGGGATATGACTTATTCAGGAGTAATGGACAGTCAGCTCATCCACCAAGAGAAGACAGAAACCACCAGGGAAGTGAAGTGGTGGTCCAGACAAGAACATTTAAGTCTAAACTATAACTATGCCACTCAGGAACATTCATTGTCATCTTGGTAGGTAACTCCAGTGTAGATTTGGCCTTCTATTTTAGGTTATAGTCCTGCTGAAAGGTGAATTTGTCTCCCAGTGTCTGTTGGAAAGCAGACTGAACCAGGTTTTCCTCTAATATATAGCCTGTGCTCAGCTCTATTCCATGTATTTGTATTGCCAATGACAAGCATACCCATAACATGATGCAGCCACCACTATGCTTGAAAATATGAAGAGTGGTAACTCAGTGATGTGTTGTGTTGGATTTGCCCCAAACATAACGCTTTGTATTCAGGACATAAAGTTTTACTTTAGTGCTTTGTTGCAAACAGGATGCATGTTTTGGAATATTTTTATTCTGTACATACGTCTTTTCACTCTTATTTAGGTTAGTATTTTTGGAGTAACTACAATGTTGTTGATCCAACCTCAGTTTTCTCTTATCGCAGCCAATAAACTCTGTTTTAAAGTCACCATTGGCCTCATGGTGAAATCACTGAGCAGTTTCCTTCCTCTCTGGCAACTGAGTTAGGGAGGACGCCTGTTTATTTGTAGTGATGGGGTGTAGTGATACACCATCCAAAGTGTAATTCACTCTGGTCTTTGTGGTTGAATCTGTGTTTGAAATTCACCGCTCGACTGAGGGTCCTTACAGATAATTGTATGTTTGGGGTATAGTGAGGAGGTAGTCATTAAAAAAATCATGTTAAAACACTTAGAGTCCATGCCACTTATTATATGATTTTGTAAGCACATCTTCACTCCTGAACTTATTTAGGCTTGCCATAACAAAGGGGTCAAATACTTATTGACTCAAGACATTTCAGGCTTTCCATTTTTTATTAATTAGTAAAAATTACTAAAAATGTAATTCCACTTTGAATTTATGGGGCATTGTGTGTAAGCCAGTGACACAAAATCTCAGGCTGGAACACACAAATTCAGGCTGGAACACACAAAAAAAATAAAAAAGTCAAGAGGTGTGAATACTTTGAGGCATGTGATAAAACCATTACAAAATCGGATATATGCAAACACTCCTGTATTTCAGAAACTGAATAACACACAGACACACACACTCAATAACTGAACTTACTGTACGTCGTGTGGTTGTGCAGCAGAGAAAAACGTTTGAGCATTGAACTTGAGGTTGAATTGTCAGGATTACAAGTCAAATCTTAGATCAGCAAAGCGAGGGTGTTTCGAGGTAGAGTTAGTGGTTTTACTGCATGTCTACACCAGGAAAAAAAGCATTCCTGTAAGACCACACACTGTTCTAAATCAGTCAATAACCTGGCCTAGCCAGAGTGTTAAAGTCAATTCTGTTTGACCTCATTGTTTTGAAACGAGCCTACTGGCTTAATTTGACTTGGCCCAGGCTTTCTCTGAAACAACAGGCCAAATGAGAATTAAATGATCTGCCAGAGTGAACCATCATCTCTAATCAATGACCAATGAAACCTCACTGCCTGGAGAACTCTAAGCCACTCAGGGACTGGTTTGGGTACACTGGAGGGTGTGTGTGTGTGTGTGTGTGTTAGTTATAGTATTACGGTCACCACTGAAGTAACAAACAACTGGGCTCCATAGTGGTTAAACCATAGTATGCCTCTATGAAAGGAGATTGAGAGAGAGAGATATACTCATATTCATAGGAAGATAGAGGGAGGGGAGTGCAGAGGGAGAGAGAGAGAGATATATTCATAGGAAGATAGAGGGAGGGGAGTGCAGAGGGAGGGAGAGAGAGAGAGATATATTCATAGGAAGATAGAGGGAGGGGAGTGCAGAGGGGGAGAGAGAGAGAGAGATATATACTCATATTCATAGGAAGATAGAGGGAGGGGAGTGCAGAGGGAGAGAGAGAGAGATATACTCATATTCATAGGAAGATAGAGGGAGGGGAGTGCAGAGGGAGAGAGAGAGAGATATACTCATATACATAGGAAGATAGAGGGAGGGGAGTGCAGAGGGAGAGAGAGAGAGATATATTCATAGGAAGATAGAGGGAGGGGAGTGCAGAGGGAGAGAGAGAGAGATATACTCATATTCATAGGAAGATAGAGGGAGGGGAGTGCAGAGGGAGAGAGAGAGAGATATACTCATATTCATAGGAAGATAGAGGGAGGGGAGTGCAGAGGGAGAGAGAGAGAGATATACTCATATTCATAGGAAGATAGAGGGAGGGGAGTGCAGAGGGAGAGAGAGAGAGATATACTCATATTCATAGGAAGATAGAGGGAGGGGAGTGCAGAGGGAGAGAGAGAGAGATACAGTGGGGAGAACAAGTATTTGATACACTGCCGATTTTGCAGGTTTTCCCACTTACAAAGCATGTAGAAGTCTGTAATTTTTATCATAGGTACACTTCAACTGTGAGTGACGGAATCTAAAACAAAAATCCAGAAAATCACATTGTATGATTTTTAAGTAATTAATTTGCATTTTATTGCATGACATAAGTATTTGATACATCAGACAAGCAGAACTTAATATTTGGTACAGAAACCTTTGTTTGCAATTACAGAGATCATACGTTTCCTGTAGTTCTTGACCAGGTTTGCACACACTGCAGCAGGGATTTTGGCCCACTCCTCCATACAGATCCTTCAGGTTTCGGGGCTGTCGCTGGGCAATACGGACTTTCAGCTCCCTCCAAAGATTTTCTATTGGGTTCAGGTCTGGAGACTGGCTAGGCCACTCCAGGACCTTGAGATGCTTCTTACGGAGCCACTGCTTAGTTGCCCTGGCTGTGTGTTTCGGGTCGTTGTCATGCTGGAAGACCCAGCCACGACCCATCTTCAATGCTCTTACTGAGGGAAGGAGGTTGTTGGCCAAGATCTCGCGATACATGGCCCCATCCATCCTCCCCTCAATACGGTGCAGTCGTCCTGTCCCCTTTGCAGAAAAGCATCCCCAAAGAATGATGTTTCCACCTCCATGCTTCACGGTTGGGATGGTGTTCTTGGGGTTGTACTCATCCTTCTTTTTCCTCCAAACACGGCGAGTGGAGTTTAGACCAAAAAGCTCTATTTTTGTCTCATCAGACCACATGACCTTCTCCCATTCCTCCTCTGGATCATCCAGATGGTCATTGGCAAACTTCAGACGGGCCTGGACATGCGCTGGCTTGAGCAGGGGGACCTTGCGTGTTCTGCAGGATTTTAATCCATGACGGCGTAGTGTGTTACTAATGGTTTTCTTTGAGACTGTGGTCCCAGCTCTCTTCAGGTCATTGACCAGGTCCTGCCGTGTAGTTCTGGGATGATCCCTCACCTTCCTCATGATCATTGATGCCCCACGAGGTGAGATCTTGCATGGTGCCCCAGACCGAGGGAGATTGACCGTCATCTTGAACTTCTTCCATTTTCTAATAATTGCGCCAACAGTTGTTGCCTTCTCACCAAGCTGCTTGCCTATTGTCCTGTAGCCCATCCCAGCCTCTTGCAGGTCTACAATTTTATCCCTGATGTCCTTACACAGCTCTCTGGTCTTGGCCATTGTGGAGAGGTTGGAGTCTGTTTGATTGAGTGTGTGGACAGGTGTCTTTTATACAGGTAACGAGTTCAAACAGGTGCAGTTAATACAGTTAATGAGTGGAGAACAGGAGGGCTTCTTAAACAAAAACTAACAGGTCTGTGAGAGCCGGAATTCTTACTGGTTGGTAGGTGATCAAATACTTATGTCATGCAATAAAATGCAAATTAATTATTTAAAAATCATACAATGTGATTTTCTGGATTTTTGTTTTAGATTCCGTCTCTCATAGTTGAAGTGTACCTATGATAAAAATTACAGACCTCTACATGCTTTGTAAGTGGGAAAACCTGCAAAATCGGCAGTGTATCAAATACTTGTTCTCCCCACTGTATACTCATATTCATAGGAAGATAGAGGGAGGGGAGTGCAGAGGGAGAGAGAGAGAGAGATATACTCATATTCATAGGAGGATAGAGGGAGGGGAGTGCAGAGGGAGAGAGAGAGAGAGAGATATACTCATATTCATAGGAAGATAGAGGGAGTGCAGAGGGAGAGAGAGATATACTCATATTCATAAATCCTTGAGAGCTATGTACACACAGGCTCCCTAGTTGCTAATTAGGAACGTCCAGAAGATACATTGAGCAGATGCTCCACTGAGCTACGAAAACAAATCTCTCTCTCTCTCTCACAGTCAATTGTGCTGAGTCATAGAACATTGTCTCAAAAGGCATAACCACACTCACTCACACACATACTCCAGGTCATTAAGATTTGATGAGACTGGGATCTCTATCTCTGCCTGTCAGTCCAGGTGTGTGTTGCTGTGTGAGCAGCTGGCAGACAGAGTGACAAGCACAGTCATCTAATATTAACAGAGTAACAGAGAGATGGCAGCTCCATCACTCAACAGGCAACGCCAGTCCCTATCCATTCACCTTTCATTCAGTCACACACACACACACACACACAGACACTAAAGGGGAGGGAGGGAGGGAACAGAAAAAAGAGGGGTCATTTTTACACTACACAACAAACCAACAACCTAATAACAATTCATAGACAGATCTAATACATCACCTATATAATTTTTGCAGATTTCTCCCAACACCTTTCACAAAATCTAATAACACTTCAACCTTGTGCTCAATAGAAACAGTAAAAAGATCCCTTTATACTTTACGGCGCAGTAAGAAACAGTAATAGGGCAAAGGGAGGACTGGTTTTAACATATTTCAAGCTATTCTCATAATGTAACGTTTGTTAACTTGTGTATCTGAAGTGTCTAAGTCCATATAAAGGGTTAACTCCTTCCTCCTTACTGTTCCAAAGTGCATAGCAATATTATGCGAGGCAGAAAATTGTACCGTAGACATAATTCTACGTACGGTATATTGTGCACTGGAGCACACGATCTCTAAACTCTTTGGAAATCTCTTAAAACGCTAAACTTTATCAACTTTTAATAATACAGACAGAAGGAACAAAGTAAACAGCCACAGACAGGTGAGTGGAGAGAGGTTGATTAATGTATTCGCTTAATTTAGAGTAGCTACAGTATTTGGGTTAAATTCTCTTTGGTAAAATTACTAATGTATGTGCCATTGTAAAATAAATGACTTATCAAGATTGATCCCATAAGAATAAAAACATCTAAACTGGCAACTATGAAAAGCAGTGTCAACTGACTCCAGTAATTGGTTTAACGCCTCACCTTCGGTCTCTGTCTAGATATGGCACCTCCAGCAGTCTCCTGTCTGAAGAACAGTTCCTGTCTACATGTGTTTACTAAGCCAGTCACCACATCATGTGGACACAACTTCTGCAAGGCCTGTATCAAATAAAGGTTAAATACAAAAATAAAAAAATCAGCGGGTATTCGGATACCACTGACCTGAGCCAGTGTCCATTGTGTAAGAAGAACTTCGACAGAAGACCTAAGCTTCGCGTCGACAATGTTCAGAGAGGTTGTAGAAAATGTTAAGATAAAGATCAGAGGTAAAAATGAGTCCCCTGTCAAACCAGGAGACGTGTCCTGTGACATCTGCACTGGGACGAAGATCAAGGCCCTGAAGTCCTGCCTGGTGTATCTGACCTCTTACCGTGAGACTCACCTGGAGCATCAGAGAGTCTCCGCCTTAAAGAGAGACGAGCTGATCGACCATGTGTCAATCACACAGACTGATTAACAAGTCGCTGAGATGCACTGTTTGAACTATAACATATCATATATTTACAAAATCAGCATAATACAAAATAAGTGATAATACAAATGATTATGATTTCCACTACTGTCCTCTGAAATCTTACAATGTATTTTCTTCGATCTCTCTTAACCTTACAAATAACATTCGCATGACTTTGATTATTATTATGTCTATATACTACTACTAATAAATAGACAGCAGTAGGAACTGAATACCATATGTTAATTAACAGTCTGTCTACAGCTCATCTCCATGTGAAATAAAGTTAATAAGAGGTCAAAGCATTGATGGTAGATAAGAACAATTAAAACAGTGAAAGTGAACTTTAACCTTATAGTGCAGTAAAAACACAGACACATCATACAGCAATATTGCACAGTCAGGAGCTTAGTAATGTAATGTTGCTGTATGGGAATCTTATGAAGGGGTTTGTATGTCTAACACAAGCACAAACCCTCTGTCAGGCTCTGGCCATAGAGAAGCCTTTTGCTACTCTATTTAGCCATGGTCAGAGCCTGACAGATCTAGTATGTCTAGTTCTGTGTGTTTTGTGTTGGGTCCCCAATTAGAGGCAGCTGCTATGCGTTGTCTCTGATTGGGGATTCTACATAAGTTGTCCTGTCCCACACTATTGTGTGGTTCATTGTCTTGGTCCAGGTCCGTCTTGGAGGAGTGAGTGTATTTATGTTTGTTATTGTTTTGTATAGTTCTTCATCAAGTATATTTATCATCAATAATTATGTCAAACTATTACTGCGCTGTGCCTTGGTCAATCTACACACCCAGTTGTGACACTGTCTCAAATTACTCAAACTACTTAGATGATCACATCACTTCCTATCTAGACCAGTGAAAATTATGAGAACATCCCTGTTTAAAATGTCACTCTGTCTTGGTTGACTTGAAATTGTAAAGTAATGTATCAAGAATGTTTATTATCACTACATATTTTATGGCTGAACAATTAATGAATAAATGTACCTTTAAAGTTCTATTTGAGTAGATTTCAAGCAGTCCTTATGATTGTTCTATTGTCAGTGTCTAAGAGCACTTGAGAGAGAGAGAGAGAGAGAGTAACTCTGTTCAAGGAAGAGAACCTCACTGCAAAATCGGGTGGGGGAGGAGCATTTCAACATCACTTTGCTGAACAGAAACGTAAGTGGAGAGAGAGATATTGTGTACGGGAGCAAACTCTCTCAAACTCGTCAGAAATCTCTGTTAAACAACTTCAGAGTCTTCAAGCTTGATTTGATACCACAAACAGAAAGAACAAGAGACTGCACCCATACACAGGTGAGAAGAGATGTTATCCTGGACAAGTGAACCTCAACTCTACCGTGTTTATCCTACTCTTTATTTCCAGTATTTTAAAGCTAGAGGTCGACCGATTATGATTTTTCAACGCCGATTATTGGAGGACCAAAAAAACCGATACCGATTAATCGGTAGTCAATGCCCTATTTTAATAATGGGCATTGATTACCAAAGTGCTGCCTACCACCGCTCAGTCAGACTGCTCTATTAAATCATGAAGCCTTAATTAATAATATAATAAAACACACAAATACGAGCCTTTGGTCATTGATATGGTCAAATCCGGAAACTATCATTTCAAAAACAAAAAGTTTATTCTTTCAGTGAAATACGGAACCGTTCCGTATTTTATCGAACGGTTGGCAACCCTTAGTCAAAATATTGCTGTTACAACCTTCAATTGTATGTCATAATTGTGTAAAATTCTGGCAAATTAATTACGGTCTTTGTTAGGAAGAAGTGGTCTTCACACAGTTCGCAACGAGCCAGGCGGCCCAAACTGCTTCATATACCCTGACTCTGCCTGCCTGCACTGAACGCAAGAGAAGTGGCACAATTTCCCTAGTTAATATTGCCTGCTAACATTAATTTCATTTAACTAAATATGCAGGGTTAAAAAAATATACTTGTGTGTATTGATTTTAAGAAAGGCATTGATGGTTGTGCTTCGGTACATTTGTGCAACGATTGTGCTTTTTTCCCCGAATGCTCTTTTGTGAAATCACCCGTTTGGAGAAGTTGAAGTAGGCTGTGATTCGATGATAAATTAACAGGCACCGCATTGATTATATGCAACGCAGGACAAGCTAGTTACCATAGTAACATCATAAACCATGTGAAGATTTATAGTTTTTTATAAGTTTAATGCTAACTAGCAACTTACCTTGACTCCTTGCAGCTGCACTCACGTAAAAGGTGGTCAGCCTGCCACGCAGTCTCCTCATGGATTGCAAAGTAATCGGCCATAATCGGCGTCCAAATTAATCGGTCGACAAAATAAGTGTGTCCCTGTCACTTTTTCTCTAAACACCTGAGGGATGGGGCTGTAATGTAATCATTCTCAAATTCGTAGACAGAGCTATGGATGCAAGAACTGACCGTCCATGATATAAAAAACCTAGTTTTAACCATGTTTTAAAGCTATACAGGCCCTGTTTACATGTTCTTTGTTTACAAACATTGGAGTAAATAATAATCAATGTCATTCAAAATATGGCTGTATCTACTGCAGATTGCTTCTTTAAAACTACCTTATGTAATCCTACTGATTTCTAAGTTTAAACTATGTATTAGATTTGGTTAATATCATCCCGTAAGGCCATGTTGAGAACTTTCAAGCTGAAACTATCGAGAGCTGACAGATTCCAGGAAATTCTTAATTGTTTCACCTCTGGTCTATGTCTAGATATGGCCACCGCCAACATTCTCCAGTCTGAAGAACAGTTCCTGTGCTCTATCTGTCTGGATGTGTTCACTGAGCCAGTCTCTATTCCATGTGGACACAACTTCTGCAAGGCTTGTATCAGTGGATACTGGGATACCAAAGACCTGTGCCAGTGTCCAATGTGTAAGGAGAAATTATACAGTAAGCCCAAGCTTTGCATCAATACTTTCATTTCTGAGATGGCTGCTCAGTTCAGGAAGTCAGTTAAAGTAAAAGCTACCAGAAGCCCAGACCAACGCCAAGCCAAAGCCAACGAAGTCCCTTGTGACATCTGCATTGGGATGAAGCTCAAGGCCCTGAAGTCCTGTCTGGTGTGTCTGACCTCTTACTGTGAGACTCACCTGGAGCCTCATCAGAGAGTTGCAGCCTTAAAGAGACACAAGCTGATCGACCCTGTGGAGAACCTGGAAGACAGGATGTGTAAGAAGCACGACAGATTCCTGGAGCTGTTCTGTAGGAGGGACCAGATGTGTCTGTGTCTTGTGCTTGAAAACAGGCCACATGACTCATGACACTGTCCCTCTAGAGGAAGAGCATGGATACAGGAAAGCTAAGTTGGGGAAGACTGAGGTAAAAGTTCAGCAGATGATCCAGGAGAGACTGAAGAAGGTTCAGGAGATCAAAGACTCAGTAGATCTCAGCAAGAGGACCACCTCCACCTCCTCCAGAGCTTCCCATCCCTCTGCACCCCTCCACCCACCAAGGACTGGTCTAGGGTACGTGTTCACAGTGATCTGTGTGTGGGGACTGTTAGGAGAGCTGTGTCTCAGCTGGAGGAGACTCTTATGAGTATAATGAAAAGCCTGTGTGCTGATGTTGAATTGAAGAGGATTCAGCAGTATGCAGTGGATGTGACTCTGGACCCTGATACAGCACATCCCTCTCATGTCTAAAGATGGGAAACAAGTGAGACATGTAGGCACAAGACAGAATCTTCCTGACAACCCAAAGAGGTTTTCTTGTGTCTTGGGAAAGAAGGGGTTCTCTTTAGGTAGATTTTACTATGAGGTGATGGTTAAGGGAAATACTATGTGGCTTTTAGGAGTGGCCAAAGAGTCTATCAACAGGAAGGGGGATATCACACTAAGTCCTGAGGATGGATACTGGACTGTGTGCCTGAACAATGGGATTGAGTACCAAGCTCTCACTGACCCCAGTGTCCTGCTCTCCCTGAGAGAGAAGCCCCAGAAGGTGGGGGTGTTTGTGGATTATGAGGGGGGCCAGGTCTCTTTTTATGATGTGGGGGCCAGGTCTCATATCTACTCTTTCACTGGCTGTAACTTCACTGAGAAACTCTATCCACTCTTGAGCCCCTGTTTCAATGATGGTGGTAGAAACTCTGACCCTCTGATCATCTGTCCTCTCAATCACACAGACTGATTAACAAGTCTCTGAGATGCACTGTTGGAAAGGGAACTATTTTTCATAACGGATCATACATTAACATTTACAAATCAGTAGCTGTTCCAAAGAACAGAATTAGAAAGGTACAACAGAAGCTTGGAGGTTTTCCACTGTTTAAATAAGAAGCCACAATCGATTATTCAGTAAACGTATAGAGTAGCAACAGAGGGCAGCAGAACGATAAAAGGTTATTAAATAACCCATAGAATAGCAACAGAATAGAGGTCAGAGCGGTCAGCAAAGCCCAATTTAACAAATCACACACAGAAAAAGTAACAAAAGGCAAAAATGCCTTTTCCTTATAGGGAAAACGTTGGTACACCCCTACCTTTACCATCACATAAAATGGCTAAAATTAGAATTGGGTGTACCAAAACAAGTGCAAATGATTAGAGAAACTTAGGAGGGTCCAGCCTTCCATAAAGATAAGAACATTGGTCTGGTTTGGTCTTAACCATATGGGTGTGTGGTGACACATCATTCAAAGATCAAAAGACCTACCAGAGGCCCTCAAGAAAGATTGATGTCTGGGAGAGGTAACAAATCCATTTCCAAGCAATTCGAAGTACATCATTCCACTGTCCAATGAAAATACCAGATCACTGGCAAACTAGGACAGGTTGTCCCACCAAAGTCAGCCCAAGAGCTAACCGAAAGATGCTCATAGAAGTCTCCAAGAACCCCTGGGTAACATCAAGGGATCTACAGGCGTCTCTTGCCACAATCAATGTCGAAGTGCATGGGTACACTGTCAGAAAGAGACGGCACAAACTTGGCCTACTTGGAGGTCAGGAAGGAAGAAGCCTCTGCTCTCAAAAAAGAATATCAAGACAACTGAAACAAGTCAGTTGTGTCTTGATATTCCTTTTTGAGAGCAGAGGCTTTTTCCTTCCTGACCTCCCATGTAGGCCAAGTTTGTGCTGTCTCTTTCTGACAGTGTACCCATGCAATTCAACATTGATTTAGTCAGTGGTCTGGAATTTAACGGACAGTGAAATGATGTCCTTCTAATTTTAGCCATTTTATTTGATGGTAAAGGTACTCACTTTTTCCCTATAAGGAAAAGGCATTTTTGCCTTTTTATGATATATATATTTTATTTAAAATGTGGTAACCTTTATCTGTCAATAGTGTTGAAGTGAAGATTACATATCTATCTGTCCAAATATGTAACGGGGTGTACTTACTTTTTCACATGACTGTATATGCATGGCCATATTATTGTTTGTTGTATTACTATGGTGACGACAGGTACTAAGCATAATATATGCATGGCTAAATTAGTGTTTGTACTATTGCTATGGTGTCAACACAGGCACTGAGAATGATGTATGCATGGCTATATTACTGTTTGTACTATTGCTATGGTTTCAACATGCACTAAACATTGTGTGCATGTCTGTTTTATTTTTTGCACCATTGCTGTGGTTTCGCCACTATCGTTTCATATCCCAAAGTCGAATTGCCAAAGGAGGACGGAAAAGGGCGTAGACAAACTAGAATTGAAAGGCTTTGAAACAATAGTGGAAGAAGGTTAAGAGGCGTTAATCATTTTACATATGAGGGAAGGACTATGCCTGCTATGTAACCACAAAACTGTATATAAAGAGAGCTGAGTCTGGGAAAATCCGTAGTCTCCGGAGGCTCACTTGGTTATGTTACTTTCGTAATAAAGTCTATTTTACTTTTCCAAACTTTGAAAGTGCTTTATTTTAAAGGAAGAAGGGAAGATTTTCCAAAACATAATCTATATTAAGTCACATGAACAAGTTTAATTATCAACATTTCAATGTATATCCTTGCCATGTTAAAATCAAATAACACACTCTTTGTCCCTCTCTTACGCTGTCAGTAATCTGTAACTGTGGTTAGCAAGCATTTATATCAATGCCTGAAAAATAAGTGTTGCCTTCAAAATGTTTGGTGGGACAACTAATAATGATCTTCACTACACATAGTTAATGTTTTTGTTCAACAGTGCATTGGCAAAAGACAGTGGAGGCATAGACTTTAAAGAAAGTGGGTGATGTATCAGTGTACATAAAATACAGGGTTTATTGTATTGCTGTGACAATGCTTTCCCCTAACATGTCAAATGTTCAGGTCCTTTTAAAAAACATTAACTCTGAGTTAGGCTTTTAATAAAACACATTCAAACTCATACACAAACCGGCATACACATATACACACACACACACACACACTCTCACACACACAAAATAGGATTAGCCAGAGTTCAGGATGTATGCTGTTCAAGTCAATCCCCATATTTGACTCCAGAAAAACACTTAACAGATCTCCTAATTAGACCTGCCCTGATGGCCTAAAGAAATGTGAACTAACCAGCAACAAACACACAACCACACACTATCTCCAGTGCTCTACTTCATGGGGACAGACACTCTCTTCAGAGGCTTCTTCACATTCTAGAAGTTTCAAAGGGTTCTGTCTGAGCAAATAGAATCTTCAAAGTATTTAATCTCAAAAGAACTCAAACATCAAAATATCTCCAACACATATTTACACATTTCAGGGACTTATTTGATACTCTGTCTTGTCATCAACTTTTCAAAACCAACTTTTTCTAAACACACTAACAAAATCCCTTGGGATAATTGTACCACATGCACTGACTTCAAAGATACCTCTGAGGCCGTTGCACAGAGAGAGAAATGTGTCAATAGAAATTGTATGCATTTCTCTGTCAATTAAAGGTCTCTTTAGATGAACAAGCTAGGCAGGGGGAGCAGAACACCTCCTACGGAATGCCACAGAGTTCAATCCTAACAAGAAACTCAACTGACTGTTCTGGTCCTCCCCTGAAGAATGAGGGACACAGTCACTGCCTCCAATCGAACACACTATCATAAATACAGCAGACACACACATACTAACTTGCGTTAAGTTGTGTAGGTATGCAGGTTTATGGAGAGATCTACTCAGAGTTGAACTCTGGTCAGCCATATGCTTTCACTCATACCGTACAACACACACTCCTCCTTCACAAACCCCCTCTGGACCCCAGCTCTCTCTGTCTGAATGTTTTTAAAGCAGAGGGCCCCAGTCAGAAACACACAACCCAGTGAGATGGGCCCCTCATATATCCTAGCCATCTGTAAACATGCCTGGAGGAGATGACATTATCTGGCAGAGCTAACACAGACCTAATGGAGCTGGAGGAGGGCTAACTCACAGGGCAGAGACACCACTCATAAACACTGGCTATGGCTGTGTTTCAAATGGCTCCGTATTAACCATATAGTACACTCCCTGTATACAGTACACTCTGCTTATAGTGAATGTGGTTATAGTGGTCAACCACTTATAGTGATCAAATTCTCCTTCACGGATGTGATCACTGTAAGAGGAGTGCTCTGTATTTTCATATACAGGGCACTTTTAGCAAGTCATTCACAGTACATAAGGTTGCATGGAATAAGAGCATGCAGTGTGATAAACGTACTGTAACTAGTGTAAAATACTGTGCTCTCTGCCCAGACAGGAAGGGGTTAAAACCTCTGTAATCCCATCCGATTGGCTGCTCTTCAGCTGCGTGGGCCGGCGATAAACTGGTGCCAAACTAATTAGGCAGGAGAAAAAAAGCCCACCCCAACAAAAATCACTAGACATCTTTTTGATGAGGCATTTACAAAACAATCTCCCAATTAGTGTTCAGGCACCTGCCCTGTGTGGGGGTGGGGGGCCCTGGCCCTGTGTGGGGGTGGGGGGCCCTGGCCCTGTGTGGGGGTGGGGGGCCCTGGCCCTGGCCCATGTGTTGGGGTGGGGGGCCCTGGCCCTGTGTGGGGGGCCCTGGCCCATGTGTTGGGTCCCTGGGGCTAATTGAATGACAATGCAGGGCAATCATCCATCTAAAAACAGGTCCTCACACCCCACTGGGCCAGATACACAGGAGAAGGACGTGATGACTATCACTCTATCTGTGACATTCTCTTGCTCTCTCCATCTTTCTCTCTCTTATTCCCTCTGTCGCTATCTCACTCCCTCTTTCTCTCTTCTCACTCACTCAGTCTCTGTGCCTCCTCTCTGTTGCATGCTCCCTTTACTTTTTACCGTCCTTTCTCTCACCCCTCATTCTCTTTCTCTCCCTCCATTGTCACGTTGGATCACAGTTCCGGACCGCTTGTCAACCAAGTATGTGCGCGGAGCGGAGCGAAGAGTGCCCAATTTGACTGGAGTGCGGAGCAAGATTGCCGAAGGCTGGAGCGTTGTCCTTCTCGCCCACTCCAATAGTGCTCCAGTAGCGCTCACTTCACGAGCTCAGGTCCTGCCTGGCCCAGCATGCATTTGTAGTCTACTTGTGTGCTGCTACAGTATAGCCCCTGGCTTTAACTACTGTCATGGAGTTCACTAAATAGTTTCATAAAGAAATGGATAAAACACACAGGTGCTAAATCAAGGTGACTTAGAAAGATGACGGCCAAGAGCAAGAGAGAGAGTGCAGTGATGTAGTCCCCAACTAAAGAATCAATGTGGAATCTGAAGACCCTTATCCCGAAAGAATGACGTGTACTTACTACGCGCACATGCTAAAAGAAAACATTTTTTATCTATTATCTATACAATATGCCATAATTGATTTTGGCCTAATAAAGTATTAAGACCCATTTACATTTTCCACATTTTGTTACGTTACAGTCTTGTTATAAAATGGATTAAATCCTCATCAATCTACACACATTACCCCATAATGACAAAGCTAAAAACAGGTTCAGATATGTTTGCAAATGTATTGAAAATAAAAAAACAGATACCTTATTTACATAAGTATTGAGACCTTTTCCTGTGAGACCCGACATTGAGCTCAGGTGTATCCTGTTTCCATTGATCATCCAATGAGATGTTTCTACAACTTGATTGGAGACCACCTTTGGTAAATTCAATTGACTGGACATGATTTGGAAAGGCACACACCTGTCTGTATAAGGTCCCACAGTTGACAGTGCATGTCAGAGCAAAAACCAAGCCATGAGGTTGAAGGAATTGTCCGTAGAGCTCTGAGACAGGATTGTGTCGAGGCACAGATCTGGGGAAGGGTACAAAAATATTTCTGCAGCATTGAAGGTCCCCAAGAACACAGTGGCCTCAATCATTCTTAAAATTGTAAGAAGTTTGGATCCACCACGGCTCTTCCTAGAGCTGGCCGCCCGGCCAAACTGAGCAATCGGGGAGAAGGGCCTTGGTCAGGGAGGTGACCAAGAACCCAATGGTCACTCTGTCAGAGCTCTAGAGTTCCTCTGTGGAGATGGGAGAACCTTCCATAAGGACAACAATCTCTGCAGCACTCCACCAATCAGGCCTTTATGGTACAGTGGCCAGACGGAAGCCACTCCTCAGTAAAAGGCACATGACAGTCCACTTGGAGTTTGCCAAAAGGCACTGCTCTGATGAAACCAAGATTGAACTCTTTGGCCTGAATGCCAAGTGTCACGTCTGGAGAAAACCTGGCACCATCCCTACGATGAAGCATGGTGGTAGCAGGATTGTGCTGTGGGGATGTTTTTCAGTGGCAGGGACTGGGAGACTAGTCAGAATCGAGGGAAAGATGAACGGAGCAAAGTACAGAGAGATCCTTGATGAAAACCTGCTTCAGAGCGCGCAGGACCTCAGACTGGGGAGAAGGTTCACCTTCCAACAGGACAACGACCCTAAGCACACAGCCAAGACAACGCAAAAGTGGCTTCGGGACAAGTCTCTGAATGTCCTTGAGTGGTCAACCAGCCATATTTCCGTGTATGGCTGTGTATGGCATATTTGAAATGATGAGCGCTTCTTACAGTCACTTTTTCATGTTTATTCTAATACTTTTCATTCAAATAATATGGTCTGGTTTCAATACTTCAAAACCAAATGGCAGGTCCAGGTAGTCACCAAAAATATATAGGTGTTGGTTGAAAAAAAATAAACCTGTGAGCGCGGTTTTTAGCGAAGCGGTTGGACAGAGAGGAGACAGAGCGCACACGCACACACACACACACACACACAATCTCAATCTTTCCCGCCCTCCTTAATTCCTTCCTTCTCTCTATCTCTCTCTATCGCTCTCTATATTCCCTCACTCCCTCTCCCTCCCTCAGTTCCATCAGTTAGTCCAGTTATTTTCCCTCCCTCTCCCTCCCTCAATTCCATCAGTTAGTCCAGTTATTTTCCCTCCCTCTCCCTCCCTCAGTTCCATCAGTTAGTCCAGTTATTTTCCCTCCCTCTCCCTCCCTCAATTCCATCAGTTAGTCCAGTTATTTTCCCTCCCTCTCCCTCCCTCAGTTCCATCAGTTAGTCCAGTTATTTTCCCTCCCTCTCCCTCCCTCAATTCCATCAGTTAGTCCAGTTATTTTCCCTCCCTCTCCCTCCCTCAGTTCCATCAGTTAGTCCAGTTATTTTCCCTCCCTCTCCCTCCCTCAGTTCCATCAGTTAGTCCAGTTATTTTCCCTCCCTCTCCCTCCCTCAGTTCCATCAGTTAGTCCAGTTATTTTCCCTCCCTCTCCCTCCCTCCCTCCCTCCCTCCCTCAGTTCCATCAGTTAGTCCAGTTATTTTCCCTCCCTCTCCCTCCATCAGTTCTATCAGTTAGTCCAGCCTGTAGATAACGGAAATGCTATTGGATCTTCCTTGCTGAATTCCTGAGATGATCTGTATTTCCTGTTCCTTGGCAGCAGTATCAAAGTCAGTACAGTGAGACGAGGGGCCAGAAAAGAGTGTGTTTTCACTGAATACTCTCTCCCTCTCTATGCCTTCTGAAACACATCCATACACGTACTCTCTCTCTCCCTCCCTCTAACAGGGCCTGTGGAAGTCACAGCAGACACATACAACTCTTTTCTGTTCCATCCTTTTATGCTGGGTTCATTCACAGATCACAACTCCGCTCACACACACACACACACACACACACACACAGTCCGAGGTCTCCCCACCGCAGGCCCCATGGCAGATAGGCTTTCAGAGAATAAATATGTGTGGGAGGTCAAATTAGAATTATTCCTTCTCCTGCATTAACACACACGCCATCCCTCAGAGAGAGTTCTTGTCACCACTGGTTGAGACTGACACACACATAAACACACACACACACACACAAAGACTGAGACAGTGGACACTGATAGGGCTCTGGGTTTGTCACAATCATTATTTCCAGCACATCTGTCTCTTACTCTCTCCCCCACACCAATTCATCTCTCCCTCCTTACCTCCCTCCCCCTCTCCATTCATCTCTCCATCGTGTTGTGTTGTGAGGTCATAGCCACACCACAGAGATGGTGGTGAGGTTGATGTGTCGTAATGTAGTGAGTAGCAGATGGTACTAGTGATGGTGTTGGTCTGGGGGGAATGAGAGCGAGTCCAAGCCCAGGATCACTGCATGGTTTGGGGTATGACCTAAGACTGCAGGGCCTAGTGGTGGTGGTTGGAGGTATGGAGCTCTACACATGAAAGAGGGTATGGAGAGGGGACTGTGGCCCAGGAGCGGTTTTGGTGGCTGATGGAGTAGAAGGGGCAGAGATCAGGGTTATGTCCCAGGCACGGTGCCTGATTGTGGCCATAACTCTGGGCATTCTCTGGTGGCTGGAGGGAGTTGACGTTTTTTGTCCAGTTTGTGTGTGTTTCCTGTCTGGAGACACAGAGGCATGTTGCTGTGCCATGTAAACACACAGCCAGGCCTGGCAGCAGGCCAACACAGCTGTTCGGGTGAGTGTGTGTGCGCGTGTGTCTGGAATAGAACCGGAATGGCAGAGTGCATAAAAAATTAAGTATAACACCATTTCCTGCAAAAGCAACAACCCTGTACTGTAACTTAGCAACAGAACGGTGTCTTAAATCTACAGGAGTCTACATTGAAGTCAACACAAACTATTTAGCAGGCAGCTTTAGTCTAGAGAAACAAAGAGAAAAAGCAAAGCCACAAAAAGCAAGTAGCAGCAATAGTGCTACACCATTCATCAGCCCACAGTAGGGGTTAGTGGTGCACTCATTCACTATCAGACCAGTACAGCTGTTGTAATACTACAACAATACTAAAGGCTATTACAGAGGCTTAGCAGTGGGAGTCTCTATGAGAGGCCTGTTTGTCCAGCGCTGTCTTTCAGCCTGCTCAGTGGTAGCGCTCACGCTCGATACACACACAGTTTGAGCGCTCCACCATCATTTGAAGAGGTTATATCAGAGTAGCGTGTCCATCCAGGGGAAGACATAAACGAGACGCAGGACATGGCTTAGAGAGAGATGATGCCAACAGCAGATCTCTGGCAGGACGGGTTGTGATGAATAAACACAAAGAAAAGCATCTAAATACTAAAAGAAACATGGACATTTACACACAAAGACACACATGGAGAGTGACGTACACACACAGTCAAATCCCACAGCCACACGACTCAATGACAGATGCCTGGGGCAGTTACCCTAACATAACCCCCTAATACACACACAAACACACACATCCCCCCTCACTGTAAAATCCTTTAATGTGATATCAGAGGCCAGACCACTGAACACAGGCTAACTCCTGCACATTCCAACACTGCATGGGATGGAGGCCCCCAAAACATCTGGACCTGGCTTTGGTAGGGTGGACTACACACACACACACACACACACACACACACACACACATAAGCTGTCTACGTAGCAGTAGTTTTCATCAGTATCTCCCTTTGTCTGATCTTGTGTTACAAACCTCTGTAATAAACACCCCAGAGAGGCAGAAACCTCTGTAATAAACACCCCAGAGAGGCAGAAACCTCTGTAATATACACCCCAGAGAGGCAGAAACCTCTGTAATATACACCCAGAGAGGCAGAAACCTCTGTAATATACACCCCAGAGAGGCAGAAACCTCTGTAATATACACCCCAGAGAGGCAGAAACCTCTGTAATATACACCCCAGAGAGGCAGAAACCTCTGTAATATACACCCCAGAGAGGCAGAAACCTCTGTAATATACACCCCAGAGAGGCAGAAAGCTCTGTAATATACACCCCAGAGAGGCAGAAACCTCTGTAATATACACCCCAGAGAGGCAGAAACCTCTGTAATATACACCCCAGAGAGGCAGAAACCTCTGTAATATACACCCAGAGAGGCAGAAAGCTCTGTAATATACACCCCAGAGGCAGAAACCTCTGTAATATACATCCCAGAGAGGCAGAAACCTCTGTAATATACATCCCAGAGAGGCAGAAACCTCTGTAATATACATCCCAGAGAGGCAGAAACCTCTGTAATAAACACCCAGAGAGGCAGAACCCAGGACATTCCCATACTAACATTTGGCCATGCTGTTACTGTTACGGTACATACACGTTATTCTGTCTCTCTAGATGGCTGATCTACCAAATGAACTGGCTGGTCCAACTGTGTTTTTAGCAGAACAGTCAACAGTTAGGAGAATAATAATTATTCTTAGGAGAGAATAACATAACCTGGTCTGTAGGAATACTGAAATGACCTGGGTGGAGGTTGCTCACACACACACACACACACACACACACACACCAAAGTTTATTTCCAACACACACATACAGCTAATTGCATATAACCAGCTCATACACACACAAGCTGACAACGGTGACTTCTTAGGCAATCAAGCCATCGTAGCGCACCCACTCACATACACACACAATGGACTTACAAGAGGAGGGGCTTGCGGCAGAGCACCAGGGCATCGTAGAGCATACACACCCCGAAGATGGTGATGCCCGTCTCCTTGACCAGCATGGCACAGGTGCCCAGCAGCAGACTGGCACCCAGCGCCAACACAGACACCGTGGAGGGCAGAGAGTCTGCAAAACCACACACATCCACACTCCTAGAGAGAGAGAGAGAGAGAGCTATTAAGGTAACAGAAAATGCCGCCCACAGTGTCAAACACACCACAATCCGCCGTAGAGAGTAGAGGGAGAGAGATAGATAAGCAGTTAGGGTTTTCTTACCTACTATAGGAGAGAAAGGCCATGAGGAACAGCATGCAGGCCAAGACATCCGCCCTGCCCACGATACCAGACACCTGCAGCATACACACAGACACACACATAAACACACACACACACACAAAGATTTTAAATTAGTCCTGTGGCTCAGGTGACCCAGACAACTAGTAGACTAGTGACAGAGTAAAGTGGGTGTCCATAGGGAAGTATATTCTGAGACACATAACACTGTGTTATGGTACAGTCTGTCAGCAAAGGTCCAGAGAGGGTTTAGGGCAGGTTGGAGATGATTACATAAAATATTTAGACTCATTTCTGTGTTTTACCACATAGTGCCCTGAAGTTTGAGCCTCCTTTCCAAGAGAGATACCTAGTTAGGTGGCAATACATTAGGTTGTGATTGCTAGGTTGTGTTACAGTTCTATTTGGTTCTGAGGTACGTTATGTTACAGTGAGGTCTGCAATTTTTAAGTCTCTGCTGCAGTGAGGCAGTTAGTCAGACCGGACGAGCACACTGACATGTCAGACTGGGACTGAGATAAAGAACACAGAGAGAGAGAGAGACTCTGAACAGGGTCAGATAGGAGTTGTGACATCATAAATCTCAAAACCTCCAGGATAGGAAGACGGGGGAATGGGGAGAGGGATAGTGATAGATGAGGAGTCCGGGAAGAAGAAGATTGATTGCCACCCTCCAGAGAGTCAGTAAATATAACAGTCTGTCCCAGAACCTTTTAATCTAACTGGCAAGACAGCCAACCTCTGTCACTGTGTGTGTGTGTGTGTGTGTGTGTGTGTGTGTGTGTGTGTGTGTGTGTGTGTGTTTGTGGTAGGGGTGTAAAGGTACAGGGACCTGAGTTCGGTCCGCACTGTGAACTCGAATGAATACAGGCCTACACTGCATTGTAGGCCTTTTGCAGAAATCTGAGCTGAAAAAAACACATTTCAGAATATTCCGTTAAAAAAACGAGCCTATGCGGACGTTGTAATTACATTTCAAATCTTAATTGGCAAATCTTTCCTTTTTACTCCTTTTTCTCCCCAATTTCGTGATATCCAGTTGGTAGTTACAGTCTTGTCCCATCGCTGCAACTCCTGTACGGACTCGGGAGAGGCAAAGGTCAAGAGCCGTGCGTCGACCCTGCCAAGCCGCACTGCTTCTTGACACACTGCTCCCTTAACCCGGAAGCCATCTGCACCAATGTGTCGGAGGAAACACTGTACAACTGGCGACCGTGTCAGCATGCATGCGCCCGGCCCGCCACAGGAGTCGCTAGAGCACCCCAACCCCAGACAACACTGGGCCAAATGTGCGACGCCTCATGGGTCTTCCGGTAGCAGCCGGCTGCGACCAGGATCGAACCAGTAACTGTTGGCATTTCATTCTCCTGCTGTAGAGGCTCATCAGTGGAGGGGCCCAGCATCTTATATATTTAATTAATGAAGAAGAGAAGAGTCTTCCACCCTTCCCTGTCCTCGCTCTCCTCCCTCTCTCCTTTTCAACTTCCTCTTCTCTCCCACCCCCTCATCCGATTGCCCTTCATTCTTCACTTCCCCCCTTTGTTCTTTCTCTCTTTTCATCTTCCTCCATCCATCCCTGCCTCCCAATGTGGCTGAAGGTGAATCAGCAGTGTAATCTCGGTACACACACACACACACACACACACACAGAGAGAGAAACACACAACACACGTTCTTTAACAATATACCTCAACTCAAAAACACTCCCAGCACTAACACTCACTTAAAATATCTAAAATCAGGCCTTTAATGTCCTACCCCATGGAGTACCAGCTGTGTGTGTGTGCGCCTGCGTGCAGTGAGAAACACACTTTCTAGAACATTCTGAGCCACACCCCTCTAAGGCTGCAGCTGTTTCTAATAGAAGGTGATCTAGAGACACACCCTGCCCCCTGGAACTGTCTAATGGGACATTTGGTACTGATTTAGTGTGTGTGTGTGTGTGTGTGTGTGTGTGTGTGTGTGTGTGTGTGTGTGTGTGTGTGTGTGTGTGTGTGTGTGTGTGTGTGTGTGTGTGTGTGTGTGTGTGTGTTCATGCGTACGTGTGTGTGTGTATTAACCCCACAACCCTTCCTGGCTTGAGGCAAGAGGGTTCCTCATGAATGGAACTCAGGAGCATGCTGTTCCCTTAGTGGGGATTTGAGTACTCTATCCTAACAACACACACCCCTAGTACAGTAAAGTACTACCTCACCACACACACCCCTAGTACAGTAAAGTACTACCTCACCACACACAACCCTACTACAGTAAAGTACTACCCCACCACACACACCCCTACTACAGTAAAGTACTACCTCACCACACACACCCCTAGTACAGTAAAGTACTACCCCACCACACACACCCCTAGTACAGTAAAGTACTACCTCACCACACACACCCCTACTACAGTAAAGTACTACCCCACCACACACACCCCTACTACAGTAAAGTACTACCCCACCACACACACCCCTAGTACAGTAAAGTACTACCTCACCACACACACCCCTACTACAGTAAAGTACTACCCCACCACACACACCCCTAGTACAGTAAAGTACTACCTCACCACACACACACCCCTACTACAGTAAAGTACTACCTCACCACACACACCCCTACTACAGTAAAGTACTACCATACCACACACCCCTAGTACAGTAAAGTACTACCCCACCACACACACCCCTAGTACAGTAAAGTACTACCCCACCACACACACCCCTAGTACAGTAAAGTACTACCTCACCACACACACCCCTAGTACAGTAAAGTACTACCCCACCACACACACCCCTAGTACAGTAAAGTACTACCCCACCACACACACCCCTAGTACAGTAAAGTACTACCCCACCACACACACCCCTAGTACAGTAAAGTACTACCTCACCACACACACCCCTAGTACAGTAAAGTACTACCTCACCACACACACCCCTACTACAGTAAAGTACTACCTCACCACACACACCCCTACTACAGTAAAGTACTACCTCACCACACACACCCCTAGTACAGTAAAGTACTACCATACCACACACCCCTACTACAGTAAAGTACTACCTCACCACACACCCCTACTACAGTAAAGTACTACCTCACCAGACCCCCCTACTACTGTAGAGTCAGTAATTAGCCTTGTACAAGCCAGAACGGCCTGGGCTAATCCTGTTTCTGTAGCGTGATGTGATTTTATTAGGATCTCTTTAAGTCCTCATTTGGACTAATCTTCCAAGAGTCCTTAAACATTAAAATACAATTTATAAAACAATCATATTTTCACATATAACATCCTGTTACAAACAAACATAATACACTGACATATTGACCAGACAATACTCTTAACAGTCTAAAAAGTATTGTTTGAATTTATATATTGAAACATTTCTGGTTTGTTCAGATAAATTATTCAATTTCTTTATTGCTCTAAATCTAAATGTTATTTTACCTATTTCTCTTCTCTGTCTGGATAACAGATAGATGGTGGACAATCTATTCCTAGTATTTACTGAATGTTTGTCTCTTACCAACTGAATACTGTTGTGAATGGAGTTTGGCCGTTTTAGATAATACATTGTGAAATAAAATATGCATATTTTTTTCAATGATCTTGTTGATTGATGACCAATCAAGAGCATTGTGAATGACTACAACAGAAAAACCATATAACCACCTTAAAACAAATCTTGCTGCTTAGTTCTGGTCAATCTGTAGCCTCCTAATCTGACTTCCTGGTGCATTTCCCCAGACCACAGAACAGTAGTTAACCTGACTCCCAATTAATGCTTCGGTTGTTTGTTTAAGAATCTTTTCTGGTAAATATTTAGCTATCCTTCTGATCATGCATGCAGTTTGAATAATTTTTTGACATAGATTAGTTATTTGAGACAGCAACGATAAGCAGTTGTCAAGTTGCACCCCTAGTCATTTGGTTTCTGCCACTTCCATAATTTGTACTCCCCCATACTTAATTGTATCCTATGCTGTGTTGGCCGTTTCCTGGTGGAACAGATCAACATAACCTTGGTTTTCTTGGTGTTCAAAACAAGTTTGTTCCAGCAAACCCACTCCCTGATATTTCCCAGATCTACTTGTAGAGCTTGTTGTACCTGTTGAACACATTGTCTTGCTGTATAAATTGTATAATCTACAACTATACAGTTGAAGTCGGAAGTTTACATACACCTTAGCCAAATACATTTAAACTCAGTTTTTCACAATTCATGACATTTAATCCTAGTAAAAATTCCATGTCTTAGGTCAGTTAGGATCACCACTTTATTTTAAGAATGTGAAATGTCAGAATAATAGTAGAGATAATTATTTATTTCAGCTTTTATTTCTTTCATCACATTCCCAGTGGGTCAGAAGTTTACATACACTCAATTAGTATTTGATAGCATTGCCTTTAAATTGTTTAACTTGGGTCAAACGTTTTGGGGAGCCTTCCACAAGCTTCCCACAATAACTTGGGTGAATTTTGGCCCATTCCTCCTGACAGAACTGGTGTAACTAAGTCAGGTTTGTAGGCCTCCTTGCTCGCACACGCTTCTCAGTTCTGCCCATAAACTTTCTATAGGATTGAGGCCAGGGCTTTGTGATGGCCACTCCAATACCTTGACTTTGTTGTCGTTCAACCATTTTTCCACAACTTTGGAAGTATGCTTGGGGTCATTGTCCATTTGGAAGACCCATTTGCGACAAAGCTTTAAACTTCCTGACTGATGTCTTGAGATGTTACTTCAATATATCCACATAATTTTCATTCCTCATGATGCCATCTATTTTGTGAAGTGCACCAATCTCTCCTGCAGCACAGCACCCCCACAACATGATGCTGCCACCCCCGTGCTTCACGGTTGAGATGGTGTTCTTTGGCTTGCAAGCCTCCCCCTTTTTCCTCCAAACATAACGATGGTCATTATGGTCAGACAGTTATATTTTTGTTTCATCAGACCAGAGGACATTTCTCCAAAAAGTACGATCTTTGTCCCCATGTGCAGTTGCAAACCGTAGTCTGGCTTTTGTATGGCGGTTTTGGAGCAGTGGCTTCTTCCTTGCTGAGCGGCCTTTCAGGTTATGTCGATATAGGAATCGTTTTACTGTGTATATAGATACTTTTGTACCCGTTTCCTCCAGCATCTTCACAAGTTCCTTTGCTGTTGTTCTGGGATTGATTTGCACTTTTCGCACAAAAGTACGTTCATCTCTAGGAGACAGAACGCGTCTCTTTCCTGAGCGGTATGACGGCTGCGTGGTCCCATGGTGTTTATACTTGCCTACTATTGTTTGTACAGATGAACGTGGTACCTCAAAAAGTGTAAATTAGCCTATCAGAAGCTTCTAAAGCCATGACATAATTTTCTGGAATTTTCCAAGCTGTTTAAAGGCACAGTCAACTTGGTGTATGTAAACTTCTGACCCACTGGAATTGTGATTTAGTGAATTATAAATTAAATAATCTGTCTGTAAACAATTGTTGGAAGAATGACTTGTGTCATGCACAAAGTACTAACTGACTTGCCAAAACTATAGTTTGTTAACATGAAATCTGTGGAGTGGTTGAAAAATTAGTTTAACTGACTTCAACCTAAGTGTATGTAAACATCCGACTTCAACTGTAGTAGCTTGAGTTTCATAAGGCATAAGGAAGGTCGTTGGTATATATTAAGTAAAGAAGTGGCCCAAGGCAGCTGCCCTGCGGTATTCCACAGTTGAAAGCATGAGGGGAAGAAAATGACCCATTGATTTAGGTGGACTGTTTCCTGTCAGTTAGATATGACTGTAACCAATCCAATACTGTCTCCTTAAATCCGTAATGCAATAATTTTGTCAAGATTATTTAATGATCCACTAAATCAAATGCTGCACTAAAACCTAAAAATAGTACACCCACAAACCTGCCATTATCCATAGCATTGAGCCACTGGTCAGTTATATCACCCAATGCAGTGGTAGTGGAATGTTTTTTGTGATATGCATGCTGATTGGCTGTGATCAGATCATTCTTTTCCATTCACTCCCATATTTGTCTACTCACAATACCCTCCAATACCTTACTGAGTGAAGGGTGTAGACTAATTGGTTGACTATTGGCAGCAGTAATAGGTTATTTGCTGTCTTTCTGGATTGGACACAGTTTAGCATGCTTCCATACATTTGGAAATGTCCCCTTTTCCAGTGACCAATTAAATATGTATTTCAGTGGAGCTGCAATCTGGGGAGCAGCATAGTGAAGTAAAAAATTGTCCATAACATCGTAACCTGTAGATTTACCATTGGGTAATGACTTCAATAAGTTTTACACCTCCTGAACTGTGTCAGGTCCTGACTATAGGGAGGCTTCTAGCCATCTTTATGTTGGTCTGGAGGTGACTGTCAGGGCCTGACAGAGGGGAGGTGTCTAGAAAAATCTGTTTGGTTTTGTTGGTCCCCAATTAGAGGCAGGTGTCCTGCATTGCCTCTAATTGGGGATTCTACTTAAGTTGATGAGTTTCCCACCTGTGTGTGGGTTATTGTTTGTGCATGTCGCACATCAGTTCATGGTTGCGGCCTTTCCTTTTGTTGTTTTTGTAATACCGAAAATAAAGTATGTCGATTGACTACAGCTCTGCGCCTTGGGTTCTGCCTACTACCAACATACTGACACCATTTGTAGATTAAAAGACCAGTTTATTTGCTCATAATGTGATTATCAATCCAATGAACAATAACGTATTTGGAAGAATGGGTATTTACGCTCAGTAAATACATTTTCTTTGTAAAAAAATCTGCAAAATTATAATATCGGCTGGTTTTGTTACCGTTCTCCTGTCAACCTCCACACTAGATGGGCATGATGAGATAGATGTACCAAGTAAGCCTTAACTGTATTCCATACCTTTTTTTGAATAACTTTTACAATCAATAAAAGCATTTTTATAATTTTTCTTACGATTTAATTTAACTGCATAATTACATAGTGTTCTATAACTCTGTTATCAATTTCTAGTTTAGATTTGGCTGCTAAGACATTTGCCATATTTATTAGAGAAAATGCCTCACCCAGTTCATCATCAATCCATGGAGATGGACGAGCCCCAACAGTACTCTTTCTTACTGGGGCATGATGGGCCATTACCTCAGCGAGCAAATCAATAAAACAGTCTGTAGCGTGATTTAAAATCATCCTCTAGATAAATCAACTCCCAGGGTACAGCAGCCAAATCATTTAGAAATAACTCATGATTAAATGTTTAAACATTTCTCTTGACCACAATCCTTTGGGGGTTTTCTTTGGAACCTTGGTGTTCATGGTTATGGTCACAATATTATGGTCTGTCCAGCCCACTGGTTATTGATCTGGCTTTTAAGCATCGCAATGGTATGTTACAGAAGATCAGATCAATGCACGTGTCCGAACGGAGACCTAGCTTAGCTGGTGATCTAGTAGTATCATTAACCATTTGTTTCAAACTACAGCTCTCGGCATATCTCGTTAATTTAGTTCTATTCAAATTGTTATGATCCTTCCAATTTATATTAAAATCACCCAATGTAAATACATCTCTGTTAGTATGTTTGTCTCTTACCAACTGAATACTGTTGTGAATGGAGTTTGGCCGTTTTAGATAATACATTGTATTATCAAACCCAGTACATAAATCAATCAGATAGGACACCCTAAAGCTAGGAGGTCTATACACACATCCTACTAATATGGGTGCCTGGTGAGGCAGATGTACTTGAGCCCATAGTGCCTCTATTTGACATACATTAAGGTCATCCCTCCTCTAAAAATGTATATGATTCTGAATGTACAGTGCTACACCCCCACCATTCCTATTACTGTCCCTTCTAAGTAGACTATATCCACGAATGTTAATTTGCCCATCACTTACAGATGCATCCAAATGCGTTTCGGTCAAAGCCAAAATATGAATATTATTTATGTTGACCAAGTTCAAAACCTCTTGTATTTTATTAGGAAGGCTACATACATTAACCTGAGCTATATGCAGCCCTTTCCTTGTCAAGTTAAGATCAACAGAACAAGTGTTCATTATAGTTGAAGTTGTCATGATACACTACTACACACAAACTCCGATTTAAACATTAGATTAAAATAGCCAGTCCCGATACAGTTGCCCGTTGATGTAAAGTTTATCCATCACCAAGGAGACTCGTTGGTTCAGGCAACGCTTTTCCTTCATAATGGGATACAGTTTTTTTCTTCTTTCATTGATCTCCGTGGGGAAGTGATCGTTCATTCCAAAATCAGTGCTTCTGAGTTCTCTGCCCCTGCTCTTCACCATTTCCTTTTGCTTAAAATGTTCAAAACATGCAATAATAAACTGTGACCTATTCCCAGAGGCCTTACCCATTCTATGGACTCTGGAGAAAGTGACATTACGTACGACATCTGTGGGTAGTTTCAGTTGGGTTGACATAAAGTCTCGGACAGTGTCCTCACTGCTTCTGCTGTTGTCATTCTCCGGTGTCCCTGAAAATATGAGATTGTCCCGAATTGATGGACACTGTACATCAAGCAAGGTTTCTTTAAGTTATTACCTCTCCCTTTGCACCACCTCCACCTTCCCATGACGAGTCTACAGAACATTTCAGCACCGTATTCTCTTCCTTTACATCGTCAATCTGACATTGGCTGAATTCAAGACTGGCACAATGCATTGATTTTGTCTCGTAGTATATCCATGATATCAAGTTTGGCAAGCCTTTCATTGATGGATTTCAACAAGTCAACATCCATATCCGTAAACCTCTCCCCACTCTCTACGCGCGTCCTCTTGCTTAGGGATGGTTTGGTACCATCGTTTATACCGCTTGGCCAACTTGGCTTTGGTTTATTTAGTTGATTGGGTTTGTTGTTCTTAAGTGGTTGAATCCTCCGAAACCAGCGGCATGTTTATTTGAGCTCGTAAATATCTCTCGTCAAATAATCGTTCAAGCTCTTCAACGGATTCAGAATCATCCAGCGTGTTTGCAGGCAAGGTGCAACAAAACAACTGATGTATCTTTCCGGACCTATACAGGCCGTCGGTGGATACACCAAATACAAAAGTCAATTTAAACGTTTGTGTACTCACTCCTGCCTATTGTATTGAAATATTTGCCGCAAAATATTCACGGTGAAATTTGCGATAAACCCCGCAAGCGAGGCAGCTTGATGTACAAGTACAGCCCCTGGGCAGGACGCTAGTCAGGATCCTACACATGTCCACACACCTATAGGGATATACAGTACCTCTGACATTGGTGACACAGTGGTGACAGTGATACAGGGATCTGTCTCGAACTGAGACAAATGTGTTACAATAAGCCATTGTGTTAACCAGAGCTGCTGTAATAGTATATATGGCTCTCCCACCTCTCCCCTGCTGTCTCCTGGCCTGCTCTACACACACTGGGCTCTGTTCAAAGGCACAAACACACACTTACACACACAAACGCAGACTACCTCATTCTAGCCAATTACATAATTTAGCTGGAATTTTAACACAGCTGAAGCTCCCCCACTCTAAACTCAACACATGTAGTAAAATATACAGTACAGCCCAGTACACCACACACACATCACATCACACATGCATGAGGGTTGCACATTTTGGGGAATATTCAGAGGTGGAAACTTTCCATGGGGATATATGGGTATTAACGGGAATATATGGGAATTAATGTAAATATATGCAAATTATTATTAATACCGTTTAAATGTAGATGTTTATTGCATTGGATATATTTACCATATCATATGGAGACAGAAATAGAAACATTTTACCTTAAGTAAACATAATTACAAATGATTAAATCCTTCCAATAGAAATAAAAATAACAAGATAGTTATGAATTGAACTTTAATTAAATGAGTTGACTCTTCACATGGGATGATTTCACTGAACAACAAAAGAAAGGGAATATCAAATGATCCCCAATGATCCATCGCATCTCCCAAAAACATTTTCAACATACATCTGTAAAATGAAACATCAGACTCTGATGCCTCATCTTCACTGTCACTTTCCAACCTTGTTAAGGATGGCTCGTTGTCAGGTTTAAAAAGCCTCAAATTTGCCCGGATGGCCACCAATCTTTCAAGCCTTGTATTGGTCAGCCTGTTGCGTGTTTTGGTGTGTTCCCAAACAAGGACCAGTTGCACTCTGTGGCGGCTGATGTTGGTGGGATTTGGAGGATGATGGAGGCAACAGGGGAAAGAGCCTCAGATCCACAAAGTCCCTTCCACCAGGTGGCTGATGAGATATGTTGGCACGACTGCCATATTGCATCTCCATCCCAAAGCCCTTGCTGGGAAGTGTACTTCGCCAGACTGCCAAGAACCTTGCCCTCATCCTGGCCAAGGTGGCAAGACACAGTAGTGATGACACCATAGGCCTTGTTGATCTCTGCACCAGACAGGATGCTCTTGCCAGCATACTTGGGGTCCAACATCTACGCTGCAGCGTGTATGGGCTTCAGGCAGAAGTCTTCACACTTTTTGATGTATTTCAGAACTGTATTGTCCTCTGCTTGGAGCAACAGTAAAGTGGGCAGGACAGTACGGATTTCTTCTCTTACATCTGCAAGTAGAGTCTGAACATCAGACAGGATGGCATTGTCTCCCTCAAACCATACAATGGCTACTGCTATAGGTTTCAGGAGTTTCAGGCTGCTTACCACTCTCTCCCAAAATACATCATCCAGGAGGATCCTCTTGATGGGGCTGTCCATATCGGCAGACTGTGATATGGCCATTTCTTGGAGAGACTCCTTCCCCTCCAGGAGACTGTCAAACATGATGACAACACCACCCAAACAGGTGTTGCTGGGCAGCTTCAATGTGGTGCTCTTATTCTTCTCACTTTGCTTGGTGAGGTAGATTGCTGCTATAACTTGATGACCCTTCACATACCTAACCATTTCCTTGGCTCTCTTGTAGTGTATCCATTGTTTTCAGTGCCATGATGTCCTTGAGGAGTAGATTCAATGCATGAGCAGCACAGCCAATGGGTGTGATGTGAGGGTAGGACTCCTGCACTTTAAACAAAGCAGCCTTCATGCTCGCAGCATTGTCTGTCACTAGTGCAAATACCTTCTGTGGTCCAAGGTCATTGATGACTGCCCTCAGCTCATCTGCAATGTAGAGACAGGTGTGTCTGTTGTCCCTTGTGTCTGTGCTCTTGTAGAATACTAGTTGAGGGGTGGAGATTATGTAGTTAATTATTCCTTGCCTACCAACATTCGACCACCCATCAGCGATGATTGCAATACAGTCTGCTTTCTCTATGATTTGCTTGACCTTCACTTGAACTCTGTTGAACTCTGCATCCAGAAAATGAGTAGATAAAGCATGTCTGGTGGGAGGGGTGTATGCTGGACGAAAAAAACATTCAGAGATCTCTTCCAATACACAGAACCAGTTGCATACACAGCTCGAGCAAGACATTCATCAACATTTCTCTGACTACGTTCCTCCATTGAGTCAAAAAAACGTATTCCAGGAGGACCATGAGCTGTTGCTATCGATAAGGTGTCTGATTCATCATTTTAACCTTGAATAGAAGTAGAGGGACTTTTGTCAGAGGTTGCTTGCTGTGAGCGCTGAGGGAGCTTTATGCACTTGCCCAAATGATTCTGCATCTTTGTTGCATTCTTCACATGTGATTTGGCACAGTATTTGCCAATCACATTCTGTTAAAGGTCCCCAAAGCACACACATTCCTGCCTGGGTCGTTCGTCTTTTCAGTTCGCTGCAGCTAGCGACTGGAACGAGATGCAACAAACTCTCAAACTGGACAATTTTATCTCAATCTCTTCATTCAAAGACTCAATCATGGACACTCTTACTGACAGTTGTGGCTGCTTTGTGTGATGTATTGTCATCTCTTCCTTCTTAAATTTAAACACACTTTGCTATAGGCTACTATTTACTAGTTAACAAAAATTAATGTACAGTGGGGAGAACAAGTATTTGATACACTGCCGATTTTTCCCACTTACAAAGCATGTAGAAGTCTGTCATTTTTATCATAGGTACTCTTCAACTGTGAGTGACGGAATCTAAAACAAAAATCCAGAAAATCACATTGTATGATTTTATTGCATGACATAAGTATTTGATACATACATATTGATACATCAGAAAAGCAGAACCTAATATTTGGTACAGAAATCTTTGTTTGCAATTACAGAGATCATACGTTTCCTGACTGGCTAGGCCACTCCAGGACCTTGAGATGCTTCTTACGGAGCCACTCCTTAGTTGCCCTGGCTGTGTGTTTCGGGTCGTTGTCATACTGGAAGACCCAGCCACGACCCATCTTCAATGCTCTTACTGAGTGAAGGAGGTTGTTGGCCAAGATCTCGCGATACATGGCCCCATCCATCCTCCCCTCAATACGGTGCAGTCGTCCTGTCCCCTTTGCAGAAAAGCATCCCCAAAGAATGATGTTTCCACCTCCATGCTTCACGGTTGGGATGGTGTTCTTGGGGTTGTACTCATCCTTCTTCTTCCTAAAAACACAGCGAGTGGAGTTTAGACCAAAAAGCTCTATTTTTGTCTCATCAGACCACATGACCTTCTCCCATTCCTCCTCTGGATCATCCAGATGGTCATTGGCAAACTTCAGACGGGCCTGGACATGCGCTGGCTTGAGCAGGGGGACCTTGCATGCGCTGCAGGATTTTAATCCATGACGGCGTAGTGTGTTACTAATGGTTTTCTTTGAGACTGTGGTCCCAGCTCTCTTCAGGTCATTGACCAGGTCCTGCCGTGTAGTTCTGGGCTGATCCCTCACCTTCCTCATGATCATTGATTCCCCACGAGGTGAGATCTTGCATGGTGCCCCAGACCGAGGGAGATTGACCGTCATCTTGAACTTCTTCCATTTTCTAATAATTGCGCCAACAGTTGTTGCCTTCTCACCAAGCTGCTTGCCTATTGTCCTGTAGCCCATCCCAGCCTTGTGCAGGTCTACAATTTTATCCCTGATGTCCTTACACAGCTCTCTGGTCTTGGCCATTGTGGAGAGGTTGGAGTCTGTTTGATTGAGTGTGTGGACAGGTGTCTTTTATACAGGTAACAAGTTCAAACTGGTGCAGTTAATACAGGTAATGAGTGGAGAACAGGAGGGCTTATTAAAGAAAAACTAACAGGTCTGTGAGAGCCGGAATTCTTACTGGTTGGTAGGTGATCAAATACTTATGTCATGCAATAAAATGCAAATTAATTATTTAAAAATCATACAATGTGATTTTCTGGATTTTTGTTTTAGATTCCGTCTCTCACAGTTGAAGTGTACCTATGATAAAAATTACAGACCTCTACATGCTTTGTAAGTAGGAAAACCTGCAAAATCGGCAGTGTATCAAATACTTGTTCTCCCCACTGTATGTCATATAAAATATATTCACCCCACCCAGTATTGTAATCAAAACTTACCAGAAAGCATGTAGTCCTTGACTCAGACAGTGTAGTAGTGTGGACTCAATAGCATCTCATTAGTGTGCAAGATCTTGAGAATCAGCTGCACATGTGATGGAAGAATGCACTGTGTTGCAATTCCATTGAATTGGGGATAGTTTAAAATTGCCTTATGTGTATCCCACAAAAATTCCAGGGCTTAACTTCCCATGGAACATTTTCAGAAATTTACTGGAAAGTTTCCGACCCTTTGCAATCCTCACACACACACACACACACACACACACACACACACACAGTATGGCGTTTCTCAACTCTGTCTGGCTAGTCTTTTCCCAACAGCTAAGACACTCAACAACATCTACTTCGCCATGCCAACCATGTGTGTGCCTAAGTGGACAGTGAGACACACAGACGATCAGTGGGATCCCCACATGACCTGACCAGTCTGTCTCAGCAGCCTCCATTGAGAAGAGAGGACAGTGGGATGAATAGAGGGCTTTCAGGCTTGAACAGCACCTCCATTCACTGGCTGCAGAACTAAATGACTGCATCTTTATGGCGGCCATATTGGATAGGGAGACGGGGACTGTGTGATGCCAGGAGCTGGAGGATGAGGGATAGGCCACTTTTTAATCTCTGTCTGATTGTGGGATGTGTGTGTGTGTGTGTGTATCCCTCCTCATCAAGTATAAGTGAAGTGAACTCCAGCTGGTCCCCTGGCTGATGACGTAACCGGTTTACTGCACTGAGTTCATCAGGCTCTGGCACCACGGGCACAGTCACTCACTGCAGAGACACAGCACTGCCAAAGATCTGCCACTACACAGCCCCGGCATCAGCCCCAGCCCTCAGAATGACTGACTACTTACTGCATGACTGCCTAGCAGACTGACACTGGATGGAAATGAGACTGGGACTGAAGCTCCTGAAAATCTATGCTAGGAAGGCTAGTGCTGGTATGAGCTAGGAAGCCTAATTCGAGTGGCTGTGGATGTGGACAGGGATTATGAGCTGGAGGTTGGTCCATGATTAGCTTATGGTTTAGAGATCCGGTTGGGCGATGAAGCCTGGGCTGAAGCTCACACTGGGGCCAGATGGAATGATGAAGGGAACATTAGGATTAACACTAGAGAAGACTAAGGCTGATTGGGATGCTAGACACAAACTGGGACTCTCTCTCTCTCTCTCTTTCTCTCTCTCTCTCTGCCCTTCTCCCTACTATTTCTCCTCTTCTCTCACACTTTTCTCCCCTCTTCTCATCAAGCCCTCTGCTCCTCTCTCTCTCTGTTAGGGGCTCAAGGGAGCCCCCTGTAGAGCTGCATAGCATAGCACAGCTCTCACCCCTGCTGCTCTTCATTCAACTCCCTCTTGCTCTCTTTCTCTCCCTTGTCCTCTCCTCCTTTTATCCATCGCTCCCCCCCATTTGATACATTCCTCTGCCCCCTCTGCCTCGCTCTCTCCACATTTTTCTCTTTCACCCTTTTCATCTCTCTCTCCCCCCGTTTCACTCACTGTCTCTGCAGAGCTCTAACTTTAACACATCAATCTTTCTTCTTCTTTCACCTGTGAGAATTAATTATAATTCTCCTCCACACAAGATTTGCATACATTTCCAAAATTGTAAAACTTGCCTCTCTTCTTTTCAAACATTCAAAACTAAATTCATGGAGCTGGAACGGTAATGTGAAAACGGGAAGGTTGCCTTTCAGGACTTACTGAACAGCGATCTGATTCCCCAGTGGCGAGACGAGTGTGTGAGAGCCCTGAGCTTGTCTCGCATGTAACGGCACAGTTAGTCACAGATTACCATGTCAGAGGATGACTGCATGTGTCACAAGGTAGTGCTACTCTACAGTATGTGAAGGAATCCATGTCATTGGTCTTACCAATGAGTCATGTCATACTCACAGCCTCAGTGTGGATGGGGTGCACAGCGAAGAGGAGGGCGGTGAGGAAGGCCAGACGGGGGTCGTCGAACACGCAACGATCACACGTGTGCATGAGCAGACAGGTCACGGCACAGTGAAGACACACGTTGACCACATGGAAATAGAGAGGGGTCATTCCACCCAAGAGGATGTTCAATCTGATAAAGAAAGAGAGAGATTGTAATCACCATTTTACCATCATAATTAGAGAGAAAATACTTATTCAAACTAAAACTACAGGATATTAAACATTTGCTGCTAATTTATCTAAATCAAACTGTCTTGTGAACTGTGACCATCCTTTACAGTTTCCACCATCACCAATGACTACCAGTGCTTAATTTGTGCCGGAACAGGATCCGGCACCACTCAGATTTTACCTTGTTTGTTCCGGCACCTATTTGCCCGGCTCCGGTACCTTTGTTCACTGTTTGCACTGTAAACATTTTTTTAAAAATCAATGAGTTAAATCAAGTTGCCTCCTGGTTATTTCTCCGCCTCCCAGAAAAACCATAATGTACAAGCGCGGTGATCCTTCTGTCAATCATCCTAATCCTTCCACACTGATCCCAGACCTGCTCTCGTTTGTACATTTGGGTTATGGGGCCGGCCGGAGAGGTAAGTAACTGATCTTGAAACAGGTCTTGGCAGTGGTGGTCAGCTAGTGAAGAGGTCCCTACGTAATCACGTCACGTAGCCTAGGCTAGTCGTCTCCCTACTGAATTTGAAACTGAGGGAAAGCCAAATAAAAAATGAATAAGAAAAGTCAATCAACTTTGATGAAGTTTTTCAAGTCCAAAAATCCTGAATATATGGTGAACCGAACCCGAAACGAAACGAGCCAGAGAACAGTCAGTGCCAGATGAGAGGAGTAAGAAGCAAACTGCTGCTGATGGCGATGCCTTAGCTAGCAGCGCTGCTTATCCCGCCAGTTCAGCATCACCACCGACACCTCCACTAGCTAGTAGGCTAGCAATTTGGACGGAGGCTCAGTTAAAGTCCAAGCAAACTTATAACCACTGGCTTGACAAGCTAAATTCAAAGCTGGTATATACAACATGCAAAAAGGTGGGGAGTTTGGGCCCGGGAAAGACTGGAGGGATGAAACTAGCAAAAGAGTAAAAAGCAACAAAGAGCCCTCAGAAAAAAGTTTTTTTGAGCAAGAAATTGACTGTCAGCCTATTGCTCGATGAGGCTTCTAGTTTGAATAAAAAGTGTGCCTTGATTGTATACATCAGACTTCAGCTGGCAGATATGGACGTACCAGCAAACACTTTTGTTGATCTTGCATTACAGGGTGTAAGGTTCACTGAGGACTTTCTCTCCAAAACCCTCATTGGATTTACGTGTGATGGTGCGTCTGTCATGCTGGGACGCAAGAGCGGCGTAGCAACAAAGCTCCAGGCCCCCTTCCCTAATACAACTGTTTGGCACTGCTTGGCACTCAGGCTTGAGCTCGCAGTAGGTGATGTGGTAAAAGAGATGGGTACCATCAATAATTTTTAAATACTGAATGGAGCTGAGCAAGTGCACAGAGAGTTTAGACATTCAGCTGTGCAAAATCGGCAGGATCTTGGACACTAAATGGGTGGCATTCCGTTTTAGAACTTTAGAGTCTGTGTGGAAAAATTAACCGGCTCTTCACAAGCATTTCACCGCAGCAGCTGAGGATGACTCCCGCGATGGCGTGACCCGTCAGAGCTATAGTGGCCTTGCCGTGTGCATATCCTCTCCTGCGTTTGTTAACAATCTAGGCCTTATGTGTGATGCACTTCAAGAACTATTTGAATTGTCACTCAAGCTCCAAAAGAGAGACTGCACAATTATTGCTGCACACAGGGCAGTCACCAGGAAAGCCAGGGTGTTCAGTGCACTGGAAGAGCAGCCATACAACTCAGCCAGAGAGGGATTCAGAGGAACTCTTTCCTAGGCGTCAAACTGAATGGTGAAAGACACAGCGACAGAGTCCTTAATCAGAGGGAGTTTTTCCAAGAGCTTGGCGAGGAACATGGAGGCTAGAATGTTCTCTCAAGTAGGACGGGCGGTGGACAACACAGGATACAGCCAGTTCATAGAGGAGCTGAAGGTGCTTTACGCGCAATACTGGCCAGAGGACGCAGGAGCACTGTATGGAGAAACAGAGAGAATCTATCTGCCAGCGGTTTGGCATTGACAGTCCACATACGATCATACAGGCGGTACAGGGACACTAATGGCAATGATAAAGGAGACATTCCAGATGTTGTGTGATTTGTTAAATTGGGTAACCTTTATCTGTCAATAGTGTTGAAGTGAAGATTACATATTCATCTGTCCAAATACGTAGTTTTTTTCTTCTTTTTTTTAAGAGAACTTTCCAGGGGGTGTACTTACTTTTTCACATGACTGTATGTTTGAGACCAACGCGTGACGGTGGCTGTGTGAGAAGTATCTCTCACATAACTAGAACGAGATTCTATTTCTATGATCTCTCTCCCTCTCTGCTCCGATGAACTCTCATCTCTCAAGCGTTGCACTTATCATTTATTTAGACTACGCTATAGGCCACCAAAATATTTGATCAACTTCCTAATATTGTTTTACAAAAAAGAGCGAGAGAGGGTTTTGGCACGAGTGCATTGGCCATCACCAGTGAGTGAACCGCATATCATTGGGTGAGTCAGTGAAACTGGAAAGGACTATAAATTCCTCCTCATATTGTAGCCAACAATGCGTGTCTCCACACACCTAGGCCTAGGCTATTGATGGATTCAAGACAAGGTCATTTTTTTTATGTATGTATCTGATTCTCAGTTTGTCAAATTAGTCTGCTATTAATTTGCGTGGTATTAACAAAGATTCTGCCAAAGTCTCCAGTAATGTAAAATGACGTAGAATTGCATGAAATGCATTGATAAAAAAAGGCCAACATTTTCCCGGACATGGTCCGCCCACACGGACAGTGTGGCGAAGGCGCAACAGAGCCTCTTCAACCTCAGGAGGCTTAAGAAATTTGACTTAACACCTAAAACCCTCACAAACATTTACAGATGCAAAATTGAAAGCGTCCTGTAGGGCTGTATCACCACCTGGTACGGCAACTGCACTGCCCGTGTCACACTCGGGTGTAGGAATAGACCAAGGCGCAGCGCAGTGATAGTTCGACATTGTATTTAACAATAAATCAACTCAATGTGAACTACATAAACAATAACGTACAGACAAACGGGAACACTACTTACATCGATGACATTCGACAATGAACCACACAATGGTGTGGGACATACAAACTAAAATAGGATCCCTAATTAGAGACAATGCAATGCAGCTGCCTCTAATTAGGGATCCAACACAAAACACAACACAGAAATAGAACTCATAGAACTGTCAGACTCTGACCATAGAATTATAGAGAAGCAATAGGCTTCTCTATGGCCAGAGCCTGACAGCCCACAACCGCAAGGCTCTCCAGAGGGTGGTGCCGTCTGCCCAACGCATTACCGGGGGCAAACTACCTGCCCTCAGTCATTGATATGTTTACATATCTTGCGTTCCCCCATCTCATTTGTATATACTGTATTCAATACTCTTCTACTGTATCTTAGTCCATGCCGCTCGTTCTTATGTACAGTACATAGGCCTAATTCAATCCCTTACTTAGATTTGTGTGTATTGGGTATATGTTGTGTAAATGTTAGATATTACTGTTAGATATACTGCACTGTCGGAACTAGAAGCACAAGCATTTCGCTACACCCGCATTAACATCTGCTTAACATGTGTATGTGACCAATAAAATGTGATCTGATTTGATTTCACATTACGCCACTAAAAATGTTCCCCAAGTGTGCAACTTCTGTAAGTGCCTCTACTCTACTGCTCTGTGCCACTACACAAATTCAATGATATGAATGCAATGCTATTATAAAGGAGATTTGTTTTTCTTCATGCGTTCCGGGAACCTCAGAACTCCCCAGGTCACCCCCCCTCTCGTGCTCACTGTTTGTTCCAGAACCTCCCGACTTACAAATTAAGCACTGGTGACTACAATCCATTTGACCAATCACGGCTGGGGTCAATTCCATTCGATCTAAGTCAATTAAATTCAGGACGGGTATCTAACTTAAGGTGATTACATGAATTGAATACAATTACATTTATTTTGGGGGTTTTCTGTGAGGATATTTTCCCCTTCCCTTAATTACCTGATTTAAAAATGGATGATTTTACACATGAATGAAGCACAACATATTGGAATCCCAGCACGGAAACACGTGATCTCCCTCTAAAGCAGCTACTTGATGACGTAATAAGGCAGAGATAAGCAATTTGGAATCTGCATATATTGGACTGTTCAAATTACATTTTTCCCCACCCACACACAGTTATAACACAACACTAAAATCTCCATTACACACCCAGGTGCAGAAAACCATTAGTTCAGGTTATATAAAATAATTTCTCCTTGAGATTGTAATTACACCTTCATCTATTAAGTCATTCCTCCCCCGTCTCAGAGTAGAAAAGAATCCCAACACAAAAACTTCATTATGAATTCAATTACAGTTTTACATAATCTCTGTAAAACAGCCTGTTTCTCTCATCATTGAACAAGCACAGTCCGACTCCTTATTTGAAGAAACCCATACATTTCCAGGATTAGACTTGGAGAATCTGAAACAGAACTAAACTAGACAGAAGGGAATCTGAAGAGAACACAACATATGTTTTAATGGGGTAAAGACTGTAGAGCTGATTGTCATACATAAGCGATAATGGGGACGTCTCATATAAGCCATCGTCCAATCCCTTAAGTGATGATGAAAAGCAGGCCCCACCCTCCTATATCCTGTGTTACATCATAGATCATGCATGGTGGATGTTGTAGTATGCGCCTTGGGGAGGGGGTATTAACCCTGAACATGTGTAAGGCAGACCTCTGATGTGATCTGGTTATAGGCCTTCTCAGTGAGTCATGGCGGATGTGCACTCTGTATTTCAATTAGAAACCAGAGACTGGACAGTGGACAAGTTCTTGACAATGTGATCTGACCAGGACAAACTAGGCCTTTCTTATAGCCTATGACTAGGATCTGGAGGTTTTCCACACCACCTGACCTGGAAAAACTCTTGGCCCACCACTGTATAGGTGTCCTATTTGTTCCACCGTTGCCTAGCTACAGCACTATAGTCCCTGCATTGTGATACAAGAGAGAAGTGCTTAGCCGTGCAGGTAATGTGGTACACTGGTCAATGCTGAAACAGACAGGTATCCAGCTCCTAACGGACACAGTAACGTTCCCTAGGCAGCCAGGCTATATTGGAGGGGACAGAGGATATGACAGAGGCATCAGCAGGTTATGACCAGTGTCTTTACACTGTTGTACCATGTTTATAGTATGTCCTCTGGGTCAGATTTAGGAGGGGGAGGGGCTGGACCGTAAGCTGATCTCATAGCCTGTTTTTCCATCACTCTCTGTTTCCCCTCCCTCATTTGTACACCCCCCTGTCTTTTCCTCCCATTAACTACCTCCCTCCATCTCCTTATATCTCCCCCTCTCCCTTGGTCCCCCTCCCCTCCTGCTATCTCTCCAAAGCCATCGTTCCCTTAGTAGGCTACATTAGCGTTAGCCCCAGTGAAGTGCTTCAGGGGTGTGTGTCCTTCACCTTGAGGACCGTCTCAGAGGCCCGCCAGTGATCACTGACACAGAAACACACAGCTATACTGAGCGCAGAGGCCCCACAGGCACAGGTGTGTATGTGTGCGTGCGTCGGTGTGTGTGCATGAGGTGTGAGTCCCTGCGTGTCGAAATGACAGATATACCTAGCAGATCCTCAAGGGCATAGGTGTGTGTGTGTGTGTGTGTGTGTCCATATGTACCACTGTCCCTGGCCCATATACTGTACATGTCTGTAAATAGGCCCTTCGTCTCCCATAATAATAAAGCATACATGCAAATGTGAGTCAGATTTGCCCAATTTAGTCTGAACTTAAAGAAAATACAGAGGAGAACAGACTGTAGTGTCACTGAAATACTGAGAACTCATCTCCTCCCTTCTCTCTGTGCCGTCGCTAAGTATTAGAGACAGACAGAGACAGACAGTGCGTGAGAATACCCACTACAGAGAATGCATCTGGCCAGCTTTGGGCTATGTGTAGATTGATATTCAGCTGCTTGGCATGGCAGCAGTGTGTGGTTAACCAACTGCAGAACCAGAAGGAGAGCGCTACACAACCAGATGCTCCGTCCATCTCCTCATAGAGAGAAACCTATTCAAAGCATTCATCAGAACAACAGCCTTCCCTTTCCCCTAACCAGTGCGCTAAGATTCAGCACACACACACACACACAGCAGCTGACAACCTCTCTGTTGTCGTAATCAGCATCTCATGTCTTCAGCTCTGAATATGCCCTTTTCAAAGACGATGTTGATATCTATGCTCAACACTGAGGAATGTAGCGCAGAGAAAGAAACACTTATTTGGAAATGTATTTTCGGGCGCATTGTGTGGTGTCGGGGAGGAGCAGAACATGATTGCCAGACTGTTCAGGCTCTGAGAAGAGGTCAGAGGATACAGCGACAGACTGACAGTGGAGATGATGTCTTACTAACCAATCAAAGTATTAGAACAGATAAGTCCCATACAAGAGATGGTGTGTGTGGGTATGTGTCCACAGCCCTGTGCAAAGAAAAAGCACAAAGCTTTACCAGACAGAGAATAGGTCTATCCAGTGGATGTCTACCACCTGATGGTTCATATTCGTTTTCCAGTCTTTTCCTATCTATTATTTATATTTCAACTGTATTGCCTGCTAAAGAAAACCAAGCACTTTGGGCGTTCTCTGATTACATAAAGACCTGCTGGACATGTTTATTATTACAACACTTGACTTCACCCTCTTATCAATCCTACACGTGTGCTAGATAGAAACAGAGCCTACAGTTTTCTGTCAATTATAATTGTTTGTAGTTTTCTTATAAACACATCTTTCGAATAGTCTGTAGTAGGTGTTTCATCAATCTGAGACTATTCATGTTTCTGGTTGACTAACGCTGGCGCAGAGAGCCAGACCCCTCCCGCGTCCCATTACTCTGCCTGTGACACGCCCTCTCCAGTGTGTGCTGCCCGGAGATTAAAGTGACACTGGCTGGAAAAGTTCCCCTGAACGACGTCTGTTTGTTAACTTGACATAACAACATTGAACACTAATTTCCCGAAATGTGACCGATCAATGTTCTGCAGCGTCAAACATATCCGCCAAAATACATTGAAGTGAAAGTGAGTGCGAATTCAGGGATTCCACAGCAAGCAACAAGTGTACAGACAAAAAACGGTCAACATCTGCCCGCTCCAGGCTACATACTGTATGTTTCAAATTACATTCATGTAGCATATTCTAAGATCAAGGAGAACAAATAAACTCGCTTCAGCAAGTTTAGCTAACTGCGCAAGCGGAGCGCGGTATCAGTCTGTTAATAACCCATTAGGCTACATGCGTGGTAGGTGCAGATGTGCGTCGTTCATAATCGCTAGCGATCGACCAAACTCAACCCAGTTCATAGCGAGAAGAAACCTACAGTAGGCTAGCCTATGACGTCAGCCTATTTCGGAGAGCCGATACATGGTATTAATTGTATCGGATCACAGGTTGGATAGCTGACGAGGGCAGCGCCCGTTCTGGACATTGCCAACAACTTCAGCAACGTTGTTTCTCATTCCTGCCCGAGCCCCAGCTGTTTAAGTTAACTACAGTGACTTTGCTGGGGGAGAGGGGAGAGAGCGAACTTACTTGAAGGTGAGGATGCATAACGGTCTGTAGGACTTGTGGCTTGTGTTGTCCGCCATCCTCTTGCCCCAAAAGTCGTTGGTGAAGATGTTCTGCAGGCTGGACCCTGGCCGGACGTCGGGATTATTGCTGATAGCCCACACATCGTCGTGCACGAACTCCCCGTGCAGAGAGTTGCTGTAGCACAGCGCGCACAGAGCCAGCAGCACGGCATACCGACCCGCTCCTCTCCCCGCTTCTAACGGGACCGACAGGCGGAGCGGCCCAGAGGTCTTCTCTCGTCCGTGTACTGTCATGTCGGACCTCGCCTCGCAACAAGCCGCTTGGGTCTGGGGGAAAGCCGGGGTGAGTGGGGAACCATATCCGTTCCGCTAGACAGGCAGGTAGCGACTGTGTTGCCTACTGTGGGCTGCGGGGACTGACTGTGAAGCATCCAGCGAAAGGAGAAGCCTCCTCTTGACGCATGCGCACGGCGCAGTACGGTCCTCCCACGAGCTAAAGAGATTCATTAGCACCACCTAGTCCTAGACCGAAAATCAATAGCGCGCTGCGTACTGTTTCTGCCGAGTGCGATGGCACCGACATGACCTTTATCTTCAGACGAGGCCAATAATAAACTAATGATTGTCTAGGATGGGCCAGGCGGGGACGCGCTAATAGAGTGACAGAGGGACGTGTTCTGTCAGTCTGAGTGGGAGGCATGAGGAAACAAAGACCTTCACCTTGTCTGTCTCTGTCGCTGAGCTCGAGGTCACTGACTCTTACCCAGCCAAGCGGGTTATTATACACGGAGTGTACTAAACATTAGGACCTAACCAGGTGAATAGACTGACCAGGTGAATCCAGGTGAAAGCTTATTGATGTCACCTGTTAAATCCACTTCAATCAGTGTAGATGAAGGGGATTTGTAAACCTTGAGACAATTGAGGCATGGATTGTGTATGTATGCCATTCAGAGGGTGAATGGGCAAGACAAAATATTGAAGTGCCTTTGAACGTGGTATGGTAGTAGGTGCCATGCACACCTGTTGGAGTTGGCCAAAACTGCAACGCTGCTGGGTTTTTCACACTCAACAGTTTCCCGTTTGTATCATTAATGGTCCTCCACCCAAAGGACATCCAGACAACCTGACACAACTGTGGTCCTTGTAGTCCATGCCCCGATGAATTGATGCTTTTAAGGGGTGCAACTCAATATTAGGAAGGTGTTCCTAATGTTTTGTAAGGTCAGTGTAGGCACTGGTAATAAACGCATGTTTACATGAGAGATAATCATAAATCAATGAACCATGATGATGTTTACAATGTGGAATATTGACCTGACCATAGCAGGTTATAATGAGTATAAGATTTTATATCTATCCACTTCCTTGTAGGCTATTGTACTACTGAAAATCAATCCATTGAAAAACATCCGCTAGGTCCGTATGTTTAAGCTACACTTTCCAAAAACACCATACATAAAAAAACCTCTCTCAAAGCATTGCTTTAATAATTCCTAAATAGGCTGGTGTTGAGTTTGCCCTCAGCAGCAGAATGCAGGTATACTGCCAGCCTGGTCGGTGGGAACGGCTGTTGTATTGTGTGATGATCATCCATCCAGCGGGCCCTGCTACAGGCACAGCAGCTGGCCACTGCAACCACACATCACTCCTGCTGCTATACTCCACATAGACCTGTACAGTCAAGATGGCTTGTAATGAAAGGCTACATTCACATGCAGAAGGTATAGGTTAAGGAATCATCATGTCCAAGTACAGAGACAGCGGCTGTTCTCAGATCGTCCAGAGCCATTGTCAAAACCACCCCCACTGACGCAATATGACTAATGGAGAAACATACATGTACTTAACTTTTGACTTCCAACTGATGTAGCACTTTAAAATAGAAAACAGGTGTGTGTGTGTGTCCAGTTAAACATAGCCCTTGTCCCTCTTGTGGTCAAAACTACTCATTACCATTCCTGTCCTGCCAAGTCTGGCCAAACACCAGCCGACCAGCAGTGCCAATGCCAACGACCCTCTCCATAAAGTTGCAGTGCCAAAAGGCGACAGCATCATCACCTGTTGATGGAGAGGAATGATTATACTTCTACAATGGACTATTGTTTTTCTGTTGGGAGGTAAATATGCCAACACAATCACATCTAGTATGAATTTGTTTGGGTTTGGTGTTTAATTAAGCTAACAGTGCTTTAGGATGAATCCAACTCACACAGACAGATATATATGAGAAACACACACACACACACACACACACACACACACACACACACACACACACACACAGTTCCCTTAAATATCCAGAGTGTTCCCACTCACATTAACATATCTGTCAGTTCCAGTCTGACGCCTGAGACGACTTTAGCTCTCAAGACAAATTAAGTGTAGAGAATTAGGTCTCTTTGTGCCCTGTGGGGGTGGTGGGCACAGAGTTTGTGTGTGTGTGTGTGTATGTGAGTGTGTGTCTGTGCAGGACAGGGTGTGTATGTAGCCTATTATATACAGTTGAAGTCGGAAGTTTACATACACCTTAGCCAAATACATTTAAACTCAGTTTTTCCACAATTCCTGACATTTAATCCTAGTAAAAATTCCCTGTCTTAGGTCAGTTAGGATCACCACTTCATTTTAAGAATGTGAAATGTGTCAGAATAATAGTAGAGAGAATTATTTATTTCAGCTTTTATTTCTTTCATCACATTCTCAGTGGGTCAGAAGTTTACATACACTCAATTTGTATTTGGTAGCATTGCCTTTAACTTGGGTCAAACATTTCAGGTAGCCTTCCACAAGCTTCCCACAATAAGTTGGGTGAATTTTGGCCCATTCCTCCTGACAGAACTGGTGTAACTGAGTCAGGTTTGTAGGCCTCCTTGCTTGCACACACTTTTTCAGTTCTGCCCACAAATGTTCTATAGGATTGAGGTCAGGGCTTTGTGATGGCCACTCCAATACCTTGACTTTGTTGTCCTTAAGCCATTTTGACACAACTTTGGAAGTATGCTTGGGGTCATTGTCCATTTGGAAGACCCATTTGCAACCAAGCTTTAACTTCATGACTGATGTCTTGAGATGTTGCTTCAATATATCCATATACCTTTCCTTCTTCATGATGACATCTATTTTGTGAAGTGCACCAATCCCTCCTGCAGCAAAGCACCCCCACTACGTGATGCTGCCACCCCCGTGCTTCACGGTTGAGGTGGTGTTCTTCGGCTTGCAAGCCTCCCCCTTTTTCCTCCAAACATAACGATGGTCATTATGGCCAAACGGTTCTATTTTTGTTTCATCAGACCAGAGGACATTTCTCCAAAAAGTACGATCTTTGTCCCCATGTGCAGTTGCAAACCGTAGTCTGGCTTTTTTATGGCGGTTTTGGAGCAGTGGCTTCTTCCTGGCTGAGCAGCCTTTCAGGTTATGTCGATATAGGACTCGTTTTACTGTGGATATAGATACTTTTGTACCTGTTTCCTCCAGCATCTTCACAAGGTCTTTTGCTGTTGTTCTGGGATTGATTTGTACGTTTCACACCAAAGTACGTTCATCTCTAGGAGACAGAGCGTGTCTCCTTCCTGAGCGGTATGATGGGTGCATGGTCCCATGGTGTTTATACTTGCATACTATTGTTTGTACAGGCGTTGGAAATTGCTCCCAAGGATGAACCAGACTTGTGGAGGTCTACAATTTTTTTTATGAGGTCTTGGCTGATTTCTTTTTATTTTCCCATGATCTTGAGCAAACAGGCACTGAGTTTAAAGGTAGGCCTTGAAATACATCCACAGGTACACCTCCAATTGACTCAAATTATGTCAATTAGCCGATCAGAAGCTTCTAAAGCCATGACATCATTTTCTGGAATTTTCCAAGCTGTTTAAAGGCACAGTCAACTTAGTGTATGTAAACTTCTGACCCACTGAATTATAAGTTCAATAATCTGTCTGTAAACAATTGTTAGAAGAATTACTTGTGTCATGCACAAAGTAGATGTCCTAACTGACTTGCCACAACTATAGTTTGTTAACATGGTGGTTGAAAAATTTGTTTTAATGACTTCAACCTGTAAACGTCCGACTTCAACTGTATGTGTGTGAGGCTGTGAGCAGATCCAGCACCACAACCTTGACAGACTGAGCCAAGGGTAGGATGTTTTTCTCCTTCTCTGTTTTATAGTTTCATAGAGCAGCTACCCATAATACATCAGGTTAGTCAGCCGATCTTGGCAGACTGAGAAAAGGGTAGGATGTTTTTTCTCCTGTTTTATAGTTTCTATCACCAGCAGCTGAACAGTGGGAGAACTACTGCACTGAAGGACAAGCACAGATGGACCAGACTAAAGAATGTCTTATTCAAGCAGTGTGGAGGACATCCATAGAGCAGCTACCCAGAATACACCAGGTTAGTCAGCTGATCTAATGCATACACAGTATAATAATACTTTTAATAATAATGGAACACTTTAATAATGGAACACTAGTCACTTTAATAATGTTGACATATTTTGCATTACTCATCTCATATGTATGTACTGTATTCAATACTATTCTACTGTATCTTAGTCCATGCTGCTCTGACATTGCTCGTCCATATTTTTATATGTTCTTAATTCCATTCCTTTACTTTAGATTTGTGTGTATTGTGTGTACTTGTTAGATATTACTGCACTGTTGGAGCTAGAAACACACGCATGTTGCTACACCCGCAATAACATCTGCTAATAACATGACCAATAACATTTGATTTGATTTGTATAGGACAGAAAATCACTGACCCATTTTAGACCTTGGCAGAAGCTACAGTGTGTGTTCATGTGAGGAAACAGTGTGTAAGCATGGTTTGAGTGTGTGCCAGCACCCTGTCACTGGGCCCAAGTTGGTTTCTAACACTCATTCACTGCAGCAGAGTGTGGAGCAAGTCACTGGATGTAACAAGTCAGCAGGTACATGAGTGGCGGTGGGAGCAACACCGACTGACAACTATGAGCAGCTGCAAGACACTCGCGCTACACTCCACCGTGCTAAAATTACACAAACACACACACACACGCACGCACACGCACGCACAAAATGTGTTTGCACTCGTAATGAAAACGCATAGGCTATGTGCTTTAAATTAAACCATGCACCGAAAACAGCAAGTATAGACTTTACCGTGAAATGCTAACTTACTAGCCCTCTCTCAACAATGCAGTTAAAAAGTAAGAAAATCAAAAAATAGATGAAAAGATAAGAAAATAGTAAACACAATAAAATAACAATAACAAGGCTATAAACAAGGAGTATCTGCCTTACCAAGGAAAACTGGTTTGAGAATTTGAACATATAGGCTAGGCCTGCTTTATGGCAAATACATTCTGAAAGATCCACCAAGCTGACTTGTTGACGATATGACTGGGTGGCTCAGATTAGCCTACTTTTCAGTTTGAGAAGGGCTCTCCTGCCTCACCACCTTATCCTGGTCACTCACGTCACGGCCCATAGCCAGGTGCATCCCGGTTCAGCTTAATCAAACTCCCTCAGTCATGTGGCATGTAGCAGCCCTCATCATGACACATAAAATGACACATACAATGTTGATAACAAAGCATCAGTTCGTGAAGCCACAGACATTACCTATGTTCCATTGTCCCATCAAAACCATGCATGGCAATAGCCTACTTCTTCTACTTTAAGGGCGGCAGGTAGCCTAGCGGTTAGAGCGTTGGGCCAGTAACCGAAAGGTCGCTGTTCGAATACCCGAGCCAACAAGGTAAAATTACCTGCCGATGTGTCCTTGAGCAAGGCACTTAACCCTTTGCTCCAGGGGCTAACCTTGTAGGTAGGCCGTCATTGTAAATAAGAATTTGTTCTTAACTGACTTTCCTAGTTAAATAAAGGTTAAATACAAATAATGATTTTTTAAAAATACTTCAAGTCAGTTCTTCTCTGCTGCTCTTATTTTTTTTATAGGGTACATCTCAAGTAATGACTTACAAGTATGTAGAAAACTTTCACTTCCCACGTCCCGAGGGGAGTCTGCCCCTTATTGGCCACACACACCTCCATCCAACTTAATCAAAAACCCAATAACAACCACCTGGAAAGAGGCGCGGTCATTCCTATAAAGGGTGCTCACCAGCATTCATTAGGCCTCTTTCCAACAATAAAACCAGTTCAGTAGCTACAGCACCTGGTGTCAAAGGAAGACTAAGAAGATCATTAAGGACCTCAGACACCCAAGCCACGGACTGTTCACCCGGCTACCTTCCGACAGACCGAGACAGTACAGGTGCATCAGCGCCAAGACCGAGAGACAAAAAAAACTGCTTCATTTACCAGACTGTTGAACAGCCAACACTAGCCGTCTACCAGGTGATGCACAGTCACTCACACAAAAGAATCGCAAGCTATGACACACGCACATCTCAAACTCACACACACACGCAGCCAACGCTGCTGTCCCATGCTATATAGACATTCAACCACTGATCACTTCCTGTTTGTCACTGTATGTAAATATTGTATCTGACCTAGCTCATATTTCTACTATTGTTCTGGCTTGGTGGTGCACATGTAGCCTATAACCTGTTTTAGAGAAATGTAATCATTGAATATTGTAAGATCTTTCATTGTCTGCTTGTATGCCCCCTTTATTTATCTTACGGTTCTGACTTGGTGTACAGGGAGAACACTAAGTACGGCCCATGTTCTGAATTCTGTCGCTGTACATTTCAAAAGTGCGGAACAAATAGTTATATTGACTACGTCAGTCTTAGCTCGCTCATTAATGTCTTAATCGAAATTACGATTGCCGCTTATCCGCATGTCGTCCCCTTACGCCATAGTTTGTACATCTCAATTGTCAGTAGAAACCACATTTGTTTAAGCAAGTCTGCCATATCAGCTATGTTTTATTAAAAGACAGTAAATGAGGCTGAATTAACTGTTTCACTGCCAGACAAGGCTCCACTGATAGCCAGGTGTAGCAGTGGTAAGGTGTTGGGACTGCTGTTGGGACTCTGCTGTTGGGACAGCTTTATGTAGGCCCCAACAGTTTGTGGGCACCGTTTGTCACCGTTATAGTGCAATTAATGTATTGTTTAGTGTTGTGTAGTTGCTTTGCTGGCATGCATCCCAAATGTTGTTATTTTGTTTGCCCCACCAAGATGTACATGCTAAAATCGCCACTGTTTGTATAGTAAGGTATGTATTGTGTGTGTGGAGGCCAATGTTAAGTATATCCCTATTGTAAATGTGGCCATAATGTGTATATTGTTTATTGAACTACGAGTATTGCTTGTAATTAAGGCTGCGTTTACACAGGTAGACCAATTCAGAGTTTATTTGCCCAATTATAGGCAAAATGTCTGCTCTGATTGGTCAAAAGACCAATAATTGGGCAAAATATCAGAATTGGGCTGCCTATGTAAACGCAACCGAAGAGTGGTAATTGGAGGCCATATTTAAAGCCTCTATTGCTACAGCATGTGATTTAATACGGATTTTTGCTAATGTGTTGCATTTAGAATATTTCAGTTCAAGCATTTCCATTATGCCCACGTGAATATGCCCTGTTTACTTTTTTTTTTATCCTAGTAAATTCAGCAGTCATCTATCAAGACACACCCTATTTTTGGGTCATACAAATATTTTAATAATGCTTGATATCCAGTCTTCATAAAGTACAGTAACTTAAATACAGTTAAGGATAATCAAATTTCATATGCACTCTTTTCTATCTCCCAATTTGAGCGCCTAGCTCATAAAAAAATCTAGCATTTCCACTCAGGAGTTGTCCATTTTAATTTGGGGGAGAAATACCTTGGCCACTTCCACCCTAGATGGAGGAATCCCACAATGTGGAGGCCCTGACTGGTACATATACTGCAGGTTGTCTACATTACAACTACAAGTCTAATTACCTTGGTTTTACAGAGACCGATGGCTCAGTTCCCTGGGACCAAGGTGTCCGACCTTCAGGAGAAAATGTTCAAATCTGCACTTTGTTATTTTGGATCAACTTTAATTGTCCTAAATAGAAGTTTTTATAGTAATATAATGACTAAGTGTACTTCTACATGCTAAAATGACCCTACTTTAAGTATTCTTAGACATTATTTGAGATACACACTCAGAATGTAGGCCTATTAGTATTGACAAAGAGCTACTCGTGAATAGTATTCAGTACAGCAGAAGTGTGTTACTGTCACTAGCATATTTAGCTTTGGTGTACTTCAAAAGACTACCATCTAACTGTTGCTTGTCTTCGTTTCAGTGTATCTATATGGTGTTAAAGTACTTTACATGGTTGTGTTATAAAGCACATTTTTATAGGGTATGAATAACATGACAAAAACACTTCAGTTGTACTTTCTACTACTTGAGAATAGCTTTCTGTCACTACAGCCAGTGGGGGATACTAGGGAGGGGGCTCTGATGGCTCAGTAGGGAGACGGCAAAGGGTACACGGGGGCACACTGATCACTGAACCATGTACACACCGCCAGGAAACAAACTAGCGTGCAACACCTGCAGCCAAACACCTCCTGTGCTCTGAGTCCAGCATGACAGGACCTGGGGGGGGGGGGCCTACTGGGAAAGACATGCTAAAGGACAAACCAACTCTAAAGTTGTCAAGCACTCCTTCCCTTACACTCTTTCCTCCCCCTCTCTTGCTTTCTAGTCATTGCCAGAGAGGTGTCCGGTCATAGGAGATCCTATGACATGGAGGGCAACTGATGGTGATGGGGGCCACAACAAATCGGAACTCATTTCCTGCCGTTGTACACATTTTGCCATAGGTTGGAGAGATGTTTTCATCGAAATTGCACCTTGTGTTCTATTCAAATTTGCAACAGTAAGTTGAGACCCGACTGAGTTCCTAAATTATTATTTTGTTGGGAGGGGACTTGATCGGAGGGCATTCAAATGGGTTGCGGCCAGAGGGCCGCCAGTTGCCCATCCCTGAACTATAAAATGCATATGATACTGTAGCTGTATCAACATCATCATGAAGGCTGCTCCAGGCCATTTCTTCACCCAGAAGGTAGGCGTCTAGCCGGCTACACGGATTCAGGTCGTGTTTCATCCATTAGCACCTCGCTATTCACCTGGGTATAAAAACATCTGTTCTTAGGAAAGCCCACGTATCTAGCCGCTACAGGCAGCAAGGTCGTCTCGTCCGTATCTATGCTGCACGCCTATGTTCCCTCTAAACTGCGCAAGCGCGCAGTAGCTCCGAGACTACCGCGCAGAAATATCAGCCCACAGAGAGAAGCACGAGATTGAATTTCCACTGCCCTGCGTGCCTGATAGGCGAACAGTTGCCATTATGAACCATTTCATGTGTCTGAAGGTACGAACTCTCTGCCTTCTCCAGCGGCCTGGAGAGAAAATCAGGTGCACTATTAGGCCTACCGCTGGCCAATCGGATGGCTCAAATGACGGTGTCTGCAGTAATTTAGCATGCATAAAAGAAAACTACAGCAAAATTGATAATGTGAGATTTCAAAACCCATGACTAGAGAGAGACTGTCAACGAATACAACAAATAGATGTTTAAGTTCTTACTCAGCACTGTCAACACTTTGTATTCAACACTTATTTCCACTCAGCGCTAGAACAGGCACTGCACCAGGAATGCATGAGTAGGAAAGTGTATCTAGGCTTGTGTTATTATTAGCGGCGTGGGTCATTTTTAATATCGAGAAATATTTCACTTTCTCTGTTCATAGGAGTAACAACATGAATTTGTGCATGAGGCAGAAATAATGCGGTGCGACTTGAGTTTCGCCATTAGCTGGAAGACGGTGTCCCTTTTTGTTCAGTGTCAGTGGATGTATGTGTCACACAAGTAATACAACAACGGACATATTACCAGTGTGATCATATAGCCTACCTCAAATAAAAATGTATCGAACAACAATGCATTGGCAGGGCAATTCAAGCTAAAATGCAGTGATAATGTACTGGGCCTATAGTTTACTGCACAAACCTCATTGTTACAGTGCTGTTTTTAATTGGTTAACGGTGCACAGTCTTGCGTTTTGTATGTAACGTTAAAAAATAATCTTAGTGGTAGTTAACAGATCACCCATAAAGTGATCTTGACTCAGGAAAGGTTGGTGGCCACTGTGCAGGGTGGAAAAAGTATGTGAACCCTTGGATTTAATAACTGGTTGACCCTCCTTTGGCAGCAATAACCTCAACCAAACGTTTTCTGTAGTTGCGGATCAGACCTGCACAATGGTCAGGACCACTCCTTTTTTCAAAACTGGTTCAGTTCAGCAACATTCTTGGGATGTCTGTTGTGAACCAGTGCTCTTGTAGCAATGTTTTTTTTGGGGACAGCAGTGGCTTCTTCCGTGGTGTCCTCCCATGAACACCTTTCTTGTTTAGTGTTTTACGTATCATAGACTCGTCAAAAGAGATGTTAGCGTGTTCCAGAGATTTATGTAAGTCTTTAACTGACACTCAAGGATTCTTCTTAACCTCAATGAGCATTCTGCGCTGTGCTCTTGCAGTAATCTTTGCCTGGCAGCTCTCCTAGCAACAGTGCTGAACTTTCTCCATTTATAGACAATTTGTCTTACCGTGGACTGATGAACATCAAGGCTTTTAGAGATACTTTTGTAACCCTTTCCAGCTTTATGCAAGTCAACAATTCTTAATCTTAGGTCTTCTGTTCGAGGCATGATTCACATCAGGGTATGCTTCTTGTGAATAGCAAACTCAAATTTTGTGAGTGTTTTTCATAGAGTAGGGCAGCTCTAACCAACATCTCCAATCCAGTCTCATTGATTGGACTCCAGGTTAGCTGACTCCTGACTCCAATTAGCTTTTGGAGAAGTCATTAGCCTAGGGGTTCACATACTTTTTCCAACCTACACTGAATGTTTAAATTATGTATTCAATATAGACAAGAAAAATACAATAATGTGTGTTTTATTCATTTAAGCACACTGTTTGTCTATTGTGGTGACTTAGATGAAGATCAGATCAAATTTTATGAACAATTTATGCAGAAATCCAGGTATTTTTAAAGGGTTCACATACTTTTTCTTGCCCCTGTACATTTCTAGACACCTTTGAAAAGCGAGTCAGGTAAAGAGATTTGTTTTTGGTCTTAAAGGGGCAGTGTTGTATTTTGAGACAGGTTTGAAAAAGCTAAGTAGCCAATAGGCAGAGGGTAACATAATTTGTCAGATTATCTGTAATAATGGTACAAGAATAATAATGCATTTTGTTTTGTAAAGTGGTTACTTGCATCAAACAACATACCATGTTCAGTCACCTCCTTGTGTGAAGGACAAGTGGATAAACAGGTTCATGTCAAACCCTACATGTTTTTTTCAAAAGTCTCATAGAATGTAGGCCAACATTGAACACCACACATTAGCTGCTACTGTTGGCTGAATGTTAGAACAGTTATTTCCATGTTAAAATGTTATGGGATGCATTTTCTCCATTGTTTTAATGCCAGGCCACTCTGGTAGGCCTACATTATGATAAAATAGCCACAGTAGTCTACACGGCCACTTAAAACTGTAACTTAAAGCGGGTACAGCCTCAGTGTTCACAGTAAACACACGCTGGAAGTTGCACAGAATTTTCACTATGTTCATGTTTGCGCTCAGCAGACCTGAAATTTGCTCAGTGTTCAATGTGGCGTTCTGTCCGCTAATTGCGTTCAGAATGCATGGTGCACTCACCAACCGCCGCACCGTTCGACAGGGCTAGGCAGGCCTACATTCTTGTGGGTGACGGAGCTTGTCGACCACAATAGCCATTATCCATCGGTAATGATACGGTTACATGTTAAAGGCGAGTGTGGGCCTCTCTTTCCACAATAGCGTTTGATTTCATTACCTTAGGCTTATAGCTCAGTGGCTGATTGTCACTAAACGAGCCTGCCTGGCAGTTACGCCACCGCCAGGCCATCAAAGCACGAGGCAGTATTAAATCTCACAGGTGTACTTGTGGATGAATAGCTCATTAGGAAATGTGATTATGGTACTACGACTCAGGTATGAAGAGCTTTGAGACAGAGTCTCCAGCCTAAACCTGTTATGAATTTTCCTGCCTGTGAGGTTTCTAATTTCATGCAGCTCACGCCACCCATCACCTGATGGTGCCAGAGAGACTAGGGGAACATAAACTGTCTCCCCAAACACCCAGTGACCTCTGCTACCAGGTCACCAATAGGTTGCTAGGTGGCAGGACACATGACAGTCCTGCCTGCTCAGGTCAGAGCCTCCTCAGTCTCTCTGCAAGTGGACAAGAGTGATATTATTGAAACTTGTGCATTTACTTTGGTTGTTACTATTGCTAGTTAATAGTAGTTGCTATGTGTTATGCAGTCCTTCGCTTATGTCACCATCTCCTCATACAGTCTATTATTGCTCTTGTGCTATTACAGATTCAGTCATCTCTTCTCTGTACAGAACCACATCCATCTCATACGTCCTCTGGAAATAAAGTTCTTAAGTGTGTGAAACTCTGTGAGGTTGCATTATTCCTCTGACCGGGAAAGGTGACAGTGAATCACAGACCAACCCAACTGGAGTACCGCTCTCGTTCAAAACCCCTTAGGGGATACAGTAGATGGGGCACAAGGGCAGGAGAGTGGTGCATGACTCATGATATGCAATCACTCCCTCATTACCAAAGCAAATGCAATTAACTGCTGTGTGAGCAGGGGTTAGAAAGTAACCAAGACCTCCATTAGGAATCAATATATCCCATTACTAATGCAGCGGTGGAGTCAGCCGGAATGGGACTTGAACCAGTGACCCTGTATTGTTACAGTGTGAGGAAGCACACTTCCACCTGTGCCATAGAAGTCCACTCTTCTTAGCAGAGGCCAGTTTAATAGGGAGGCTACACTGTTTGTGGATGCTCCCTAAAAGTTGAGACCAGCGCCTGGGAAACTTGAAGACAATTTTGTTTTTTTCATTCCCACTCCTCACCACACGCGGTGGAGTCTGGGGAACTCTGACTCACGCAGAGCAGATAGAGCCACAGTCAGCGCTGTCAGTCTGCATCTCTGCCTCAGCTTCACTGGCGTGTGGAGAGACCCTGTGTGCCCTGGACACACACACACACAACGCAGGAGCGAGTTCTGTGTGTGTTTTGGGTGGCTATAAAGGGCATGGAACTACCACGTAACACAACATGCTCTTCACCTGATCTTTGCCTAACCCCAGCCATCCATCCAGGTAAGTGGGTCAGTGATTCTGACAGAGGTACGCACAGCAGAGAGAGCACAGGCAGTTAGCTTCCCCAGAGAACAAACACACATCACAGTACTCCACTCATTAGTTAGCTGGGGACTTGCAGTGAGGTGTCTCTCTCTCTCTCCTCATTCTCTGCTTTAGACAGAATATACCATCAGATCTGATTAGCTTTCCCCAGCAATGCAGGCTGTGTGCCTCATCACACCACCGTCCATGGCCATCATCATTACCTCCACTCTGCGCCCCCGGGGGGGGGGGGGGGGAAGAGGCCACCAGGCACGCTGGAGGAGAGGCCCCCTCACTGGGCAACAGTGGCCAGATAATCCACTCCTCCATTATTTCCAGGGCAGTAGACTAGAGTTAACTGAAGTGGGTGCAGATTGACATGGATAATTGGCTACACTTGAACCTTTGACACAATCACCCACAGTGATAAGAATCACTCTTTCTAACTGGTACTTTCTATACTGGGTCTCTCTGTACCGCTCTCTCTCCTCTACTGGTGTGGGACTGCAGATTAGTGCAGCAGCATCCTAGCATGGCCTGGAAGTGTCAGATATAGGCAACATCACCTACTGAACGCTGTCACTCAGTCATACAGGACATGTTGAAAGCATTTTATACATTGCTAAATACCAAGAGAAATTAGAAACTTTTCTGGAGAGAAACAACTCCAGACACTAGTCAACAACAAATAACACCCCCCTCATGTGGGTTCCACTGCCCGCGGAGTTCGACAGCTCTTCAACGCTTGGCTGCTCCTTACTGTCCTGCAGTCATCAGTTCAAAATGCAGTGGCTAGAACACAAACTGCAGCCGAACACACACAGAATACTAACACGGAGAGCGAGAGTGCCATTGCCTCACCAAAAGCGTCCCGTCTGAAACATCAGGATCCGACTCCCAACCCTGTAAGCAGAGCCCTCTAATTCCACTAGAGAATCAAACAGTGACAATAAAATGCACAGCTTGACAGCTGCAGACATGAGAGAAAGAACTGTCTGGTATGGATTCCCAGCTGTGATTTGAATTTGATACCCAAGTCCAGATAGTTAGTGGACTGATTAAAGCCAGATTCCACCATGTTATTCCCTCTGTTATTCCCACAGAGGGAGGGAGGAAGGAAGGAATCCCATATGAAGCATTTGAACAGGGCCCTGAGAGAAGAGGGGAAGGAATCCCATTTGAACAGGGCCCTGAGAGAAGAGGGGAAGGAATCCCTTTTGAACAGGGCCCTGAGAGAAGAGGGGAAGGAATCCCATTTGAACAGGGCCCTGAGAGAAGAGGGGAAGGAATCCCATTTGAACAGGGCCCTGAGAGAAGAGGGGAAGGAATCCCATTTGAACAGGGCCCTGAGAGAAGCCTGTAAATTCTGTTCTGAAAACATGTTTACTCTTGCTGATACTGTTAACCTGCATGATGTTTCAGTAGTTGTTCAAACCATCTGTGTGTTATTGAGCTGGATGTTTTATAAATGAGGATTGATCTCAGCAGTGAACTCTGACCTAGTATTGATTCAACAGAGCAGGAAGAGATGTTCAAAGACGGAAGGTTTCAGCTACCGCAATATCCACATGTGAAATCAATATAAAACTTAACACACACACACACACAGTAACAAAAAACAGGAAAAACCACAGGGCTAGATGTTACATGACCGTTTATGATCTTATTAAGTTAAATGAAAACTGTTACAAACCTCCCAGCATACTCCTCCACCCCTATTACATTTAATCAGTGTGAAAGGAACACCTCCCTGGGTCAAAGGTCATTGACCCCTAACCCTTAACACATCTGTCTGTCTGTTAGCACCACAGCCTTGGTTCAAACTGATGGACACATGGTTCTGATCGATGTCCTTGGTTGCTATGACATCTGCCCAGTCCTCTCAAGACAATACAAAAGTCAGGCTTTAGAGAAACAGAGAGATTTTGTACAACACATACACCATATATACATTCACACACACAGTTAGAGAATCACAGACCCAAGGACTGCACTGTACTAGAAGATAAATTCGCTGGTCAGTGATACAGAGCAGGGCATCAATCACACACTCTCTCTCTCTCTCTCTCTCTCTGGGGTGGGTGTGGTCAAGTTACGGTCTGGGTTGTGAACCGTAAAGTGTGTATTGTGTAAAGTCCTGGTGTGATGGTCTCTGGTGGGGCTCCACCCAGTTCAGTTATGGTTCAAGATGGCACGGTCTTGATGGGATCAGTAAAGTCTAGTTATATCTGGTCTGATCTGGACTGAAACAGTTCTTGGTGTGTGTTAAATCCAATTCAGATCAGGCCAGAACTCTGCTACTCCTCCTTCCATCCAGGCCTCCAGCCATGTCCCTTACAGCTCTGAAACAACAAGACACAGTGTTAGGACTCAACGTAATGGAAAATACAGCATGCTTGTCAAAATACATGTTTAAATAAACTAGCCTTTTACTGTTGTATTTTGTATATTTTCCACCCTGCATCCTTATTATTCTACCTAACCATCTCCCAACCCATTGGCCCCCTGTCCTCTCTCCCCATTGGCCATTGGCCCACCTCACCATTGGCCCACCTCACCATTGGCCCTTGGTGGCAGTGCTCCTCCTCTGCTGGGCCAGGCTGTAGATCTCCTGCAGCTGTTTCTTCTGGTCATCACTGAGGGGCGTGGTCAGAGACTGGTACCAAGGTTGGTCTGTGTTCTGGACCCCTATAGTACACACAGGAGAGAGTGTAAGGGTTAGATGCCTGTGTGCGCGCATATTCCTTTTTCCTGTGTGAGTTCATGTGTAACCCCTTACTGAGTAGGGCGGCGGTGAAGAACTGGTACTCGTCCTCGCCGTTGTCATAGTCCAGCGGCGTGCTGTACTCCTCCAGGGGTGTCCCCTCCAGCCCCTCTTCATCCCAGTAGTCTTCATCATCCTCCTCCTCATTGTCCTCGTGGCCTACGGGCGTGCTGGACTGCTGGTGCATCATGGTGTTTCGGTTCTCATTCACCTCATCCTCATCACTGGGGATCTCCTCTGTGGACGCAACACACACGCAGACAGACACAAAGAGACACACACGGAAACAGAAGAAAAATAAACACTTAACTTTTTAATAAAAGGCACAATTTTTCTAAATGCCATTTTAATAAACGCAATTACAGTTGCAGCCGCTTAGCTAATACTTAATTTCCTTCGTCTTAACCTCCTCTGTACCCTGCCGTGCCAACTAGCACTCCCATATTCCCAGAAGGTAAATTACCTCAAACGGAGCAAATATGGAAGCTAAACGTGACAGAGGGACCCTCCAAGTCATCCCCTCTGAGCTAGTCTCATCTACTACCTGTGTCTGACTGCACAACATACAACCCCCAGAAGCACTCTGAATATTCTGGAGCTCCAGGTTCTTTACACTGAGGAACACCAGCACAGCTGCCCTGCGGCATGTAGGGAAATGTAGTGCAACTAATATGACTTGAAGGCAGAGTGAGAAGTCAAGCGAGAGAGAGAGGTTCAGAGGTGTTGAAACCTGGCTATAGATGTGTAAAGCAACACACATGTGAACAGCTGAGGACTGATTCTATGCCAAGTCTGTCTAAACAGAGATACCACATCCATAGCTAGGACTAGTAGTCTTAACATTTACATTATACCTGGCTCTACCCAATGGCTTCCAAGAAGCGTGTTTGATTCAACAGTATTAGCATCTCTCCTTTCCCTTTTCAGTCCTCCTCTCTTGCCTGTGCTCTCCATTCCTCTCTCATTTGTCTTGTCTCCTCTCCTCCCCTCCTCTGTCGCCTGTTTTCCTCCTCTCACCGTTCTGGTCCTCCTCCGGTACCCCAGTGCAGGCCAGTAGTTCTGGCTTGTCGAGGAGGCGGGAGGAGTACAGGTGTTTGAGCCCCAGGAACAGGAGCAGGACGCTGGGGACGATCTGCGCCGCTACTCCCTCTACCACCACTGGCCTGGAGGGTAGCTCCATCAGAACACTTAGTCCGATGATACACATCTTACGGTCATGGAGCCTGGGAGAGGGAGGAGTGGAGAGAAAGAGAAAGGTGGTGGTGAATAAATCATGTATAGTGTACCGTATTAGGTATAAATAGTGTCTATCCCATTTGTTTTTACACTGCTGTAGGAAGACCACTGTTTGACTCAGTGATGACTAACTATAGTTGATGAAGTGGACCGTATACAGTATAGGTCTAGGAGTATTTCAGGCACGTTGTTTATCCACTGTGTATTTTACAGTGGGTAGAGTATAGGATGTAGGGCTTAGTTTCTACACTTACCCCAGGAAGAACTCAGTATCATTCATCCACTGGTTGATGAAGTGTGCGGTGATGGGCTGTGGGCTGTGGGGGAACTGCATGTTGTCCAGTGTGTGGATGAGCAGGGCTGGGTTGTAGTAGAGAGCAGCGATGGCCACCTGCAGACACATGGTCCTCAGCTCACTGGACTTCACACCTCTAGTTAGCCGCTCCAACACAGCCTCCACAAACAACGGGATGCACTGGGGGAAGGGGAGGGAGAGAGGGAGAGATAGTTATTGTTGACTGGATAATATCTGTCTGACAGTACATTTACAGGGGATCATTAAACCTGTTCTAAATCACATGGGGGCGAGAGAAGAATCTTAAAATAAATAAATAAAATATTGATAGCAATTATCACTCCCAGATTCAGGGCATGGAAAGAGAAGGAAACTGATTTGGGCTGAACTCACCTGGTCAATGCCCCTCCCCCGACACTGGAGGATGATGACCTCGAGCAGCTTGGCAGCGTGACACTCTGCATCCTCGCCTGCATCACTCGTCAGCACCTACAGCGCAGGAGTCAAAGGTCAGAACATGAGGCACTTCATCAAACTCTTCCTGAACACACACACGCGCTCACCTTTTTGCACATGGTGTATATGACCTCTAAGTATTTGGGGTTGGATAGGAGCATGTCCGTATCCACGGTAATATAGTTGTGCAAAAGAGGCATCATATCTGAAAGAGAACATACACAAACAAACAGAGCATGACCATCATCGTTTGACCAGCATCAGCTTCACCATCATGGTTATTCTACTACATTCACAGTGATATTCAATGTTCACCTAGACAGGTGTGTAAGCCCAATATTCTCACTAACAGGTGAACGTTGACCAGTGACTCAGTACTGTACCTGTGAAGTAATCAAAGCAGTCATGCTGGAAGACCTCGTAGAGCACAGCCAGTAGCTGCCACATCTGAGGGGAGATGGTCTGACAGGTCAGCCCAAACGCCAGGGACAGAATCTCCTCATAGAACTCTGGAAGGGAGGGAGGGGAGGAGAAAAAAAGATGATATAATTCATGTTTCCCTTTGAGAGAGAAATCATCTTCCACATGGACCCCCGCCCCCCCACTCCTCCTGAATAAAACTCTAATTATAACAGGTTATCACATAATCCTATCATTAACATAGAACTGTATTATTTCCTTACACACACAGCGCAGATGGGATTACACACCCAGAAACACACACACGAGCCAATTACAGGCATGAATGGTGCATGGTCATCTGGGATTTGGGAAGCGCAAGGGGAAACAGCTTTTGATAATTAGACAGTGTTCATTGTGAGATGGAAACAGACAAGGTGTTATACAAGACAGAGGGGGCTCACTGGAACAGGAAAGTGAGATTAATGTGGTTATTTGTGTAACGTGTGGGAAAAGCACACATGCAATTGGGCATAGAGCGTACACACACAGTCACAGAGGAAGACAAACACGGCAAACTAATGAGTGTGTGTGTGTGTACAGACACAAAGACAGACAGTGACGCGAGCACACACACCTGCCATACCTATGATGGGCTTCTGCAGCACCAGACCTATCACCTGCAAACAGATGCCCTCCAACTGCTGAGTGATCTGAGAGAGAGGGACAGAGAGAGGGAGACAAAGAGAAATATGGAGAGGGAGAGAACGCGATAACGAAAGAACGAGAGGCAGTCAAGAGGGCGAGAGACCGAGAAGAGAAAAAAAGAGCGGAGAGATCCAAACAGAAAGAGATATCAAAAGGTCCCAGGCTAATATCTTTTTGACACAAGGCTGGCACAATTACCGTATAACCGACGGTTCGGGATGAAGACCGCCATGAAAATAAAATAACCGCCATAACCGTAAAATGTGGAACCAAACAATGTGTAACGAACAGCTGTTTACATGGACTCTGAACAACGTTGTGAAACTTTGTTGCTCCTTGCTGAAATGTATATTGTTCATTCAGATTATGTTAACTGATGTGGCTCATGCAATGGAATGTATTTTGCGTAACGTCAGTAGAGTTGTATCAACAAATCACAGTACATATTGATACACTTCCTGTTTTTACTTCTATGGGTACACTCGCAATGGCCGCCAATTCACCCATTGTGCAATCATTGACTTGAATGGGGACGTCCGTTCTATTCATTCTATTTCTATGGCGGCACATGCACTCAGGAGCGGAGAGGGGAAAAATATGCACAAAAGAAAAAAAAAGGGTTATTACGGTGAGTGCAGTCATTTGGCTGGCCAATTACAGTCATCCAGAATTCCATGACCGTCACAGCCCTAGTCCGACATAACATTTACAGCATGTTCAATAACACTGTATTCAAACAAAGCAGGAGAGAGGGGGCCATCAATCACACATTCAACTGCAGAGGACTGGATTTGGAATAAGGGTGGATGTGTGAGTGAGTATACAGTTTGTCTGTCTCACCTCCTTGTGGTCCTCCATAACAGTGAGTATGGTGTCTATGGTACTAAGGATTCCCAGAGCCATCACAGTCTTGTCTTCACTCTCCTCATACTCCTCACTCTGTAGCACCTTGGTGAAGATCTCAGCCTGGATACACACACATATGCAGGGGGGTGTTAAGGCTTTCGCATGCTTCGGTTTGGCTGTGCTCGCTTAAAAAAAACCTTCCCTTAGAAAACGAGAAGAAAGCGACAATAGTACTTTGTGTCCATCTTGAGATACCGTAGACAAAATAGTCCAAACTAATCTAAGATAAATTACGTGATAGATTTCTTGAGTTAACATCTAACTAAGATGTTTGGTGCAGTATTTCTTGGCAACGACTTCGGTTTGCCTCAAGAAAAAAATTTGCTCACGAACAGCTGACAAAACCCTTGCCAAAGACCAAAACATCACAAAATGTTGTTATAATATATGCAGAAACTGTTTCGGATAGGAAGCATGCAAACACAGACGGGTGGTTACACACACTGACAGATGCACTCTTAACGTTGAAGATCTTAACATGTATACATACACACACACACACACACACACACACAGAGAGAGAGAGAGGGAGAGACAGAGAGAGAGAGAGGGAGAGAGAGGGAGATACTGTTAAACAGTAGATCAGGCCAGCGGAGGCGTAGGGGGCGTACCAGGTTCTGGGTCATGTCGACTGCGATGACGGCCACTTCTTGGTTGTACTCACAGATCATCTTCTGAATTACATTCGTGAGGTCATCGTTCTCCGTCTCCTTGATGACGTGGAGCAGCTCCTGCATGACAGACCGGATGTAGGGCCTGATGTAGACCTTAGCTAAAGAGAGGGAGAGAGAGGGTTCAGTGTGTGTGTGTGTGTGTCTGTGCTAGTGACACTTGTGCATCTGTGTATGCATGTGTGCACGTCAATGCGTGCGAGTCTCAGACCTTGCTCCTGGTTGCTGACCAGTGTCTGCAAGGCGATAGCAGCCTCCACCTTGACGGGCATCTCCTTGTCTGATATGAGGTCCTGTTTGACCAGCTCCACCGCGTTCCTCAGGACCAGCTCGTTATGGAAACGCAGCGGGCTGAACGAGTGCAGCACCCAGCACGACTGAGGACAAACACAGGGTCACAATCACTGATCTATATACCACATGGACGGGCATCGCTATCAGTTTGGAGCCTATCCACCAAAATGTGCAGTGGTGCTCCCCAACACGTTCACCTGCCTGAAGAGGCCAGTATGTAAAAAAGCAGAGGTGAGGAGGGGAAAGAAACGCAGAAAGGAGAAGGGGGATGTTTCATCTATATAAAACACTACTGACAGACCGTTCTGAAAGGAGAAGGCGGATGTTTCATCTATATAAAACACTACTGACAGACCGTTCTGAAAGGAGAAGGGGGATGTTTCATCTATATAAAACAGTACTGACAGACCGTTCTGAAAGGAGAAGGGGGATGTTTCATCTATATAAAACACTACTGACAGACCGTTCTGAAAGGAGAAGGGGGATGTTTCATCTATATAAAACACTACTGACAGACCGTTCTGAAAGGAGAAGGGGGATGTTTCATCTATATAAAACACTACTGACAGACCGTTCTGAAAGGAGAAGGCGGATGTTTCATCTATATAAAACAGTACTGACAGACCGTTCTGAAAGGAGAAGGGGGATGTTTCATCTATATAAAACAGTACTGACAGACCGTTCTGAAAGGAGAAGGGGGATGTTTCATCTATATAAAACACTACTGACAGACCGTTCTGAAAGGAGAAGGCGGACGTTTCATCTATATAAAACATTACTGACAGACCGTTCTGAAAGGAGAAGGCGGACGTTTCATCTATATAAAACATTACTGACAGACCGTTCTGAAAGGAGAAGGCGGACGTTTCATCTATATAAAACAGTACTGACAGACCGTTCTGAAAGGAGAAGGGGGATGTTTCATCTATATAAAACAGTACTGACAGACCGTTCTGAAAGGAGAAGGGGGATGTTTCATCTATATAAAACACTACTGACAGACCGTTCTGAAAGGAGAAGGGGGATGTTTCATCTATGTAAAACAGTACTGACAGACCGTTCTGAAAGGAGAAGGGGGATGTTTCATCTATATAAAACACTACTGACAGACCGTTCTGAAAGGAGAAGGGGGATGTTTCATCTATATAAAACATTACTGACAGACCGTTCTGAAAGGAGAAGGGGGATGTTTCATCTATATAAAACAGTACTGACAGACCGTTCTGAAAGGAGAAGGGGGATGTTTCATCTATATAAAACACTACTGACAGACCGTTCTGAAAGGAGAAGGGGGATGTTTCATCTATATAAAACAGTACTGACAGACCGGTCTGAAAGGAGAAGGGGGATGTTTCATCTATATAAAACAGTTTTGACAGACCGTTCTGAAAGGAGAAGGGGGATGTTTCATCTATATTAAACAGGACTGACAGACCGTTCTGAAAGGAGAAGGGGGATGTTTCATCTATATAAAACACTACTGACAGACCGTTCTGAAAGGAGAAGGGGGATGTTTCATCTATATAAAACACTACTGACAGACCGTTATGAAAGGAGAAGGGGGATGTTTCATCTATATAAAACAGTACTGACAGACCGGTCTGTATGGACTGTACCACCCAACAGGACTGTAGGTATAAAGAGGGAGGGAGCCATTTTAAAGATTGAAGAACTGCTAACACACACATACATATTCTTACACACTAATTCTCAGCTCCATGAGAAGGGCTTGAGGGTTGGGTTAGAGGAGGTCTGAAGTGAAAGCGTGTGTGTGTGTGTCTCACCCTGGCCCGGAGGTATCCCAGAGGGGAGTTGAGTAGAGGGAACACGTAGTTCTGTAACATCAGCTCCATCTGCTCCCTGTACACCCGCTTCTACAGGACGACAACAGGAAGAGAGGTGAGAGGTCTCAGTCACAGATAGACTAAACAGGTCATAAAACATGAGGGGACAGACAGACAGACAGACAGAGCGAGACAAAGTAACAGACACACACACTGCTGACCTTCAGTAGGAGTTCGGCCAGTGAGCCGATGACGTGCAGCGCCCCATCCTTCCTGCGGGGGTCAGCAGAGGGCTCCATCATGATCTGGTGGCAGAACTCCATCATCTGGGGAAGCACCTGGGAAGAGGGGCGGGGGCGGGGTTATGGACAGAGCAGTGATGTCATATCAGAAAAGTCTTAGTTAGGAAAGGAAATAGTCAGCTATTTAGGACTGTTGGGTAGTTCCTGTTTGGTTCTAGTGTGGTTCTCCACTCACCTCCTTCCTCTTGCGGGCTGCTTTACACAGGAGGCTCTGGGCGGCGGTGGCAGGGAGGGCATGGTCATCATACACATCTGGAACAGAGAAAGAAACAGTCAAGCTCACAATTCACTGTACGCCTATTCTATGGAAGCCATACATTTTCAATCTACCATGGCATGCTGTGTATTGACCATAACATGGCGCAGCGGTCTAAGACACTGCATCTCAGTGCTAGAGGCGTCACTACAGAAAACTTGGTTTGAATCCAGACTGTATCACAACCGGCCATGATTGGGAGTCCCATAGAGCGTCGTCCGAGTTTGGCCGGTGTAGGCCGTCATTGTAAATAAGAACTTGTTCTTAACTGACTTGCTGACCTTTATCAAAGTCCCACTACCTCCATAACTACTAACAGATTGAGTTATAAATTGCATGTACTCACTGAACTTCATGCGGATGTACTCGTACGGATTCTCCTGTACTCACTGAACTTCATGCGGATGTACTCGTACGGATTCTCCTGTACTCACTGAATTTCATGCGTATGTACTCGTACGGATCGTCCTGTACTCACTGAACTTCATGCGTATGTACTCGTACGGATCCTCCTGTACTCACTGAACTTCATGCGTATGTACTCGTACGGATCCTCCTGTACTCACTGAACTTCATGCGGATGTACTCGTACGGATCCTCCTGTACTCACTGAACTTCATGCGGATGTACTCGTACGGATCCTCCTGTACTCACTGAACTTCATGCGGATGTACTCGTACGGATCCTCCTGTACTCACTGAACTTCATGCGGATGTACTCGTGCGGATCCTCCTGTACTCACTGAACTTCATGCGGATGTACTCGTACGGATCCTACTGTACTCACTGAACTTCATGCGGATGTACTCGTACGGATCCTCCTGTACTCACTGAACTTCATGCGGATGTACTCGTACGGATCCTCCTGTACTCACTGAACTTCATGCGGATGTACTCGTACGGATCCTCCTGTACTCACTGAACTTCATGCGGATGTACTCGTACGGATCCTCCTGTACTCACTGAACTTCATGCGGATGTACTCGTACGGATCCTCCTGCCACAGTTTCTCATCCTCATCTTTGTAACACATTAGAGGGAAGATCACCTCTTGGCTGATGGTCTGTGGAACAAACAGTACACACACCAAGGTTAACTACTAACTACATTACTATAAGTGGGATTGTAACAGTTTTCAGAAGCATACCAGTATTCAGATTAGCTGTTTTATATAGTTTTGTAATTTAGCTCATCTAAATTAGCTAAATTATTCAACTTTGACCATGACCTGCCACATACTGTAACTCAATCCAAGTTGTAACGTCACCTTATAAAACACAGATTTAACACCAGTATAACAATGTGTAATTTCACACATAATACCACATTTGTGATGGAAAAGCACTATATATATATATATATATATATATATATTTATATATATATATAAAAATCTGTATTTCCAGGTGAGGGAGTGAGACAGGCCCTTGGTTCAGGTCGTTCAGGTCATTCAGGGACTGTGTGTGTGTGTGTGTGTGTGACCAACCTGCATGTGTGGCTTTATGTGTTTCCAGGTGAGGGAGTGAGACAGGCCCTGGTTCAGGTAGTTAAGAGATTTCTGGAGGACGTGAGGCGTGACATACTGCTTCAGTCGGTGTTGGTCCACCACCTTCAACAGGACCTGGGGGGGGGGGTCGCATCAAATCGTAAACAGAAGACAAGACTGACCCCGTACTACTACTACTACACACACACACACACACACACACACACACAGGTAGATGTGGAAAACCGACATCTGTACATTCAAGCTTGATGTCACATTTAGTGATCCAAACTCTTACCTGTTGGATCCCTACAGCGAACGTCTTCAAGAAAAAGTCTGCAAACTCAAAGTACTCTTTTGTCACGTTGCCTGGGCTTCCATACCTACCACACAAGTACAGAACAACATGGTTAAGAGTGAAAAAGGCTCAGATCTAGAGCCACAAACACTCCAGATACACACAAACATATTGACATCAACCCACATTCACATCTACATACATCCAATCCATCAACACACAAATACATCTCCAGTGCCCCCTCACCTCTCAAACAGCCTGGTGATGATGTGTAGGGACCACTTCTTACTCTTCCACCACACCAAGTCTGGACGGTCGTCCTCATCCACCTCCAATGTCTCCTAGCAACCACACACACCAGAGGTTCGCTACTCCCATTCAATACAAAAAACGTACAGTAGCTAGAATAATTTGGAGAAGAAAGTCAGGTCTAACCAATAAAGAAGGATGAAATAAAACTTACTGGGGGGACATCTCTGTCCATAACAGCTCGGAGGATCTCCATCCACCGGGTAATTACTGTGTTATTAATCAGCTGGAGAGGCAGGGAGTACTGCAAGGAGTGGAACAGAGAAGGCAGGTATTAGTATCACACAGGTGCGCACGCATGCCACATGCAGTCAGTCACAGACACACAGTCAGTCAGACACACACAGTCTGTTCTCTCACCTGCACGAGTGCGTGGAAGATCTTGAGGATCTGTTTCTGTATGAGGACAGAGAAGATGGTGCTGTCAGGCAGTAGCTGGGTGATGAGCTGCTGGATACGGGGCAGGAAGATCTGCATGGCTGCTAGCAACGGGTCCCTCTCCTCCGCCTTCTTATATCTGACAGACACACAGCACATCCGCAAGAGACGTGATATCATCGACAACAGGCTGGGTGCAATGACTGAATTATTTTGATGGAATAACCATTTATATCACTCAGCTTACACACTCAAACTACTAAACTAGGACTGAAAACGGTGGCTCAAAACACAGCATCGTTATGACTTGATCACTAGTGAGAGTGACGGGTCCCCAGGTGGGACAAACAGCGCCGGTTGGTTGACTCACTCGTAGGTCTTGACCAGCTGGTAGAGGGCCAGAAGGCTGCCGTACCAGCTGCCACTGTTCTGGGACTGCAGATACAGGCCGATCTTATCCACAATGGCCGTCCAGCGCCCAGGGAAGTCATGCTTTATGATGGTTCGCAAACACACTGTCAACTGGGCCCTGGGAGACACAATACACACACATCAGCATTGCATTCTTTCTAGAATATGCCATCACTAAATGACCCTCCCATACCACTATCAGATGGTTTTCCATCCCTATTCATTGGGTACTTGTAGTCACAGATTATCTATACAATCAAGTGACTTGGTTTCAAATGCTCTATGTACAGCAGAGCAGAGGACTGGAGCAGGGCACCCCTGCTCTGAGTATTAGGCTAAGGGGTAAGGGTTAGTGGGGTAAGGGGTGAGGGTTAGTGGGTTAAGGAAGGTAAAGGAGTTAAGGTTAGGACAGAAGGACCCACCGGATGGACTCGGGACACTGGATGATGCCCTCCACGATGTTGTTTCTGATCTGCGTGCGGTCGTTCTCGTGGATGTTGAAGGGGAACACCACCTCCCCTAGAGAGGGCTCGCGGTCCTGCCAGTACTGGCTCACCATGTTCTTCAGGTAGATGGCCGCTGGCGCACAGAGATGACATCACACGTCACAAGAGCACTCAGACTGGCAAGACTGACACAATTCTACCTTACATTTCATTCATTCATGAATTAATGTGCCGGGTTCCCAGACACAGATTATGCCTAACTCTGGACTAAAAAGCATGCTCAATGGAGAATCTTCATTGAAAGTGATCTTTAGTCCAGGACTAGGCTTAATCTGTGTCCGGGACACCAGCCCAAAGTGAGACTTATCAGTGTTGGTTATAGTTGTTGCATTGGTCCAGCGATGTTTTAAAAACAGCCAGATGCATGGTTCTTACCTGCTTGGCGAACAGGGAACTCCACCTGTTCAGACACAATGATCTGGAGCAGAGTCGGGGCAAAGTTGATGATCTTGTAAGACTGGAACACACAAAATAAGACACCGCTTTAAAATGAACTCATCAACCCAAATCCGACCACAAAGTCAAGCACCTGACTACTTCAGCTGTCAGTTTAACATCTACAGCACACAGTGAACACAGTGGTCAAAACAGTTATACGATGACAGAGCAGAGTGTAAGGAGGTGGATTCCCAGGTTGTTTGTTGATATCAATAATAACTGAAAATACTTGTAACCTTGCCAGGCCAGTTACAAGATTTAAGGTAGGATAAAAGAGCCACGATCTGTCAAAGATATAACCAGCAACCAACAATTAAAAAAGGAGGGATATTTTGTACAGAATCCTTTCTCTTTCCCCCTCTCTTTCTTTCTTTCTTTATCTCCCTCTATCACTCTCCCTGTCAGAACTGCTCCTCTGCTGCAGAACAGTCATCATGCCAATCATTTGTCCTGGTTAGTGTAGACATACTGAAGTGGACAGCATGCGAAGTCAAGGCAGTGCAGGCCTATGGCAGATTATTTAAATGTATTTTCAGTGATGCAATCATGACCTAGGACTGCATATGCTGCCCATCTTATGTTACCTATCTTTCATTAAGGGTGTCCCGAGTGGCGAAGCCGTCTAAGGCACTGCATATCAGTTCTAGAGGCGTTACTACAGACCCTGGTTCGATCCCGGGCTGTATCACAACAGGCTGTGATCGGAAGTCTCATATGGCTGCGTACAATTGGCCCAGCGTCATCGGCGCCGCTAGGCCGTCATTGTAAATAAGAATTTGTTCTTAACTGACTTGCCTAGTTTAATGAAATTAAGACAATGAGCAGTTGAAACAATGACAAAGCGTTATGCCCGCCCGATTCGGTAAAAATCCGATGAGGTTGGAGAAAAGTAACTACTCTCAAATTCGTATCCAGAGCTATGGATGCAAGGACTGATATAAACATGAGGCTATAGAGTTTGTTTACAAACAGAATAAAACAATCTTATATTTTGGGTTCTGATGGGGTACGACGGTTGAACTCAACTCATGAGATTCTTCAATAATCAATGGGTACATATCAATAATTTATAGTGGAAAAATAGATGTAGCAACTGCAGATTGAGCATTTAAGATTATTTTACCAAATACATTTGTCTATCGCATTTTGATTTGGTTTTGGATGAAAACGGGATTCGGCGAATTCACCGGTCAAATCCAATTAACCATAAATTGTCAACTTTTACTATCGCTGGCTGGATTTGCTGCAATTGTTACAATGTTTCAACTCGCGCAGTATGTCTAAATTACAATGCAATCGGACACTTGCGATCTACATTGTTTCACGAACAGCCCCATCTCTTGACTGCTGCACGGTGTGCGCGCAGTACCTCAACATTCTATTGTTCTCCGGTGCAACAGTTTGTGTCGCAAATGACATTAAATACCAATCTACGGTTTTGTATCCTACACAATAAATAAAGAGATGTAAATATAAATTATATAACGACTAATCATTGATCCCGAAACACGGCCTTGTTGCGATCCAAATCATAAACACGGACAACCCTTTCTGGAAATTGGTTCATGCTGCCCCGATAACAAAAACAACAAAGTTATTTTGGCCATCCATCCACCTGATTGAGTTCGTTTTCAGCCGCTATCCGGAGGTTGGGATCTATCGTCCCTTTCAGTGCTTGAATTATCCGATTTGGATCCATAGTTTCCAATCCAGGTCTAATCGCGAGGCGATTTCTATTTTTCACAACCATACATAAACTGCTCCAGATTCGGCAAAGCGTTGTGGCTCTGCCTTAGCCCTGCCCCATTTTACCGGCAATCAGCAGGCGGTGGACGCAAAGCAATGTAAATAGTGGTGATTTACGGTAGCCATTATTTCTTCTTCTCTTGTAATATGTACAGACAGTGCAGAGATTGGTTTTTACTGCCATCTTAAGAGCTGGAGTGGTCACGACTGAAAATATCCCATGTTTCTTAACCAGGGCAATCAAATTTAGCACAAAAAACTGCTCTTTACTTGTCAGTGTTCCAAACAGGACATTCATCATTTTACCTATTAAATCAAATCATATGTCACATTTATTTTATTTATTTATTTAATTAGGTAAGTCAGTCAGTTAAGAACAAATTCTTATTTACAATGACGGCCTACCTACAAGGTCAGCCCCTGGAGCAAATTAGGGTTAAGTGCCTTGCTCAAGGACACATACAGGTTTTTCACCTTTTCGGCTAGGGAATTCGAACCAGAAACCTTTTGGTTACCGGCCCAATGCTCTAACCGCTAGGCTACCTGCCGCCCCACATGAGCCGAATAAAACAGGTGTAGACCTTACAGTGAACTGCTTACCTACAAGCCCTTAACCAACAATGCTTTAAGAATTGTAAGAAAAAAAAAGAAAATAAAAGTAACAAATATTTAAACAGCAGCAAAATAACAATAGTAAGACTATATACAGGGGTTCTGGTGCATAGTCATAGTGCGGTTAGTCCAGGTAAATGAGGTAATATCTACAAGTAGGTAGAGTTAAAGTGACTATGCATACAGTTGATGTCGGAAGATTACATACACCTTAGCCAAATACATTTAAACTCTGTTTTTCACAATTCCTGAAATTTAATCCTATTAAAAATTCCCTCAGTTAGGATCACCACTTTATATTTAAGAATGGGAAATGTCAGAATAATAGTAGAGAAAATGATTAATTTCAGCTTTTATTTCTTTCATCACATTCCCAGTGGGTCAGAAGTTTACATACACTCAATTAGTGTTTGGTAGCATTGCCATTCAATTGTTTAACTTGGGTCACAAGCTTCCCACAATAAGTTGGGTGAATTTTGGCCCATTCCTCCTGACAAAACTGGTGTCAGGTTTGAAGGCCTCATTGCTTGCACATGCTTTTTCAGTTCTGCCCACAAATCTTCTATAGGATTGAGGTCAGGGTTTTGTGATGGTCACTCCGATATATTGACTTTGTTGTCGTTAAGCCATTTTGTCACAACTTTGGAAGTATGCTTGAGGTAATTGTCCAATTGAGAAACCCATTTGCAACCAAGCTTTAACTTCCTGACTGATGTCTTGAGATGTTGTTTCAATATATCCACATAATTTTCCTTCCTCGTGATGCCATCTATTTTGTGAAGTGCACCAATCTCTCCTGCAGCAAAGCACCCCCACAACATGATGCTGCCACCCCCGTGCTTCACGGTTGGGATGGTGTTCTTCGGCTTGGAAGCCTCCCCCTTTTTCCTCCAAACATAAAGATGGTCATTATGGCCAAACAGTTCTATTTTTGTTTCATCAGCCCAGAGAACATTTCTCCAAAAAGTACGATCTTTGTCCCCATGTGCAGTTGCAAACCGTAGTCTGGCTTTTTTTATGAAGTTTTGGAGCAGTGGCTTCTTCCTTGCTGAGCGGCCTTTCAGGTTATGTCGATATATTTGTACCTGTTTCCTCCAGCATCTTCACAATGTCCTTTGCTGTTGTTCTGGGATTGATTGGTACTTTTCGCACCAAAGTACGTTCATCTCTAGGAGACAAAACGCGTCTCCTACCTGAGCGGTATGATCGCTGCGTGGTCCCATGGTGTTTATACTTGCGTACTATTTGTTTGTACAGATGAACGTGGTACCTTCAGGCATTTGGAAATTGCTCCCAAGGATGAACCACACTTGTGGAGGTCTACAATTTATTATCTTGGCTGATTTCTTTTGATTTTCCCATGATGTCGAGCAAAGAGGCACTGAGTTTGAAGGTTGGCCTTGAAATACATCCACAGGAACACCTACAATTGACTCAAATGATGTCAATTAGCCTATCAGAAGCATCTAAAGCCATTTTCTGGAATTTTCCAAGCTGTTTAATGGCACAGTCAACTTAGTGTATATAAACTTCTGACCCACTGGAATTGTGAAATAGTGAATTATAAGTTAAATAATCTGTCTGTAAACAATTGTTGGAAGAATTACTTGTGTCATGCACAAAGTAGATGTCCTAACCGACTTGCCAAAACTATAGTTTGTTAACATGAAATCTGTGGAGTGGTTGAAAAATTAGTTTTAATGACTTCAACCTAAGTGTATGTAAACTTCCGACTGTAGATAATAAACAGAGAGTAGCAGCAGTGTAAAAGAGGGGTCTGGTGGCCATTTGATTAGCTGTTCAGGAGTCTGATGGCTTGGGGTTAGAAGCTGTTAAGAAGCCTTTTGGAACTAGACTTGGCACTCCGGTACCCCTTGCCGTGCAGTAGCACAGAAAACAGTCTATGACTAGGGTGACTGGAGTCTTTGACAATTTTTAGGGTCTTCCTCTGACACCGCCTGGTATAGAGGTCCTGGATGGCAGGAAGCTTGGCCCCAGTGATGTACTGGGCCGTACGCACTTCCCTCTGTAGTGCCTTGCGGTCGGAGGCCGAGCAGTTGCCATACCAGGCAGTGATGCAACCAGTCAGGATGCTCTCGATGTTGCAGTTGTAGAACCTACTGAAGATCCATGCCAAATCTTTTCAGTCTCCTGAGGGGAAATAGGCTTTGTCATGCCATCTTCATTACTGTCTTAGTGTGTTTGGACCCTGATATTTTGTTGGTGATGTGGACACCAAGGAACTTGAAGCTCTCAACCTGCTCCACTCAATCCCGTCGATGAGAATGGGGGCGTGCTCGGTCCTCCTTTTCCTATGTCTTGATCATGTTGAGAGAGAGGTTGTTGTCCTGGCAGGTCTCTGACCTCCTCCCTATAGACTGTCTCATTGTTGTCGGTGGTCAGGCCACCTCTTTTGTGTCATTGGCAAACTTGATGATGGTGTTGGAGTCGTGCCTGGCCATGCAGTAATGAGTGAACAGGGAGTACAGGAGGCGACTGAGCACGCACCCCTGAGGGGCCCCGTTTTGAGAATCACCGTGGCGGATGTGTTGTTACCTACCCTTACCACCTGGGGGCAGACCATCAGGAAGTCCAGGATTCAGTTGCAGAGGGAGGTGTTTAGTCCCAGGGTCTAGTGCTGAACATTTCAAATCGAAATTTGCAAATCGCAAAGGCTACGACTTTTACGCGTCTGGCCCAGGGTTTAACTGTCGCGCCAATGGTTTTACAAATTCATGCAGTCCTCCTTGTGTGAAAGTCATGCTCATCAAGTGTGCTCCTCGTGTACCAGTCATGCTCACCAATCAGAAGTGGCCCAAGGTGACTGCGTATACGTCCACCAACAACAAACACACGTGAAACCCAAGAAAAACGCTACATTCGTGTTGTGGAAAGATGGCATCCGCTGAGCCATCCGCTTAGTTGGATTTAGTCCAGAAAAAAAGCATCACTTCAGTGGTGTGGCAGTACTTTGGATTTGAGACCACAGATGTACATTAAAATAAGGTATTGTGCAAGGCTTGTCGTGGAACAGTCGCAACATCACGAGGCAACACCACAAACCTTTACCAGCACTTTAAAAAAGCACCACAGGCAGCTGTATAACAGGAAGTGGAATATGAAAAATAAGTGTAGGGAATAACAGTAGTGTCCTTGCCGACAAGCACAGTAATGACCCTTTATTTTTAACCCATTGTTAAGATTGAGAATTGTTCCACTGATCAGACTGAAGTAAATATACAAACCTGCTTCTGCACCCTAACCAAATTGTTTTTCTAGTTAGCTACTGTCCCTATCCTAGAATCAAACTTACCCTTTTGGGTAAACAATCTGTTTTACAAAATTATTTTCTTAAGTTACAAATCAGGTCACCCTAGCAAACGTCTCTGCTAAAACATAATGCAGTTCTGTCTGCTGCCTTTTCGTTGTCACAGCCTAAATGCCAAATCGACTTTAATACATCCTGTCAAAAGGCTGCCTTCTACAATAGGGACCGGAGTAAAAGCAAACTGTTGTTTACAGCATTGCACATAAAACAGCGCTACTTTTATAAACTCAGCGGAGAATGTTATGGCTCTCCATTCAACTCCACTCTAATCTTTAGGGGCTTTTCTTTAAAACATGCATCCAATCCCCTTGATCCCTTATATAACTAGACCAATCATATGCTTCAATGTGCCGCGGTTCACAGTGCTGTGGCAAGACAGGACAATGATAGAAGTTCTGCTCGAGATGTTGAACTCCAGGCGTAGATGCTCTGATTTCAAAATGATTTGGAGCACAGACTATACAATGGACGAATTAGACAAATAAAACCAGTACTTTTTAATACGTGGGATAGAAGGTGTGCCGTGAGAATAGGGTCAAATGCGTGTCTCACGGCCAATGAGTAGCTGACAGCTTTTATCACAGTCAACACCTACTGTATATTTTTGCTTTAAAAAGTATACATTCTCTTAGCCTCAGGACAAAATGTGTAGAACAGCATGAGATGATATACAATTGAACATGTTCCTCTGCCCCATGGAAACATCGCAGGACATTTGCTTTCAAACCCTAATCTCTAACCGACGTAGAATTCAATGACATTCAACATCGGGTTTCCAGTCAACACCCAGCTCCACTAACAAGTAGGCTACCTTAAGTATACTTTATTAAGTGGGCCATTTTAGCAAGTAGAAGTACATTTGTCATTAAATAGTACTATAACAACTTCAATGTATTTAGCACAAATAAAGTTGATCGAACATAAGGTAACCTACACAAACACATTAGGTTTTAGGATATTTTAGTCCTCATTTGGACTAATCTTTCAAGCATAAAATATTAAAATACATTAAAAACATTAAAACATTTTCCTTCGAAGACAGCGTGGTTTTTGGGGAACCGGGGTATACGTTCCTGTAAAACAAAGTGTGGGGGGGTTATACTTCAGCATAATACAGCATATAAATCTAATTCAGCGTTTGTAATGTAGACAACCTATACGTACCATACTCAATGGATGACATTTCTGGTGAGTATGCAGTCCATGGAAAAACTGCGACTTTTTTACCTTCCAGGAATTGTGTACAGATCCTTGCGACAAGGGGCCGTGCGTCTTCATGCTGAAACATGAGGTGATGGCTGCGGAAGAATGGCACGACAATGGGCCTCGATCTCGTTACGGTATGTCTGTGCAATAAAATTACTATCGATAAAATGCAATTGTGTTCGTAGCTTATGCCTGCCATACCATAACCCCGCCGCGACCATGGGGCACTCTGTTGACATCAGCAAACCGCGCACCCACGTGACACCATACACGTGTTCTGCAGTTGTGAGGCTGGTTGGACATACAGCCAAATTCTCTAAAAACGATGTTGGAGGCAATTTATTGTAGAGAAATGAACATTAAATTATCTGGCAACAGCTCTGGTGGGCAGTCGGCATGCCAATTGCAGGCTCCCTCAACTTGATACATCTGTGGCATTGTATTGTGTGACAAAACTTCACCTTTTATTGTCCCCAACACAAGGTGCACCTGTGTAATGATCATGCTGTTTAATCAGCTTCTTGATATGCCACACCTGTCAGATGGGTAGATTATCTTGGCAAAGGAGAAACGCTCACTAACGGATGTAAACAAATTAGTGCCCATTTTGGCTCATGGAACCAACACTTTACATGTTCAGTGTACATACATTTAAAACATCACACAGCCTTCATATCGGTACATACACACTAAGTCAAATAGGGGAGAAGTGTTGTGCTGTGAGGTGTTGCTTTATCTGTTGTTGTTTTTTTAAACCAGGTTTGCTGTTCACTTGAGAAATCTGAGATGGAAGGGATATCCATGCAACGATGTCTCTATATAATACAGTGTTTTCTTGAATTTGGTCTGCATATGGGGACTGTGAAAATACCCTTGGTGGCATGTCTGGTGGAGTAAGTGTGTGAGTCAGAGCTGTGTGTAAGCTGACTATGCAAACAATTGGGAATTGAACACTCCCAATTGAAATAAAAGTGATGTAGTTACTGTCTCCTTTAGCCAAGAGTGACTGTCATGCATATTATTGATATTAGCCACCTGATTACAGTGAAGAGCAAGTTTTTCTAGTTTCTTTGTAGCACCTGACCATTTGACTGAGCAATAATCAAGAGAAGATGAAACTAGAGCCTGCAGGACTTGCTTTGTGGAGTGTGGTGTCAAAAACAGCAGAGCATCTCTATCACAGACAGAACTCTCCCCATCTTTACAACCATTGAATCAATATAGTTTTGACCATGACGGTTTACGATCCAAGGTAACACCAAGTAATTTAGTCTCCTCAACAGAAACATTATTAATTAAATCAGATTCACCCGAGGTCTAGAACTTAGGGAATGATTTGTACCAAAATACAATGCTCTTAGAGATGTTCCGGACTAGTTTATTACTGGTCACCCATTCTAAAACTGACTGCAACTCTGTTTAGGGTTGCAGTGATTTCACTGGCTGTGGATGCTGACGTGTATAGGGTTGAATCATCAGCATACATAGACACACAGGCTTTGTTTAATGCAGGTGGCAGGTCATTGGTGAAAATAGAAAAAGCCATAACACACACGTTATGGTCAATAATATCAACGGCTGCACTGAAATCGAACTGTACAGCTCCCACAATCTTCTATTATACATTTCTTTCATCCATCAGTCATTTGTGTCAGTACAGTACATGTCGAGTACATTTCATGTATCTACATGCTGACAGAGAAATGGCTTTGTATCTGGTCGAACACAATTTTCTCAAAGTTAGCTAAGACTCGGCAGCAAGCTGATTGGTAGACTGTTAGAACCAGTAGTGTGCTTTACCATTCTTGGTTAGTGGAATGACTTTTGCTTCCCTCTAGGTCTGAGAAAAAACATTTTTCTCCAGACTCAGATAAAGAAATATGACAAATAGGAGGTGGCAATAGAGTCCGCTACCATCCTCAGTAGCGTTCCATCCAAGTTGTCAATACCAGGTGGTTTCTCATTGATGGACAAGAATACATTTGCCACCTCACCCACAATAACTTTACAGAATTTTAAATGACAGTGCTTTTCTTTAATTATTAGGTATCTTATGCATGAATAGGATGGCTCAGAGTTTGTTGTTGGCATTTCATGCCTACGTTTGAAAATAAAGTAATTGGCACCATCAAAAGGTTTTGTGATAAAGGAGCAATCTGATTCAATGAAAGATTGAGTTGAATTCGTCTCGGTCCATAATTTTCATTTAAAGTATTCCAAAGCTTTTTTCCATCATATGTTATCTCATTTATCTTGGCTTCATAATATTTTTGTTCAGTTTAGTCATAATTTCTAAGTAAGTTTGCCAATCAGATGTGCAGCCAGACATATTCACCACTACTTTTGCCTCATCCCTCTCAACCTGACAGCTTTTGAATTCCTCATCAATCCACAGGGCTTTAACAGTTCTAACAGTCACTTTCTTATTAGGTGCAAGCTTGTCAATAACTGGAAGAAACTGTTTCACAAATGCATCAAGTGCAGCGTCTGGATGCTCCTCACTACACAACGTCTGGATGCTCCTCACTACACAGACCAACACATATTTTATGTATCTTCAACATAGGAATCAGAACAAAACGTTTTGTATGATCTCTCATACACTATTTTAGACCCAGCCTTTGGAACTTTGTTTTTCTAGATATGTCCATCCACATTAGTACAGCCAAAGGGTATGGACACAGCTTTAGAGGAGTGTTATGCAACGTTGGTAAAAATGTGATCAATACACGTGGATGAAAACAGCTTGATGAAAACCAGTCTATATTCAGGTCACCCATTGCACACATATTATCCAGATAATGAATGTTAGCACTTGGTGGCCAATAGCAACACCACAAAAGAAGAGAGGCTTTAGGTGAGGCAGGCGAACGTGCAACCACAACACTTCAACAGCATTAGACATTAGATCCTCTAAGCTTTACAGGAATATGGCTCTGAACATATACAGCAACTCAACCATAGCATTCCTGTTTCTTCGTGTAGATGTTATATCCCTGTATTGCTACTGTTGTATCAAAGGAATTATCTTAGTGAGGCTAAGGAATATCAACAGTTTGCTTAGTGAGTTTGCCAATATATTAATGTTATTGTTTTCATAAACCTTATTTCTAAGGCTACATACACTGAACAGAAATATAAACGAAACATGTAAAGTGTTGGTCCCATGTCTCATGAGCTGAAATAAAAGATCCCAGAAATGTTCCATATGGACAAATAGCTTAGTTCTCTCGAATGTTGTGCACAAATGTTAGTGCACAACATTCGTTAGTGAGCATTACACAGGTGTACCTTGTGCTGGTGACAATAAAAGGTCACTAAAATCTGCTTTTTTTTTTGCTTTTTTGTCTTTTGAGGGAGTATGCAATTGGCATGGTGATTGCAGGAATATCCACCAGAGCTGTTGCCAGAGAATAAATGATAATTTCTCTACAATAAGTCACCTTCTACGTCGTTTTAGAGAATTTGGCAGTACGTCCAACCGGCCTCACAACCTGCAGACCAATTGTCCTGCCAATTGTCCTGCCAATTGTCCTGCCATTCATCCGCCACCATCACCTCATGTTTCAGCATGACATTTTCATTGCCCCATGTTGCAAGGATCTGTACACAATTCCTGGAAGCTGAAAATGTCCCAGTTCATACTCACCAGACATGTCACCCATTGAGGATGTTTGGGATTCTCTGGATCGACATAATTTAATTTGACTGATTTCCTTACATGAACTGTAACTCAGTAAATTATTTGAAATTGTTGCATGTTGCATTTATATTTTTGTTCAGTATAATTTGGATTTAACTCACTATATCGTTATTGGATTAGCCGCCTTGGCCGGTGGGACGGCCTCTCCCTGTGAAGCGCCTCTCTTCTTTGTTAGGTAAGATTGGTAAGTCTCCGCTCTCTACTTTATATTATTTGATAACAGGTTAGATGTTATGTATTTCCAAAACTTTGGTTTACGTTAATATAGCTTTAAACTAGGTGTTGATAGCAACTGTCTGACTCATGCAGTGCTAACGTAACGTTAGGCTGGTGGGCTAAGGTTAGCAGGCTAGTTGAGAGGGTTTCTGAGAGGGTAACAGGCAGCATTAATTGCAACCATACCAAGCAGAATTGGCACCAAAGCCCCAGTGGTAGAGCACTTTTTTTTTTCTGGGGCCTGTAGTAAAAAACATTAAATTAAGCAAAGGTCACTGCAAAACATTTGATAAAAGTTTAAGACAAGCTCCATTTTAGCGAACCTGACCATTTATCGCGAACTATGTAACATGTATTCCACTTTCGATATTAGCCCAATTTACTTGAATGGCTATACAGTGCCTTCATAAAGTATTAATATCCCTTGACACATTCCACATTGTGTTACAGCCTGAATTCAACATGGGTTAAATAGAGTTTCACCCATCTACACAATGACAGTAGAAACATGTTTAGACATTTTTGCAAATGTATTAAAATTATATACAGAAATATTCACACCCCTTAGTCAATACTTTGTAGAAGCACCTTTGGAAGCGATTACAGTTGAGTCTGTCTGGGTAAGTCTCTTAAGAGCTTTTCACAACTGGATTGTGATACATTTGCCCATTATTTTTTTCAAGATTTTTCAAGCTCTGGCAAATTGGTTGATGATCATTGCCATCAGTTTTCCGTTTGGCCATCAGCATAACATTGATTTTAGTAGCCATAGCAGCAGCCATCTCCACACCTCCCCATTTGCAGTAGGCTTGGCCACCATGTGAGGTCTGGGGCCCCAGGAGAACTGCTCCAGGGAAACAATAACTGAACTGGGACACTTTGTATTGAGATTAGAAATCTTAACAGCTAGGGGCTAATTTACCTGGCTGGCTAGCTTTATATCTTGCCCAAGGCCAGGTTGGAGGGCTAGCTAATGTCTGCTAGCACAGGTTCTGTTATAAACAATATGTACATTTACAATAGGGATATACTAAACATTGGCACCACAATAATACATTACGTACATTCTACAGGGTACAAGCATCTGTAGGACTCTTGAACTGGCTTTGTTGGTGGAAAGGGGGCTAATGAATGCTGGTGAGCACCCTTCATAGGAATGGGCCGCCTCTTTCCAGCTGGTTGTTATTGGTTTTTTGATGGTGTGTGGTGGCCAATAAGGAGCAGGTTCCCCTCCAGGGTAGGGGGGGGGAAGTTTTCTGCAGTACTTGGCCATGTTCCCCCGCTCAGACATTGACCATGCCAAATCCTACACCTAAAAATCAATCATGCTAATAAACAAATTATAGTGTTAAACATTAGATTGCATTTTATGTTGTTTTACATTTAACTGCCTAAAATAATGCTAGAGGTCATTTCCTGAGCAGGGGAACACAACGAGTATTTGAAATGTACTCTATACACTGTTTTGTAGTGACAGGAAACTACTCAAGTAGTAGAAAGTACAACAGAAGTGTGTTAATGTCATGTTATTCATACCCTATAATAAACACACTACAATGTAATGTACTTCAACGCCATATAAATGCACTGAAATAAGACACCATTTTGGAGAAAGTCTATTGAAGCACATATTATCCATTATATTAACCATATACTACAAAAATAAAACTACTTGCCTTTCCGCATGGACTTTACACTTCAAGAAGATGCATGTCGTTGAGTGGAACCGTACAGCATCTAAAATGCGTTTATCAATTGAGATAAAATGCCAAACGCCTACTGCCGACTAAAAGGATGGACCAACCGCTACAAGTGAAGAGCAATGTAGTGCTATGTAAAAACAGAAGGCATTACTCTGTTCAACTGCTGATATATTATGTTTAATTTAGGCACAGAGGGATCACATCTCCATAGACAATATGGCCTTTAGTGTTCAGAATCGGACGCCATACTCCAACCATTTTACCCCGATCACCCCACACAGCAAGGCAGCAGAGAATGCATTTAAAGTGCTTAGCATTGTCAAGTACAGTGAATAATTAATATTTCGCCAACCATACATTACTAGCCATTCAATGAAATTAGAAAAAACAAAAAGCCACCAATTCATAACATTCCGTCTTAGAGATCCGACACATTTTAACTAAAGCGGATCTGCTACTAGAACTTAATACACCCAATACAGCAGTATAGTAGAGACAGCTTTCTAGGTCAATGTGTAACAACTATTCACAATCTAACAGTTTTAGTCAGAAAATGGAGTGTCGGTCTCTAAGCACCACAACCAAAAACCACACATTCGTGGGAAAATGCTCACGTGGGTCATGTAAGGTCAAGCCAGCAGGAGGTCTTCCCCTCTGCCCCTTAGTGACCCGGAAGTAGTTACTGGTTGCAATTTACAGGGTAAACAAAAGGGTGATACTGAAAGGTTTGAACATTGAACACACCCCATACACTCATGGGGGTGCCAATGAACCAAGCCCTGGGTGGGTATGCAGTCTGACCACATGAAATGGAAAATGTCTGATTCTCCTTTTTAGTGCAAAGCAATATTCTCTCCGCCACGTTGGCTCAATAGGCCACAATAGCTCAGTCCTGGTAAAGCAGGAAGCCAGAGAACGTGCTGTACTTCCAGCTGCTACCATAGATGGAGCCGCGGTGCAGCCGCAGCCACACCTGGTCTCCCTGGTACAGCTGCAGGATGGAGTGGTTGCTGGCCGTCTCGTGGTCCGGAGCCCCGTCATTAGCGTACGCAGACACCATAACCTCGTCGTTGCGCATCAGGTTGACGTAGAGTGGCACGTTGACCGCCAGCTTGAGGATGTGGAAGAGGAAGACGTAGGTGCCATTGGCTGGGCAGGTGAAACGACCCACGTTGGTGTTGAACATTTCCCCCAGGTTGCTGTGGAGCTGGTCAAAGGCGATGGGCTGGTCCAGGGTGCCGGGGGTGTAGTTGGCTGTGCGGGCTGCTGTGAAGGCCACGCGGAGGGGCTGGGGATGCTGGGGGAGCGGATACATGGGTACGTGCATCAGGGTGTGGGGGGTCACCTGGGGGGTGAGGTCCATGCCAACACCCTGCAGCGAGTCGCCGTGGGCCGAGTCCACCAGGGAGTAGTTGCCCTCCCGGTCTGGGCTGCTCACCTGGGAGGAGTCACTCCAACCTGTTGCGGAGGACCAATCAAAAGCCAGTTAAGTAAGCCACCAAAATACCCAACCAATCAGAGATTTTGTTTTGTATAAAGCAAACTTACCACTATTATTGTGCCTTTGTCCTGCATTGCTTCCACCGCGCCTGTAGCCGTGCTGGTAGCCAGTGTCCTAATTGTGAAGAACACACCATTAGACAAGTCAAAACTTCTAAATCTATCACTTCAGCAATCTATACTAATGTACATACAATATCAGATGTGTGAAGCAGTGTCTTACCCGAGTGCCGAACAGGTGAGCCTGCGGGATGAAGCTTCCTCCTGGTGAGCGCAGACCAGCCCAACAAGTCAAACCCAAGGGGAAGGGGACATAAAAATGGGTTGTGAAGGCTAACTCAAAACCTAGTAATATTATGACCATGTCATGTGGAAACTGTTGGGAGGCAAGGGAATGGAGTTTACATGATCCAATCCATTAAGGTTTAGAAGCACATTCTGAATAATTATGAGACATGCATCAGCAGAACAAGATAGGATAGTGGGAAAGGATGAAGGATAGGATGGAGGGATAGGAGGAGAAGAGGATAAATACCTCTGTGCCCACCAGAAGAGCGGAAGTAGGAGTGTGCCAGTCCCTTGCCACCACGTGAAATACCTTTAATAGATCCTCTGTAGTATGATTGGCCAGAACGGCCCATGGTGCCACCTGATTGGTTAGGGGACAGGAAGATCTGCCCACCACTACCCACCAGACATTCAGACTGGTTCACTGCCCAAGGGAGAGAAATAAGAGTAGACTTGGTCATATTCATTAGGAAGAAAACAGACAAACAACGGGTGTATTCATTACGTCCTGCAATGGAAACCGTTTACCTTTTAAGAACCAAATGAAACGGAGAGGGACCCAAATAATTTGTCCAATAGAAACTCTTGTTTCCTACGTAACGAATACACCCCTGGACATGTCCAATAAACACATTTTAATGCCTGCCCTAATGAACACAACTCTGGCATACCCGTCTGTAGGTGTTCGTCCTCCGGGGGAGCAAACTCCGGTGGGGTCTGGGTGCTGGTGGTGACATAGCACAGGCTGTTGGAGTCCGAATAGGAGATATCGGATTTAAAGTCTCCAGTCGGAAGTAAGGGGGTGTTCACCTTGAATACCTTCAGAGACAAAACAGACCCAAGGCTCATAATAAATGTCTCAAAGACTAACTAGGAGTGTCTTTCATGGGTATTCAGACTAAAGCCTGTTGCCCATTCTATGAACACATTAAACGTGTGGTAGGGTAGACTTACCGAATGCATGGTCTGGAAGGGAACAGGGGGGGCCATGGTGAGTGTACGTCTGCTGGGAGGGGTAGAAAAGGGCTGTCCCTGGGTGGGGGTTGGGGTACATGGAGGCACCACCCCGTTACAGGGGGATTGCTTCCCGGATTCAGAGATGGGAGTCTGTGTACAGGGAAGGAACACTAAGGGGAGTCTTGAACAAAATCTGAATATTTTGCACTTTAAGCTAGCCAATCCTACATGGTCAGGGAAAGAGTTGTTTTACCCGAGCAGAGGTCTTCTCATCCGGGGTGATGGAGATGGAGGACTCCCTATGGTAGAGGGGAGGAGAGGGGCAGGTAGTCTCACTCTCAGACAGCAGCAGACAGGGATCCTGGAGAGGACAACCATTGTGGTTTTATAAAAAGCTTCATAACAATTGTGGATCTAAAAAAATTAATTGTTTTAATGGGTTTCATTTAACAGACAGGGGAGTTCTTACAATGGGTATTACATGAGCCAGGTCCTCTGTAGTTAGGTCCAGGTCACAGCTCTCTAGACAACCCCTGTCTCCATCGGTCAGACTGGGTTTGTCATCAACAGGGAGGAGTTTCTTAGGCAATGGAGTGGACTGGAGACAAAAATATTTATCTTAAAGTACTTACTCCATAAGATTAAATAACTGAGCCCTTGTAAAAATGATTGCACTAGAATAAGGTGCCTTTTCACACACTTCTTCTCCAGATCTTACATGCAGTGCTTTGGAGAGAAAGTCCACTGGGCTTCTCCTTGAATCTCTCTGTACTGTTGATAAGAGGTAAAACATATGTTAATTATTCTCTGTTCTGCTACAAGTAAGCCACTTAAATACCAACTTTGTTATGTTAGGCTACCAAGAGGAGAGGGTGATCCAGAGGCTCGCCGGCCCAGTCTAGGATGGCCGTTAGATCCTTCTCCATCCAGAAGAGAATCCTGGAGACATATAATATGTATTAAGTCCACAACAGACGAAAACAGATTTAAACAGGGAGGGAATACCTGGACTTAAGAAAGTTTTTTTTGTTTGTTTTACGCACAGTGTTCCAACCCAGGTGGAACATGGGTTTTCACCTGGAAATGACCTCGGAGCAGTACTGTACCTGCATGAAGCTGAAGGAGCCTCTGATCTTAGTCATCAGGTCCTCCAGCTGCTGCTTGCGCAGGATGGGGTCCTTGGGCAAGGAAGACTGGGAGTTGAACACCTCCACAGGGGTGTCCACATGAAGTGCCTGTTAGAAATTGGAATATGATGGCATATTATGGACAGGTCCATCAAACCTAAGAGATTAAAAGATGAGCGTCTACTCACAGCTGTGGCATCCCGCTCCCTTTTAGACTTCACTCTTCTCTGGGGAAACAGAGCCATTGAGTTTTAGGATTGAGCTGAAGTAAGATCAGTTAGCCCAATCTGCCCATTATTAGTTCCAACTGCCCTGAGAGTTTAGGTATAAGAGAATATCTCACCTGTTTGGGTTCAGAATTTTGTTTTTTGGTAGTAACTGGCACTTTGGAGATTAACACAGACGCCCCTCTCGATGGTTTCTGGATTACAGGCTGAGTGGAGTCCGACTCCATATCCCATGAGTCCGGTGGCTCCTGTTCCTTCATGGCCTGGAACTCGGCCTTCCAGTTCGGAGTAGTGGGTGTGTCTCGACACCCATTGTGGACTGTGTCAGGCAGGTAGTGTCTGTTAAGAAACTGGCATCACCCACAGACTATCAGCACGATATCCACAGTGCATTCAGATAAATAGCTAAAGGAGAACACTGGTTGAACGTTGAAGAAATAGTGGGACAACTTGCAGGAAATGCATGTTATTGGTTCTTACCTCTCTGCTAGGCATGTCTTTTTTGTTTGACTTCATTAGGGCTGCAAGGCAAAATAATATCCAACTAAATTACAAAATGTTTCATTCATTGTTCTGATTAGTTTTTTTAGTTTTGTATTTTACCCTCTTTTTCACCCCAATGTCGATCTCGTCTCATCGCTGCAACTCCAACGGGCTCGTGAGAGGCGAAGGTCGAGTCATGTGTCCTCCGAAACATGACCCACCAGACCGCGCTTCTTAACACCCGCCCGCTTAACCCAACGTGTCAGAGGACACTGTTCAACTGATGACAAAGTCAGCCTGCAGGCACCCGGCCCACCACAAGGAGTCGCTAGAGCACGATGAGCAAAGTAAAGCCCCTCCCCTCACCCGGAAAACGCTGGGCCAATTGTGCACCGCCCTATGGGACTCCTGGTCACGGCAGGTTGTGACACAGCCTGGGATTGAACCCGGGTCTGTAGTGGCGCCTCAAGCACTGCGCCGCAGTGCCTTGGACCGCTGCGCCAATAGGGAGGCAGATAAGTTCATTTTAAATAAGAATTGTTGCACTGTTGTAGACTTACTAGAGAGGCTGGCTGTTTTGAGAGACACCGACTTCTTGGTTATTGGAACCTCTACTTCCTTGGGACTCTTGATCGGAGGTGGCGGTACACAATCAAAGTACCCACAATCCATCAGCTCAGCCAACTTAGCCTTCAGGACCTTGTCTGCAAACATTAAAATGCATGTATTTTAAACATGGCAGCTAAAGTAGTTCAGCAAATTGCAGAAAGTAAGTTGAGGATACCAGTCATAGTAAATGGAGCATCTTTGCAGGTGTTTATAGGTACAGGACAGGACAGGTAGTTTTAAAACTCACAGGTGGTTCCGGCTACTGGTTTATTTCTTCCCTCTAGCAGGTCCAGGTAGACCAGGGCTGCCCTCTCCATCTGCTCCTCCAAACTGGACACAGTAGAGGGGAATCAGACTAGTCCTCAATCAACAGACATGTGGGAGAGTGTTTCATAGTAGCTTATGCATTTGTCCCTCAATGCCAACAGAATGTTTGTGTGGTGTGTGTGTGTCGTGCACACATCTATTCCCCAGTACCTCACGTTCTTGTCCCTCTTCACCCCCAGTAGTTCAGCGAGCTCAAGCAGGCTCTGTAGCTCTGCAACCTGGAGCTGGGGTTTGCGGGCAGAGAGGAGGTCCTTCCTGATGTGCTCGTGCTGCAGCAGGGTCTGTAGTAGGAACTTAACCTGCAGCACCAGGCACAGCCTCCTCCTCTCCGCCTCCAGCTTGGCCACCTGCTCCTTCCTCTCCGCCTTCTTCTGGGCATTTAACAGCTAAAGGGGGGTGGTTAGATGGATTTTATGGACCAATCCCAAGCCTACTCCTAGGCCTGATCACTAGACTTAGGCCAGTCGACTTGCTGTTGTGGATATCAAATGTCTGGATGGGTGTAAATTATTGTCCATCATGTTGTCTAGCAATAAATGGCAGATTATTCATCATGTATCTGGATAACAAGTGATCTGTTGACCAGCTAACAGTTCTAGATTCCTGACACTATCTAGCCATGCACTTAGACATAGAAGCAGGGAGAGTCAAACCCAACCATGAAAGCATTCAAGGCATTCGAACAGCAGAATGGAATAGCAGTGTGCCAATTCCCAACTCAGCTGTGCAATGGGCTAAATACTAAAGCCTAATGTGTTACAATCCATTGGCAAGAGGCTGGATTCCAATCCAATAAGTCACACCCTTTCCTCTGTCCTCACTGACCTTTTCTCGGACGCTTGAAATGAATGTAGAGGCGCCATTCGGACTATGCATGAGGAGAGACACACACCCCCCCCCCCCCCATTCATACACAGCAGCACTATGATAAGGAATGGCAAACAGAGATCCTTACGTCCTGTGTTAGGCCACCCAGGGTCTTGTGCAGATCCTGGGCAAAATGCAGGTTGTGGATCACTTCATCATACTTCTCCACTGCATCCTGACACGTATAGAAAGAGTTTAAAAAGACAAGGCTACATCTCAATCTTCTGGTTGAAATAAATGTACTGCTTTTATTGCCACAATTGGAACTCCTGTTCTTACTATCTGGTCTTGATTGAGTGATTCCCCATGTTTCAAACGCTTCCTGTAGTCTTCCAATTTAATCTGTGGATACAAACACTTACAATGTCTTTATTTTATGGTAACATGCAGGAAATCCTGAAAGGAACAGTAATGTCTCCATCCACTCAAACACCCACCAAACCACTAATCTTGTCAAATCATCCATCCTACCTTCTTTTTCTCCAGGTTGCGTATCTTGTGTTTGAGGCAGATGAGGCCGTCTTCAATGTAACTCTCATAGCCCTGGTAGATTGTGGTGGAGGCTGCCAGGGCAAGCTGGAGAGGACTAAGTCCACCGGGCGTGCCCATCTTGGGACTACCTGCCTTCGGGCTCCCCTGCCTCCCTTTCTCGGAGCACTCTGGTGAAGGAGAGACATCCCGGACAGGGGATGGAGACAGTTGCACCATGTTCAGATCCTCACTGAAGGGGGTTAAAGACAGAACAGTTAAATGGTCATGACTGGTATACATAGGATGAAAATGTTGGCCATGAAATCATTAATCATTAATCAAATGTAGCTTTAAAAAATTGGTTAATTTAATTTCTAGTAGAAAGAACGTCCCCTCCTCATTATCATTTTCTACTAGGCGTTTCCATAAATGTGATAATGTTCCAATAATGCGCTAAAATCAACCTCCACTGGGTGAGTGCCAAACCCGTGATAGTGCATTTTTGTCCATTGCACAGCCGGTGTGATTGTGCATGGTGTTGATACATTTTTATTAGAGAATCGTGAAACATCAGATAGAAATCACAGAGTACGTGACAGCGTTACATACAAATCGTTTAAACAATGGTTATTATTTAAATGGGTTGCCAAACACATACCCAATGTTTGCGCATTTTTTGTCGGCGACGTGATTTCTCATACTTAAAGTTGAGTATGTTTTACAATTTTGTTTGGGAATCATCAGGCATGGATGTTCATTGTATCGAATCTTCTACAACACTTCCATCTTAATCGGTATCACAATCTTCAGACACCGACGTCTCCGCTGCCAGCATCTCATCTTCAAAAGCCTACTCTACAGAGCACAGACGCCCCAAACCAAAATCCCAAGAATGCACAGCAACTCCAATATTGCATTTATTAGTCCGTCATTATACAACAAGTATGCAGTTCTTGAAAAATCTGAAAACAGAAATTGAAAACCCACGTAGTCATCCTTGACAAAAACAAGTGCCACGTTTGGAAAACAGCTGACTAACCTCGTGGCTGGTTGTGTGTGTGTGTTGAAAATGCTGTTGCAGCAAATCCCGAATCCAGGCGCTTGCTATCCAAACGCAAAGTAAAGTACCGCTAGCCCTCTCCAACCCGAGCAAACAGTGATGTTAGTTTACAGAGTGAAACGCGTGCGAACTCATACCTTTATATAGGCCCACCTTTCTATGCCCAAACATTGGGGTTGTTCGATTAGGCGTAATTGCACCGGGCTATGGCCATTGAAATGAATGGGCAAAAGCGGTGAGGGAGGAGCGACCTTCTCAATTTAACAGTAATCTGTGCCGCACGGTCATGTTGTCAACAAAGCAGCATACATCGTTCAGAAACATGCAACATCCATTTTCCATAAAATATATGTTTGAATTTTCAAGTTAGTTTCAATTAGAAAGGTAGATAAAGCCTTTTCATCAAACGCTTTTGTGGCAAAAGCGAATGTAATCAAACCCGGTTCGGCGGGGCCGGTCCGGGGCATTAATCGAACTCCCTCATTAGGACGGCTGGGGCTCAGAAAATCAATCTGACGATCCACCTCCAATACCCCAATTTACGGTTGGGCGGTAAGTCGTATAGACTGTATATATTTATTTTACTATATACCTAGTGGGCTACACTGGTAATTCATCAACGGACCGGTTTGGATTTTTAAAATGTTATGTTTGGTTTGTTAAATGTCACAATTGAGTAATGAAACTAGAACAATTATGGTTGAGAACTTGCCAGCACAGTGAAATACACGTTATAGTCTATAGCTCAGTGCTGGGACCATAGACATTATTGGGACAGCTTCGGAAGTGGGAGAAAAGGCCTAGAAATCGATTCAAAATAAAAAATGACATTGAATCCATAAAAAAAAAAACATTGTCACAGAGGAAAGTATAACAAAAATACATTGATTTTTTTTTGACGAAATAGAGGCATATAAAGACAAAAAAAACGTAAGCGTGTAAATTACTGTAATTTGTTCAATTCCTGCATTTCCTTGTAGTCATTCATTTTCTTCATTTCATGCACTCTTGTTGTTCTAATCTAAAAAGTGTGGCTACAAGAGGATTTTGATTCCTATGAAAAGTTTATAGGATGATACAGTCAGTTTTGTCCTATTATTTTTGGTTGATGTTGAGAAGAGTGTAAAGCAATTGTTGTTTAATGTCTTATGAAGTGTTCATAGTGTTTACATCTGTCTTTCTGGGAATGTCTAAGAGCTTTTCACACCTGGATTGTACAATATTTGCAAATGTTTCTTTTTTAAATTCTTCAAGCTCTGTCAAATTGGTTTTTGATCATTGCTAGACAGCCATTTTCAATTCTTACCATATATTTTCAAGCATATTCAAGTCAACTATAACTAGGCCACTCAGGAACATTCAACGTTGTCTTGGTAAACAACTCGTATATGTGGCCTGTTTTGTAATATTTTTATTCTGTACAGGCTTCCTTCTTTTCAGTCTGTCATTTAGTTTAGTTTTGTGGAGTAAGCACAATGTGGCTCCATCCTCAGTTTTTGCCAATCACAGCCATTTAACTGTTTTAAAGTCCCCATTGGCCTCATGGTGAAATCCCTGAACTGCTTCCTTCCTCCGGCAACTGAGTTAGTAAGGACGCTTGTATCTTTGTAGTGACTGGGTGTTGATACATCATCCAACGTGTAATTAATAACTTCACCACGCTCAAAGGGATATTCAACGTCTGCTTGTTTTATTTGTACCCATCTACCAATACGTGCATTAGGGCCTAATTTATGGATTTCACATGACTGGATAGGGGTGCAGCCATGGGTGGGCTTAGAGTGCATAGGCCCACCCACTTGGCAGCCAGGCCCAGCTAATCAGAATGAGTTTTTCTTGGTAAACATCTCCCCACAAAAGGTATTTATTAAAGACAAAAATATTCCTCACAGACAAAGAAGCTAGATGTGGAGGTCCTGGGCTGGGGTGGTAACATGTGGTCTGCAGTTGTGAGGCTGGTTGGAAGTACTGCCAAATTCTCTAAACTAAAATGACATGGGAGACAGCTTAATTCTCTGACAATAGCTCTGGTGGACAATTTGGCAGTCAACATGCCAATTGCACGCTCCCTCAACTTCAGACATCTGTGGCATTGTGATGTGACAAAACTGCACATTTTAAAGTGGTCTTTTGTCCCCAGCACAAGGTGCACCTGTGTAATGATCATGCGGTTTAATCAGCTTCTTGATATGCCACACCTGTCAGGTGGATGGATTATCTTGGCTAAGGAGAAATGCTCACTAACAGGGATGTGAGAATTTGTATACATATTTTGAGAAAAATAAGCCTTTTGTGCATATCAAATCAAATCAAATTGCAATTGTCACATGCGTCTAATACAACAGGTGTAGACCTTACAGTGAAATGCTTACTTACAAGCCCTTAAACAACAATGCTTTAAGAAGTTTTAAGAAAAATTGTGTTAAGTAAAAAATTGAAAATAAAAGTAACAAATTATTAAAGAGCAGCAGTAAAATAACAATAGTGAGGATATATACAGGGGCACCGGTTAGTCCAGGTAATTAAGGTAATATGTACATGTCGGTAGAGTTAAAGTGACTATGAATAGATAATAAACAGAGAGTAGCAGCAGCGTAAAAGAGGGGTCTGGTGGCCCTTTGATTAGCTGTTCAGGAGTCTTATGGCTTGGGGGTAGAAGCTGTTAAGAAGCCTTTTGGACCTAGACTTGGCGCTCTGGTACCGCTTGCCGTGCGGTAGCAGAGAGAACAGTCTATGACTAGGGTGACTGGAGTCTTTGACAATTTTTAGGGTCTTCCTCTGACACTGCCTGGTATAGAGATCCTGGATGGCAGGAAGCTTGGCCCCAGTGATGTACTGGGCCGTACGCACTACCCTCTGTAGTGCCTTGTGGTCGGAGGCCGAGCAGTTGCCATACCAGGGAGTGATGCAACCAGTCAGGATGCAATCAGTCTCCTGAGGGGGAATAGGCTGTGTCGTGCCATCTTCATGCCTGTCTTAGTGTGTTTGGACCATGATAGTTTGTTGGTGATGTGGACACCAAGGAACTTGAAGCTCTCAACCTGCTCCAGTACAGCCCTGTCGATGAGAATGGGGGCGTGCTCTGTCCTCCTTTTCCTGTAGTCTACAATCATCTCCTTTGTCTTGATCACATTGAGAGAGAGTTTGTTGTTCTGGCACCACACGGCCAGGTCTCTGACCTCCTCCCTATAGGCTGTCTCATCATTGTCGATGATCAGGCCTACCACTGTTGTGTCATTGGCAAACGTGATGGTGGTGTTGGAGTCGTGCCTGGCCATGCAGTCGTCGGTGAACAGGGAGTACAGGAGGTGACTGAGCACGCAACCCTGAGGGGCCCCTGTGTTGAGGATCAGTGTGGCAGATGTGTTGTTACCTACACTTACCACCTGATGGCGGCCCGTCAGGAAGTCCAGGATCCAGTTGCAGAGGGAGGTGTTTAGTCCCAGGGTCCTTAGCTTAGTGATGAGCTTTGAGGGCACTATGGTATTGAAGGCTGAGCTGTAGTCAATGAATAGTATTCTCACATAGGTGTTCCTTTTGTCCAGGTGGGAAAGGGCAGTGTTGAGTGCAATAGAGATTGCATCATCTGTGGATCTGTTGGGGCGGTATGTAAATTGGAGTGGGTCTAGGGTTTCTGAGATAATGGATTTGATGTGAGCCATGAACAGCCTTTCAAAGCACTTCATGGCTACAGACTTGAGTGCTACGGGTCGGTAGTCATTTAGGCAGGTTTCCTTAGTGTTCTTGGACACAGGGACTATGGTGGTCTGCTTGAAACATGTTGGTATTACAGACTCAGTCAGGGACAGGTTGAAAATGTCAGTGAAGACACTTGCCAGTTGGTCAGCGCATGCTCGGAGTACACGTCCTGGTAATCTGTCTGGCCCTGCGGCCTTGTGAATGTTGACCTGTTTAAAGGTCTTACTCACATTGGCTACGGAGAGCGTGATCACACAGTCGTCCAGAAAAGCTGATGCTCTCATGCATGTTTCAGTGTTACTTGCCTCTAAGCGAGCATAGAAGTAATTTAGCTCGTCTGGTAGGCTCGTGCCACTGGGCAGCATTCTTTGTAGTCTTTAATAGTTTGCAAGTCCTGCCACATCAAATGAGCGTCGAAGCTGGTGTAGTACAATTCAATCTTTGTCCTGTATTGATGCTTTGCCTGTTTGATGGTTCGTCGGGCATAGCGGGATTTCTTATAAGCTTCTGGGTTAGAGTCCTGCTCCTTGAAAGCGGCAGCCCTACCCTTTTGCTCAGTGCGGATGTTGCCTGTAATCCATGGCTTCTGGTTGGGGTATGTACGTACGGTCACTGTGGGGACAACATCATCGATGCACTTATTGATGAAGCCAGTGACTGATGTGGTGTACTCCTCAACGCCATGGGAAGTATCCCGGAACATATTATAGAATATTTATGTAGGCTTGCCATAAAAGGGGTTCACTACTTAGACGCAAGACATTTCAGATTTTCATTTGTAACATTTCTAAAAATGTGGGGTATTGTGTGTAGGCCAGTGACTAAATGTAACCCATTTTAAAGTTAGGTTGTAACAAAGATGTGGAACAAGTCAAGGGGTGTGAATACTTTCTGAATACTTTCAACAACCTAAATAAGGATGGTGAAGGATTAAAACCACATCCCTTAATACAGGCTTTAAATATGGCCTCCAATTACAAACAATATTGTAGTGAAATACAAGCAATATACACATTTGGGCGACACGACACACCACACTCATTACTTACTTACTTTCTATACAAGCATCTATAGAACTCTGTTGTACAGGTTTGGTTGGTGGAAAGAGGCCTAATGAAGGCAGGTGTGCACTGTACACTAGGAATGGCCCTGATTACCCCCAAATCACCACCAAGGGCCACACACTCCTTTTTAATACCGTATGGTAGTAATAGTCTGTGTCTAATGTAGACAGTCTTCCTGATGGCTGGTTCAGGAAGTATACAATCATTATACAAATCATCTTTATATGGCATTATAGTTTTAAGTTCAAATGTTTAGACATGCTCTTGCATCATTTGATTAAAAGGGACAAAGATTCAAAAAGGTTCATGGCTTTTGTGTAAAGATACATTTATGTAAAAACTATTAGGCATATTCCAGAGATTGCGAAGAAAGGGTCTGATACTCAAAGGCAAACTAGACAAACCGCATTTATTGAACAAGTTAAAATTAAATGTGTATAAAAATACAAAATTCTTTGAGAAATAATTGGGACTTTCCTAGACATAACAGTGCATATCTACCACATGCGAGTAGCACTACCACAGATAAAAGCACATTCTACAGCCGTATAGGATATCTCAGGAGAATAATGCCTAGTTTGTTACACAAACAACAAAATCTATGAATAATAGTATAATTTTGATACAGCCCATATCACAGTATATGACAACATATTACATAATTATTCAAGGGTGATTGAATAGTATTGAACTTAGGTTATGGCAGATACAGGAAAATCGTAAAAATAGTCAACAATAACAGAAAAATGATGAAACGCACACAAATAAATTAAACAGGGAGAAAGGGACAGTCAAATGCCAATCGAACCTCCTGAAGATTAGAGGAATCTAAATTAACATTCACTTTAGAGTCCATGCCTGATGCCTTTATACATAAATACATTACAGAACAATAGGATTGCGTAGTAAAGCTTTGATCAAATCATGGTGACCATCTGTATGTTGAAATAGCTGCCGTCATACAAAACACTAGTAATGCCATTTGTCAGGGCATGGGCTCTACAAGGTGTTGACAGCGTTCCACTAGTATGCTGGCCCATGTTGACGCCAATGTTGCTTCCCACATTTGTCAAGTTGGCTGGAGATCCTTTGGGTGGAAGACCATTCTTGATACACACAGGAAACTGTTGTGCGTGAAAAATCCAGCAGAGTTGCAGTTCTTGACACATTCAAACCAGTGAGCCTGGCACCTACTACCATATCCTGTTCAAAGGCACTTAAATATTTTGTCTTGCCCATTCACCCTCTGAATGGCACACATACTGTCTCAATTCTATAGCTTAAAAATCCTTATTTAACCGGTCTCCTCCCCTTCATATACACTGATTGAAGTGGATTTAACAAGTTACAACAATAAGGGATCATATCTTTCACCTGGATTGACCTCTGTCATGGAAAGAGCATGTTTTGTACACTGCTAATAAACATAGGCAGAGAATAAAATACTGTATATTGAATTTGAACATGATAGCTTATGGAATAATGAGTTTGGAATGTGAGCATGCACATCTACATACTACCAGGAGGAGGCGCTAGTCTATTTCACTGACATGTATAATAAAATGCTAAGGAATAAATGTCTGTTTCAAAGAACTTACCATGGTTTAAGAACATTTAAATTCTATGACCAGTAGTGAATAGGTAGGAGGTACAGAACAAGACGAGGGATGTCTACGAGGGATGTTTCTAGATTAACATCACCTTGTACTGACAATTGTATAGAGCCACCGTCAATATCCATAACAGGCTAGGGACATAAAATATTAACAAAATGTGTGTGACCTAGTCATTACATTGTAGTCTTTTCCATTTATATACAAAAATATTCATACCGGTATTTTGCTCAAAGCACAAAGGCAAAGAGACAGACGAAAATAGTGTTGTTATTTCACCCCTAAGTGGCGCAGCGGTCTAAGACACTGCATCTCAGTGCTAGAGGTGTCACTACAGACAACCGGGTTCGAATCCAGACTATCACAACCAGCCATGATTGGGAGTCCCATAGGGCATCGCACAATTGGCCCAGCATCGTCCGAGTTTGGCCTGTGTAGGCAGTCATCGTAAATAAGAATTTGTTCTTAACTGACTTGCCCAGTTAAATAATTAGCAAAAGATGTAGACGGATTTGTACAACAGAGTCCTGCAGGACTTGTAAAGTTCACAATGCTTCAAACGGAAAGCACAAAAAACAATTTAAAAAGGCATCAAAATGCTCTCAATAGGAGAAAACCAGGGAAGCCTTTTGGTTGGCCCACTCAGCCAGGCTTTTCTTGACATCATTAAGAGGGTCGATAGGCCTAGTTCCATTTCGCACCATAACCCCTTCCCAGATAGCCTGAACCCGGTTAGTGTTCACAGAACTGAAAAGAATAAATACGTGTCCAAACCATTACCTTCAGATATGCTCTAAGGGGCTAGCAAACTAAATTGAATTGGTCTGTAGACTGAGATAGGAAGTGCTCAAAAAGTGCTACTCCAAGGTCAATTTGTGGGTTTTAACTTAGTTGGTTTAGCTGAGGATTGGCATTCGAGAGCGCTGCATTGAGATCAGTGCTTAGAGGGCACACTACAGGCTCCCTAAAACCTTTGAATGCACTTTGTACGTATATTCAAAGTCATTATCCTATGAGAAGACATTGAACAATATCACTAGCCTTACATATTACAAGCTCAAAATATTAAAATGTGCACTGGAAAGAGTATCAATATAACAGAGTACACCTGGTGCACAAATCAAGGCTGGATATACTTTGGTTGTGTGCATGTGTCCCTTTACCAAAGACAATCTTATCCAAAGGAATAAGACTGATCAAATTATTGAAAAATGCATAATTTCTTCCCACACCTCTGACAATTTGGTAAATTAACATTTCTACAGCTTTACCCGTACAATATTAGGTGTCCGATCAGTGACCATGTTGAGTAAGGGAAGGACAAGCTAAATAAAAAAGGAGAGAATGCATCCTTTCAGAAAGTGACCAGGGCCAGTGTGTATGTGAATAGTACAAGACAGGAGAAGGCAAAGTGTAGAAGGAAGTTCTCTAGCCTAATGGATATGGCTCTATCCTACCACAAAAAAAAACATACAGTTCCAGAGGTCTCCATTTCTCGTGCAGTTGGTGGATCCAGCATTTCGTATTGAAAAAAAACAAAAAAAAACATTTGAATATTCACAATCTCATAGCACTCAGAGAGAGAAAGGGGTACAGAACACAACATTTGATAAGTAGTCCAGATGCTCTTGAATAGAAAGCAATCCCATAAGACTTGAGCGCGCTCCAGGACGTCATACAACACCAAGTCTCCATCTGACGTCTGTAGAGTGCCACAAGATTTCTCTGTGTCCATCTGTGTGACATTATGACATCAAATCCCCATTCTGCCTCCCCCTCTCCTCGACCTGGGGGGGCAGGGGGCTGTTCGCTGGTGCAGGGATCATCACGTTCTCGCTGTTTGCCGGTGCTTCCACCTCTCCTTCCTCTTTTGTCTCGTGCGGTCGTTTCTTCTGGCAGCAGGGCTTGTAGAGGTGGGGGTCTAAGAGTACCTCTCCAAAGCGTCCCTTGTAGATGATGCCACAGCACACCTTCTGCCTGAAACCCACAGAGGAGGACGGTCAAGACAGCAAAGCACTATAGTGAGAGGAAACCAAAGCAAACAAATGTACCATGAAGATTAAATAGGGTTAATGACCTATTAATGATGAGGAAATGCAGTGTCTGAACCCAAACTGGTGGAGTAAAACCCCTGGGCTGTATTTATTTTGGCACACCGTAGCAAGGCATTGTGCAACAGAAAACAAGTGTTACTCATTGGACAGGTTCAGGTAGTTCCTCATTGTTTCAGTCTGTTTGGTGCTATATATATATATATATATATATGACCCTGGTTCCACCAGACAGGCCATTACCTTCTCCAGTAGGTTAGGTCCAGGAAAGAGAAGACTGGCGAGTGGGTGGCGCCTGGTGAGAGTTCAACGTCCGAGCCCTCATCTGATTGGTTGCTGTAGCTGGGAGAATGGGCGGGGGAGGCACTGGAGGTGGTGCTGTGGGCGTCAGAGTCTGTGGGGGAAGGGCAGAGCACCATCAATCAGAAACTCATCTCCAGACATAGCAGGAGTTGGATCAGATAAACAGTAATATATCAATCAAGATCTCCTGTTTCACAGACCTTTAGGCATGACAAATAATGGAGAAGAGTTGTGATACATCTACTTTTGAAAGCCCAAAGTTTGCACTGCATAAGACAGCGTAGCCGAGCACTGATTATCAGCTGCTTACTCCGTCTCTTGAGCTCCTTCTGCACTCGACTGATCTGGCTTGGCCTGGCTCTCCTCTTAATGTTCTTGGACCTCACAGTTGTCTTCCAGCTTGACCCTGAACCTTTAGCATCAACAACCTGTGACACAGGAGAGAGGTAACTGCATGAATGTATAGAATGGCCGATAGGGCAGCAAACAAACCGGGTGTACCGTATCTAAGGAGAAGCAGTCGTCACCTGTAATAGTGTTTTCTTGAGACTTATTATATGGAATACTGAGAGTGGATGGATTCGGAGAGGCCTTACATGATTCCAGTTCTTCATGGATCCGGCTGGGAGTTTCTTCCACCTTTTCACCAGGAGAACACAGGCATTACAGATCTCCCCAAAGCGCAGCTCACTCAGCCTGGAGGGACAAATGATAGGGGAGAGAGAATGAGGATTTGAGTGTGTGTGAGACAGAATGAATGATGACAGCCCTAAAGCTCCATGCGTGGTTATTATTCTACCTGCTACAGTCAGTGTGACTCGGTCAGAGCTATTTTCTGCCAGAACGCTTCTCCTGCTGACTCACATCACCGGTTACTATAGCAATGGACCAACGCATACTGACCCGGCCAATAGCGGAGAGGCAGAGTGACAAGCTGACGTGTTCACTTTAAAAACACTTTCAATTTTAGTTTCACACAAAATACTTAATTAATGAAAAGGGAAATGTGTCCTAGTTTGATAAATAATTGAGTCTTTTACCCATGGGAGTTTAAGTCATTGCATTGTGAGTTAAAACAGTAATGAATATTTAAACGCCTTACAGAGTGAGTGTGAGGCTGTAACAGGGGATAGCATAGTCATGAGAATGAACATTGACAAAAAATGTACAACAGAAACAATTACTTTATTGTCCAAATCTGGACAGAGAAAGTCTACAAGGCCTCAGACCTCTCTATCCCAAGAATTGAGCTGCAGAGAGAGGCTGAGAGCTGGACCTGCCCAGGGTCTGAGCCAGTGCATAGAGGAGTGGTCCACTCACCCGAAGCAGTTGTGAAAGTCCCTCTCATAGCGCTTGCTGTCGGTGAAGCGGGAGCTGGATGACTTGGCTCTGCAGATACAGCAGCCGTCTAGGCTCCGGTACATCTTGGGCTTGTGGAAGCCAAACATCTGGGACACACAGGAGATATAGGATGGGGGAATTAATCAATGATAGCTTACACTCACATAGATATGTTTATGATATCTAATTTGGCTAGGATTATGGATTAAAATGACAGACTATCCTGCCCAAGAAATGGACAAAATCACTGATACAGGTAGGGTGACTTTTTATTCAAAAGGTTCACTGTTCATAAGAGTTTACGGTTCCTGAACACTCTTCATGAGAGTTCAGTTTAAAACAGCACGGAATATCAGTCTTCATACAGCACGGAATATCAGTCTTCATAATTCACACACATGGGAGGCCAGTTTAAAAAAAAAACAAAAAAAAAAAAAACAGTCCCACAACTCCAGTCCACAGATCCCTCAAACAACTCTCAAAAGAATGAGTGCACAACTTGTAAATAGTTTCTTATAGATGGGTCAGTCAGGTGGCTAGCTACCGTCAGAGATGTATATTGCAGTAACGTTGAAAGGTTCTGGCTAGAATTACTGATAGATAGGAGGAAGTAAGAAGCTAACGTTAAACAGAGCCTACCTCAGCAGGAGAAAAAAAACAATAAGCTACCAAATTCTCATAACTTTGATTTACAGAGAGTAGGCTACTGAGAGAGAGAGAGAGTGGTGTGGCACTCAGTTGTGAGGCAGGCTGCAATACATGCAGGAGAAAGCAGAGGAGACAGAGAGCGAGAGATGAAGACGTACTCACAGAGAGGTTAGTACAAACTTAGGGTCAGGGCCTCATGTGGGGTGGTCCCCTGATAAAATCTGTATTAATATTATCAAAAACATTTGGAACTTTAACAAAAAGAGCTGTTTTAATATGAACATTTTCCCTATAGGCCTACATTAAAATGCAAACAATACAGTATAAGTTCGCATTTTATCACTGATGCTACCGTGTGAATCATTTCTCATATTCCTCCTCCCCCCCCTAAACATTACAAATGTATAACTAATAGGCTGTGTGTTAGTAGATTGACTGAGGTGAATGAAGCTAAGCTACAGCAGACAACTAGCATTTTAAAGTGTTTTAATTGTATAGAAAAGCAGCAAATGAGCTTCAACAACTCAAGCCAATGCTGTGGAGGCGAGCCCCTTTCATGCTTGCCTGGCCCAGAGTTCCAGACAGAGAGAACTAGGTTATCATCGGTCACCACGTCAATGAGACGGGAACAGGACTGCCTAGCTATGTACCGCGATGCTGTTATGCAACCACAGTGCTGAAGCAACTAAAAGCCATGTGGTCCCGACCCCTTACAGCAGGGATGCGGGCATGTGGCAGCATCCATGTGACGCTTGATTGTCAGTGATCACAGATCCGATTATGATATGAAAAAAAAGGGACAGATTTAAAGTGATAAAAGGGAGTTGATACATCGTGATTGAGGCTTTTTGTGTTTTATCATGGCAAGGATGTACAAATTGTAAACTAAAACGTGGTGAATGTAATACCTAAGGAAAAAAACATTACACTGTAAAAGCCACGAATGTCGTCAACAGGATTTGTCGTAAATCTTCAGCGGCACAAACGATTGTAGAGTACCCGCTCTGACATAGGCCTATAGCCTTACTCAAATATGGCAAAATGCTTCAAAGGATGCAGGCGGGGCGGCATGGTGCCGACTGTACACTGTTTGCGAAATTTAGTACGATCAAAATAACTGCTTTGAATAGTTTTCATCATCAATAACTAGATCAAATGTAACAACCACTGCGTTGTCGATTGGCTTTTATAATAATGGTCTTTAAAAAGCCTCGCATGCGTCGAGAATGTACATTGATCATCACCGCCCACCGAGAAAGCATGGTCCCAACTGGTTCCACCGCATCATATGCAGCTTCCATATTCAGACTATTTGACCACCTTACGAGTACGAATGCTGCTTCAACCAGTCCATAAAACCACCCAAAAACAATAACTACTAGATACAACGTGTCACTTAACACGGCTGCTGCTATATTGCATATTTCTCCAAGACTAAGTCTTTGTTTTCCTAATTATTCTGCGTCAGTGCGCAGGTTCCAAACCCATAGCCGGACTGTAAACACATGCACGTTTTCAGAGAAGATGGTTTCTACCTAGTTTTAGGAAGTTTATTAATATAAGTGTGACTTGTTAAAGGATAGAAGACTTGAACAGTCCATGCGTGCAAACAAGTCACAGGGTTGAACATTGAAAGGAGACCAGGGCATGTTTGGCGCAGAGCCACACACCCACCTACCACCCAAATATCACACCCAAAGTATTTTACTCAGATTGGAATTGTCATTTGATAAAATAAAAGGATAAATCACAACGATATTGTTCTCGTAGTCAAGTCTTCTAGCCTACACAGGTTTTGTTGAGGAGGCGGTATGGTGTCTTTTGAAAACGAAACCAGCGTAGTCTACATACCATCAATAAGTTATTTGAAAAAAAACAAAAAAAACATGAAATACAATTATTTAAAAACAGTTTAAGTTAGAATGGTTGCGCTGTCGCAGAGAAAAACATTTGTAAGACTACTAGTCCTGATCAAAGAATGTGAGCATTCATTGTCACCGGACACCAAATGCCAAGCAAAGAAGAAAGGATAGCGCATATTAAACACGAATACAATTTCCAGTGTTTGTCATTCACTGACAAACACTGAAATAAACGTATTAGTGAACTCATCAAAAAGTTGTAAATTTGGATAAAAAAATAAGGTTTGAACGGATTTAACCATGTTAAATCGCCTACATCATCGAATAACTTCAGCGCATAGTGTGAAAATTGACATGCAGACAGACAATTATATTTCAAACAAAGTAATGTCCTTACCTTGATTTATAGTCAATAACGAATGAGTTGTAAAGGTGATTAAAAAAACGTCGTTGGTAGGCTATTTAAAGTGATATAACAATGAATACACCTTTAACACGCACACCATTCGGATGTTGCATTTTTACTTGCGTGTCTGGGGGAGAATCTCAATTGTAATTCCTCGAGTCCTCTCTCGTCACCTCCTTTTCATAACCCATTGGAGGAAAAGGTCGGAGGGGCGAGACCTCTGGTTTTCTCATCCAATAGTTTTGAGAAGGAAGCGAGGAGAGGAGAGAGGACGCGAGGGAGAATACATTTGACATTCTCCCTGGCAGTATTAGAAATGTTTACGCATGCGCGTTTGGCCACTCCACCATTTTCAGATTTTCTTCAATCAACCCAATTTACATACGGAGCTGACGTTTTGACTGCGTCTGCATTCTATTGCCCATACAAGGACAGGAATTACGCGGGAAATGAGGGGGGGGGGGGGGGGGCTGTGCTGTGAATCGAAGGAGGCGTGACTACTCCAAAAATACAGTGGCAGCATGTGTGTAGGTTGGCTACGTGTGGTACGTGAAGCATTGTAGATCGTTTTACCAGACAATTTAGACTATATATATATATATATATATATTTAAATATAGCAATAATGCTATAAACGCAACACTAAAATGTTATACAGCTAGAAAATACTCATAAAATAACAGGATGTACCATGCATATAACACGATTTGTTTTAGTAGTGAAACAGGAATTAGAAGTAGCTCAATCAGTAAAACGTTATGTATTGTTTACCATTGAAATCTCATGAGGATCATATGTAATCTCCAACCATAGAGGTGATCTCAGTATCACAATGGACATGTATTTTACCTGACGTCTGGACACACACACTCCCAACCCATCAACATACACAGGAAACAGTTTAACATATTGTTTTTAATGAAGTGTATCATAAATACCAGAACAAAACAGTGATCATTGACTCTTACACTGACATAGGACTCATTTGTGGGAAAGGAAAGGTTCAGCAGTAGCATTGCCTACCTAGTAATGTTAGGACAGACATTCCACTCAGGGGGGAACAGTGTTTGCCACACAGGTTTATGTAACAAAGACAGAAGTACAGTAGAGGACTACTGAATGAATCTAGCCGTAGCGGTGTGTTAGGAGAAAGTACACAGTCGATTCCAACAATAATACAAAAAAAAACTATGATACACAAGTGGACTCACACCCTTAAATTAGACAGTAGGAACCTAGTAGCAGGACCAAACTGAATGTTACAGAAGGAAAGACACATGGATCAACATACAGAATGTAATTTCCAGATATTTCACAGGCGGCTCTTTGCACCTGTCACAACCAGTGTCTCAACAAAGTTTCTTTATTACCACAGTTTATAAGAATAAACACATCAAATCAGGATACTAAAAACAAATGCTCTGTCATTTTATGAGTTAATACTGGAAAAACAAACTAATACTGTGGTTTAAACACTGAGTTACAAGTGTCAATTGTTTTCCCTTTTGGTTGGGTTCAAATCTACTTCCTGGTCATAGTTACCCTAACTTCAGTCAAATGTATTTGAATCACCCTTTTTAGTACACATGCATAAATGCCCAATATTTACACCTGTTGTTACAGAAATATAAGAACATGTCCATCAAGGATTGATTTAAAAAGTGGCAATAGATCTATTTATATTGGAAAATACAACCAGCTAGAAATAGTCCCAGAAGGAGTTAACACTCATCAGAAAATAACAACTTTTCATTGGAAGGCATTTACGATGAATACATAATTAGGGGTTGTATGTTCAGGTTCTTACTGCAATTGTTTTATATTCCAGTGTATTTCACATGTACCACAATAAATAAGGGGCTGGAATATTTCAATACCTCACAAAGTAATGCTTGTCAAGATTAGGAAACTGTCCTGAAGTGTCCATTTGAGATCAACAATCACACAGATCTGTCAGACCCCCCCCCCCCCCCCCCCCCACACACACACACACACAGTGCATGACAGAAACCAGGATGAAACGGAATACATTGACCATTACGATTTGTAATATAAAAATAACATTAGGAGAGCACACATACACTGAGTGTACTAAACATTAGGAACAGACCGACCAGGTGAATCCAGGTTAAAGCTATGATCCCTTATTGATGTCACTTGTTAAATCCACTTCAATCAGTGTCAATGAAGGGCAAGAGACAGGTTAAAGAAGGATGTTCTTGAGACAATTGAGACATGGATTGTGTATGTGTGCCGTTCAGAGGGTGAATGCGCGAGAAAATATTTAAGTGCCTTTGAATGGGGTATGGTATTAGATGCCAGGTTTGTGTCAAGAACTGCAACGCTGCTGGATTTTTCACACTCAACAGTTTCCTGTGTGTATCAAGAATGGTCGACCACCCAAAGGACATCCAGCCAACTTGACACAACTGAGGGAAGCATTGGAGTCAATATGAGCCAGCATCCCTGTGGAACACTTGACACCTTGTTGAGTCCATGCCCGATGAATTCAGGCTGTTCTGTGGGCAAAAGGGGGAGGTGTCCCAAATCTCAATATTAGGAAGGTGTTCTAAATGTTTTGTCCACTCTGTACATGCATACGCACACACACACAGTTTGAAATAGGGTCAGGTCAATGCCTGTAATTTGGTTGGAATGTCCATGCAACCCTAGAAAAGCCCTGCCCTCACCACATATATTCCTAGTGCAGAGACTATGGAAAGGCAGCATGGGCAAACAGTCACTTTCTGTTTTGGTTTCCTTTTTCCTGGCCTACTATGACCCACAGGCATGCTTGCTAATGCTAACACTAGCTGAAGTTGGAGCAGGATCCAGCAGACACAGAGATAGAACACAAGCAAAGATAGGATCTCCATCACACAGGCTATAAGTGTCCATTGAAGAGCTACTTCCAGTGGGCTACACACACCTAGCACATAGGGAAACATCCACAGGGTTTCTTTAAAAACAGTCCCTTCTAATTAAATGTCAAAAAGGATATTTTTCAAAACCACAAGCTAGGTAATAATAATACTGCATCATCACTCATCAATGATCCAAAGCCCAAGCTTCTGCTCTGCAGCAGTGGAATCGATTGCTTTAGTAGCGATCCGTCTCCCATCTCTTTATAAAGTCATCACTTCCTACTTCCTCCCTATAAGGTGACTTATCCCAGAGCAAATCAGCTGAAGCAGGCCTCCACAGCGACAGTGAAAGGGCAAAATGGAGTATGTGGGTAATGTAGTCCTGGGCTGGGTGGTTTTCCAGCAGGCTGTGCGGTAGGGGTTAAAGGTCGATGCCCTTGACGAGCGAGGCCTCCAGGGTGATGGGGAAGTCGTGGAGGGTCTGCAGAACGGCGACGAGAGCGTTGACCGTGGTGCGGTCCCGCAGCAGAGCAGACTCCTCGTACATCCGCTGGATCACTGGACACTCCACCAAAAGACGGAGCCACTGAATCAGCAGACGATCTCTGCAGAGAGAGAAGGAGAGAGAGAGAGAGAGAAAGAGAGGAGATAATTAGTACTATGTCCAGAAGTGTGATGAAGTGTGATGTTGATTCCCAATACAGCCCTCTGGATGCTTTGTTCCAATAACAACTTGAAATCAGCTTTCGTAAACTAAATCCTGGGCTTTACCATTGTGAGCCACCCAACAGTACTGACCCTAGGCCAGTTTTTGGGGTCTCACCAGAAGGGCCAGATGCAGCCCCATGCATCGGTCTCAGTGTGTCTGAAGTAACTAGAGGGGATCAATGCAGCCCAATAACTAATGGAACCATGTATGGACGCATGTACAGCTCAATTCTGCAGCCCCATCTCTGTCTCACTGTGTGTGAGTGGTGCCCTCACCTGGCCCCGAGGCAGACGAGCAGCTGGAACTTGCCGTCCTTGCCAATGTTCCTGGACGAGGAGTTGATGGCACTGACATAGCGACAGAAAGAGACACAGGTCAGGCCCAGGGGCTCAGCAGTCTCCTGCATGTCCCCCATCTGATCTGCTGACTCCATGTAAGCCACCGCCTTCTCTGTAGAGGGGGAGAGGAGGAGATATGTTAGGGAGGTGGGGGCAGGGGAAGAGAACAGAAAGAGGAGAGGGAACGTGGTGGTAGGGTCTACTGTAGAAGCACTTGGTAACAACAGCTAAAAACAGCTTTATGAATATGATTGATTGATTGATCTAGAGCTAAAAGAGTATGTTTAGTCTTTTTCTCACTATTATATTTGAACCTAAAGTGCTCTATGGAAACCATCATCTCCTCATATACTTAACATTCATATCAGTCAAAAGCTGTGATATGAATATCAATAAAAGGATGAAGCAGCCGTTTCATATGACAGCTAAAGCAGCTACCTGCAGGGTTACTTTGAGTATCAAAGGTACTTTTTAATGGACTATTTTGATTCCATACAGTATGCAATATCCTAGTTTTCACCACTAGAGGGAAGCCTATCTCATAGATCTATAATCATACCATAAAGACGGATAGCGGGTGCACCTGAGCACCTTCATATAAGAAGAATAAGCCCTCAATCCATCTCAATGTAGCATACGTAGGGAGAAAAATGTGGTAATTCTAGGTTATTCCTGTAGATGGCGGCAACAGTGTGTAGGTAGGCCCCTCACCCACAAAGTCCCAGACAAAGACAGTCTTCTGGAAGAGGCGGGCGGACTTGAAGCCGTTGTGGAAGAACTGCTCCAGAGCCCCGACCAGACCAACCTCACCACACAGCAGGATGGTCAGACTGCCCCTCTGGAGAGGTAGAGAAGGAAGGAGAGGGAGGGAGGGAAGAAAGAGAGAGGGAGAGATTCAGATTTAGCATCATTTCATTAACCTTTGAGACCAAAAAGGTAACAATTGTAACAAGGATGATTCTCAAAACAACAAACATGATGCAACCCTCCCTTTATTCTCCTCAAAGGGTTAAACAACACTGTTCTGAGAGTTAATCATCCTGTGACAGCGGAGAGCATTTATACAGCACTATAAAGGGTTAAACAACACTGTTCTGAGAGTTAACCATCCTGTGACAGCGGAGAGCATTTATACAGCACTATAAAGGGTTAAACAACACTGTTCTGAGAGTTAACCATCCTGTGACAGCGGAGAGCATTTATACAGCACTATAAAGGGTTAAACAACACTGTTCTCACAGAATTACCATCCTGTGACAGCAGAGAGCATTTATACAGCACTATAAAGGCCTTTTTCCTATGAAGGCCCTTATATTAGTCACAACTAATGCTATACGATTCCTCCAGTTAAACTAATGTAGACGCTGAGTCAATGGCTCTCTCCAGGGGTTTAGACATGTTTCAAGTTCCAGTTTCAAGTTGTATTAGTCGTATATACGGGATACACGTGGTATACATCGTCCAATGAAATGTTTACTTCCAGGTTCCTTCTGGACAATACAACAACAATAAGAAATAATACAAGATAAGAATATGAACATAAAGTAAATGGATCAGTAGAATAGAAGAAACATTTAGCATCAGCATAATACAGGAAGGAACTATTTATAGTCCAATATTTACATGTTTTTTGGGGAAGGGGAGGATGGGGGGGCTAGTGTTTAAATTTAGCAGTATAATAACAGTCTGGTAGCAGCAGTAGAGATGTGTGCTAAGGTGCAGAGAATCAGAGCAGGTGGTCAGTCCAGTTCCAGTGTTCAGCAGTCTTATAGATAGAAACTGTCTCTGAGCCTGTTGGTATCAGACCTCATGCTCCAACACCGTCTGACGGTAAGGGAGAGAACAGCTCGTGGCTGGGGACTCGATCTATCCTATTGCTGCCCTAACAGGGGTATGTTAGTGGCTGGGGCTCCACACCAGCAATTTAGCCATTTCCTATTACTACATGAGAAACACCATTATACCAGAGCCATATAACAGACTCACATAATGAACGCTGCCACCTCAGAGAGCGAGAGAAGCCGGAGGGAAGCAGAGAGAGAGTAATGTTACAGAGAGAATTAGAGTATATTTAAAGAGATAGTGTGAAGACAGGGGGTTGAGGGGATTGTTAAGCACTAGAATGAGTTCATAGTGTTTATAATGAAAGAGAAACCGCATCTGCTCTCTGTCCTGACATCCTTCCCAGAGAGAGCACCTCAGAGACGATTAACCTGCCAGATGAGGAAAGGGCTGCAGCAGTCAAAAACCTATTATCCAGGCCCTTCACTGTCTGAACTCAAATGAACAGATTAAATGGAGAACATGGAGCAGGTGCTTGTTTTTGTTTTTTTCTCTCAGTCTGTCTCGCACTTTCTCTCTCTACCACAGGCACACCTCTTTCTCAGGCTTGTGGAAGTGTTTGCAGATGCTGTTCACTGCCTCGCCGATGGCCTCCTGGATTTGAGCTGAAGTGGGCTCTGCAACAGAGGAGAGAGAAGAGACAAAAAGTAAATATCTATAGTTATGTCAACAGTTAGACAAACCATCTGTGGTAATGGAAATCAGTTATGTCATGTCATGTAGGGGTGTTACTCACTGTATCCGCGTCCTCCCATCGAGGTGATGCTGATGCGTCTGGTCTGACCAGGCGAATGCTGCATGTCGGGCGTGCGACACCCTCTCCCACAATCCTCATCTGCGTTGGGCAATGCCAGCTCACCAATCAGAACGCGCTCCAGACTGCCGTCGTCCACGCCTTTACCAAGCCACCGCCCACACGGGAACTTGTAGGTGTGTCCTGTGATCTCGTTGCGGACCATGACACAGTCCACCAGCCATTTAGCCAGCAGCCCAGAGTTATCATGACCCAACTGGACTGTAGTCAGCTTACCCAGGTTCTGACACTAGAGACAGAGACAGAGACGGAAAGATGAGCATCGAGATGACATCGCATGTTTTTTCTATGTTAATTCTGAAATGATTTGTTATCAACAACAGTATGACTATGCAGTGTAAATCCTCTATCGAATCTAGTCCTACTCATCTAGCCAATTGATCAACTAAAAGTCTATATTATACCAATTTTTATATTATATATTATATTATATTATTTACAGCCAATAACAGGTGAGTATTCCTACAATATGCCCTTGAGTGTCAATTAGGAGAAAGTTGCGTCCCCTTTCTAAACCTTTTAGTTGAAGGTGAGCTTGGTGCATTGAGTGACATGTATAACTGGTGCATTACATGTTTGAATAACATCAGCATCCTGTCAACGAAATGTTAATGTAATGCTAAACTACACATTCAAGGACAAACACAGATCTCTTCATAAATCTATAACACCATCAGTACACTATAACCAACAGATTGTACACAGTACAACCCATCGTTCATGAAGCCATCAACCCAGAGAGAGAGCTGGGTCGTATTCATTAGGGCACACCGTAACAAAATGTTTTGGAACGGATAACAGAAAAAGGAGTGTTTGTTATTGGACAACTTCAGGTAGTCCCCCTGTTTCAGTCAGTTTTCCTCTGTTTGGTTCCCAATGAATACGACCCTGGAGTCTATGGTACACAGTGAACATTGGGCCTGGGATGATCCAACCAGGTCCGGTGGAGAGAAGGAGGAGGTAGGGAGAGAGAGAGAGAGAGAGAGAGAGAGAGAGAGGGGATGACGTTTCTAACCTTGAACATGGCATCGACGTGAGTGTGTGGCCTGAAAGCAGACTGGGGGAGATGAAGACACGTGTTAGGACATGACGGACGATGGACATCATGAGTGGGAGAGGATGGATGGGAGAATGGGATTCGGTTGCTGGTTTCTAGTAGACTACCCTTCACCAGGCTACAAACCAGGTGTGTACCCAAACCACCACTGAAACTGTGCAAGTCAACAGTATCACTGAGTGGAAACAAATGCAACAATTCAACCACCAGCTTAGTAACAAAGCTCATCTATTGAGAGATGCTCATCAAAGCTGTACTGAAGAGTTAGCCATCACCCACACTGCTCACAAAGCCACTAAGAGCTACCACCCAACACTAGTGAACATGGAACCACTCAGAACGGTAGAGACTATAAAAAGGCTCAGCAGGTAGTCATGCACTTCCTGTGAGGAAGGAAGTAGGAAAGAGGGAAAAACAGGAAGTCTGGATCCATTCTCTCACTGTGCCTGGCAGCATCTCACTACTATTAACTACTATTCAAGCATACTACTAGTATCTACCAAGTGGAATCAGCTACAACTTTTAGCTCATCAACCTCGGCTCTGAGTGGAAGGCATCAGAGCAAAGAGTTACACAAAGATGAATGTATGGATGGATGAATGAATGAGGAGATGGGGGATTAGTAGTAAGTATGGAAGGGTAGAGAGGGAGTTAGTCTTCTGCCTTATAAGACCATGTGTGAGTTCATGCCACAAAAAAGGGAACAGCCATCCACACTGACTCAGTGAAGTTCTCAGCAAAACCATCAGTCAATGCTGATATAATGCTGCTGCAGAATGTCACAGACATGAGAGGCGGCGTGGGGGCCCTGCTGTGGGGTCATAGTTCAGACTCACATCGAAGGTCATCTCCAGGATGTTCTTGGTGATCTGCCTGACGCCCGAGTCGCCCAGCTCACCCGACACACACACCCAGGGGTTGGAGGTCGTCATGGCGTTGCTCAGCTTCTTGATGGGGATGATGACGGCGCGGTACGGGATCACTGCATGGACGAAAAATAAGTTTTTCAATACCTCTCAGTGCACAGAAAGAATACATTTATTCATATATTTTACTATAAAACTAAATCAGGGAGATTTCAGTGGACTGCACTGCTTTAGAGTAATAATGAATTCATTAATGTTACTATTAAAAAAATGTATCCCAGTTTCCCCAATGGTTTCAGAGAGAGAAAACCCAGGGCTCTTATTGGTGTGTGTGTGTGTGTGTGTGTGTGTGTGTGTGTGTGTGTGTGTGTGTGTGTGTGTGTGTGTGTGTGTAAGAGAGAAACGTATCTGGTGCTGCTTCAGTGCAAACGTCTATGTATTCCTGCTTTAAATCTTTGATTCCATATACATGGCCTCATGCTTTATTCAGGTTAATACAGTCTCTTCCATTGATCCAAGTTATAGTCCTATAAATCTACATTAACATGAACCTCCATGGAAAACAGTGAGAGACCAAGGCAAGCAGACCAGTTTGGACTATCCAAAGGCCAAGGCAAGCAGACAAGTTAGGACTATCCAAAGGCCAAGGCAAGCAGACAAGTTAGGACTATCCAAAGACCAAGGCAAGCGGACCAGTTTGGACTATCCAAAGGCCAAGGCAAGCAGACCAGTTAGGACTATCCAAAGACCAAGGCAAGCAGACCAGTTTGGACTATCCAAAGACCAAGGCAAGCAGACCAGTTTGGACTATCCAAAGGCCAAGGCAAGCAGACAAGTTAGGACTATCCAAAGACCAAGGCAAGCAGACAAGTTAGGACTATCCAAAGGCCAAGGCAAGCAGACCAGTTAGGACTATCCAAAGGCCAAGGCAAGCAGACCAGTTAGGACTATCCAAAGGCCAAGGCAAGCAGACCAGTTAGGACTATCCAAAGGCCAAGGCAAGCAGACAAGTTAGGACTATCCAAAGGCCAAGGCAAGCAGACCAGTTAGGACTATCCAAAGGCCAAGGCAAGCAGACAAGTTAGGACTATCCAAAGGCCAAGGCAAGCAGACCAGTTTGGACTATCCAAAGGCCAAGGCAAGCAGACAAGTTAGGACTATCCAAAGACCAAGGCAAGCAGACAAGTTAGGACTATCCAAAGGCCAAGGCAAGCAGACCAGTTAGGACTATCCAAAGGCCAAGGCAAGCAGACCAGTTAGGACTATCCAAAGGCCAAGGCAAGCAGACCAGTTAGGACTATCCAAAGGCCAAGGCAAGCAGACAAGTTAGGACTATCCAAAGGCCAAGGCAAGCAGACCAGTTAGGACTATCCAAAGGCCAAGGCAAGCAGACAAGTTAGGACTATCCAAAGGCCAAGGCAAGCAGACCAGTTAGGACTATCCAAAGGCCAAGGCAAGCAGACCAGTTTGGACTAACCAAAGGCCAAGGCAAGCAGACCAGTTTGGACTATCCAAAGGCCAAGGCAAGCAGACCAGTTTGGACTATCCAAAGGCCAAGGCAAGCAGACCAGTTTGGACTATCCAAAGGCCAAGGCAAGCAGACCAGTTTGGACTATCCAAAGGCCAAGGCAAGCAGACCAGTTTGGACTATCCAAAGGCCAAGGCAAGCAGACCAGTTTGGACTATCCAAAGGCCAAGGCAAGCAGACCAGTTAGGACTATCCAAAGGCCAAGGCAAGCAGACCAGTTAGGACTATCCAAAGGCCAAGGCAAGCAGACCAGTTTGGACTATCCAAAGGCCAAGGCAAGCAGACCAGTTTGGATAGTCCTAAGGCTACCATCCATCCTCTCCCCAGTGGCTGAGTGTAAATGTTTGCTATGGTTGACTTGGTGGTAAGTTATAAAGTGGTTGACTTGTAGTTAAGTTGTTTTATCTTGTGTGCGTACTAATAGAGGCAATGGCACCGGTGAAGTAGAATTAGTCAACCATCTTATGATATAACTGTGTTCTGTATAGGTTGTGGTACATTTGTGGTTATATTATGGTCATATTGTGGTTGAGTTGTGGTCATATTGTGTTCATGTTGAAGTCCTACTCACTGATGGTGGTGAAGACACTGGTGAAACAGAAGTAGTCGACAGTGTTGAGGGAGAGCAGGTGAAACAGGAACTGCTCCTTCTCCTCCTCACAGCGCAGGAAGGAATAGCGCTTATACAACTTCCTGGAAACAACACAATACATACTTAATACACATTAGCTTAGACACTGTCACTGTGAACAATATTGTGTGTGTGTATGCGTGCTTACTTGGTTAAGGCTTGGCGGGACAGCAGCTGTTTGAGGTGTTGTGAGAGCAGCTTCTTCTCCAGAGACAGACGGATCCAGGCCCTCGCTCTGCCCACATCCGTCTTTATCTCCCCCATACTCTGGATGTGCCTGAGAAATGGAGGGAGGGAGGGAGGGGAGAGAGAGAGAGACAGAGAGAGATGGAGAGAAAGGTGGAGGGAGGGAGGGGAGAGAGAGAGACAGAGAGAGATGGAGAGAAAGGTGGAGGGGGGCGTGGAGAGAGAAGGTGACAAGGTAAGAAAAAAAAAAAAAATACCAGTGAATAACAAAACAATGTGTTGACTCACTGTGAGATATTACCTCCTAACAATGTGTTGACTCACTGTGAGATATTACCTCCTAACAATGTGTTAACTCACTGTGAGATATTACCTCCTAACAATGTGTTGACTCACTGTGAGATATTACCTCCTAACAATGTGTTGACTCACTGTGAGATATTACCTCCTAACAATGTGTTGACTCACTGAGATATTACCTCCTAAAAATGTGTTGACTCACATGGATAAACTGTGAGATATTACCGTCTAACAATGTGTTGACTCACATGGATAAACTGTGAGATATTACCTCCTAACAATGTGTTGACTCACTGTGAGATATTACCTCCTAACAATGTGTTGACTCTGAGATATTACCTCCTAACAATGTGTTGACTCACTGTGAGATATTACCTCCTAACAATGTGTTGACTCACTGTGCGATATTACCTCCAAACAATGTGTTGACTCACTGTGAGATATTACCTCCAAACAATGTGTTGACTCACTGTGAGATATTACCTCCTAACAATGTGTTGACTCACATGGATAAACTGTGAGATATTACCGTCTAACAATGTGTTGACTCACATGGATAAACTGTGAGATATTACCGTCTAACAATGTGTTGATTCACATGGATATCCTGTGAGATATTACGTCTAACAATGTGTTGACTCACATTGATAAAGCTGTGAGATATTACTGTCTAACAATGTGTTGACTCACATGGATTTAGCCCTGAGATATTACCGCCTACCTGTGTCAGATCATAATGTACAGGTACAGTGGAAGGTACTTCATACCTCATATCCTGTATGGCGGACGCTCGCAGTGACGGCATCCCTATTGACGACTCAGACTTTCGCCTCTCTGGACCGCTTGACACTGAGGGGGGGGGGGGGGGGGGTTGGATGGAGAGAAAACATCTCAGCCTTGCAAACGCTCCAATTCAAAATACATCTGTCAGATTCCACTAGAGTTTGAAAGGTCTGTAGATTACTTTTCAACACATGAGTTGAATTTCAAATGGTGTATTTCAGGGGATCATTGGATATGGATGGTGGGTGACTGATTGTTTTATGTCAGTGTTGTGTATTAATGGTCCATGTAAGGCATGTGTGTGTGTTCTTACCTGGTGACTCTGCCTGCTGCTCCTCCATTTTCTTCTCTCTGGCCTGGTAGTGCAGCAGGTGGGACCACAGAGCTGACTTCCCCTACAGAGGTCACAGTCCAGAGGTTAGAGGTCAACCCACACACTGTTAATAGCCAGTACCCCCCTTAACACAGGAAACTCGTAGAATACACTGCAATTCCCAATAGCTAATATATTCACTAATACGACTAGACTACCGATATAAAGAGGTTTACCAGTCAATTAGTCTAATTAAATATGGTCATATGGCTATTACTATAAGACCTGGTTAACCAAAGTGTTGGTAGACTGACTTATTTGACCTATAGCCAATAGCAGGTTCATCCAAGTAGAGCACTGAGCATAAGGGTGGATTTCTATTGTAAATGCAATGTCGTCATTACGATAAAACCTGATTAACGAGAGAGAGAGAGAGAGAGAGAGAGAGAGAGAGAGAATGTATGTGTGCGTTTCTGTTCAGTGCATGTATGCGTGTGTGTCTCTAGTGACCTGTTTGACCTGCAGGCCGTGGCTCCAGATCCTCTCCAGCAGGTCACAGAGGGAGGCGATGAGAGTGTTCTCCTCCAGACCTGTGATGTTGGCCTCCCCATGACCCAGCTCCACCGCCTCCCTGCCCATCTTCTCCACCAACATACGCTTAGTCTAGAGACAGGAGACACAGCAACATGGTCAACGCAACATGACCACAACATGTCCACAACACATTGGATACAAACAACAGGTTTGTAGACAGGAACCAATCCCCTCATAACATGACTACATCAAATAACACAACATTGGACCGATATATTGGAGACACAGCAACTGCAACCACAACGTGACCAACACCACAATATATTTTACCTGTACAGACTCACCTTTATACGACACTCCTTGAGTAGTCCCTCTACAAACTTCCAGTTGGTCTGAGCGATGACGGCAGGTGAGAGGTCAGACAGCTTGGGTTGACGAAGGTTCTTCCCCAGGCTCCGAGCCTCCTGCATGTACTTCTGATGGAGACAGAGACAGAGCAACAGTCAGCTCTGTAAAACTCTACACCCAATATGAATTATTACAGATGGATGGAGGGACCTTTCTCAGTTGGGTCCACCTGTAAGAGGTTGTGTAAGGATAGGAGTGAGGGCAGACACTGATCAGAGAGAGGGCTGTGGTTTTTGCACAGTCTTGAATACCTTTTAACAAACATTGGGTTTATGTGGTTGTACAGAAAACAAGAAAGTGAATGTCTGTTAACTTCTCCACAGAGAGTTGAGGCGCTAAGCCCATTTCAGTGACACACTCTGGTGGGTTCACTCTAGTTGACTTAAATTGGCTTGAATCTGAAATTATTCTGCCATTATGTCATTATGTATCCGTTACGATTCAGTAATTCCTTTCTCATTTCTCTCCTCCCTACAGTGCTCATACAGTAGATCTAGAACTGTAGAAGGATATGAAGAGGAGAGAGATGAGGAAAACAAGATCCTCTGCAGAGCCCTGACTACCTCTCTTCATTGCTGTTGACTAACACTAATGTGACACGTGAATCAGTGATCGATCAAACAGAGACACTGTGTGTACGCAAGCAGGGATTGTGTGTGAAGCAGGACTGGAGTGGGGAAGTGGAGTGGGGGTCGTCTTGGGGGTGGGGGTCGTTTTCGGGGGTTAGTGGGAGGGTCTTTGGATGGGGGGGGTCCATCACTCCTCCACGTACCAGGCAGCACTCAGAGGCAGACTTTTTTGGTGGTTTGAGAGGCTGGGGAGATGCCTTGTCCCACTCCCAAAATGCCATGGAGTTCTGCAGGACTAGACACCCCACTACCTGCTGAGAGGTGGTACAGCCCAACCCGAACGCACACGACCCACAGAAAAGACAGGAACGAGAAAAGAAAGGAAAAGAGACACCATGCACATGAACAAGCACATTCAAATAATAGAAAGAAATTACCTAAAAGAACTAAAAGAGAAAACAAGCAACAGAAACAAACATTAAATATCAGTTAAGACAAGGACGGAACGGCTTTGAAAACGGAACAAAGTGAAGACTTGAAGAACAAGCTCTCAAAGGAAATAAAAAGAAAGAGGAACATAAAGGGACCAGAGGAAGAGGAGGAGAGGATGAAGAGGGAGTCGTGTGTCCGTACCTCTTTGAGGTCGTTATCTAGAGTCAGGTGTTCTGTTTGTTGTCTGTGACGGTCTTTCCTGCGCTGAGCCGTAGCGGTACGATTGGACCACCTGCTGACAAACAACACTTGTTAACCACATAAAAATGTATATAGACTTTACTCAACTACATATGACATGGAAGATTAGATTAGTGAAAAACATTTGTTAACGTCACTGTAGCACATCTGTAGCACATCTATTACGTTCATACAGCCATTCTATGTTCAAACCGTTAGCATTTTTTCCACAGAAACAATGCCTGTCATTGGTTGGTTCTTCGGTAATGGCCTATATATACACTCACTTGTTATTGGTGGGTCCGACTGAGAGCACGTCAGACTGCAGCTTGGGAAAGAAGCCCTGTTCATATTTGCCCTGTCCAATCTTCATATCCAACAGGTGGGGGTGGATGGCTGTGTGGTCGATCTTCATCAGCCGCTGTTCGATGGCCTGGGCTGGGGGGGAGATCAAATCAAGAGGGGGGGATTTGAGTAAGGCCTTCTTTTGGTGTAACCACTACTTGAGAATACATTATGTACAGTGCTAGGACTAAACCTTTGAGTTCACTTTGAATGAAGAGAAATACATACAAAGACACAGACGCTGCCATATTGCACTCCTCTACACAAAGCTTGGCGGGTCATCAAAGCTTTGTGTTTGTTCAATTCATTACAGTACATGCTGTCCTTTCATCCTCCTCTCTCCCTCTTTCCTGCTCATCTATAAACACCCCACTCTCTTTTTTTCCCCCCCTCGCTGCTTGCTCTCTCTCTCTTCCCCGGGCTCTCTTTCGGGTCTTTCGGTTCGCTCTCCAAACCTCATTCTCCAACCATTTCCTTTCTTTCTTTAATGAACACAAGGTAGAGAGAACAGATGGCTCAACCCAAACCATCAGGCATTCGTCAATTAACCCCTGCTTGAGGTGATAAACTGTTGGCGAGGTACGTTTTTTTTTACAATTTTTATCTAACAAAACCCTCGATTTTATCTTCCAATCTCAATATTTATTGTTTGTCAGACAGGAGAGAGAGAGAGAGAGGAGCACCGGAGCGACAGAGGGAAATTAAACAGAATAAAATAGCAATTAGCCTTTTACAGCAGTCGCTCCAGTAAAATCTGCCAATGCCGGGCCCTGCCAATCGACTCTCCTTATACCTGTACCACACACGGACGTGAGCACACACACACACACAAACACACACATACCCTATACTTTGTCTGGGAGAGTGTCTGGTCAGGTCTTTCTTATCTTAATTAGTGCTCATTTGGCTCGTCAAGTCTCTGATTGCTGCTGCGTAGGCAAAAGGAAGTGAGTAAAGCCAGACTCAGAGGGGTAGGGGCGGCGGGGGTGTTTTGGGGGAAGAGTGTGTGTGAGAGAAAAAGAAAGAAACGGAGCATAGAAGAATGAGCTTGGTGGGGCTTTCTTCGACACAAAGAAAAATGGGGGGAAAAAAACCAAGGGGAACATCTGCTGAGTGGAGAGAAGTCAGCTGTTTCACATGAGAGGTCAAGAGGGAGGAGAGCAGGATGAGACGGAAAGTAATAGGATGGATGTGGAAAGAGATGGATTTAAAATGAGTCCTTTTAAAATGAGTCTTGTGTGACCTCTGTTAAAACATCATTGGTATGCCAGCCAGGCAGACACTGACAGACAGCAGTCATCTACAGCATGCTGATCAGACAGACAGCACAGAGGAGAGAACACTCTCATTCCAGGCCAAACTTTCAATTAGTCCCTCTCCTCTCTCTATTCATCTTTGTCTGTTATGTTACCTACCAAAGACAAATATTTAACTACTTTAGATTTGTCCTTCAATTCCACCTGTCCCTCTCTATCTGACGGTCTCTCTTTCTCTCTCGCCCACACACACCACCCCCCACCCAACCACCCCCCTCCCCTACTCACTGCTCTCTTCTGACCCACCTGACTCCTTGAGGATGGTGCACCTCTGGTAGTTGGAGGACCTCAGACTTGGGGCTCTAACGTTGTATAGACGAGCTTTATCGATGCGTCCGTCGAACACGCGGAGCAGCGGCTCCTTCTCCTCCCATTGGGACATGATCTTGTTATCGATGAAGGTGGCGAACATCTGGGTCTCGATGAAGTGGGACAGGAAGGGCAGGTAGGGCTCCGGTTGGTCAGACAGGAAGGATGCCTGGAGAGAGGGGAGATATGTTAGTATAGAAAGAGATACATTAACATGCATGGACTCTCACACGCACGGAAAGATATGAAGACAAATACTAGTAAGTAGGGAAAAATACAAATGTTATATAGGTCCACACAGGGATGGACAGAAATGACAAAATAAAATGACAAAAAAACAAAGATCAATGTATCAAAAATAAATGACAAAGAACTCTGACATGTATTCTTTTAAAATACAGAAATACATTTACAGTAGGCGGCCCGAACAGCAACATCATTCTCAGTAACTGTTACAGAATCATTTTACTTGCTATGACTGTGATATCTTGTTGTTTATCCATCTATGTTGAATGCACTGACTGTAAGTCACTCTGGATAAGAGTGTCAGCTAAATGACCAAAATGTAAACGGAACAATTAACCAAAATTAACTGCAAAGCACACTGTGTATTATTATTGGCCTTGTTTCAGGGTGGATGTCATTAAAATACTACTCGGCATGCTTTGAAATTGTTCATTGTTAAAATATACATTTATGTATATTTGTGTTATCAAAGGAGTACACAAAATTGTGAACAGCTATAAATAAAAAAATGGTATAGAAAAGTATTTTGTACTATTGAAAATATATATATTGAAAATCCAAATTACAGCTCTCAAAAGTGTCTTGTAACAAAATACATTGGAGAGTAGTTCAGCCCAGTGTAATAACAATTACAAATTACTCAGAAGTAATTGAAATGCATATTTCAAATACAAATACATGTAAATACTGCCTATCTCTGGGTACACAGCACGTAGCATAAAAACACACCAACCAACTCTGTTTGCTGATATGAATGTATTTCCCCTATGATTATATAAATGCAAACATTCTTATTGCCAATAGCGCGTCTTAACAGCTCCGGCTGTGTTCATCTTACTTATTCATCGAATGGAATATTTTCATAGTGGATGGGTTTCAGGGAAAAACATTTATTCCAGCATCTCACAAACATGGTAATGCCCCAGTGGACTTCTATTATCACACAAAACAGGCCTCAATAAACAGCCTGTTACATCAAGGTAAACAGTGTGTGTGTGTACATGTCTCTGTGTGTCAATCCATCTCACCTTATCAAAATTGTGCATCTGCTCTCTGTTGGTGAGCCAGGACTCCAGGTCCGGAGCGCTCTGGATGACGAAGGCCTCATAGTCCGCAAACATCATGGTAAACCTACTAGCGAACACCTCCCTCAGCTGTACATTCAGCTTAGCGTTCCTCAGCTCCTCCTCCTCGACTGCCGTCCTCCCACCCTGGCCCTCTCCCTCTCCCTCACCCCCTACCCCCCTCAGGGCTTCCACACGGACCCCCGTTCTCTTAGCCAGAGCCTGGAGTCTTTCCAGAGTAGCGTTCCCTTGGAGAAGCTCCAACACAGCTAACTCCTCCCCTCCTAGGTTCCCATTCCTCCCATCGTCCTCTAGCTCCCTCAGGGCCTGTTGGCTCTTCAGACCAGGGTGACGGGTAGAGTCGGATCCAGGGATGGTGGTGGTGGAGGTGGGGACAGAGGTTGGAGGAGCACCCCCCACTGGGGATATGCCGTAGCAGAGTAGGACTTCACTGAGCTCCTGGATGAACTCTGGTTTGTTAGGGAACTGGGGGAAGTCCTCAGGCAGCTCGATGCAGTGGTTGTCAATGTCCACGAAGCACAGGTTTGCCTGTTAGGAGAGAGAGAGGTTTGGAATAACATGGAAGTTTATACAACAATAATAACCTAGCTTTTACTCAATGAATAAATACTCAGAGAGGGGTGTGTTGGGGCTGGGGACTGGACATGGACAGATTGAGGATTGGGTAACTGGGTCAGTATGTGATTGACTCTATATAGAGATTAATGTCAGTTTTAAACCCAAATCTGATATAATGGAGTTACTATGACAACACCAGAATTACGACAAAAACCCTGAGCTCAAGGGTAGTGTGCCCGACCACACAGAAACACATACACGTGCTTCATACTAATCACAACCATTAAAATCACGCAGACATTCAAACAAACCTATCATCCCGAGTGTCTTACTCTAACAGACACTTACAAAGCAACACACACACACACACACACACACACACACACACACACACACACACACACACACACACACACACAAACCAACCATAATGGCAGCTTACAATGGTAGAAATGGGCTTACAGCGTTCTCTCCCAAAGCCCCAGTCTAATGTATCACCCAGCCACTCCAGCTCTATAGCCCTCCTCCATCTGAGACACTCAGCACTAGGGAACACCGATACTGTGTTATAGTGTATATTTCCTGGCTCTACTGTCCCTGTGGAAGGTTGACTAGGAGCTACTGTACACCTGAATAAATGACATTAGCATTTACTGTCTGGCATCTGAAACGCAGGGTTTAGTACCAATTGACAGCATTTGCTACGCTCCAGATGTGAATATCATAACTCAGTATTTTCTCCTCTGTGTATTTCTGGGTGAGGGCTGCGTCAGCTGTCTGTGCACAGATCTTCCCTGACGTGGATTGGCATAACTGAGGTTTCAAAAAAGTCTCTCTCTCTCTTGTATTGCGAGGAGAAGGCAGGAGCAGCACCAGGGAACGTCGTCGGATGCTGCACTGACTCGGATAATAACCATCCATACGGAATGGGCCAGATTAATGAGCGGTGGGAGTGGGAGGGAGGGAGATCCCTGAAGCTGGGAATCTCTATGGGATGTTCCAGACCGTCCCACACACATGCTGTGCACCGAGGGTGAAAGGTGCATTTCCGATTCCCACTCAGTCTGAATAGGAGCCAGGTAGTCTGTCTGTGTGTGTGTGTGTGTGTGTGTGTGTGGGAGGCTCATTGTGGAGATTCAGGGTAGGATGGCCTTGGACTGTGTGCAGTCAGCAACAATGAGCTCTTACTGTAACTGCCTATTGTATGAGACACCCACTTACAAATAAAAAATAGAGCCACACAGTCGCACACGCACAGACACTGACACACACACAGTAGTCCATACCTCCTGTGGCAGCTCTAGCTTGGAGCGGTCGGTGCCCTCCTTGGACTGCAGGCCCATGAGGTAGGGCACGGGGGCATCCAGGAAGTGCAGCAGTGAGGCGGGCAGGATGGGCACGTAGACATGCTGCCACTGGAACGGGAAGAGCAGGGTTGTGATGCCCTCCGCAACCGTCATCAACCGCTGGTAGTCTGGAGAGGGAAGGAGGAGGGAAGAGGGGTGGAGTGAGTGATTGGAAAGGTCGAGGGGGTAAGGGGTAATATAAGGAAGATGTTGGGATAGATAGGAGAGAAAAATATATGGCGGGGGTTGAAAAAGAAGAGAATAACTTTAAATCAACTGATCAAAATTGAATCTGGGCACAATATGGGATGGAAAGAATTCTGACTTGATGCATTCTATTTAAAATCACCATTCTGTGTGTGTGTGTGCGCGCACGTGTGTATTGGCCTGCATTGTCTCCAGTTCCTGGTTAAAGGGCCAGTGATCTCAGCCTGGCTTTGGTGTTGAGTTCAGGAGTTCCATCATCAGATATGAATAAAATGATCAGACCGTAAGCCTGACTGACCTCCATAATAAAACAACACCACGCTATACCAATTTCTCCACTCGTCCTCTACCCTTCTTCTCCATCCCTCACTCGCTCGCTTTCACTCTCTACCTCAATCTCTCCGCTGCTCAGGCACAGAGGTTCTGTATACTTTCATTCAAAATGCATTACACTTTTCTAGGTCGACAAAGTATTAAACAAAGACCAAGCCAATTCACATTCTACAAGAGAACTAGGGGACCTAGCATTCTTATATTGTGTGTATGTGAGTGTGTGTGTGTGTGGGAGTGTGTGTGTGTGGGCATGTGTGTGTGCTCTTTCAGAGAGCTGAAAACGGCATCTCCTCCTCAGTCTCATATGCAACTAATCATCATACTAGTAACACTAATTCTGTGCAGAGAGCACACAAGACCTGGCCATTAATCATTGTGTGTGTGTGTGTGTGTGTGTGTGTGTGTGTGTGTGTGTGTGAGTATGTGTGCACTGCAGGAGCACATGTGTATGTCCATTAGCCACTGCCGGTGCCTCGTATTCTCCAGTTTGAGGCCTGGCTACAAACAAGTCATTAGGAACCGAAAACAGGGGTGCTTGCAGGTGCAAGTGTAATGGATGTTCTAGATCTCAGACTCAAGAGTGACATAATTTACCCCACCTGCCATCCTGCCTCCCATGGAGATGGTTAGTAATAATGGAGAGGAGGGGGGGGGGTCCGGTGTGAAAAGGTGTATGTGTGGGGGGAGGGGCATCTGTAGTGGCTCCTACTTATAGGATATTTATGAGAAAACTAAGACAGACATGATACATGGGAGTAATAATGCTAAAAGTCTTGCACCGCAGGACAACCAGGAAATGGAATGAGAGTCATTTAGAAACACTGTGAAGGTGTGGTTTGAGGATTAGAGTTCTGTATTATATGATTGGATCCCAGATAAGAAAAAAGGGAGCCAGAGAAATGAGTGAAGAGAAAGTGTAATAGCGAAAGAGTGAGACAGAGTGAGAAAGAGTGGGAGAAACCGAGAGAAAGACCGACCTAAAAAGGAGTGTGTGAGAGTTGCTAGCTCAGCTGTGGTGCACTGCACACCCACACACTCGTACAATAACACACTGACTGTATACAAGCCAAACCCTCACACTGTAATACTCAATGATGTACGAGGGTAAACCTAGAAGGACTTTTACATGACTACTAAAGCAATGCATAACGTAAAGGAACCTTTCAAATCAAATCACATTTTATTGGTCACATACACATATTTAGCAGATGTTATTGCGGGTGCAGTGAAATGCTTGCGTTCCAAGATCCAACAGTGCGGTAGTATCTAGTACACTAATACCCGTGTACTTGTATTGCATAACTGTCCCAAATTGCCCTTCAGATTCTAATCTACCAAATAAATGCCTGCAATTATTTGACTAGTAACGACTTCAAAAAGTGACGCCAACAACCAAGGCGGTCCATTGCTTGAACATGCCTTTTTGGCATTCCCTGTTGGCATTCCCTGTTGGCATTCCAAGACTCTCTCTGAAATAAACAGAGCTATAGAACCACAACGAGGTACATAAGAGCACAAAAATTTGGATAACCTAGTTTATAACCTAATATACTCTCACAAGCCTCTGCATGTTGAGGGTTTTAACTTGACACAGCCTGCAGAGAAAGACAGTCTTATTAAAGCATGATTCATGGTACTTTGCTCATGTCTCAGAAACTCTATCCCCTCCTCTCTCATCCAATGTTATGATCGTATTATGTGAAGGTAACTTTAGCCCCTATATGAATATGAATACACTGAGTCTCGACAGACTTCATTAACACCTAAGCCGTGCTGTATTGACACTAGCTCTTCCTAATTTAATATTCAACCAGTCAGACTCCAGTTTTCCCCCGACACAAAAAACATCAAAAGCACCCCACAAAGACTCATGCGGGGTGAGAGGGGGGGAAATAAGAGTGAAAAAAATTGAATAATATTATTCTCTCTGTCCGACGTTGACCTCAGCTGAACTACATGGGGAGGCTAGGTGATTTCAGGCAGAGATGATGCGAGAGTGTTCAACTCTTTCACGACACCCTCCAACACGCATTCCAACGGAGGGCTTCGTGCAAAATATTGCAAAGCATAAATCTGCAAACGTTCAATACAGATACAGACCACAATGCTGCTGAAGCCAAGTGGAAAATGCTAACGGAAGAGACAAAGATCGGCATCTGTGTTTCAAGGCTGAACATATGACCTGAGGCGACTCATAGTGAAACTTTCAGTCAATTGGGACTGGTCCCCATCAGACTCGCACTCTCAGAAGGGAAGAGAAGAGACAAGGGAGCAATGTTTAACAACAGAAACCAGGTGCACTCCAAGCAGAGAGAGAGAGGGGGGAAGGAGACATGCATAGAGTCCATTTATTTTCATACCAACAGTATGCTTTTGATCAACCACATTGTGTGCACTGACTGACTAAGTCTCTCTGGATGAATGCAGGGATTTTTCTGCTATTGAAATCCTTGGGCGTGCCGCCTAAGCGTTTTTTTTTTCTGGTCGCCAAATTTCCAAGATGGAAAAGTGCTTTAATCTTCAAAATAAACGACTAAAACCAGATATAATGTAAGTAGAGAAGATAATGGACCTGTATATATATATATTTAATTATATAATCTTTTGAGAACTAACAAATCACCTAAATAAAAGCTAGACAGTCAAGGAGAATTGAAAAATCCCCAAACAATGATTTTAGCAGTAATTATTTCATTATTATGTTTGAGCAAAAGATCACAGCATTAGCCATGGCAAAATACAAAGAATTGCAGGAAAGTAGCTTTAAAACAAAACAAATATTCTCTCATCTCAATGGCAGAATATGTAGAATTGCAGAAAATGTGCTTTAAAACTGCAACCTTTTCTCACAACTGCATGTCAAAATGTTTAGAATTGCAGAAAATGTGTTTTAAAACAGCTCCATGGAGAAATGTCTCTACACCCCCAAGACGGGGCCTAAAAAATGTGCTATTAAACTGTGCCCCTGCAACACCCACCACCTCCTGGAAAATACCCTGGAATGACAAAAATATAAAATGATAAATTACTGGTTAATCATCTTATTAATTAAATCTCAGACCCATGCCCTCCACTGAGCTGCAGGATTGGACTAAATGCCTGCCTGTCACAAAGAACCTCCAGGCAAATCAAGCACAGTGTAGTTATTATAGAGAAATTAGAATGCCTTTTAGCAGCCGCGTCGCAGGATAGGAGGTAAATAGAATTCCGCCAACGCTTCCCTGTGAAAAATGAGGAACATTAAAACGTCACTGGAATGTTTTTTTATTCGGAATGAGAGGTTTTTTTAATTATTCTGTTTCAGGAGCGATGTCTGACAGTTGGTTTGATAAATTAAACATGGGAGATAATTTCTCATCAAAGGACAGATGACAGATGACGGGGATGGATGGGAGCAGAGGGGTGGATGAGGATGAGAGGAGTAGTAGGAGGAGGGAGGCCTGTCTCTAACATTCTTCTCTCAAGCAGACATAAATGGCATGGTGCTAGTCACGATGGGGTTCCCTTTGTTTGACTGCCATCAACTCAACTAATCAACTCCCATGCATTACAGATAATTACATTAGAGAAACTGAACTCCGTCAACTCAAACAAATCGAGAGCCACTTCATGGAAAGTCACAACCCATTCATTCATTCGGCGAGACTACTTTCCATTCCAAAGGATGTCAATGGACCAGAACCACCCAATCAAACCATCAACACACAAGAAGCTCTCTCAATGTCTCTTTCTCTGCAACAGTCTTCAGCCAATCAGATAACGGGCATCCTCTAGTTTAGTCTACTGTATTCTACAGTGAAGACTATGGCAGACAGTCAGCCTTGGCCTGTCGTCGACAGAATGCGGTCTGTCTGTCTGTTCTTTGACTGACCATGCATCCTAATCCCAGCCACTACCCTGCTGCTGTCCAGTCAGTCAACCTGCATAGCTCCAGTCCCAGTGAGAGGAACAGCTCTCTACCACACCCAGATTACAGTAGTCTAATCCTAGTCAGGGGAACAGGCCTGGACCACAGATTACACACCAGTAATGACACAGCCAGTAATGTTCCATTGGCTCCAGCTGAGGGGATGTGTTGAGGTATAGGGAAAAATGACTTATCCAACCATCCCCCAACCTGGTATCTGTCATCACCATACCACCTGCCTGTAGCTGCAACCCCCACTCAACCCCCACTGCTGCCAAGGAATGTAGAGGCAGAGAGGAGTGTGTGTGTGTGTGTACATGTATAATAAATCGCCCCTTACCCTGTGAGTAGAGCAGAATCTGCATCTCCAGCAGGGTGCAGTTGAACAGCTGTACCAGGTTCTCTACCCCCAGCAGAGTGAAGGTCTGGCCCAGAGGGAAGTCAGCCAGAGGCAGCTCCCCAGGCCCAGGACGCTGACACACGATGGGCTCGTACACCCCGTGGAACTTCAGCGAGCGCCCCGGAGGGGGCAGGGGCACCTCGTACAGGACGTTGTGCACGTAGCTCTCCAGGGGGAGGGGCGGGGGCGAGGCGGCCGTGACGGCCCGGTGCATCTGGGACAGGAAACGGCGGCAGGCGTGCATGAAGGGCATGGGCGTGATCAGACACAACGCCTTGGAGACGTAGAGGGTGTCCCGCGACGCGTCGTAGCCGCCGCACGCTGCCGACCGACACGATGATGAAGATGGAGAATCCGCTTCATCTAGGCTGCTAGCCAGAGAGTCCATACTGGAGGAAGAGGAGGAGGGGGTTGCGGAGGAAGGGTTCTCTGCCTGGTGCATCTGGTAGAGGGTCTGCATGGCCAAGCAGATCTGAGGGGACGTCACCTCCTCGTAGAAGGTGTGGACAAAGCCGTAGGTGCGAGAGCCGTCCTCCCGCGTGATCAGGAAGGAGTGGAACTGGGGCTCGCGGCTGTCCGCCTGCGTCCTGAACGACAGGCCTTTGGGCATACAGAGCTACGGAGAGAGAGAGGGGGAGGGGGGGGGGGGGACAATAACAAGGATGATTATTAATGTGGTATTAATAATTGAGATCGTTGACACAACCAATGCAGAGGCCTTACATAAAAAACAACTGCGACTGCATGTACCAGACTGTGTGGGTGTGTGTGTGTGTGTGTGTGTGTGTGTGTGTGTTGCATCCCTAATCAAGTCAGCATAATCTGCTTTGATAGCAGCCCAGTCAGCAACACAGCAGTCAGCATGAAATAAAATATGGTTGATTATCTCCATTATGTTGATTTGCAGAGCTGAATTCAAAATGAATCATAACACACACACACACACACACACCTCATTCGATAACACAGATTTAAAAAAAAAAAAAGCAAATATGCACAGGCCTGTAGTTGGCCAATGTTCTGTTCTGATTATAAGAGGGGTGAGTGAATCATGGTTTCAACTGATCACTACTGACAAGATAATACTCCCACACTACCTCAATCTGCCTTTGCTCTATGTGGAAACTGAGGCAAATGAAAAACATCTGAAAAGCTGCATTTTCCTCCCCAGAAATTTGATTCTGTACGCTTCCAAATCAAAAGCTTCATTCCCAAGAAATATCATGAAACCATACGGATCAAGGAGAAAGGAGAACATATTCCTCCCTGGAAGAGAGGGACGGAGTTGAAACCGATGACAACGGGATTCTAATAACCCATAACTGAGGGAGGCTGAGGGAGAGGGGGGGTGAGGGAGGATGAGTAGGATAGAAATGAAGAGAGAGGGAGAGGGGGATGAGTAGGAGGAAGATACTATACATAGTAATGAAGGGATGAGGGAGGATGAATAGGATGAGGGAGGATGTAGGATGTAGATATTATGAATGGAAATTAAGGGGTTTGGGTTGAGGCAAGTAGGGAGAGGGCTGAGATTCATAATGGTTCTGCCGTCAGAGCCTTCAAGGCTACACTGCATTGGTGTTCCAATTCAGACCTGGAACCGCTTGGAACACGCCGCACAATGGGCCTTCCTTTCCATGCCGACATAAGCGGAGAACCCGATGTGAATAATTCAGCGGTGCTGACACCAGTGTGTGATGTAATGGCCAACACTAATGGAAAAATAGTGACCTTGCATCACGAGAGGCAGGGTCAGCCGAAACCCAACGCTTCCAGAGCCTCCTCTATAGGGACTTGAGGGATAGGCATCTATAGCAGCTAGCTCTACGGGGGCTCAATATGCTGGGCTAGGCAAACACACACAAATTGAGCCACAAACACAAACAAATGTACAGACACCACACCACAAACATCCAATCCCTCAACCACATACACTTCAGTGGACCCAGATCATTGAGTGACAGGTCAGAAGGACCTGTGGCACTCTCTTCCATGACGGGTCTTGAGTGATTGAATACATTGTTAATGTAGTCTTCTGGTTTGTCATTTCCTGCAGTGTATGGGTTAATTAAGCAATAAGGCCAGAGGAGGTGTGGTATATGGCCAATATACCACGGCTACGGGCTGTTCGTTGCCTGGACACAGCCCTTAGCCGTGGTATATTGACCATATATCACAAACCCCCAAGGAGCATTATTGCTATTATAAACTGGTTACCAACACAATTAGAGCTTTAAAAATAAATGTTTTGTCATGACCGTAGTATACGGTCTGATATACCATGGCTTTCAGCCAAATCAGAATTCAGCCTGAAAACCCCCCTGGGTAAATCCATAGAGACAGAGGGGATTTGGTGCCTTCGCCCCATTACCCAGGATACCCTAGAGAGAAGGCACTGAATTGTGTCTTAATCCTGGGCCTCTCTGCTCCAATGGTGTGTGTGCGTTGTTTCCTAAAGCATCGGTTGGAACAACCCAAGCATGCCCTTCCTTTCCCCTGTAAACGATCTAAAAAGGCCTTTCAATGCCTAGTTGGGGTATTGTTAGTCAATAGCCCCCATTTATACTCATTCTGTTCCCCAATATGGTCCCTCCATCCATTCCTTCCTCCAACCCAGTTTGATTCCCTGCTACCCACTCATTAGATTGAATAGAGCTTGGGTAACTAGTAACTAATCCGTTAGTTACTAGTTACCCAAAATTGTAATAAGTAAAGTAACTTTCTGTTTACAAAACAAACAAAAAAACAAATTCATGTAATCTGATTACTTTCACATATTTTTTGATTACTTTCCGCTTAAGAGGCATTAAAAGAAGACAAAAAGGATCCATCAAACACATTTGGAGATCATAACCGTGGTCTCTGATTGGTGGTCATCTTTTGGAGGTCATCACAGTGGTCTCTGATTGGTGGTCATCATTTGGAGGTCATCACAGTGGTCTCTGACTTGTGGTCAGACATTCTCATGTGGAACAAACTTAAAAACTTGTCCTGTTTTTCAATGCCGAATTGAATGTCATTGAGAAAATATATTTTTTCACAAACATTCTTTCTGAATTACAAAGTAATGGTCCCTCCATCCATACATCCACCACTCAGTTTGGCTCAGAGCTCAGCGATGGTTCACCCACCATGTTGACAGCATCCTGGTCGAAGGGGTTCCACTCCACATTCTCAGGGTAGTGGGCCAGGACTTTAGACTTGAACGTCCTCTTCAGGGGGCTCTGCTCAAAGTTCTCCCCTAGAGAGAGAAGAGAGAGAAGAGAGAAAGAGAAAGAGAGAGGGGTCAAGTCTCCGGCCCAGTTGAGAGGTGTGTGTGTGTGTGCGTGCGTGCGTGTGCATAAGAGGGGGATCAAAGATCGTCATAAGGGATTACAAGAAGGAAGAAAACAAGAATTAGCACAGCTGTATGTTGCACAGCATTCTGGGATATCTCACAGGTGGAATTCCTATCTGTCAGCAGCTGTGCTATGAAGCTTTCCACTCCCCCTTCACACACACACAAACACACAATACCTGGTTCTTGTTCCCCTCACTTTACCAGCCTCTCATGTGGAAAACAGCAACGTGTAATGAACACATCTACATCATCATCAAGCCCCAGCCTTGACGCTAGGCTGCTATAAGCCTCAATGCTACACAAGTAACAGTATGTATCTAATGGGGCGGCAGCAGCAGCGTGTCTAATGGAGTATGAGCAGGACCATGTTGGCTCATGTGTCAGACAGCTGCACTGACTACAGCAGGTCCACTGAGCAAGCAGCAGCTGGGACCGTGTCATTAGCTTAGTTTAGCTAAGCAGTAATTAGATGTGTGCAACCAGAGTCTTATCCACTTCCTTCACTACTGTACCTTCTCTGTAGCTTCCTAGCATGGAATCCCATTACCTAGTGACTACAGACATTGGCTCTTTGTTGGGGTTCAATACCAAAGGTAAGAAACCATGATCATGATTGTCCAACTATCAACGGAGATATCAACTCTAAATCATAATACTAATCCAGACACACTAGTTCTTTAACTGTGGGTGACCAGGTCTCCAATGTTACAGCTACAGGGAGACCAACACCCATTGAATTCAGATAGGTGTTCGATGGGCCAGGTTGTATGGATCATGGCGACCGTTTCTGAGCCTTTTGACGATGTGAGCGAGGTCAGAGGGTCGTGGAAGGATGAGGAGAATGGAGGGAGGAGCAGAGTGATTGTTTTAAATGTGACACAATGATCCATTTAACAGTCCATCGTCATCAGTAGGAAGGTTACAGTGTTTACAACACAAGATGTACACACACAAACACACACACACACAAAGGGTTTGTCACCGGAGTGTGAGAGCTGGAAATGGTGGGAAATGGAACCCTTTCGGAAAAGACTGAAGGATGAGGTCACAGGCATGCAGGCACACGCACGCAGGGTGAGATGTTGTGAGGATGATTGCTGCATGACCTCAGAGAGGTCAAACACAAGCAAGGGGGAACAGAGGCAGGGAGCCAATTAGCAGCAAGGGAGAAAGCTGGAAAACTGGAGAGTGAGGGGGAGGAATGGGAGGAGATGGGGACACACTGCTGGGTTAATGGAAGGAGATAGAAGAGGAGAGATGTTAGACAAGCCTTAACCTGCACTGCTTTGATGGATATTGATGGCTGACGTGAGCTAAGGATTTGGTTACCGCTTTAGGCATTAGTGTTATTTTATCAGTGTGTGTGTGTGTGTGTGTGTGTGTGCGCGCGCGCATGGGCAATTTACATTTTGGCAGAGTTGGTAAACACTCGCCCCCTCTGTCATGTGATTCTAGAGAAAAAACATCTCAAGGTTACAATTGGATAACCTCGGTCCTCCAGAGGGAGTGTTAATCTTTGAATTTCCAACACTAGACATTCCAGATTTCCAGTGCTAAATGGATGGCATGTCTTTAGCATGTTAAACACAATGCCAATATGTTCAGCTGCTGTTAAACACTCTGCCCTCATATTATCTCTGTAGCTCTATCTCAAACACACACACACACACTATCCTACCATCTCTTGCCTGGGTGCCTTGTGGGTGGCAGTGCCAGTGGGTTAGCTCTTGGTTTCAGTGCCTGTGTGGAGGTGCAGTGATCGGAGCTGGCACGAGAAGGATGCCTAAACTCTCCTAAGGCCTTCAGCTGAGACAAACAGGAGTGGACAGGACAGAGAGGAGAGGGCCTAAGCCTCTTTCCTCTCCAATGACTCTCTCTCTTCCTCTTACTCACTCTCTCCATCTCTCCCTCCCTCTGTCTCTCAAAGTTAAACCAGGACACACACGTGAAATAAGGGAGAGAGAAAGAGAAAGAAAGAGAGAGATTGAGCGAAAGAGAGACGAAAGCCAAACATCCACCATCAAAAACAACAACGAGTGAAGCAGAGAGAAATAGCCTGGTAAAACTCTTTCATTAGAGAAAGAGAAAGATAAAGGTAAAAAAAAGCCCACTTCAAAGGAGAATGACTGATATTGAATAACAAGCTCTGAGAACCTGACCCACATACAACGACTGAGAAAGAAAGAAAGAGCGAAAGCGAAACAGACAGACAGAGAGACAGACAGACAGAGAGACAGACAGACAGACAGAGAGACAGACAGACAGACAGACAGACAGACAGACAGAGAGACAGACAGACAGACAGACAGACAGAGAGACAGACAGACAGACAGACAGACAGACAGACACAGACAGACAGACAGACAGAGACAGACAGACAGAGACAGACAGACACAGACAGAGACAGACAGAGACAGACAGAGACAGACAGAGACAGACAGAGACAGACAGAGACAGACAGAGACAGACAGACAGACAGACAGACAGACAGACAGACAGACAGACAGACAGACAGACAGACAGACAGACAGACAGACAGACAGACAGACAGACAGACAGACAGACAGACAGACAGACAGACAGACAGACAGACGGTAGGGTGAAGTGAACAATGGAGGCAAGGAGGATATGATGGACCCAATTAAACAGAGTGGTGGGGAGCGGTTTAAGTTTCGGTAAGGAAGGGTCTTAAAAAAGAGGAGGGAGAGAAGAAGGGAGAGAGGACATACTATCCAAGTTAGTATCTGAAGGGAGAGATTGAGTTGTACACCTCTGGATGGGATACAGTTGGTGGAGTTTACCTGTGGCTGCTGTATCGGGGTCCCTGCCTTGGCGGTCAGCCTCTAGCCATTGGTACAAAGCTATGGTGGAGGCACGTGCAGATAAGGGACAGAGGAAACAAACAAGAAACAGCCCATGTCAAACCAAACGCAATGATTAAAGCATGATGAATGAGACAAGCATGAACATAAAACGTACATAGTTGGACACATCAAAACAGAGCATCATGGGAAGTCCCAATAGTCTCAAACCACTTATTTTCCTTCACGACCACTGATCCGACAACATTTGATAGGTATGAGCAAAACATTATCAGTCTATCCAGATCTTATATCTATCATTAGTAGAAGGAGAAGAGACAAGCTGGAGAGGTAGGTGTGAGAGTATTGGGGACAGACGGAGTAAATGTATTAGCATGTTGCAGTGACAGTGTGACATATTAAGTGCAGAGGGTGCAGTGGCTTATGGCTTATCTTTAGTTAGCGAGCAGCAGGCTGTCTGGCTGCAGACTGGAGCATGCCATTAGAATGACATTCCTTGGCATCATCAAAGCAGAAGCAGCCTGACAAGCAAACACCTTCAGTATCTATCAGCTCAGTGCCTGTGGCATAGCAGCACTCACAGCTTCAACCAAACAATTCACCACAATAAATTCTGTTAATTTCCTGAATAAATTCCATTGATACACTGACTGTACAAAACATTAAGAACAGCTCTTTCCATGACAGACTGACCGGGTGAATCCGGGTGAAAGCTATGAGCTCTTATTGATGTCACTTCAAAACAGTGTAGATGAAGGGGAGGAGACTGGTTAAAGGAGGATTTTTAAGCCTGGAGACAACGGAGACATGGATTGTATATGTGTGCCATTCAGAGGGTGAATGGGCAAGACAAAAGATGTAAGTTATTTTGAACGGGGTATGGTAGTAGGTTCCAGGCGCACCGGTTTGTGTCAAGAACTGCAACGCTGCTGGGTTTCACGCTCAACAGTTTCCGGTGTGTATCATGAATGGTCCACCACCCAAAGGACATCCAGTCAACTTGACACAACAACTGTGGGAAGCACTGGACTCAACATGGGGCCAGCATCCCTGTGGAATGCTTTCTACACATTGTAGAGGTGTTCCTAATGTTTGGTATGCTCAGTGTGAGACTCACACGCCAGAGGCGGCACCATTCACTCACACAAACATGCCTAAATCCTGCATGAACACTGCACAGCCCAGTCTCTCCCATTCCAGACTGAGTCATTCAGAGTCATTGGTTTGTAGATTAAAGGCCCTAGCTAAGTAATTAAACCTAATTAGCACAGCAGTAGAGAAGCGCATTGTGTCCACTGGCCAGGGGGCACAGGGCTCTGTCAAGTCATTACAGTGGTCACTATCCATTACTCCACCCTTGACTCTGCAACACTCACAGTGCAGCATGTACGCATACAGGCAGGCACACGCCAACCCAACACCTCTATATCTATCTTATATAATGCCATCGCAATTATTAGATTTGTAGGCTGCAATCTCTCCCCCTCTCTGTCAATGTCCTTCTCTGCTGCTGATACATTCTTCATGCCAGTCTCTATTTACAGAATAAACTGTCATGAATCTGCTTTGTAAATCGCTTTAAATCTGTTGTTTGATATCTCCGTTTTAACTGAAGTGGAAGATGATTTATATTGAATGAACTGGGATAAGAGAAGATAAGAGTCCTCATGGGCACACAGAAACACACACACACACACACTACACTGTGTGAAACATGACAGGCCCAACGCCAACCCTTGTCTTATCTTGCTATCTATACCACTCAATCTCTCTCTCTTCAAGAAAGAAAGAAAGAAAGAAGGAAAGAAAGAAAGAAAGGAAAAGAAAGGTAGAATGAAAGATAGAAAGGAAATGTATTGATCCAGAGGGGAAATTTCTTCGCCAAGCAGCTACGAAAAAACACAGGGCAGGTGCAAAATGTCAGAACAAAAATACACAAAAGACAGATACACTATACATAGTGCGGCAGTATGAAAAAGTATAAAAATACAAGAAGCCTGGAGTGAAAAAAGCTATAAAAAGACATTGCATAGTATGAGTGAATGGCTGAATATGTACACTATACATTGCTACAGTGTTAGGTGAATTTAAAAAATATATATTGCAAGTTGATATAGATAAATAAGGAATATTTACATGGTTAACTATAGTATACAGGTCGATGGCAGAGAAATACTTAAATAGATGAATGTGCATATGATATAAGTGAGGGTAATAATAGTTTACTTAATATACAGTCTGGATAAATTAACTATTTGCATGGTTAAAGTGAATATTTGCATGGTTAAATTAACTGTGCAGGTAAAAGACAGGAAGAGATACTTAATTAGCTTAATGTGCGTATGATATAATTTAGGGCAATAATAATAATTCCCTTAAAATACAGTCCTTAGTGCGCAGGGTTTAATTACAGATAAATGCACGTATTGCACATTCGATATACTAAAAGCAATGAAAACTGAAAGGATACTAATATACATTCCTGAGTGAATGACTATGTAAATTCAGTCCAAGAATGACTTACAATATTGCACGTGGTATGATATAACAACTGTACATGAATATGTATATACAGTCCTGAATGAATAAGTCCTGAGTGAATGAGTGATTACAGACCAGAGTTACTCACGGATGAATGCCTAATTGTTAAACTATGTCCTAACACCCCAACAGTTCCAGGTCTATGTTGCCGACGGCACGGCACCCCGGTGAGGCATTAAAATAATCTAATAGGCAGGAAGGACCTCCTGTAGTGCTCTCAGGCACACCGTGGTGGGATCAGTCCGTGACTGAAGTTGCTCCTCTGCGTCATAACCATGGCATGCAGAGGGTGGGTTACGTTGTCCATGATGGCCAGCAGTTTGGCCAGGTTCCGTCTCTCCGCCACCTCCTCTAGAGTGTCAAGGCTAATCCCCAGAACAGAGCTGCCTTCCTGATCAGCTTAGTTACCCGAGAAGCATTACCAGCATTTATGTTGGCGCCCCAGCACACCACTGCAAAAAAGATGGCACTGGCCACCACAGACTGGTAGAAGGTATGAAGGTGGTTCTGCTTACACCACAACACAAAGTCATTGATTGTGCTCCTGTACTCCTCCTCCTGCCCACCCCTGATGCACCCTACAATAGCGGAGTCATCCGAGAACTTCTGTAGGTGGCATGTTTCAGAGTTATATCTGAAGTCCGAGGTGTAGAGGGTGAACAGGAAGGGGGACAGGACCGTTCACTGGGGGCCCCCTGTGTTGCTCACTGCCCGTTCTGACACACAGCTCTGTAGCTGCACAAATTGTGGCCTTCCGTTCAGGTAGTCCGTAACCCAGGAGACTAAGGGTGCTTCCACTTTCATCCTCTTCATCTTCTCACCAAGTAGCAGGGGCTGAATGGTGTTGCAGTGTGTGGACCAGTGGAGGTACCAGGGTGCTCTATCATCTCCCCGTTAACACGGCAATTAATCTCTCCAGCACCAACACACACACTCACACACACACACAAAACACAAAGGGGAGGTCTGTCTGTAACTGATGGTGACCTTCAGTTGTGTGTGTCTGCCAGGCCTCTGTGTGTCAGTCAGCACCACACTGTGTGGTGTTACACAGTGCAGGGCTCATGCATGCACCCTCACACAAAACGTACACACAGAAACACTCAGCGTGAAAGGGAAACATGTCATGCTCTGATCCAATGGAAATTACTTATCAGTGGTTGACTTGGGCTGAAATAGGTTCCGGTACTTGTACCACAATACTTTTGAGCTAATATTCTATAAGAGGAACAGGAGCTCAAGCAGTAGAACATTTGAGGTGTCGGTACTCAGCTCGGGTGAGCTCCTGCCCAAGTCAAACACTGCTTCTTATTCTTTGCACAAATAACTGTGGGAAACTTTAGGGCCCAGAATATTTTATACAATGTTGTAAGTTCGCTAGCAAAAGCTTCTGGTCGAGTTAATACTTAACACTTAACATGACATCACACGCATGTACACTTACTCCTGGGAATGAAGAGCTTATTTTAAAATAGCAGCCACACTTATTTAATTTCCCATCAACTACACGTTTTCACAGTTTAATTATCTCTTTTCATTGTCCTCTTCAAAGTCAGAGGGAGGAGAGCAGGGAGATCCCCCCCCCCCTCTCTCTCTCACACAGTCCAGACAGTGTCTGGTTGCCATGTGAACCCCTATAACAGGGAAAGCAGTTAGCCCCACCATAGCAGTCCCATTAAAAGTGAGGAGCAGCAGTCTAGATACATGGTAGAACAGCAAGGCTATATTACCTCTGAGGAAAACCCTCACAGCACACTGCCAAACTGTCTGCTCATTCCAAAACAGAAATGTCTATTAAACAAATCAGAGGAGGCCACAGCTTGTGTGTGATGTCTTAATGTCTTGTTCTTTTTTTAACTTTGGCGTTCTGTGTGTATAGTTATTGTATTGGTAGATATTGCTGCACGGTTTGAGCTGGAGACATAAGCATTTCGCTGCACCTGCAATAACATCTGCAAAACTGTATGCGACCAATACACTTTGATTTGGGATTGAAAGGTTTGTGTGTAAGATCAATGGGCGAAAGAGGCAGAAGTCTCCCTCCCTCCCTCCCACCTTGTTTTCCACTATACTTTTATGTCACATGGAGTCACTGAAAGATACATTTCTCTCTCTTTGTTCCTATATCTCATAGAGAGACTTTGACGCTTAGAACATGAAGTGAAGCTAGTTCAGCAAGCTAACCTCGCCTCGCATGATGAGTAACATTGCATGAGCATGGGTGAACTCAATAATCCGATGACAATTCATATCTGCTTTATACACACACACACCATAAGATAACGCACCCCACCTCCCTCCATCCCCTAGTATCGTACTGGCTATTATACCGTAGTGGTTGGCAGCCTATAGCTGTGCATCTCTTTAATGTCAGGCAGCTCATTAACCTCTCTGATCCAGGGTTGGGCAGTGTTCATCAGATCTCACTATGGTCCATAAACCTGGGCCATTTTGTCTGGGAGACCATGACATCACAGCACAAGGCCTGTAAAACAATAACCGTAAAAATGTGTGTGTGTCAAAGAGCAGCCGGATGAGGAGGAAGATTGCTACTGTTTAATGAAGTGCATCCTGAGGTAAGTGGAGATAGGGAGATGGCCTTTAAGAAAGGATGAGCAATGAAAAAGATAGCAATTTCTCATCTTTACACACACACACACACACACACACACACACACACACACACACACACAACAGTAGGACAGGGGGAGGATAATAAGAGACAGTATGACCTTTGATCCCAGAGCGATAAGAAGAGGAAAAAAAAAAACGCGAGATTCATCATGGTGTTCCCCCTGCTGTCACAGGTCGACTGGAGTTCAGAGGTCAAAGGGGGCAGATAAGGACAGAGGACAGCCTGTGCTTTGTCTCTGTATATACAGCACACAACAGGGGAAGCTGTGCATGTGTATTATAAAATACACTCATGATGTACTACACTGGAATGTGTAACAGAGATGCATGGATGTATAATTCAGGAGCACAGCAAAGAGACAGGGGATACATTCATCCGTTTGAGCCAATGGTTGGGAAAACCAAGCCTCCTACTGTGTGTGTCCATGTGTGGGTACGATGCTTATTTTTTATAACGACAGACAGCAGTCAGAGCAGTCTGAGCTAGGGCTGTCATGACATTTTGTCAGCCGGTAATTGTCATGCAAATGACTGCCGGTCTCACGGTAATTGACCGTTAATTAACGTAAAAATGTTTAGCATCTCCAGGCTTCCGCGCCTTTGGAACCTCTACGTTTTAAAAAGTCTAATAAATCCATTTAACATAGCATCCATTTAACATGCTCTGCTTGTGTAGCAAGAAGGTTAGGGGATACAATATCTAATCAATGGAAAATGGAATTAAAATGACAGAATTAAAAGTGAAATGAGAAAGAAAGGCTACTACGACCAACAGCCAACAGGTAGGCTTCTATTTAGGATATGATCTGGATGGAGTTGCTGTTATGTGTAGGATAAATGTAGGATGGTGAGAAGTCGTTATGGCTAGCCTCAATTAGCCTAGTTAGCTAGCTTCTCTCGGTTTGATGCAGGTAGTACTATGTAATCGGATAGGATGATAAATAACTAGCAAGAAGTTAGTAGCAAGTTAGCAAGCAAGTTAACAGTAGTTGCTGTCTCTCCCTCCAGCCTGTGTTTTACTAACAAATTCACACACACACACACACACACACACACACACACACACACACACACACACACACACACACACACACACACACACACACACACACACACACACACACACACACACACACACACACACACGGCCTCTACTCCCTAATAGCCTACAGCTGCTTGCTCTTTGCCTTTTGGAACGGGACCTCCAACTCCCATCACCATTTGTCCTCAGTTCATTCATAGTATTCAAATTCAAAACACAAAGTGTTTAGAGAGTGATTATAGGAACACTAGAGCGCTGGGTACCAGGACATTAACGAGGACCAGTAGCAATTCTGGTAGGCTATCAATCAGCGCCATTCATTTGCTCAGTTTTGGATTCGGTCACAGGGAATTTGACTGCGGTCATGACTCGTGACTGCTGGTGTGGCGGTTATTCGGTCACCGCGACAGCCCTAGTCAGACCCGAACACCTGACAGACATAACGTGAGCCCACCACAAATCAAGGACTTGGATGGAGTTGTGCAGAGGACCACACACAGATTACCATCTCCAATACTCTCACAACACTCATGACAACACCTTTAAAACAAGACAGGTAGCCTCCCCTATTCAGGCATTTCTAAAGGTGTAATTTTCCTATCTATCTACCGGTAATCATGATGAGCTGAATTCCATTGACAGGGTATGAAGTATTTAAATTATATCCAATGTGCTTATTCATTCTCTCCCCTTCACCCTGTCTCATTTGTTCTCTCTCCATCACCCTGTCTCATTCGTTCTCTCTCCATCACCCTCTCTCATTTGTGCTCTCTCTCTCCATCACCCTCTCTCGCCCTCTCCATTCCCTCCTCTTCCTCCCACACATCATTTGAGGTAATTATTTCCATCCATAAACAAATAAACCCCAGCCAGGACCACTCCCACTCTCACACAGACACACTATTCCCAATCTAGTCCAGTTGAATGTGTGATGATTGAAACCAGAGAACACTTACTGCATCTCTAAATTACAGCTAAAAGCCCCCAAGAGATAGACACACACACACACGCATGTTCTCCCTCATTAGGAGGGAGATCCCATCTCCTTCTTCAGCATCAGCACCCAAAACACTGGCCAATTACAGCACCAATCAGCTCATCTATACAATCAGAAAGTCTCATACACATTCTCATCACTATGCAGACACACACAAAGTGTAGCTCCAGACGGTGATGTATAATACATACATGTTACACTGGGAGACCGTAGTAGACAACACATGCAGCTGGGGATGGCAGCCACAGAGAATGATTGAGAGGCTTTGTTGCCGGTATAATAGCCAGTACGATACTAGGGGATGGAGGGAGTTGGCGTCCGTCAGATGTGGCTGTAGCCATAGTGTGCATGTCTGTATATGCATGCATTGCGTGTGCCATTGGATTGAATCAGCTCTGTTGGAGCGTAGCAGACAGAGAGTTGCTTGGTGGGTGGTTGACAACACAGTCTGTCACCAATCATCACCCAGCCCTGACAGAGACGGGAGCCAGCAATATGAATGTTGTGATATTCTGCAGTAGGAACCATCATGACAGACAATCCCATAGGCTTCTAGACATGATCTTCAAAAAGCATCTCCATATCGGAGTGTCTCCTGAATACATTATGACATTATACTCAATGAATTTAAGCCTGTGAAATGACAAAATAAATTACAAATAATTTTGAGGACAAAATATGATCATTATTATGATAAGGAGAAATGTACAGATTCTAAAATTAAAAAGATAAGTTTAAAGTCATGGTTTAAGACTAATAAAATTGCAAATAGTTGTATTATAGCTAGTAACATCTAATGACTTGGCTAATACTTCACTGCCCCAGCTAGGAACAGTAGCTCAGTGTTAAAGGTAGCTGTGCTGCCTCCTGCAGTGCTGACCCTGTTCCAATTGGCCTTCAGAACACATTCCAGTACGCACCAGACCAGCACCGACACCTGCTCAGGCTGGGCACTGGGCCTAGTGAGGACACACACACACACACACACATCCACACTTCCTCATACATGATCATGGACAATGCACATATACACAACTCTTCCCCCATAACCTCCAACCACAGCGCTGAACCCACCCAACCAAGACGGGCAGTGCCACAGTGACACCAGCAATAAAGCAGCGCCGCATCGGTCTCCTGGCAACAATAGAAATAGGTAGGGGGCAGGGTCGCCACCTTGTAATCTCTTAATTATAATTAATTATCTTTACATGAGGGGTCTTGATTGAGGGCCGGATGTGTGTGTGTGTGTGGGAGTGTGTGAGACAGAATAACAGTGTGTGCATGAATACGTTGGTGTGAGTTTGCGTCTGCTTTCTTTTTGTTTGTCAGTGGCAGCGTGCGTGTGTGTGTGTGTGTGTGTGTGTGTGTGTGTGTTGTGCCACAATGGTCATGTGTCACGGCCCAGATAAGCCTGACTCTGAAGGCCCTATTCAGTGCTCTATTGGCCCGAGTACAAGGACAGAACACTGGCACGGTGATGTCACCACTCTGTCATGCTCTCAGCCACTGCTTTGTCCCCTCTCTCCATGAGGGGGAGAGAAGAGAGGAGGGAGGACAGGGGTAAACCGGAGGGTAAGAGAAAGGCAAGCATGGGTTAATGGGAGGAGGGGAGGAGGAGGGTGAGAAAAGAAAAGAAGGGGGAAAGGAGGTGGTGTGGATGACTCATTATAATTCAGGCACATGGACCACTCTCCCAGGGGTCCTTCGTTGAGCCAGGTTGAGTTGTCCCAGCTTAATGACTCACTGTAACGTGATCCTATGACAGGTCAATTAGAAGGCGTTGCTGATCCCTGTGCTAAATGTGGAGGTGTAGCTGAGGTAAGGTGCTGAGGAAGGGAATGAGTACAGCTGCGTCTTAAACACTGTTTACAGTAAAGGTATAGCAATCACCACAAAACAAATTACCCATTAAATCAACATAAGATGCTACCTTTATTCCGTTTCCACACCCTGTGATAACGGATGGATCTTATTTTAGTTCACTTGAGGGGAAAAATATGGCACATGTTTGTGATGTGGGATTTAGGAGGGGAAAAAAAGCTTCTGCAACAGATATTTTATCCCTGCTAAGCTGGGTTCACCACAGTGGAACCTGTCCAACATTATTTTATCCCTGCTAAGCTGGGTTCACCACAGTGGAACCTGTCCAACATTATTTTATCCCTGCTAAGCTGGGTTCACCACAGTGGAACCTGTCCAACATTATTTTATCCCTGCTAAGCTGGGTTCACCACAGTGGAACCTGTCCAACATTATTTTATCCCTGCTAAGCTGGGTTCACCACAGTGGAACCTGTCCAACATTATTTTATCCCTGCTAAGCTGCGTTCACCACAGTGGAACCTGTCCAACATTATTTTATCCCTGCTAAGCTGGGTTCACCACAGTGGAACCTGTCCAACATTATTTTATCCCTGCTAAGCTGGGTTCACCACAGTGGAACCTGTCCAACATTATTTTATCCCTGCTAAGCTGGGTTCACCACAGTGGAACCTGTCCAACATTATTTTATCCCTGCTAAGCTGCGTTCACCACAACCGAACCTGTCCAACATAATTTTATCCCTGCTAAGCTGGGTTCACCACAGTGGAACCTGTCCAACATTATTTTATCCCTGCTAAGCTGGGTTCACCACAGTGGAACCTGTCCAACATTATTTTATCCCTGCTAAGCTGGGTTCACCACAGTAGAACCTGTCCAACATTATTTTATCCCTGCTAAGCTGCGTTCACCACAGTGGAACCTGTCCAACATTATTTTATCCCTGCTAAGCTGCGTTCACCACAGTGGAACCTGTCCAACATTATTTTATCCCTGCTAAGCTGCGTTCACCACAGTGGAACCTGTCCAACATTATTTTATCCCTGCTAAGCTGGGTTCACCACAGTGGAACCTGTCCAACATTCTTTCCCCATGACACAACAGCATCATCAGCCCTGCTTGTTTAGGAGAGAGGGGAGGGAAGGGAGAGAGATGGAGCTTTAAAGTAGTGGAGAACATTTTAAAAAATTAGATAGTTACATATTGGTATATTATTTTTGACGATATATCGTATAGCTTTGACAATGTCACAATATTATTTTTGCGCTAGTTTGCTGCATCAAAACTAGCTGCACCAAAACTAGGCTCTCTGCAGCATACATGGAGAGCAATATGATTCTTTTTTTTTTATAACGAATCGTAAGACATTTTGAATTGGGAAAATCGCAATACATATCATATTGGCACCTAAGTTATTGTGATAATAAAGTATTGTGAGGTCCCTGGCAATTCAAGCACTACTTTAAAGGGAGATACATAACAGAGAACTTAAAGTTGATACTCCATAGCTCATCAGCTACACCATTGTAATTACATTTACATTTCAGTCATTTAGCCAGTACGACTTAGTTCGTTAGTGCATACATCTACATACTTTTTTTGTACTGGCCCCCTGTAGGAATCGAACCCACAATCCTGGCGTTGCAAGCGCCATGCTCTACCATCTGAGCTACACGGGGCAGCACATGATGGTTGCAGCACAAAGTTTTAGCCAGTTTCAGTTTACAGTTTCAGACACCGTTTCAGACCTTATAAACAAAGCTCAGAGAATATTTTGCATAATGACAGACAGATGACTCTTGCATCTTGCCCCAAATGGCAGGTATACACAACTGGGATTGGGATTTCCCAGCATGCTGTGCAGGTGGTGTGCGCGCGTGCTGGCGGCTGTAACACTGTGCGAGGGGCGGTACAGTCTGTTTCAGGAGTGATAAAGTAAGACACTGCAGGAGGGGTTTAGCATTGCAGGAGGGATTTAGCACTGCAGGGCAACATCACTGGAGTCTGAGACACACAGGCAGTCCTCAGAAGGGAGTTTGTCAGTGGTGCACTGGGGAGTGAACATGAAGCTGGAGATATAGACAGAAAACATTAACCATCCTCGAAGTGGAACCTGATGACAGGGGGAATCAAATCGACCTGTGGAGAAAACTCTAGTAGGACGGCTAGTAGCTACCTGTTCTAATTATGTTTTGAGGGCTAGTAGCTACCTGTCCTAATTATGTTTTGAGGGCTAGTAGCTACCTGTCCTAATTATGTTTTGAGGGCAGGAGCAACTTATAATTTACGCAATTGAATGAGGGCAGTACTAACAGCTGTTTTCATGGTAGCATTGCAATAACAAGGTGATGAAAATGATGATGTGAGGTACACAGGTGTATTCAGGAGGCCAGGTGTTCCTCTAGAAGAGTCATCTGGGTTCAGTAGAATCATGTAGGGTTATATAAAAAGTTAATGTAGGTTCGTCCAAATGTTTATTTCCACAGGGGTAAAGCCAGCTGCAGTAGAGTACAGCCTGACTGACCCAGCCTGCTGTCTAAAGACAGAGAGAGGAGAAAGGAGAGAGCCTGCCAGGAGAGAACACTGAAGAGGAAGGGTGGAATTGTTGGACTGAGAAATAAAGAGAGCAAGTGAGAGAAATGGCAGATGGAATGTGAAAAAAAGAAAGAGGGAGTGAGAGAGCCTTAGAGGACGAGCACAGAGACGAGAGAGAGAGAGAGAGAGAGAGAGAGAGAGAGAGAGCCTTAGAGGACGAGCACAGAGACGAGAGAGAGAGAGAGAGAGCCTTAGAGGACGAGCACAGAGACAAGAGAGAGAGAGAGAGTGAGAGAGAGAGAGAGAGCCTTAGAGGACGAGCACAGAGCAAAGAGACGAGAGAGAGAGCCTTAGAGGACGAGCACAGAGACAGAGAGAGAGAGAGAGAGAGAGAGAGAGCCTTAGAGGACGAGCACAGAGACAAGAGATGAGAGAGAGAGAGAGTTTGTGGATGAAAACGTCAAAGAGAGGAATAGAAGTGGGGAGAACAAAGGAGAGTGAGTGATAGAGAAAGAAAGAGAGCGATAGAGAAAGAAGAGAGAGAGAAAACAGATGTAGAGTTCAGTGTAGCGTACACTAGGGAGTGCCATCTCCCAAACCTCCAGGGCCAAACACTGCCATCCTGCCTGACGTTTCCACAACCCCAAAATAACCAGCCACAAACGCCCAGCCACATTGCATATAAACATGTCTCTTCCCTTCAGTTTATCTTTATAATTATCTTGCACATTGACAATCCTAGCAATGCCATTACTGCAGAATAAAGCGGAGAGGAAAACAGATGGGAGGTTTTGATTCAGATGTAGAGGCTTGCTGTATTTCTACACCAGTAAACACATGGTAGATTGTTCATGATCACGTTATTTAAATACTAAAAAAAATGCCACTGGCAGCACATTTCAATTCCTCAGAGGCAGATGAAAGGACAAGGAGCAAATTGGCCCGCGGCACTTGAGGAGAGGGAACTGTCATCAGATAGAGATGGGGATAGGAAGACCGAGAGAGAGAGAGCGGGGGAGAGCGTAGAAGAGAGAGAGGAACGAAACATCTCAATCTCTCTCGGTCTCCTTTAATATCCACAGATAAGGCTTTGGCTTGGTTGGCCCTCAGACTAATTACGGTAGTATTACGGAGCCTTCTGTATACTAGTTCCTCCCCACAGTGCTGTACACACATCCATGCAGCACGGCCATGTAAGAGCCCTCTGTAGCCTTGGAAGAGCCCCTCTCAGCCCAACAAGGGCTGGGATCAAACAGACAGGCACATTGAATGCCAACGGGGGCCATATTTGATCCATTCGTCTCTAAGAGCTGTGTGTAGCGTCAGTAAAGGCTCTGAAGAAAGGAAACAATTTCTTACAATTACAATATTGAGAAATATGTGTTTTGTGTGTGTGTGTGTGTGTGTGTGTGTGTGTGTGTGTGTGTGTGTGTGTATGTGGCTGTATGCGCGTGAATGTGTGTGTGTGTGTACAAAGGGTCAAATAGGTTGTTGCCTCGATGCGTCCAAAAGGCCAACAACTGACAGCCAACATAAATTCTCTAAATATAATTAGGCCTAGGCAGAGTGAGAATGGGACTATAGTGGGGGTGGGGTCTCTCTCTACCGAACAAACCAATCCTACAGCATAATAACATGTCTCGCTTAAAAGCCTTCGGTTACCATGACAACCTGTTACGCATCCCAACGCTCTGTGAAGTGACTAATTGCCTTGTTTGAAGTGAGGTTACATCATCCTATTTCAACCCTATAAATGCTTGTTAATTGCACGGCCCCAATAGAACCCCCATGGTCACCTTAGAGAGAGGAGTACCTGTGTGTTGAGAGGAATGGACACGAGCTGATTGACAACCAAGAGACAATGCTAAGGTAATTTCAAAACAAAAGATAGAGAGAGAAGGGTCACTTTTATTAGAGAGTAACAAGGGTAGATGTGGTATGAGTGAGAAAGGAGAGAGAGAGATAGTGATAGAAATGCCCTTGATGAAAGAGGGAGGGAGAAGGGGGACAGTTGCCCAAGGCCCTCCAGCCCTAGTCCTCATAATGTGGCCTTCAAATGGAAGAATGAAAAGTGAAGGGGAAGAGCGAGGAGGTGAAGGGACAGCTCTGTACTGCACAAGCTCAGGGCAACAAGTGCTCACTTGAAGCCAGGCAAGAGAGTGTAAAGGACAGAGAGCGAGAGAGAGGGGGGGGGGAGACAAGTGTGTGGGTGGTGGGTAGGGTAGAGAAGGGTAAACCGTTTGTTCACCCCTGAATGTTTATACAAAGGACACAGAGAATCTCTTGTTCAAAATGTCAACAGTCCACAACTATCTGGTGATGCTTACTGCTACAGATGGCTTCATACCAAATACCCAGAGAGGAAACAGATCACTGAGCCCTAACGACACCTGACCAACAGTGTGTGTGTGTGTGTGTGTCTTTAAGGCAACATGCAAATTACCAATCTGTGTGTTCATCTGTTGGCACGGATTGCAACATCCTGCAACAAGCTGAAATCGCCTGCCACTTTACATACAGTGCTTTCGGAAAGTATTCAGACCCCTTTAGTTTTTCCATATTTTGTTACGTTACAGCCTTATTCTGAACTGTATTAAATTGTTTTTTCCACCTCAATCTACACACAATACCCCATAATCACAAATCAAAAACTGGTATTTAGAAATGTTTGCTAATTTATTAAAAATAGAAACTGAAATATGACATTTACATAATTATTCAGACCATTTACTAATCCTGACTCGTCTCCCAGTCCCTGCCGCTGAAAAACATCCCCACAGCATGATGCTGCCACCACGCTTCACCGTAGGGATGGTGGCAGTTTCCTCCAGACGTGACGCTTGGCAATCAGGCCAAAGAGTTCCATCTTGGTTTCATCAGACCAGAGAATCTTGTTCTCATGGTCTGAGAGTCTTTAGGTGCCTTTTGGCAAAGTCCAAGCGGGCTGTCATGTGCCTTTTACTGAGGAGTAGATTCCGTCTGGCCACTCTACCATTCCAGTAGGTTGTCCTACTGGAATGTTCTCCCATCTCCACAGAGGAACTCTAGAGCTCAGTCCACGTGACCATCAGGTTCTTGGTCACCTCCCTGACCAAGGCCCTTCTCCCCCGCTTGCTCAGTTTGGCCGGGCAACGAGCTCTAGGAAGAAACTTATTTCATTTAAGAATGGAGGAGGCTATCGTGTTCTTGGGGACCTACAATGCTACAGAAATTGTTTAGTACCCTTCCCCAGATCAACTATACTGTCTCTGAGCTATACAGACAATTCCTTCAACCTCATGGCTTGTTTTTTTCTCTGACATGCACTGCCAACTGTGGGACCTTATATCGATAGGTGTGTGCCTTTCCAAATCATGTCCAATCAATTGAATTTACCACAGGTGGACTCCAATCAAGTTGTAGAAACATCTTAAGAATTATCAATGGAAACAGGATGCCCCCGAGCTCAATTTCGAGTTTAATAGCAAAGGGTCTGAATACTTATGTAAATAAGGTATTCATTTTTATTTCTCAAAACCTGTTTATGCTTTGTCATTATGGGGTATTGTGTGTAGATTGATGAGGAAAAACATTTAATTAATACATTTTAGAATAAGGCTGTAACAAAACAAAATGTGGAAAAAGGGAAGGGGTCTGAATACTTTCCGAATGCACTGTACTGCAGCTCTCACAAATTGAGGCCTCAACATTGTAGTATAAAGACAACATCCATCGTACAACTTGACTACAGATGGATAAGACGTGAAGGGAAGCAAAAAAAATAACATTAGAAAAGAGATGATAGTTGGACTTCAAGCTTTCAGAAATTAGAACCGGAACCAGTTGTAATTCAGAACCATCACCATCCTTCACACCAGATAGAGCTGTAAGATAATACAGCTGGATTTCCTCCATCATAACTCCACTGACACCATTCTTCAATCACCATGGCGTAGAGCTCTGCGTTCACAAAGGTCCCATCAGATCTCATACAACAGTCCATCTGTCTTCATTATAAGCTTCCTGCTATCAGTTTCTACATGTCAGACCATGGCCTAACAAGTAGGGTGTGAAAATGCTCTTTGGTGATGAAATTTAACTTTCTTATCTTATAAAATACATTTTACCAAGACAAATATGATTCTTCATCTTCTGAACTGTTGAGTGAGTCTTCCTCAAATATATCAAATCTGATTTCATAACCTAATACATCCGATAATAAGCACCGAGCTCAGTTGACATAGCAATGCAGGTTTCTCGTAAAACCTTTTGAGGAATTTACATTTTGTGGACGTAGTCTTGAAAGTTGTTTCCGCGGGTCGCAAAAAGCTAACTTAGCACGACGAGCTGAATGAAATGTAAAAGGCTTTGCAAATAAAATGTTTGGTATATGCTCAGTGCTCCGTTGACATACAGTTGATGTCGGAGGTTTACATACACTTCGGTTGAAGTCATTAAAACTAATTTTTCAACCACTCCACAGATTTCATGTTAACAAACTATAGTTTTGGCAAGTCAGTTAGGATATTACTTTGTGCACGACACAAGTAATTCTTCCAACAATTGTTATTTCACTTATAATTCACTATACCACAATTCCAGTAGGTCAGAAGTTTACATACACTAAGTTGACTGTGCCTTTAAACAGCTTGGAAAATTCAAGAAAATTGGCATTAGAAGCTTCTGATAGGCTAATTTACATCATTTGAGTCAATTGGAGGTGTACCTGTGGATGTATTTCAAGGCCTACCTCAAACTCAGTGCCTCTTTGCTCCACCTCCAAAAGTCTGGTTCATCCTTGGGAGCAATTTCAAAACGCCTGAAGGTACCACGTTCATCTTTACAAACAATAGTACGCAAGTATAAACACCATGGGACCACGCAGCTTTCATACCGCTCAGGAAGGAGACGCATTCTGTCTCCTAGAGATGAACGTAATTTGGTGTGAAAAGTGCACATCAATCCCAGAACAACAGCAAAGTACCTTGTGAAGATGCTGGTGGAAACAGGTACAAAAGTATCTATATCCACAGTAAAACAAGTCCTATATCGACATAACCTGAAATGCCGCTAAGCAATGATGAAGCCACTACTCCAAAACCGCCATAAAAAGCCAGACTACAGTATGCAACTGCACATGGGGACAAATATCTTACTTTCTGGAGAAATGTCCTCTGGTCTGATGAAACAAAAATAGAACTGTTTGGCCATAATGACCATCGTTATGTTTGGAGGAAAAAGGGGGAGGCTTGCAAGCCGAAGAACACCATCCCAACCGTGAAGCATGGGGGTGGCAGCATCATGTTGTGGGGGTACTTTGCTGCAGGAGGGACTGGTGCACTTCACAAAATAGATGGCATCATGAAGAAGGAAAATTCTGTAGATATATTGAAGCAACATCTCAAGACATCAGTCAGGAAGTTAAAGCTTGGTTGCAAATGGGTCTTCCAAATGGACGATGACCCTAAGCATACTTCCAAAGTTGTGTCAAAATGGCTTAAGGACAACAAAGTCAAGGTATTGGAGTGGCCATCACAAACCCTGACCTCAATCCTATAGAAGATTTGAACTGAAAAAGCATGTGCGAGCAAGGAGGCCTACAAACCTGACTCAGTTACACCAGTTCTGTCAGGAGGAATGGGCCAAAATTCACCCAAGTTATTGTGGGAAGCTTGTGGAAGGCTACCTGAAACGTTTGACCCAAGTTAAACAATTTAAAGGCAATGCTACCAAATACTAATTGACTGTATGTAAACTTCTGACCCACTGGGAATGTGATGAAAGAAATAAAAGCTGAAATAAATCACTCTACTATTATTCTGACATTTCACACTCTTAAAATAAAGTGGTGACCCTAACTGACCTAAGACAGTTAATTTTTACTAGGATTAAATGTCAGGAATTGTGAAAAACTGAGTTTAAATGTATTTGGCTAAGGTGTATGTAAACTTCCGACTTCAACTGTAAGTTTGACTACAGAGAACGTGGACAGATTGCTTCTAGGTAGTCAGCCTGACGTTTGCCGTCTTTATCATCACAGACGCAGCCAGGGCATCAAACGCAAAGTGCCTTTTGTAACAAGCTCGGGTCAGTGTGGCCAACAGACGGAGACAAATTAAGCAAATTAGAGCAGAGATAGGTACAACAAAAGAGCTTATTTACCTGGTGGGGAAATCAGGCTTTCAGAGAACAGAGATTTATGAACAGAAATGTTTAACAGCTGGAGGGAGATTACAACCATTCACATATAAAGTAGCTACTACTGTTCATTCACAATATCGACACTCCAATCCATTATCACTTTAACAGCTGAGTATTACAGACTCCAGCCAATTCCCTCTCAATGGAGAGCAGGTGGTTTGGAGAGCCTATAGCAGTGAGATATTTTAAATTAACTCAGAATGACGGAATGAATCAACTGAGAATGTCTCCGTCTGATTTTGTCCAGTGTATTCTTCAGATAGGAAAATACTGAATCATTCTAAAGTCTCGCATTTCATGGTAAAGGGACATAGGCCTATTACAAGATTAAAGACAACAAAGACTGGGGCTTACACGAAGACAAAATCAAAAAGCTATTCCTCAATGTTATTTTTCATCACAAGCCTAGATGCTCCTTTAATCTCACGCTCTGTCCCTCTTGTGCACTCTACCCGCCTCATTCTTTCGCTTTCCATCTCCCCCTCTTTCTCTCTCCCTCCCCATCTCTCTCGCTCTCCTTCCCCATCTCTCTCCGAGATATAATTTGGTTTATGTAAACAGTGGCGCAATCATAATCTGACGCAGTGAACAGAACATCCGTCTGAGCCTTTTTACTGAACGCCAACAGTCCTAACCATTTATCCTCATCAACAGACAATACAGACACCAATAAAAAAAAGAAGAGACCATTTGACTGTCTTTCACCCATTATATACGCTCACAAATGTGGAATGCTCAGTGCAGGTTGGCTACACAAGAACAGTCCACCACATCACATCATTACATTCATTATATATTTCTATGGAGCACACAACAGAGATATAATGTACGCTTTACATAGAAACAGAATGGATAGAACAGACAGGGTTCTCTGTTAGCTCTAGTCCTGCATTACCAGCCCATTGTCCCTCTCTGCTCCATCCTTCTCCATAACCACCGCTCTGTATGAATCATCAGCGTGTGACGGGGAAGAGACAGTCCTAGCCAATGATTACCCACAGCCTTTCAGGCTTTATAACCGCCGTGACACTGCCACCGGCGTTATTTATTACATGTTTTTATCATGGTGGTGTATCTGTAGGCCACTGAGGAGCCCTTAGCATCTGCTGCTCTCTCTGTCAACATGAGACATGTAGGGACAGCCTGGGGTCAGCCTGGGGACTGTGTGTGCGCATGTCCGTGTCCTGTGCAAGAGACAGAGAGAGCAAGACAGAGAGAGGGAAAGAGAAACAGAGAGAGATCATTGTGTCCTATCTGATTGCGGTTGCGTATTATTTACCCAGCAGGCTTATCACAGGGCACAGGTCGCCGGATGAGTTGGAGCTCGGTCAAAGAACAAAGTCGACATGACCAACCAGCTAAGCATCACCAGCCAGACAAACACACACACACACACACACACACACACACACACTGTCGAAGGCACACATCATGTTGAAAGATTGCTTCCCAGCAGCCACAACAGAGAATGCCTTCAAACTAATCCCTAGCAGACTGACCATACTGTGAACCATTTAGATTCATATTCTGGGGTTGTCATGGTGACTAGATGTTCTGGAATGTTCTGAGGGCCTGCTTGTTCCTTGGAGGTTGTTGGTGTTGTTGTTTTCTTACTGGACTTCTGGACTATACAGCCAATGTGACTCGGCTTTAGCCTCTATGAAGTCGTTGAATTAACATTATTGTTGGCTACACTGGAGCTCATCAAATATTCTCTCAAATGCATCTAAACATCTATAATCTAAGTACATTCAAACCGATATTAAAATAGAGACTCATACATGTTGACATTACATAAAAATGCTTGTTGGACAGATTCACAGATGAAAACCGCATCTGCCACACCAAGCCCATAGATATTGCATGTCTGTGATCATAAAACACTAGCAGTCTCTATAAAAACATGCTTCTCTTCTCATTCATCAACTGGTCTGGCTGGCACACAGAAATTATGTAATAAATACATTTCAGCTCTAAAATGTTATGATTTACGTAACATGAATAATCCCTGACTGTCCAGTAGCATAGCCTCACACTGGACGCCACGGCGATGGCCCTGTAGCTAGGCACCACCAGCGCCCCTGTAGCCTACCACTACCCTGGGCTGTAATCTGTCATGGGAGGCAGCCCTGGATGGCTGCTGTGGTGATGGCTATCGGGTGTTAGTTACGTAAGGAGATTTACAGACGGCGCCCCTGATATAACAGCACAACGTTGTTATGAGGAGGAGGAGGCTGGGTGCTGTTCTGCTGACGGTGTGACCCGTGTTGCCAGGGACGCGTGTGGTGTAGTATTATTAATATTATCAACATCATACATCATCCAATTACCACAGCTCTTCATCAGAGGGATTTTCCCCTCGCTTGCATCCAGAAGAATCTTTCTTCTTGTACATTTCTACTATTCTCTCTCTTCTCTGTTCTCCCTCATTTGATTCTCCCAAGAGATGACTTTCTCTTTCCCGTCTCCCTGAGTCCTCATCTCCCCCCTCTGTCTGTAACCCTCTCATTCGTTCTCCCCATCTATTTATCTCCATCCCTCTCATTCGTTCTCCCCATCTATTTATCTCCATCCCTCTCCCTCTCATTCGTTCTCTATATTGCCTCTCTCCCTCTCTTTATCCCTCCCCTTCCCTCAATCCCAGTCAGCCATTTCAACAGAAGCCTGGTCTCTTTGAAATGTCTTTCAGTGACACTGACAGTGCCCTCTCTGGGTCAGCCCACTCCAGGGCAGAGACCAAACAAACAGGACATAGCACACAGACCACAGAGCATTATTTCACCACTGGGTATAACCACTATCCATTCTCCAGGGTACACAAGGCAACTGCAACAACACTGGTTGACCCTTGTTTTGACAGAGGGAGGTGAGAAAGGGATGGATAGAGGTATAGAAATTAATTGTGTGAAACCAGCATATTGGACAAGCAGCATGTGTTTTGTATAAATTGTATTGTTTACTAAATTATGTTGTGGTTCTATTGTTGGAGATGCTGCTGTTGGGATGGAGAAGTCAGCCAATAGGAAGAAGTCAGAGACAGAGTCCATGGAAGACTTTATTCTATACCCCGGCAACTGACCTTGATGACGACACACACAACTATACATTCTAGGGGAATGGAAAACCATTATGTTACATGTGCCAGGTAGGCTCTGCCTGACTACCCAGACTCCTTGCTCTGTTCAAACACTATGCCACGCTAACTGACGTTTGTATTTGGATATTACCATAGTCTGTTAATTACCGTACTCCTAACACTTCACTGAATACGAACACATTCGGGCCATCTGATTGGTCCCAGAAACCAATGGGTTGGGCCAGAGCCAGAACACACGTGGGTGAAGCGGCGCTTTCGAAGTATGTAATTGGCTTTGATACTTTTATTGGTTAGAGATGATCCAATCTCTGACGACTTTGTTTTCACTAAAAACCCAAACAACAGATTTACACTTAAGTCTGTTGCGAACGACAGAGCACAGGAAGAATTTAGCATGAGGCGTCAGGCTAGGGTAGGCTACCACTCATATATTGTGGCTTAACTGACGTTGACGTACTGCATGTAATATACATCAGGATTCTCATAGTTGAGCAGAGTGTACAGACTGACTCACTGTAGAAAACCCCAAGAAGTCTTCAAGTGCTCTTGAAACTGACAATATTAAAATGGCATTCTTCAGTGTCTATTCAAGTCCAGCTTCATCCCCTTAAAAAAAGGGACATGTTTCTAGAAAACCACCAGTGGCTTTTAAGTACCACGTTTTGTCCAACAAGAGAAGAGTATCATACAACACTACAGTTATTTGAATGGCAAGTGAGGATTATAGAGGCTACCTTAATGATGTATTGGTATTCCACTAGTTTCTGCTCTCTTCACCTAAAGGTGTAGTGCTACAGTATTTGGTCATGGTGATTGTCAGCACATTCCTGTAGCACTCACTTCTATTATGGCAGATCATTCGGTTCCTAGTCAATAGGCTTCGCTGATAGGACTGTTTCCACAGATCGCTGCATAATAATAACTGACGGAAACAGAGCGAGTAAAATGTCAGATAGTGACATTTCCATATGCTGAGCGCCTCACAAACATACAGTTGAAGTCGGAAGTTTACATACACTTCGGTTGAAGTCATTAAAAACTCATTTTTCAACCACTCCTCAGATTTCATGTTAACAAACTATAGTTTTAGCAAGTCAGTTGGGACATTTACTTTGTGCATGACACAAGTAATTCTTCCAACGATTATTTCACTTATAATTCACTATTTCACAATGCCAGTGGGTCAGAAGTTTACATACACCAAGTTGACTGTGCCTTTAAACAGCTTGGAAAATTCCAGAAAATGATGGCATGGCTTTAGAGTCAATTGGAGGTGTAACTGTGGATGTATTTCAAGGCCTACCTTCAAACGCAGTGCCTCTTTGCTCGACATCATGGGAAAATCTAAAGAAATCAGCCAAAACCTCAGAAAGAAAATCTGAGCAATTTCCAAATGCCTGAAGGTACCACGTTCATCTGTACAAACAACAGTACGCAAGTATAAACCCCATAGGACCACGCAGCCGTCATACCGCTCAGGAAGGAGATGCGCTCTGTCTCCTAGAGATGAACGTAATTTGGTACGAGAAGTGCAAATCAATCCCAGAACAACAGCAAAGGACCTTGTGAAGATGCTGGAGGAAACAGGTACAAAAGTATCTATATCCACAGTAAAACAAGTCCTATATCGACATAACCTGAAAGGCCGCTCAGCAAGGAAGAAGCCACTGCTCCAAAACCGCCATAAAAAAGCCAAACTACGGTTTGTAACTGCACAGGTGGAGAAATGTCCTCTGGTCTGATGAAACAAAAATAGAACCGTTTGGCCATAATGACCATGGTTATGTTTGGGGCAAAAAGGGGGAGGCTTGCAAGCTGAAGAACACCATCCCATCCGTGAAGCACGGGGGTGTCAGCATCATGTTGTGGGGGTACTGCAGGAGGGACTGGTGCACTTCACAAAATAGATGGCATCATGAAGAAGGAAAATTATGTGGATATATTGAAGCAACATCTCAAGACATCAGCTAGGAAGTTAAAGCTTAGTCGCAAACAGGTCTTCCAAATGGACAATGACCCCAAGCATACTTCCAAAGTTGTGGCAAAATGGCTTAAGGACAACAAAGTCCAGGTATTGGAGTGGCCATCACAAAGCCCTGACCTCAATCCTATAGAACATTTGTGGGCAGAACTGAAAAAGTGTTTGCGAGCAAGGAGGCCTACAAACCTGACTTAGTTACACCAGTTCTGTCAGGAGGAATGGGCCAAAATTCCCCCAAGTTATTGTGGGAAGCTTGTGGAAGGCTACCTGAAACTTTTGACCCAAGTTAAACAATTTAAAGGCAATGCTACCAAATACTAATTGACTGTATGTAAACTTCTGACCCACTGGGAATGTGATGAAAGAAATAAAAGCTGAAATAAATCACTCTACTATTATTCTGACATTTCACATTCTTAAAATTAAGTGGTGATCCTAACGGACCTAAGACAGGGAATTTTTACTAGGATTAAATGTCAGGAATTGTGAAAAACTGAGTTTAAATGTATTTGGCTAAGGTGTATGTAAACTTCCAACTTCAACTGTATGTTGTTTGACATTCAGAGATGTAAAAACACCATTGTTACCACATGATGAATACAGGCCCGTTCATACAAAGAGCGGCGCAATATGGAACACTACAAACCACAGTGCTATTAAACAGTAAACAGACAAAAGCAATGTGGCACTTCAAAAAGAACCAAGGACAAAGCACACATTGACTCACTATAACCATTAATATTTTTTACCTAGTGCCTATTGTGGACTGGGAGTAATTCTATTTTAGAAGAAAAAGACAGTGGAAGAAAACAACAGTCAATGTCGCTTCAGAACACTCAATCTACAAACATTGTAAGAGAATCTGCTAGAAGCTTATAACCACAGAAACGGGATTTCTCCAATAGCCTAATAACACTGAACACTACTATCTAAACATGGCCACCAGTATAACTAACGTTAAGCCCCTGGCTGGCCTTACAAAAACAACAACTCCCCGACCCAGTTGGGTTAAATGCGGAAGACATTTCGGTTGAATGCATTCAGTTGTGCAACTGACTAGGTATCCCCTTTCCCTTCTCTTTACTTTGTCCCTCACCAACTACACCCCATTCTCCCACGTCTGCTGCTGCCAAGTCCAGGAAGAGAGGGAGCATACGGGAGACAGGGTCAAGGGTCAAACGGGAGAGTGGTGTGTGAAATGGGGCGCACACGACTTCAGTGTCTTGGCATCAATGTTATTACTAAGTTACAACTAGTATTATCACTAGGCTATGTTATTACTAAGTTACTACCAGTATTATCACTAGGCTATGTTATTACTAAGTTACTACTAGTATTATCACTAGCCTATGTTATTACTAAGTTACTACTAGTATTATCACTAGGCTATGTTATTACTAAGTTACTACTAGTATTATCACTAGCCTATGTTGTTACTAGGTTACTACTAGTATTATCACTAGGCAAGAGGGGTCAATCCCATGATCTCCTTGGTGTAGACAAAAACAAGCAGACAGGGTGACTGTGGGAGTGGAGTTGAGTAGCCCTGATGTCTAAAAGGGTCAAACGTTCAGGGAAGGAGAACGCAGAGGCTCTGGTTGTGTGTGTGTGTGTGTGTGTGTGTGTGTGTGTGTGTGTGTGTGTGTGTGGAGGCCTGCGTTAGATTAGAGAGATTGTTAAAGTGTGGAGCCCTGCTCAGTGTAGCCTGGAGGAGCTGTCTGAATAGATTAAACTAATAGGCTTAACACAGCCCACAGATAGATAGCTCTGCCTACTGCCTAGCTAAGACACACAGGAGACGATGGCATAGAGAGATGGATCACTACATCCCTACACAGTGGAGGTGGAGGGCGAGAGCGAGAAAAAAAACTCATCCGTGGGAGTGGGAAGAAGGAAGAATTCACTGTGTGGCCATTAAAAGAGCACTCTGCTATGGACGACATTTAGCTAAGTCTCTCCTTTGTCTGGAGAAACCTGCTTGGTCATATTACAAGAGAACTGAAGGTGTTAGCCACAATGTTCACCTATTAATATGACTTAGCATAAGGATTAGCCTATGGTTTATGTTATCAGATTAATACATCGTCATTAGCATATGTCAACAAGGGCGTGCGTCAGCGCTGGCCTGTGTCATCATTAACATACGTCCGAGTTGTATTAGCATTAGCCAAGGGCTGCATTGTGCTGACTTCCAGACTGGCCGCTGCAGGACAGATGGCCAAGGCCAGGAGTAAAGCCCTTCAAATCCCATTGTGAGGCTCCTTCCCTGGGCTTGCTGACACTCCCTGTCCCACCTCAGCCCAGCCTAGCTAGTCCCTACAGGCATACATCGACGTGTAGGTCATATCACCAGAAACACTAGTACACTTGTAGCCTATACATGTACACTCCTGCACTTCAGGGACACAGAGTTCTAGAGACAGACACTAGAAAATATGTACATGTATTAGCCAATAGAGTTTACGGATGGGGTTGAATTACTTGTAACATTTTACTATCCCAACCTTAATCCGTCAGTATCAAATATGCCATACATGATCCTATAGGTAATAACAGGGAGGGGGGGGGGGGCAGGAAGGAACACTGATCTAATAGCTTTCCCTCTACAGCTGGTGTGCCAACCACCCCTCCCAGAATAGCACACACCCCTTCTCACTTTTCAGCTCCACACACACACACCCACATACTCACACCGGACCACAATGCACCTGGTCCTAGAATACAGGGAACGAACAACACATTGTTGGCGGGCCTCTGTTAGAGTGGAACTATTTCTGTCAGTCTATTCATCCGCAAGGGTATATATAAACCACTTCAAGACTCTGATACAGTCAGTGATTGAGACTTCTATTGTAGTGCCACCATTGAAGGGATACTTCGGGAATTTGGCAATGAAGCCTTTTATCTACCCACTGTGCTAACGCTAGTTAGCATTGGCTCGCGAAACTACCTCTTAACTTCCGTCATGGACACAGAAAGATAAAAATGGTATCCATGAGTTCATCTGACTCTGGGATAGTAAATAAAGGGCTTCACTGCCAAAATCCCAAACTATCCCTTTAATAGGAGTGACACACTTCAACTCTCCTTACTTTGGAAATGTTTAATCTCTGAAGGACAAACATTAAGGTCAAAGCCAACGAAGTGTGGCACTACCATGATTACTGAATGAACAATTTACTGAACCCCCCCAGCAGCCACGCATACAGGCGGGAAGGCCAGTCAGGTCCACAGGAAGTCTGCCCCTGGTGCCTAGAACAATGGGCCTGGGGAAACAGCCCTACTGACACACAAAGGGAATGGGAGGAGGGGTGGAGGGATGGAATGAGGGGAATCACAGCCACATTCACAGCCCAAAATAAGCAAGGTCAGGCCTGAGCCTAATGTGGATCAGACTGAAACCAGCCCAGATCACAGCAGCCACTGTAAAACAGGATACAAGCCAGGCTTGGGCTGCTATAGGCTAATAAAGAAGAAGCTAACAGTGAGTGGTGACATGTTGATGTCAATGATATCCATCATGGCAATCTGAGGAGTGTCGTGGGGGAGGAGAGCGATGGGTGACGAGCAGCCTGATCTGAATTGTAAATGAATGTCAGTTGCTCACTGGGGCAGATGACAAAGCCCTGGGGAGGGGAGGGGCTGCTGAGGAGGGGAGGGGGAGGGGCCTGCAAAACACCAGTCTCAACGTCAACAGTGAAGAGGCGACTCTGGGTTGCTGACTTCTAGGCAGAGTTGCAAAGAAAAAGCCATATCTTCCTCTGTCCAGTGTCCATGTTATTTTGCCTTTAATCTTTTATTTTTATTGGTCAGTCTGAGATATGGCTTTTTCTTTAACACAACATGTTATATTCATTCAAAGAATCAGCCGTTTCCAACATTAACAACTGTATTTCTGATCAATTTGATGTTATTTTAAATGGACACATTTTTTTTGCTTTTCTTTCAAAAGCAAGGAAATTTCTATGCGACCCCAAACTTTTGAACGGTAGTGTAGGTATAGTACTTTCTGAGAGTAGTATGTAGGATTAAGAACAGTAGAGTTATGATTTTGACAGGTGGTGGCGTCTCAACTATCTAATCAGCTAATCATGTCTGGAGACAGATTTATCAAATCCCCTGACGAAACGTCCCAGAAAGCTTTGTTAATCATCACACCAGAGAAACAGTCTCTGAAGGTTCTAATCAACACTGACATCATCGCTCTATCCACTCTTCGACCAAATCCCTCCAACATCTCTTCCTCTCATCCATTCCTCCTCTTCCTAACAGCTGATGTCTCAACTCCTCCGACTGTTAACTTATGCCCCAGTTTAACACACACATACACACACACACACACACACACGCTCAGAGAATTGGGGTGATCAGTGTGAGGGCAGCAGACAGGGAGGCATACGGGCTCAGTGTGGTGGATGATCATCAGAGGATCAACGATGCGCCACAGCCGAGAGCAACAACACGTACGCACGCACACTGGCCAACAAATGGTTCCGATGCAGACTTAACCACAAGCGGAGAAAGAGAAAGAAACATGAACTTAGCTACAGAGACAACACACACACACGTTTATAGAGACGAGACAGGAACACGGACAGGTACATCCCACAGTGTCCTAACCCGATAGCTGTTTAACTGCCTGTTGCCATACCATTCATTCTGCCTCCTCACCCCAGAGAAAACTAATCCACACAGAATCAAAAGATTAACCGCAAAATAACACCCTGATCATCACCATTTGATTGTCCTCAAATCCTGCCCCCATAGAGACGGTAAATATGTCTGAATAAACATGCAATTAAAGGAACCCTGAATCCTCCAATTCTAGAGGCTTGTGCTTGGAAAGTACTAGTAGATCTGTTCTAATGGACAAAGGATTCAAATCAGAAGCAATCACAGCTCACTCACTTCAGGTAGAGGAAAGCTGTCCCGCGTACACAGACCGTTAAGCATTTCCGAACGTCTAGTTATGTAGACTCAGCCACGGAGACGCGATATCATGGGCAACAACAGTATGATGCGACCATACAGGAACATTTTCAACTTATCTAACAGAACCACATGTGCAAAGCACTCAATGTCAAAGAAACGTCCCTTTATTGTAGAAGGATTATGTCACAGAGGAAAGGCTTTAACTCAACAGGAGAATAAGAGTACGTATCTGCCAGGTAGTTAAATATGAACAGGCTGCAAACTCATTAAAAACACGCTGCAACGCCATAGCACTGCTATTTGGCAGTGTTCCAGTGACTCTGAACGCAGCCCAGTTGGCTCTTTAACATAGCCCAGTGGGGGGCTGGCTGGGGGTCGATGGAGGGCCTCTGCTTTGTGCTTTAGGACACTGTACACTTTGTTCAGTCACTGTTGCAAAACTGAAGGGGTGACCCTGAAATCAATACTGGACCTGCATGTTAACAGGGTACTTAGAGCTTGTTATTGTACTGAACAAACACACAGCCTCACCAAACACAAACAGAGAGTCCAAAGATGATTAAACCTAGAATATGTGCAGATATAATTTCAGCTCTTGACTGAGGAAGGGTTCATGGGGTGTTAACTGTTGTATTACTAAAACGATGATTATCCTTAGAAGCATAATTTGTAAACAAAATCCTCATAAAAGCCTCCACTTTTGCATCCTTCACTGTGCTGCACTGAAACACCAGCCTCGTTTTATCATTGAAATAATGACATTATAGCCAATGCATTCTCGCTCTCTCTTTAGTACACACAATCAGCGAGGACAGGTCTGACAAACAAGTGAAGAAATGTCCCCAATACCTTTAACCAAGTTCACCAGAGACTACAAGAATATAAACAAATTGTTTTTAAACACAGCACATAATTTATGACCTTCAGAGACTTTAAAATATGTTATAAATAAATTATATGCATTGATAGTGTCACTAAGATAAATGTGTATTAGTTTAAAATCAAATAGTCTGTTTAAAGAAAAATCCGTTGTTTTTGTATAGTTACCTCTTAGGGAAAAGGTTACTTTAAATAAATTGATAAGTAATTTTACCGGCTAATTCGTCCGGTTCCAGCCCAGTTTCGGTGTCTATTCCACATATCACAAAGTAGTGAGCGAAGCGGCAGGGCGCCGCTCCTGACACCGCGTTGGTCCCACTCATCTTGGATCACAGATCAGCGTCCTCCCGTTCCTAGTACTCCAACCGAGACATCTACATAGCGAGAATAAAACTGGGTTTAAAACAATTTGTCTTTTTAAATGGCAGAATGGTAGTGTTCCGACGCACAATTAAATGAGTTCCCTGTTCTTCAAATATATATTTAAATTCACTCAAATATCGAAGAGAATACTTGTTGGCTGTCAGCTCTTGGTCGCACTTACTGATCGAACCGAATAGGAAGCGCGAGCTCGGTGTGTGTGTGCTTGCTTCCCTGCCTCGCGAGGGCGATCGCTCGACGCGTGGCAGGGCGGGACATTCAAATAATATCTCTTGCATAAATTAGGTAAATTGGGTGCACAATGTACACAGTTTGTAGTCTACATGTTACTAAATATTTTGCATGGTGCAGTCTGTTTAATTTTCTCTGAAATTATTCAGTTAATTGGTTAATTAAAATGTTTATATGGACATTATCTCATGAGATGGGCCTAACATACAGTATCTAGCCTGTTATTTCCCCAATATTCATATCCCATGCAACAGACACAATGGACTTCCTCAGGTTAATGACTGGTGAGGTGAGGATAATGACCATTAGTTTTAGCACAGTGTTGTGAAACGCTTTTCCTCCACAGCCCAGTGACTCTCCTCTGACACCTGTCCTGCTGAGATCAAAGCACACACAGCTAATTTAAAGCCATTCAGAGGACAGTGTGATATTATGACCCCTAGCTGAGAACCTGTCTTCCTGTCCCAGAGTCTGAGGAATAAGAGGGGAGAACAGGAAGGATAATAGAGAAAGGCTACTATTACATTGGCTGACTCCATAATTATCTCTCATGGATTGCGTGAATACTGGCTGGATTTAATCCTCCGGTCCCCCAGGAAAGTCAATCATGTACAGAATCCTGTGGCCTATCAAGTAAAACGCTGTGGTAGAGGAACACGATAACTGAAACAAAGGCACACTGACCTCAAGTATGTAAGGTTAGGACTTTTCAACTTGTGATGAGATATACACATCTCATTTGTAATTAGTGATATTGTACTATACATTCTCAGCAGGCCTCCACCACTCTTGTCCTTGTAGGCAGCAGTTTCTGCTTGGTTTTCTCCAATAAATATACAATAAATGTGTAAACAGAAAATATGACTGAAGATTCCCCTCTTATCTGTTCTTATCTATTCACCTATGTGAGTCGCAGGTCTCAACACAGGAGGACCTAGAAGCCTTGCACTAGTGAGTGAATGAAATGAAAGGAACATTAACATAGTACTTTGCTTCCCTCTGGTGGTGTAACTGGGTGTGTCTCAAACGTGGTCTTTGCCTGGTGGTGGGGGTAAATAATAATACAATTCTCTTTATTGGATGCAGTGTAGTCGGCGAGGATAGGTAACAACAAACTTATTTTCTGTATTTATTAGTTCAGTGCCATAACACAGTAAACATCAGAAGTAAAAAAATATATAAAATACAACATCAAAACAGACAAAAAGACAGATATTAAAAACAAAACACGGCATTGACCAATTTTTAAGACGTAGTATAAAACCAGTGACCTGTAAGACGTAGTATAAAACCAGTGACCTGTAAGACGTAGTATAAAACCAGTGACCTGTGAGACGTAGTATAAAACCAGTGACCTGTGAGACGTAGTATAAAACCAGTGACCTGTAAAGTACATACCTTCCTCAATACCTGAAACATGAGCAGCATCAGTTGAATTGAACTACAAACAACATCTATGGCCACAGAAAACTATAAACCCAGTGCAAGGAACCACATCAAACAAAGTTATACAATGGCTTTCTAACATCATTTGATGTCAGATTTCCATGATAAATTTACCCACTTTACCACCAGTAAAAAAAACACCTGTTATAATTGACACGTTTCTTTGTGTACGGGACAGGAAAATCTCCTTAAAAAATAAGTTCAGTCTGGTTTCTCCCCTTTAGCTTTGGTTCTGGCTGCAATAGAAAGTCAATATGCCCTAACAATGTAGGCAAACAATACCATAGGAATACGGGTAACCAGTGGCGGACTGGACGTCGGGAGCACCTGGACATTTCCCGGTGGCCTGAGGGTCGTTTTGGCCTGCCGTGAATAGTCAACTTGACCAGCGATAATATAGCAAGCAGGAATGAGTTGACGGAGAATCCATGCTGCGAGGGTGCACGCGCCAAAAATGACATCAGGTCTCTCCGTGACGCACATAGCAACCATCTACCTGTTTCTCTACCGATAACATTGTAGACAAGTCGCACGGCGAAATTGACGGTGAGTAAAGGTGGAGCAGAGAGGGAGAGAATAAAAGAAGAGAAAGGCCCTTGCCACAGACGCAGCTAAATGCTGCAAAATAAGCGACACGTTCGCAAGTACGGGACTGGGTCAGTCAAAAACACTAGCTAAAACACACACAGACACTCACAAACGACACCCAGCATGGCTAGCTAAGTAGCTGATGAGAGGATTTCTCTGGTATTGAAGAAGTCAGAATGCAAGAAGACAAATAAACTGTTATATAGAGTTGATACAAAGTATTCAATTAGACGGCACTGGATTCAATCATAGTAAGACGCACGTGAAGTGCCTCTTGCCGTCCGAATGAAAGACAAAGGAAAAGTTGTAACTTATATAGTTACCAAGACCCATGATGTGCCCCATCCTGTATTCCTCAACAAAGGAGCCTCTTATTCAGAGTAAACCGTCTGGCACCAAGAATGACAATGTTGAATCACTATCTAAGACCCGTGGTACCCTCATGCTTCCTCGACCCCTCATAGTGAACTCATGATGACTTGAGCATATTCCAAGATCTTGTGTGAACATGTCATATCAGTAGACTAGCAAATAAAAGTGACAACGGCCGGTAGGCTGAACAGTTTGCTCATCTTACGTCTTCGTGGAGGAATTATATCATAGCAATGAGTGCAACAAAGCGATCATAATATGACATTGAAGGCAATACTTTAATCTAGTTAAAAAAATTGTCAACCTAGACTATGCACTTGCCATGACTCATGCCACGTAAGCTAGGGAAAGTGCACATACTGTAGCCTGTTTCGCTGTACAGTGTAACGTAAACATAATACATCCATGAACGTAACACAGTAGCCTGTGTGACACAGCACAGGCAATGACAAAGATCATTAGCGCCATTAGTACCAGCATTACAAGTTACTACAATAATATACAGCTCTGGGAAAAATTAAGAGACTACTCCAAATTAAGAGACTACTTCAAATTCAGAGACTACTTCATTTTTTCCAGAGCTGTATTAATGTAGCCTACTGATACACTAATGATAGTGAGTATGATAAGAGTATTTTCTTTGCAACGATGGAGAAGGAAGCAGCAGCAGCACTAGAGCTTCAGGTGCTCCTGCAGGACTGGAGATGGTGGTCAGTTCAGAGTCAGACTCAGAGCAGGAACCTTCAGGTACAATTTAAGAGCACAAACCTAAACATGTAGGCTATGATTTTAGATTAATATGTGCTTTATTTATGAGATTATCAGTAGGACTGGGGGCATACAATTGATGACTGCACAAGTAATACAAGTTTAAGTTAATCTCATTCTGCAGAGCAACCAGATGTGGGGAGAGAGAGAGAGGTTCAGAGTCCAGTACAGGGAACATAGAAAGGGACAGCGAAAGCACTGAAAATCCATTTGATCGTATTGCCCGTCCTCAGTCCAAGGATTTTGACTTATTTTCTCAGTACCACCCAAAACAAACCCCTCAAAGAGTCATTCCCAATGTATTCCACTCCAAAGATGGCACAAACAGAAAAATGGCTGACATACAATGAAGTAACTCACTCCTTCTGCTCAGTAGGTCTTGCATTTGCAAAACCTTCAGCCAGAGATGGTGCTTTTGTCAAAAGAGGCATGCAGGCCTGGAAACATGCCTATCAGAGAGTACAGGAACATGAGAGAAGCAATACCCATAGAGAAAGTGCAGAAGTCTTTTTCCTCAAAGCCAGCAAAGCAGACATCCGTACCCTTCTGAGTGATAAGCAAATGTCAGTTCAACGAGACCAGATCAGAAAGAGGAGGCAGGTCATGGAACGTGCGATTGATGTAATTAAAATTATTGGTAAATGTGGGCTTAGCTACAGAGGACGCAGACACGAAGCTGCATAGAACTTGGAAAACATGGCCGTCAATCATGGCAAGTTTCTTGAGCTTAAATTGTTGCTAAGCAAATATAATGTCTGCCTACAAGAGAATGTTAGTGATTTCATTGAGAAGAGCAAGAAGCAGATTGGAAGTAAAGAAAGAAGGTCCTTGGTAACCATGACGTCCAAAACAAAATAAAGTAATTTAAGTCATCAGAATGTTGATTCTGCAGACAACTGCTGTTAAAGTGAGAAAGGCAGGGATGTTCTCAATACAAATTGACACAAACACAGGATCCAAAGACCAGTGTGCGGTGGTTCTGCGATATGTCACTGACGTTGTCCACGAGAGACTCATTGCGGTCATTGACGGAGTCATCAACTGGACAGTACTTTGTGGATCTTGTGAAACAGACCCTTGAGAAGATGGACATAGATATAAAACAGTATGTTGGTAATGCAGACGGAGCAGCAAATATGAAGGGACAATACTGAGGCTTCTCTGCATTGCTCACAGGAGAGTCTCCTAACCAAGTACACATATGGTGTTACTCACTTAGAATGAGATGACCTGTACCTCAACTCTAAAAGATCCTATTTTTTGGGAACAAGTAGGTTCATTAATGGAAAATGTACATTATGTTGTTTAAGTGACGGATCCTGTAACGTAATCCTGTTGTCAAAAGTGATGAAGAGCCAACAGGTGGCTCTATTCAATTTTAAGAAGAAACTTGGGTTGCGCCACCATTGTCTCCAAACACGGAGAAAAAGAGGGGGAACATCTGAATTTTGAGACAATGGTGGAGGAAAATAGAACTAGCAGGAGGAGTTAAATGTGCCTTATGAATAATCATTTAAGAACTGTATAAAAGTTCAGAACAGAGAAATGTAAGTCAGTTGTTTCCTGCAGGCCAACTCAACTTTATTGTGTTTTGTAATAAAGTCCATCTTGATTCTACAAACTCCAGAGGTGCTTTATTTTTTAAGTATTGGGGAAGAGTTTTTCCACCACATAACGAGGCAGTTATGTAGCCAATGTTCAATTTCATTGACTCAGTGTATAGATGTGTTTATTTTTGTGCTGTTTGCTTTATGGACACCAGTGAGTGAACATTGTAATCTAAAGATTTTTGTAGAAGAGTGATTTTTCGACTTATGTATTATACTTAATTACATTGTTGTAGCTTATGATCAAGTTCAGTGAATGTGTGTGTGTGAAGTTTTTTGATATGCTTGATGCTTGAATATAAAGACAATCATTTGAACATTTGAGCTAACTCTGTATATCTCATTCTCTTTTTAAAAAATGTTTGTATTTTGTAATGTGGATAACTTTCTTCCCAGATGAACATAGTGGCCAAATGTATAATTAGTTTGGTACCCGTTACATCAACAAATAGGATTAGCCTACAAAATTAGCGGTCTGGTGGTTTGCGTGAACAGGGTGGCCTGGGATGGAGTCAAATTTCCGGCCTGAATAATTGTTTGAGTCCCCCCCTGCGGGTAACCAAACACCAATCACCCTTAGGTGTCAAGAGTAACAATAACGCATATACTGTACATGGTATATAAAACACACTTCTGACTGTTTCAACCACAGCTAACCAAACCTATCATGTGGAGAGACATGTATTCATTTAAAAACAGATAAAAACACGTAGAAAAGCAAACTGCATAATGTAGGCTAGATATGGCTTTAAATAGCACGGTCTGTAGTGTTTCATGTATATATATATATTTTTTAAAGAACAGCATATGCAAGATTTGGATTGAAGTAAAAGTATTGTCAGGGCTGACTGATTGGCTTACAAATCACATTAGTCCATGGGAGAGCTATGGTGCCTGGCTGTTGGCTAAACTCTCCTCCCTTGGCTGGAGGATGAATGGTGACCACAAGGGGGGCTTACATTCTGAGATTAACCTGGATGGTGACCGTGAGGGGGGACTTATATTCTGAGAGTAACCTGGATGGTTACGGTGAGGGGGGCTTGCATTCAGAGAGGAACCGAAGAGGCAAGCAGGTGAGAAATATTCACATTAACACTGTAGGAATTAGCCGTCCCCCAGCTACTGGCATTCCAAGTGGAAAAGGATAAAGGATCAGTAAGGGAACTCTTCAGTTCAGAAGTCTCTTCACCGTACACAGGTATCCTGGGAACACCGCCTCAGAATATCCTCAAGAGCATGAAGTCTTTTCACCGTACACAATATCCTGGGAACACTGCCTCAGAATATCCTCAAGAGCATGGAGTCTCTTCACCGTACACAGGATCCTGGGAACACCGCCTCAGAATATCCTCAAGAGCATTGCTAGAGAATGTTCCAAACCTGTCAACACAAGTCACACTTATATAGGTTTCAGTTCCCCAACAAAGTTGACATTGACGTTGTCATCGATAAGGCTGAATTCTAGTGAAGTTTTTGAACACTCTGAACAAGTACATCTTCCCCAAGCGTTCTCTTTACTTTATGGGTCGTTCCACTTGATTGCAATCTCTTTTTGACTGCACCCCTTTTGATTTCAACGAAACTTTACATACATATTTGCCCATGGTAGAAGTGGTCAGAAAGTGGCTTTTTAGACCTCAATGCCAAAACATTCAGGAGACAGAGGTGCTCAAAGTTGGCCCATTTTGCATATCACATTCAGGATATGCAAAAACATGTGACATTTTATTTCTGCATATGTTGTATCGTAAACCCTAATTCAGTTGTGTGTTGTGCCCACCATCGGTTGACACACAGCCAATACTTTCTCTAAGCTTTTAAATTATATCAAACTCAACCGTTAATCTTTTCTAGTGATGAAGACATGGTAGGGTACGCAAAATGGGTCAACTTTGGGCACCTCCATCTCCTGAATGTTTTGGCATTCTGGTCCATGGGCAAATATGTATGGAAAGATTTGTTCAAATCAAAAAGGGGTGCGGTCAAAAAGTGATTGAAATCAAATGGAATGATCAATTACATACGGTAATGAATTGAATCACATCCAATGAGAGTTGGGAAATACACCCATCTGTTGACCTCTATTCTTTGTCACCGCTCTCACTTTGACTCCCAACTTTGCTTAGGTCATATTGACCCAGGCTCACAGGCCTGTGTACAATAGCATGATACATTTACAGCCTACCATGGCTAGCAAAGCCTGCAACTTACATTCAATTTCATATGGCCTCTTCTTCTGCTTCTCTGACCACTTGTAAAACAACTCCAGGTTTTTTTGCTGTAAGCAGAAGAACTTGTCAATGACTGGAAATCCAATAAAATGTATTTAAATATTGTCTTAGATTGATTGTTTTTCATGCCAATGCTAGTTATACATCTTACACAAAAACTAAGGGAATACATACCATTTTATTTTTCCAGTGGCTTATGATTGTTGTCGTTACCCGAGTGTCTGGAGTCTTTCGGAGGTTCACGATGGAGATACTTGGTCCAATGCTTTGCCTGAGCAATGCTCTTCTTCATCAAAATGGCAGCAGGCTCCTGCAATTCCCTCTTTTTGATGCTCTTTTCACATGCACCGCTTGGTTCAGGCTTCAGCTCCACTAGATCTTGCCGCTTCTCTTCCCTAACAGGGGGCTGTTCTTTTGTGTTCTGGCAGTTCACAGGAGCATCTTCCTCTTCATCGTCAGAACGCTGTGCATCTTCTGGATCTGTGTAAGACCTGTTGAACATGACATCATTTTCATAGGGCTTGAAGTAGTGCACTTTCCTTGGATTCAAAGGAAAGCTGATGTTCCGCTTGGGTTTTGGCGGAGCATCAACACGTTTTAGAATGGATCGGATGATCCTGGAACTGGCCTGTGGACCTTCCATTTCCTCTGGAGGAGGAGACATTGCCCCTAAATGTTCATTGCCATGTGGTGGTGATACCCTGGCCAGATTAGGGAAGGCATGACTAACTGGGCTATAACCATTGGGACTGGCAGGCTTGATAAAAGGTTTGGGCTTGTGTGCCACTCTTGCAGGTTTGTTCAGCGTTTGTGATTCAGGTGAAGCACTCTGAGATGTCTCTTCTCTGTTCTCTCTCTCATTCCCATCCTTCGAAACCTCTGAAGTCCTCGGAATCTTCGGAATCCTTGGCTTGAGGGGCGGCGAGTCGTTCTCACACTCACTTTTTGAAAACCGTCCTTTCTCATTCCTATTCAACACCTTCGGAATCTTTGTCAACTTATGTTGGGATGTCAAGTCGCTCTCTGCCTTACGTTTTAGTTTCTTGGATGAGTCAGGATTCTTAGAGACCTTTACCCCTAAACCCCCAGGCCCTCCTCTATACTCCATCTTCTGCCTTGGTGGAGAACCTTCCTCTCTCTTCCGGCTTGGTGGAAAACCTTTCCTGACAAGATGTTTGGGTAAGGACAGCTTTTCCAATCTGACTTTTAGGCATTGAATCTTTTGCTTTTGTTTGACGTCGTTCCTCTGCCTCTTTTTGACAACAGGAGACAGACTTTGCAGGGGAGCAGTGTATGCTAGTTTTGTTCGGGGCTTTAATCTTTGGCATCTTGGGAACTCCCTCAATATGTTTTGAGGGTGAGACGTTTGTGGAAGGCTTTTTGGGGACGTTTACGGAGAGTTTGAGAGGAACGGTGGTAGTCGATGATCCCTGCACATGGAGGGTTTTCACCCCAGGGCACGGCGATGAGTTTCCACTGCCGCTGTCCCGCTCTCTTTCCACCAACTGGCACTTCAACCTTTTGGAGTCGCCAGAGTTCATGCCTTCAGTTTCAGTTGAATTTCTCCTCTTCTGTGACCCAATTTTTCAATTGAAGGTCTCCGCTTCTTGTCCCTACTTTGATTGTCCTCGCTCTCTTTCTCAGTTGAATGTCTCCTCTGCTGTGGTTTCTTGTCCCTGGATTGACTGCCCTCACGCTCTTTCTCAGTTGATGATCCCCTCTGGTCTTTGCATCGAATTTCATCACTCTCAGTCGAATGTCTCCTCTTGTGTAACGCATGTGGCTTCTTGTCCCTAGGTTGATTATTCACAGTTGCCTTCACCCCAGAACTCTTAGGGGGTTGGGATGGTGACCGTCCCCTCTCTGCTCTCCATGGGCTTTTCTTGGGCTTTTGTCTGTCAGATGACGTTGGGTGGAGGGTTTTCTTCTTTTCCGTTTTTTTGTATTGGTTGACAAAGTTAGCTACTTTGTCATACATATCTACAGGTGAACCACAGTCCTCTATAGCTGAACACCAGTTGTCTGCTATTTATTTATTTTTTTATTTCACCTTTATTTAACCAGGTAGGTCAGTTGAGAACAAGTTCTCATTTGCAACTGCGACCTGGCCAAGACAAAGCAAAGCAGTGCGACAAAAACAACACAGAGTTATACAGTAAACAAACATGGTAAAAACACAATAGAAAATCTAAATACAGAGTGCAAAATGTAGTGCAAAATGCAGTAAGGTTAGGAGGTAGGACAATAAATAGACCATAGTGGTGAGATAAATTACAGATTATCATCATTAACACAGGAATGAAGGATGTGCAAATTATGATGTGCAAATAGAGTTACTGGAGTGCAAGATTTGTGAAAATAACAAAAATAAATATGGGGATGAGGTAGTAGTGTGGGCTATTTACAGAAGGGCTATATACAGGTGCAGTGATCGATAAGCAGCTTTGACAGCTGACGCTTAAAGTTATTGAGGGAGATAGGAACCTCTAGCTTCAGTGATTTTTGCAATTCGTTCCAGTCATTGGCAGCAGCGAACTGGAAGGAATGGCGGCCAAAGGAGGTGTTGGCTTTGGGGGTGACCAGTGAGATATACCTGCTGGAGCGCATGCTACGGGTGGGTGTTGCTATAGTGACCAGTGAGCTGAGATAGGGTGGGGATTTACCTAGTAATGACTTATAGATGACCTGGAGCCAGTGGATTTGGCGACGAATATATAATGAAGGCCAGCCAACGAGAGCATACAGGTCGCAGTGGTGGGTAGTGTATGGGGCTTTGGTAACAAAACGGATGGCACTGTGATAGACTACATCCAATTTGCTAAGTAGAGTGTTGGAGGCTAGTTTGTAAATGACATCGCCGAAATCAAGGATCGGTAGGATAGTCAGTTTTACAAGGGCCTGTTTGGCAGCATGAGTGAAGGAGGCTTTGTTGCGAAATAGGAAGCCAATTCTGGATTTAATTTGGATTGGAGATGGTTGATGTGAGTCTGGAAGTTGAGTTTACAGTCTAACCAGATGCCTAGGTATTTGTAGGTGTCCACGTATTCTAATTCGGACCCGTCGAGAGTAGTGATGATAGTCCGGTGGGCGGGTGCTGGCAGCGTTCGATAGAAAAGCTGATGTATGATGTTAGCTCTTAACGTAGAGGTGTTTTCAACCTTGGGAAGTGGTGATGTCCTCGTCTTACAGTCTTGGACCTTCTCTTGCAGCCTTTCCCTATCCTCAGAACCATGACTGACTTTGCTTTGGGTAGTATGTTCTTGAGCTGACTCACAATGTGCTTTGGCATCAGTTTCAGGCTCTGTCCTTAGAACATTAGAAGCATGAGCCTCAATCTGAGCATGTTGCTCATTAGGGTTATACTCCGTCTCCTGATCTGAATCCTCACTTGTATCTGACCAGAAAAAAAAGTCAGGGATCGGTATGACACCGGTGCATTGCTGCATTTCTCCCTCTGTCTTATTGACACTGGATTGATTGTCATCCCCCTCTTCTTCAGTTGATCGTATCTGCTTCTTGTCCCTGAATTGATTGTCCACAGTCGCCTTCCACCCAGAGTCCTTAGAGACCTCTGTCTCCTGATCTGAACTGTCACTTGTATCTGACAGGATAAAGCAGTGAGAGATTGTTGTGCATCTTGAACCTTGCTGCAATCCTTTCTCGCTCTGACAACTGGAGCATAGGCCACTTTCAAACCCATTGTCAGTTTCAATAATACAAGGACAATAGCAGGACTTATCTAAGCTGCCACTTTCTATATTCTCTAGTTGTTTTGTCTGTCTCTTATCTTTGTTTTCAGAGCATGGTTCAGGGAACCCGAGTTGGAGGTCAGAGACATTTTCGATCTGGCAAAATAGTCTCATGGCATCCTCAGATGTCAAGATGGTCAAATTCATTGGAGAAAGGGGGTCTGTGTCTGAGTCCGTTGTGAGGTCTGCGTCTGGTGCCTCTGTTTCAGCAAGCAGTCTCACAGCATCCTCTGATGTGAGGACGGTCAAAATCATTGGTGAAAGGGGTTCCGTCTCGGAGTCTGCGTCTGTTGGGGCGTCTGCGTCCATCGTGACGTCTGTGTTTGTTGCTTCTGCTTCAACAGGTTGTCGTGCAGGCAAGTCCACAGTCTCCATCTTGCTTTGGAAGTTGTCATCCATTCTGACTCCCCCAACCACTTTGGAACTCTCCTCTGCTTTATCTGGTGTGAACCACAGAGACCAAGCTCTTCCAGATTCTTTGTCAATGTCATACAGCTTCTCGTTGACATTTAACCATGATGACCTGTAATCCACTTGGAAAGAGCTGTCAACATGTGCTGGAATGGGAAACTTCTCTAACACTTCCCCCAGTGATATACCACTGACTGCAAAGAGAACCACTGCCTTCTCATCCTCTGTGGCCCAGGCAGACACATCCTGCATGATTTTCTTATCCCTTTTATCTTTTAAGGCTTCTACCAGGTTAGAGGTATCCCCGCCCCAATACTCCTCCAATATGGCCTCTAGACAACCATCATTTTCCACTGTGATTGTTGCTGCACTCTCCAGATAAGTAACCAGTTGCTGAAGCGCACATAACTTGAACTGAACTTCTGTAATTGTGGACAAATCAAGATTTCTCACATCTGCGCCATTAGAGTTAACTTCCATAATTATTTGGGCACCACCAATGTGTACAATATCAGTTGCCTGAGGGTTGGTGTGGACAAATGGTGAAGGTAAACTCTTGTCCGTCTGTGGATAGACCTGAAGGACCTCATCATTGTCCAGTGAACTATTTGCAGATGCATCTACAGGCTTATCATACTCCATAACACTCTCAACTTGAACCATCTCATTTAGGACAGATAGAGAACTTGCTTCATCTTTAGCTCTATCCCACAGGCTTTCCGCCTGTTGTTCATTGATAGACCAGGACTTCAAAATCTTAAATGGCACCTCATTGTCTGCATTCTCGGTCTCCAAGGGCTGTGGGGACTGCTGTGGACCCATTGGAGGGACGATAGCCACGGGGGGCGGAGTGGTGGCGACGGCCATCAGGATCATGCACCTGGGGGTGGACTTAATCTCTAGCCGTACAGTGGAGTCCTCAACACTAAACCTCTCAGGGGGCCTCACCTGGTCATCCTTGGTGCTTAGATGTCGGTGCATTTTACCTGCTTGTAAAACATCCATATTATCTGTGCTGGATTGTTGGGAATGGGAGGGGTCTTGTGTTGAGTCGTTCCCATTTACGGGTCCATTTTTAGATCTTAAAACACTCTGGAACCAGTCTTGTATTTCATTGAGTGAGATCGTATGTTTATGAGGAGGTTTGTCCTGAGGTGTCTCAGTGAGAGGTTTGGGAGGAAGATTATCTATTTGTTGTGTTATGGCTTGGGAAGGAACACTAGGTCCTAGTATACCATGAGTGTCTGCATTTGTTACCTGTGCCGTTTTAAGTTCAACAACACCAGATTCTGTACTTCCTGTGGAAGGGAAATCCATAGAAACACACTGCTGTGCAGTCGCAGTAAAGGCCTGCACAAGTGATGTAGAATCTCTCACAGGACCTGCTGTTCGTCCTGACGTTGTTTCACTGTGTTCATTGTTGACCACCGTAACAGTTGACTAGACCTCCCCCTCGAACGTCCACTAGACACACCCCTAGAACGTACACTAGAGACACCCCTAGAACGTCTACTAGAGACACCCCTAGAACGTACACTAGAGACAGCCCTAGAACATCCCCTTGAGCATTGATTAAAATTTCCCCTTGAATGTTCATTAAAATGTCCTCTAGCACGTCCATTGGAATGGGTGGGATCGAACATCTGACATTTGTTTTCCAAGTAATGGAGATTGTTATGATTCACTATCAGACCAACCATATAATCCTGGTCAGTGTTACGGTGATGGGAAATATCTTCATGCCTTCTTTCGACAATGAGTGGGGGAAAAACCTCATAGCTGGGGAAGTGGGGTTCATGCTTATCCCATATTTCTCCACTGCGGTGTAAGGTTACATTAGGGGGTGCCTGGCCTCTCAAGGGTCCAGAGAGATTGGGCATATCCCTTATGTTCTGATACTGAGCCATTCTGTGATGGTCCTGATGACACAGAGGCGGCGGCTGGGTCTCTTGTGCCCCATGTCCACGGAACTCCATTTGAGAGTTTTGTCTATGGGAGTTGTAGTGGCCCAGTATGGCAGCTTCTTCCTCATGGTTCAGCCACTGGCGTTCCCGTTGCTGTTGGGCGAGGTACCGTCTTTCACCAGCAGGGGGACTTTCCCAGTGAGACATAATAAAGCGGCAGTATCCATCACCATTGCTCCATTCTCTTGCTCTAGCATTTTCACACCTGTTATCCATGTTGTGTCAGTTCTATCAGTCCCAGCACATTGAGCTGGGCAGAATTTCAAGCTTCCTCAAAAGTTGAATTGTGAGAAGTAATTTCTGGAGAAAAAAAGAGAGAAACAGTTGTGAAAACTATGCAATGGTTATCCATCAACCAAGTTATGGATTTTTCTAACATACACTGCAACTCTGAAAGATGTTTAGGACATGTGACTGCCAGCTCAGACATTAGATAAGATGATTTCTCTGGTATTTGAGGAAATCAGGATGCAATAATGAAGATTACAATAGATGGAGATTTGATATGATATATATTTAATTATACGGCACCGGATTCAACATAGCAAGCTGCACATGAGTTGCCTCTTGCCATCAGAATGAGAGACAAAGGAAATGTTGTATATTATATAATCTACTGAGACACAGGATGTACCCACATCTGGCATCTATCAGACTAGGGACCTCCCAACTCAGAGTAGACTATCTGGCACCTGTTACTGATAGTATGTTTACAAAACAAATTCCAAAGATAAGAACAGTGGTTCCCTTCAGACTTTTTGTCTCCCATAGTAACATGAGGATGGATTGAACACATTCCAAGATCCTGTGTAAACACGTCATATCAACATTATGGGTTGAAATTTTGAGCTAGAGAACTGTGCACAATTCACAATCAACTAACACCATCAACATACTACACACTCATCCAGGAGGAACCTGAGCCCCACTAATAGTAGTCAGGGCAGGAGGAGGAGGAGAGTTCCACCTCAGGAGGAGGAGGAGAGTTCCACCTCAGGAGGAGGAGGAGAGTTCCACCTCAGGAGGAGGAGGAGAGTTCCACCTCAGGAGGAGGAGGAGAGTTCCACCTCAGGAGGAGGAGGAGAGTTCCACCTCAGGAGGAGGAGGAGAGTTCCACCTCAGGAGGAGGAGGAGAGTTCCACCTCAGGAGGAGGAGAGTTCCAATGGTTGTGTTTGCCCCACCAAGACTTACATGCTAAAATCACCACGGACTATATTGCCTCAAAGCATGGTTAAAACCATGTCATAATAATAATATCATGGATGGCCAGTCCTTGCATCCATGGCGCTGTATATGAATTTTAGAGTGGTTACATTTCTCCAGCAGTTGTTTACTCTTGCTTATTGCCGCTTTAATATTGCGATTTGTAAATGTAACCCTTATTTAACTAGGCATGTCAGTTAAGAACAAATTATGATTTACAATGACGGCCTAACTCAGACGACGCTGGGCCAATTGTGCAACGCCCTATGGGACTCCCAATCACGGCCGGTTGTGATATTTATATTTATTTAACATTTATTTAACTAAGCAAGTCAGTTAAGAACAAATTACTATTTACAATGACAGCCTACCTACAGGGTCAGCCCCTGGAGGTTTAAGTGCCTTGCTCAAGGACCCATCGACATGTTTTTCAACTTGCCGGCTCGGGTATTCGAACCAGCAACCTTTCGGATACTGGCCCATAAGGTACCCGCTAGACTACCTGCCGCCTCAAGATAGCATTGTTGTTCATGTCAACCATAGGATTTCCCTAAGAATCTAGACCTAGGATACTTACAGAAAGCCTGCGCCGCTCCTCTCTCTTTCACATACCGCAGATCAGCAGGTAACATGCATATCTCCAACCGAGATCTAGCAATCAACAACTCGCACTCTTCTTCTTCTGTGGGGTTTATCGGCATCCAACCTTATAGTGCATTACTGCCTAAAACACTACTCTCTTCTGTTGGAACTTCTTCAAATGTATTTCTGGTGAACGCACGCGGCTGGTACTAGTAGATTCAAGTTCCACGCCCCCAGAGTTTTCCTCTGCTCCTTCTCAAATGAACCGAGGTAAAACCAGATTCAGGTTGGATATTCGCCTGTAGTTTTCCTTTCGTCCACCAACAGCAGTTAGGGACCGTCAACATAGTGAACAATCAACATTTTCACATTCCAATAGCTCTTTAACCATTACTCCCAAAAAATGCAAAACTGGTTCTAGCTAACCCGATGGCATAGACACACATTTCACACACTTTTGTTTTGTCGATTTACATCTCGCACTATTTTAAATTATATATTAAAATTTTAGAAATTCAATAGCGCCTTGGTCATGTGACCCAAACACCTCAAGCATTGCACACACTTTTGTTTGTCTATTTGCATCATGAAAATTTAGAATTTTAAAAACGTTTACATTTCAATAGTTCCTTAGTCTTATAACCTACAACCCTCAAACAACCTTTAGTTTGTCATTTTTTATCTCACGCAATTTTAAATAAATGTTCAATGTTTTAAAAACTTTCTAATTTCAATAGTTCCTTGGTCATGTGACCTACAACCCTCAAACTACTTTCAGAACATCCACCCTTCTATATTGTAAATTTTCATCTCACACGATTTTACATGAATTCTTCTAAATAAAAAATGGAAATAGCTCCTTGGTCATGTGACCTACTGACTTCAAACAATGTTCAGAATGTAACAAACACACAGCCTCACCAAACACAAATAGAGAGAGGAACTGAGTCCAAAGCTGATTGAACCTATAATATGTGCATATATAATTTCAGCTCTTGACTGAGGAAGGGTTCATGGGGTGTTAACTGTTGTATTACTAAAATAACGATGATTATCCTTAGAAGCATCATTTGTAAACAAAATCATCATAAAAGCCTCCACTTTTGCATCCTTCACTGTGCTGCACTGAAACATGTTGTTTAAGTGACGGATCCTGTAATGTAATCCTGTTGTCAAAAGTGATGAAGAGCCAACAGGTGGCTCTATTAAATTTTAAGAAGAAACTTGGGTTGTGCCACCATTGTCTCCAAACACGGAGAAAAAGAGGAGGAACATCTGAATTTTGAGACAATGGTGGAGGAAAATAGAACTAGCAGGAGGAGTTAAATGTGCCTTATGAATAATCATTTAAGAACTGTATAAAAGATCAGAACAGAGAGATGTAAGTCAGTTGTTTCCTGCAGGCCAACTCGACTTTATTGTGTTTTGTAATAAAGTCCATCTTGATTCTACAAACTCCAGAGGTGCTTTATTTTTTAAGTATTTGGGAAGAGTTTTTCCACCACACACCTGGTTTTGACATGCACTAGCATTTATGGGTGCATATCTGCTTATCCCTGCATAATTGCTAGGGGTTTGCACAAGTGCTAGGGGTTCGCCATAGGTTCGCCACTATTGTTTCATATTTTGAAGGTTTGATTGCCAACAGAAGAGTGTTTTTATATTTTGAAGGTTTAACTGCCAACAGGAAGATGATGTAGGCAAACCAGAATTGAAAGATTTTGAAACAATAGTGGAAGACGGATAAGAGGTGTTAATCATTTTACCCAAAGGGGAGGGACTATGTATGCTATGTAACCACAAATGTGTATAAGAAGAGCAAGATGAGTCAGGGAAGACCAGTGGTCTCCGGAGGCTCATCGGCTTTTGTTACTCGCGTAATAAAAGTCTATGTTACTTTTCCACACTTTGAGAGTGCTTTATTTTTTAGAGAAAGAGGGAAGATTTTCCACAACAGATCTGGATCACAGATCAACATCCTCCCGTTCCTAGTACTCCAACGGAGACATCTACATAGCGAAAATACAATTTTTTGACATTTTGAATGGCAGAACTATAGTGTTCCGACGCACAATTAAATTAGTTCCCAGTTCTTCAAAGATATTATTAAATTCACTGAAATATCGAAGAAAATACTGGTTGGGGCGGCAGGTAGCCAAGTGGTTAGTGTGTTGTGCCCGCAACCGAAAAGTTGCTGGATTGAATCCCCAAGGTAAAAATCGGTCATTCTGCTCTCATTGTATTGCCAAGTTGAATAAAGAATTGGTTGTCAGATCTGATCCAACCGAGTGGGAAGTGCGAGCTTGGTGTGTGTGTACTTGCCTCACGAGGGCGAACGCTCGACGCGTGGCAGGGCGGGACAATCAAATAATATCTGGTGCACTGTATTTAGTCTACATGTTACTAAATATTTTGCATGGTGCAGTCTGTTTAATTTTCTCAGAAATTATTCAGTTAATTGGTTAATTAAAATGTTTATATGGACATTATCTCATGAGATGGGCCTAACATACAGTATCTAGCCTGTTATTTCCCCAATATTCATATCCTATGCAACAGACACAATGGACTTCCTCAGGTTAATGACTGGTGAGGTGAGGATAATGACCATTAGTTTTAGCACGGTGTTGTGAAACGCTTTTCCTCCAAAGACCAGTGACTCTCCTCTGACACCTGTCCTGCTGAGATCAAAGCACAGTGTGATATTATGACCCCTTGCTGAGAACCTGTCTTCCTGTCCCAGAGTCTGAGGAATAAGAGGGGAGAACAGGAAGGAGAATAGAGGAGAAAGGCTACAATTACATTGGCTGACTCCATAATTATCTCTCATGGATTGCGTGAATACTGGCTGGATTTTAATCCTCTGTTCCCCCAGGAAAGTCAATAATGTACAGAATCCTGTAGCCTATCCATCTAATTTGTAATTAGTGATATTGTACTATACATTCTCAACAGGCCTCCAACACTCTTGTCCTTGTAGGCAGCAGTTTCTTCTTGGCTTTCTCCAATAAATATACAATAAATGTGTAAACAGAAAATATGACTGAAGATTCTCCTCTTATCTGTTCTTATCTATTCACCTATGTGAGTCGCAGGTCTCAACACAGGAGGACCTAGAAGCCTTGCACTAGTGAGTGAATGAAATTAAAGGAACATTAACATAGTACTTTGCTTCCCTCTGGTAGTGTAACTGGGTGTGTCTCAAACGTGGTCTTTGCCTGGTGGTGGGGGTAAATAATAATACAATTCTCTTTATTGGATGCAGTGTAGTCAGAGAGGATAGGTAACAACAAACTTATTTTCTGTATTTATTAGTTCAGTGCCATAACACCGTAAACAGAAGTAAAACAATAAATAAAATACACCACCAAAACAGACAAAAACAGACAGATATTAAAAACAAAACATGGCATTGACCAATTTTTAAGACGTAGTATAAAACCAGTGACCTGTAAGACGTAGTATAAAACCAGTGACCTGTGAGACGTAGTATAAAACCAGTGACCTGTGAGACGTAGTATAAAACCAGTGACCTGTGAGACGTAGTATAAAACCAGTGACCTGTAAAGTACATAACTTCCTCAATTCCTGAAACATGAGCAGCATCAGTTGAATTGAACTACAAACATCTATGGCCACAGATAACTATAAACCCAGTGCAAGGATCCACATCAAACAAAGTTATACAATGGCTTTCTATCATTTGATGTCAGATATCCATGATACATTTACCCACTTTACCACCAGTTTGTGTATGGGACAGGAGCATCTCCTTAACAAATAAGTTAGGTTTGGTTGTGGCTGCAATAGAAATAGTCAATAAAAACACTAGAAACAAACAAAATACAATTTCCAATAGCATCACTATGATGATTCAAATCACTATGATGCCCTAACAATGTAGGCAAACAATACCATAGGAATACGGGTAACCAAACACCAATCACCCTTAGGTGTCAAGAGTAACAATAACGCATATACTGTACATGGTATATAAAACACACTTGACTGTTTCAACCACAGCTAACCAAACCTAAAAAAGAACAGCATAATGCAACAATGTCAGTTTTGAGGTAAAAGTATTGTCTTTGCCAGTTGCCATCAACTACTGTTCTGTCTGGTGTATCCTGTCAGGGCCGACTGATTGGCTTACGAATCACATTAGTCCATGGGAGAGCTATGGTGCCTGGCTGTTGGCTCAACTCTCCTCCCTTGGCTGGAGGATGAATGATGACCACGAGGGAGGGCTTACATTCTGAGAGGAACCTGGATGGTGACCGTGAGGTGGACCTGCATTCAGAGAGGAACCTAAGAGGCAAGCAGGTGAGAAATATTCACATTAACACTGTAGGAATTAGCCGTCCCCCAGCTACTGGCATTACAAGTGGAAAAGGATAAAGGATCAGTAAGGGAACTCTTCAGTTCAGAAGTCTCTTCACCGTACACAGGACCCTGGGAACACCGCCTCAGAATATCCTCAAGAGCATTGCTAGAGAATGTTCCAACCCAGTCAACACAAGTCACACTTATATATACAGTGGGGAGAACAAGTATTTGATACACTGCCGATTTTGCAGGTTTTCCTACTTACAAAGCATGTAGAGGTCTGTAATTTCCAGAAAATCACATTGTATGATTTTTTTATAATTAATTTGCATTTTATTGCAAGACATAAGTATTTGATCACCTACCAACCAGTAAGAATTCTGGCTCTCACAGACCTGTTAGTTTTTCTTTAAGAAGCCCTCCTGTTCTGCACTCATTACCTGTATTAACTGCACCTGTTTGAACTCGTTACCTGTATAAAAAGACACCTGTCCACACACTCAATCAAACAGACTCCAACCTCTCCACAATGGCCAAGACCAGAGAGCTGTGTAAGGACATCAGGGATAAAATTGTAGACCTGCACAAGGCTGGGATGGGCTACGGGCTACAGGACAATAGGCAAGCAGCTTGGTGAGAAGGCCACAACTGTTGGCGCAATTATTAGAAAATGGAAGAAGTTCAAGATGACGGTCAATCTCCCTCGGTCTGGGGCACCATGCAAGATCTCACCTCGTGGGGTATCAATGATCATGAGGAAGGTGAGGGATCAGCCCAGAACTACATGGCAGGACCTGGTCAATGACCTGAAGAGAGCTGGGACCACAGTCTCAAAGAAAACCATTAGTAACACACTACGCCGTCATGGATTAACATCCTGCAGCGCACGCAAGGTCCCCCTGCTCAAGCCAGTGCATGTCCAGGCCCGTCTGAAGTTTGCCAATGACCATCTGGATGATCCAGAGGAGGAATGGGAGAAGGTCATGTGGTCTGATGAGACCAAAATAGAGCTTTTTGGTCTAAACTCTACTCGCCGTGTTTGGAGGAAGAAGAAGGATGAGTACAACCCCAAGAACACCATCCCAACCGTGAAGCATGGAGGTGGAAACATCATTCTTTTGGGGATGCTTTTCTGCAAAGGGGACAGGACGACTGCACCGTATTGAGGGGAGGATGGATGGGGCCATGTATCGCAAGATCTTGGCCAACAACCTCCTTCCCTCAGTAAGAGCATTAAAGATGGGTCGTGGCTGGGTCTTCCAGCATGACAACGACCCGAAAGACACAGCCAGGGCAACTAAGGAGTGGCTCCGTAAGAAGCATCTCAAGGTCCTGGAGTGGCCTAGCCAGTCTCCAGACCTGAACCCAATAGAAAATCTTTGGAGGGAGCTGAAAGTCCGTGTTGCCCAGCGACAGCCCCGAAACCTGAAGGATCTGGATGGAGGAGTAGGCCAAAATCCCTGCTGCAGTGTGTGCAAACTTGGTCAAGAACTACAGGAAACGTATGATCTCTGTAATTGCAAACAAAGGTTTCTGTACCAAATATTAAGTTCTGCTTTTCTGATGTATCAAATACTTATGTCATGCAATAAAATGCAAATGAATTACTTAAAAATCATACAATGTGATTTTCTGGATTTTTGTTTTAGATTCCGTCACTCACAGTTGAAGAGTACCTATGATAAAAATTACAGACTTCTACATGCTTTGTAAGTGGGAAAACCTGCAAAATCGGCAGTGTATCAAATACTTGTTCTCCCCACTGTAGGTTTCAGTTCCCCAACAACAAAGTTGACATTGACGTTCTCATCGATAAGGCTGATTTCTAGTGAAGTTTTTGTATACTCTGAACAAGTACATCTTCCCCAAGCGTTCTCTTTACTTTATGGGTCGTTCCACTTGATTGCAATCACTTTTTGACTGCACCCCTTTTGACTTGAACAAAACTTTCCATACATATTTGCCATGGTAGAAGTGGTCAGAAAGTGGCTTTTTAGACCTGAATGCCAAAGAGTGATTGAAATCAAATGGAATGACCCTTATCAATTACATACAGTAATGAATTGAGTCACATCCTGTGAGAGTTGGGAAATACACCCATCTGTTCACCTCTATTCTTTGTCACTGCCCTCACTTTGACTCCCAACTTTGCTTAGGTCATATTGACCCAGGCTCACAGGCCTGTGTACAATAGCATGATACATTTGCATTCACTACTCAGCTACTATAAATAATATCATACCCTTTCATATAGATGATTCCAATCAGAACCCAACATCAAACTGTCTACGTCTGACACTTTTCTAAAAGTAAAAATAAAGATACAACTTTGTTTGAAATACTGGGAAATCATTGGTGCAATTGTAAAAGTAGCCTACCATGGTTAGCAAAGCCTGCAACTTACGTTCAATTTCATATGGCCTCTTCTGCTTCTCTGACCACTTGTAAAACAACTCCAGGTTTTTTTGCTGTAAGCAGAAGAACTTGTCAATGACTGGAAATCCAATAAAATGTTTCTAAATATTGTCTTAGATTGATTGTTTTTCATGCCAATGCTAGTTATACATCTTACACAAAAACTAAGGGAATACATACCATTTTATTTTTCCAGTGGCTTATGATTGTTGTCGTTACCCGAGTGTCTGGAGTCTTTCGGAGGTTCACGATGGAGATACTTGGTCCAATGCTTTGCCTGAGCAATGCTCTTCTTCATCAAAATGGCAGCAGGCTCCTGCAATTCCCTCTTTTTGAAGCTCTTTTCACATGCACCGCTTGGTCCAGGCTTCAGCTCCCCTAGATCTTGCCGCTTCTCTTCCCTAACAGAGGGCTGTTCTTTTGTGTTCTGGCAGTTCACAGGAGCATCTTCCTCTTCATCGTCAGAACGCTGTGCATCTTCTGGATCTGTGTAAGACCTGTTGAACATGACATCATTTTCATATTCATAGGGCTTGAAGTAGTGCACTTTCCTTGGATTCAAAGGAAAGCTGATGTTCCGCTTGGGTTTTGGCGGAGCATCAACACGTTTTAGAATGGATCGGAGGATGATCCTGGAACTGGCCTGTGGACCTTCCATTTCCTCTGGAGGACACCCTGATAGTTGGCGAGTCCGGGGGGTTGGAGTCGGGACAAACCTGCTCTTCCAATTTGAGAACACCTGCTGCCTCGCAGAGACTTTTACCCCAAAATGTTCATTGCCATGTGGTGGTGATACCCTGGCCAGATTAGGGAAGGCATGACTAACTGGGCTATAACCATTGGGACTGGCAGGCTTGATAAAAGGTTTGGGCTTGTGTGCCACTCTTGCAGGTTTGTTCAGCGTTTGTGATTCAGGTGAAGCACTCTGAGATGTCTCTTCTCTGTTCTCTCTCTCATTCCCATCCTTCGAAACCTCTGAAGTCCTCGGAATCTTCGGAATCCTTGGCTTGAGGGGCGGCGAGTCGTTCTCACACTCACTTTTTGAAAACCGTCCTTTCTCATTCCTATTCAACACCTTCGGAATCTTTGTCAACTTATGTTGGGATGTCAAGTCGCTCTCTGCCTTACGTTTTAGTTTCTTGGATGAGTCAGGATTCTTAGAGACCTTTACCCCTAAACCCCCAGGCCCTCCTCTATACTCCATCTTCTGCCTTGGTGGAGAACCTTCCTCTCTCTTCCGGCTTGGTGGAAAACCTTTCCTGACAAGATGTTTGGGTAAGGACAGCTTTTCCAATCTGACTTTTAGGCATTGAATCTTTTGCTTTTGTTTGACGTCGTTCCTCTGCCTCTTTTTGACAACAGGAGACACAGACTTTGCAGGGGAGCAGTGTATGCTAGTTTTGTTCGGGGCTTTAATCTTTGGCATCTTGGGAACTCCCTCAATATGTTTTGAGGGTGAGACGTTTGTGGAAGGCTTTTTGGGGACGTTTATGGAGAGTTTGAGAGGAACGGTGGTAGTTGATGATCCCTGCACATGGAGGGTTTTCACCCCAGGGCACGGCGATGAGTTTCCACTGCCGCTGTCCCGCTCTCTTTCCACCAACTGGCACTTCAACCTTTTGGAGTCGCCAGAGTTCCTGCCTTCAGTTTCAGTTGAATTTCTCCTCTTCTGTGACGTCTTGTCCCTAGATTGACTGCGCTCACCCAATTTTTCAATTGAAGGTCTCCGCTTCTTGTCCCTACTTTGATTGTCCTCGCTCTCTTTCTCAGTTGAATGTCTCCTCTGCTGTGGTTTCTTGTCCCTGGATTGACTGCCCTCACGCTCTTTCTCAGTTGATGATCCCCTCTGGTCTTTGCATCGAATTTCATCACTCTCAGTCGAATGTCTCCTCTTGTGTAACGCATGTGGCTTCTTGTCCCTAGGTTGATTATTCACAGTTGCCTTCACCCTAGAACTCTTAGGGGGTTGGGATGGTGACCGTCCCCTCTCTGCTCTCCATGGGCTTTTCTTGGGCTTTTGTCTGTCAGATGACGTTGGGTGGAGGGTTTTCTTCTTTTCCGTTTTTTTGTATTGGTTGACAAAGTTAGCTACTTTGTCATACATATCTACAGGTGAACCACAGTCCTCTATAGCTGAACACCAGTTGTCTGCTATGATGTTAGCTCTTAACGAAGAGGTGTTTTCAACCTTGGGAAGTGGTGATGTCCTCGTCTTACAGTCTTGGACCTTCTCTTGCAGCCTTTCCCTATCCTCAGAACCATGACTGACTTTGCTTTGGGTAGTATGTTCTTGGGCTGACTCACAATGTGCTTTGGCATCAGTTTCAGGCTCTGTCCTTAGAACATTAGAAGCATGAGCCTCAATCTGAGCATGTTGCTCATTATGATTATCCTCAGTCTCCTGATCTGAATCCTCACTTGTATCTGACCAGAAAAAAAAGTCAGGGATCGGTATGACACCGGTGCATTGCTGCATTTCTCCCTCTGTCTTATTGACACTGGATTGATTGTCATCCCCCTCTTCTTCAGTTGATCGTATCTGCTTCTTGTCCCTGAATTGATTGTCCACAGTCGCCTTCCACCCAGAGTCCTTAGAGACCTCTGTCTCCTGATCTGAACTGTCACTTGTATCTGACAGGATAAAGCAGTGAGAGATTGTTATGCATCTTGAACCTTTCTCGCTCTGACAACTGGAGCATAGGCCACTTTCAAACCCATTGTCAGTTTCAATAATACAAGGACAATAGCAGGACTTATCTAAGCTGCCACTTTCTATATTCTCTAGTTGTTTTGTCTGTCTCGTATCTTTGTTTTCAGAGCATGGTTCAGGGAACCCAAGTTGGAGGTCAGAGCCATTTTCGATCTGGCAAAATAGTCTCATGGCATCCTCAGATGTCAAGATGGTCAAATTCATTGGAGAAAGGGGGTCTGTGTCTGAGTCCATTGTGAGGTCTGCGTATGGTGCCTCTGTTTCAGCAAGCAGTCTCACAGCATCCTCTGATGTGAGGACGGTCAAAATCATTGGTGAAAGGGGTTCCGTCTCGGAGTCTGCGTCTGTTGGGGCGTCTGCGTCCATCATGACGTCTGTGTTTGTTGCTTCTGCTTCAACAGGTTGTCGTGCAGGCAAGTCCACAGTCTCCATCTTGCTTTGGAAGTTGTCATCCATTCTGACTCCCCCAACCACTTTGGAACTCTCCTCTGCTTTATCTGGTGTGAACCACAGAGACCAAGCTCTTCCAGATTCTTTGTCAATGTCATACAGCTCCTCGTTGACATTTAACCATGATGACCTGTAATCCACTTGGAAAGAGCTGTCAACATGTGCTGGAATGGGAAACTTCTCTACCACTTCCCCCAGTGATATACCACTGACTGCAAAGAGAACCACTGCCTTCTCATCCTCTGTGGCCCAGGCAGACACATCCTGCATGATTTTCTTATCCCTTTTATCTTTTAAAGCTTCTACCAGGTTAGAGGTATCCCCGCCCCAATACTCCTCCAATATGGCCTCTAGACAACCATCATTTTCCACTGTGATTGTTGCTGCACTCTCCAGATAAGTAACCAGTTGCTGAAGCGCACATAACTTGAACTGAACTTCTGTAATTGTGGACAAATCAAGATTTCTCACATCTGCGCCATTAGAGTTAACTTCCATAATTGTTTGGGCACCACCAATGTGTACAATATCAGTTGCCTGAGGGTTGGTGTGGACAAATGGTGAAGGTAAACTCTTGTCCGTCTGTGAATAGACCTGAAGGACCTCATCATTGTCCAGTGAACTATTTGCAGATGCATCTACAGGCTTATCATACTCCATAACACTCTCAACTTGAACCATCTCATTTAGGACAGATAGAGAACTTGCTTCATCTTTAGCTCTATCCCACAGGCTTTCCGCCTGTTGTTCATTGATAGACCAGGACTTCAAAATCTTAAATGGCACCTCATTGTCTGCATTCTCGGTCTCCAAGGGCTGTGGGGACTGCTGTGGACCCATTGGAGGGACGATAGCCACGGGGGGCGGAGTGGTGGCGACGGCCGTCAGGGTCATGCACCTGGGGGTGGACTTAATCTCTAGCCGTACAGTGGAGTCCTCAACACTAAACCTCTCAGGGGGCCTCACCTGGTCATCCTTGGTGCTTAGATGTCGGTGCATTTTACCTGCTTGTAAAACATCCATATTATCTGTGCTGGATTGTTGGGAATGGGAGGGGTCTTGTGTTGAGTTGTTCCCATTTACGGGTCCATTTTTAGATCTTAAAACACTCTGGAACCAGTCTTGTATTTCATTAAGTGAGATCGTATGTTTATGAGGAGGTTTGTCCTGAGGTGTCTCAGTGAGAGGTTTGGGAGGAAGATTATCTGTTTGTTGTGTTATGGCTTGGGAAGGAACACTAGGTCCTAGTATACCATGAGTGTCTGCATTTGTTACCTGTGCCGTTTTAAGTTCAACAACACCAGATTCTGTACTTCCTGTGGAAGGGAAATCCATAGAAACACACTGCTGTGCAGTCGCAGTAAAGGCCTGCACAAGTGATGTAGAATCTCTCACAGGACCTGCTGTTCGTCCTGACGTTGTTTCACTGTGTTCATTGTTGACCACCGTAACAGTTGGAATGATGTTGGCGTTCTGAACGTCTGGGGAACTGTTGGTCGTAGTTTGAGAAGGGTTGACATAATTAGCCTGAAAATCCAGCCTGGGAGACCTGCTGGAATGGTCCCTAGAACGTCGACTAGACCCCCCCCTCGAACGTCCACTAGACACACCCCTAGAGCGTACACTAGAGACACCCCTAGAACGTCTACTAGAACCACCCCTAGAACGTACACTAGAGACAGCCCTAGAACGTCCCCTTGAGCATTGATTAAAATTTCCCCTTGAATGTTCAATAAAATGTCCTCTAGCATGTCCATTGGAATGGGTGGGATCGAACATCTGACATTTGTTTTCCAAGTAATGGAGATTGTTATGATTCACTATCCGACCAACCATATAATCCCGGTCAGTGTTACGGTGATGGGAAATATCTTCATGCCCTCTTTCGACAATGAGTGGGGGAAAAACCTCATAGCTGGGGAAGTGGGGTTCATGCTTATCCCATATTTCTCCACTGCGGTGTAAGGTTACATTAGGGGGTGCCTGGCCTCTCAAGGGTCCAGAGAGATTGGGCCTATCTCTTATGTTCTGATACTGAGCCATTCTGTGATGGTCCTGATGATACAGAGGAGGCGGCTGGGTCTCTTGTGCACCATGTCCACGGAACTCCATTTGAGAGTTTTGTCTATGGGAGTTGTAGTGGCCCAGTATGGCAGCTTCTTCCTCATGGTTCAGCCACTGGCGTTCCCGTTGCTGTTGGGCGAGGTACCGTCTTTCACCAGCAGGGGGACTTTCCCAGTGAGACATAATAAAGCGGCAGTATCCATCACCATTGCTCCATTCTCTTGCTCTAGCATTTTCACACCTGTTATCCATGTTGTGTCAGTTCTATCAGTCCCAGCACATTGAGCTGGGCAGAATTTCAAGCTTCCTCAAAAGTTGAATTGTGAGAAGTAATTTCTGGAGAAAAAAAGAGAGAAACAGTTGTGAAAACTATGCAATGGTTATCCATCAACCAAGTTATTGATTTTTCTGCCTCTTGCCATATGGTCTACTGAGACCCAGGATGTACCCACATCTGGCATCTATCAGACTAGGGACCTCCCAACTCAGAGTAGACTATCTGGCACCTGATAATGATAGTATGTTATCTTCCAAAGATAAGAACAGTGGTTCCCTTCAGACTTTTTGTCTCCCATAGTAACATGAGGATGGATTGAACACATTCCAAGATCCTGTGTAAACACGTCATATCAACATTATGGGTCGAAATTGAGCTAGAGAACTGTGCACAATTCACAATCAACTAACACCATCAACATACTACACACTCATCCAGGAGGAACCTGAGCCCCACTAATAGTAGTCAGGGCAGGAGGAGGAGGAGAGTTCCACCTCAGGAGGAGGAGGAGAGTTCCACCTCAGGAGGAGGAGGAGAGTTCCACCTCAGGAGGAGGAGGAGAGTTCCACCTCAGGAGGAGGAGGAGAGTTCCACCTCAGGAGGAGGAGGAGAGTTCCACCTCAGGAGGAGGAGGAGAGTTCCACCTCAGGAGGAGGAGGAGAGTTCCACCTCAGGAGGAGGAGGAGAGTTCCACCTCAGGTCAGGTTGACCCTTGTGGTGGTAGTTTTCTGTATTATCAAATAAGGAGACACAAACTAATCACACAAGTCACGTAAACTAAATGTTTATTTACTTATAAGTAAATGAAGAATGTCACACCAGAGAGCAAGTAACTGTATGTGAATGCTTTGCAATAAAGATGGCGGGTCAACTGCAACATTTTGACTATTGGTTGAGCGCCCCGACACATCATGACACAGACCTTTTTATAGCAAGGACACAGCGCCCTGACCTGTGGAGCCAAGGAATTAACCCCTGGAGCCCAGACATTGTGGAGCCTCACCAACTCCCCCAGCAACAAGAACATGTGGGAGACAAGCCTGACTCCCAACCCCAGATTCCAAAAGGATACATTCTACATATAAGCATATTCTGCAAAATAAGACATCTTAATTATCTATGTTACCAATGTAACTCTGATTTTCCCCATCACCCTCCAGAGGAATAAGGGATCACATCTGTTTGGTGTATAATATGGCATTGTTGATATCCAAGGCCGTTTCTCAGGATTAAACCAAGGTAACTTGTCCAGGCTAATCATTATGACAATTGACCACACAACAACAGTCTCCAGCCTTGAAGTGATACAGAGACGCAACCTTGAAGTGAATGAATCACAATGGTTAAACAGTTAACATAACAATGGAGCCTTTTCATTCCTAGCTATGTAGACAACATCCCTAGAGTCACGCCAGGTTTTAAGCTATTGGGCCGCCTCGGGTTGAACCAGAGTGGTATACTACAATCAGGATCAATTAAGCCAGATAACTTTAATAAGCAACCAGATACAACTATTGCTTTTATAGTTAATTTAAGAAAAGCTGTTTTTGTTTGTTGTATCTATTAGACCAGTGATTCTCAAATGGGGGTACGCGTACCCCTAGGGGTACGTTGCGGTACTGTAGGGGTTACGTGAGATTTATAAAAAAATATATAATATTTTTTTATTTATTAATTCATTTAAATTATTAATTTAACTTAAAAGATACAAAATCATCCATGATTATAAAAAATATCATACGAAAATAAGTTTAATAAAATGTTTATGTAAACCACATTTTTATATAAAATGTTTCTATTTTAAATGTGATTGTAAACTACCTAAATCAGAGAAGAAGAATTTGAATCACGCCGAGCGGGAAGCCAGTTGCTTTACTGGAAACAAACAGACATTTAAATGAAATCTTGGTTAAAACGTAGCAATACTACAGCGGAGAACGGGGAGGATGAAGAAAAAAAGAAAGCCAAAGTGGAGCCAACAGAATACCGTCAATATCAGGAGGGGTAAGTTTTGATGGGATTCACGGCAAGAAACGGCAACCCTCTCCAGGCATTGTGTTTTTTCTGTGGGGAGAAACTAGCTAACAGCTCGATGAAACCGGCGCACCTCCAGAGACATCTCAGCACCAAACATCAGTGTCATGTTGGAAAGCCTCCAGAACAATGCGAAAAGTCTCCACAACATCAGCCAAAGCACTACAGGCATCATATGCGGTGTCACTGCTCGTGGCTAAAGCAAAAAAGCCCTTCACGATCGCTGAGGACCTGTTACTCCCAGCCGCTGTTGTATTAGCGGAGACAATGCTGGACAAAAATGCTGCGGATAAATTAAAAACGGTGCCTTTGTCTAATGACACCGTTTCCCGCAGAATAGAAAGAATGGGAGCGGATATTGTTGAACAAGTTGTGGGAAAACTTGGCGAAGCATTTTCACTCCAGCTTGATGAGTCGACCGATGTCAGTGGCAAGGCACAGCTCATTGCTTTTGTGAGGTATGTGGATCGACGACATTTATGAAAATGTACTTTTCTGCAAGAGCTTTGAGGGGAAAACAACAGGAGAGGACCTTTTTAATGTTGTGGATAATTTCTTCATTGAAAACGAGCTGGACTGGAGAAACTGCACGAGTGTCTGCACTGACGGAGCTGCGTCAATCACAGGCCGTGTTAAAGGGCTCATGGCGCCTATTAGAAATAAACATCCAGAAGTGCAGTGGAATCACTGTGTCATACACAGGGAAGCACTGGCATCCACAAATATAAGTCCTGTGTTGCATGACGTTTTGAATGACAGCATTAAAGTGATTCACTTTATTAAGTCAAGGCCACTTAATGCACGACTGTTTCACCGCCTTTGTGAGGACATGGGAGCTGAACACACACAACTGCTGCTACACACAGAAGTGCGCTGGCTATCTCGAGGGAAGACACTGAACAGGCTGTTGGAACTACGGGCAGAGGTGCACACCTTTTTGTCAGAGCAAAGATCTCCATATGCCACCCTGTTTGAAGATAAGATTGGCTTGCAAAACTGTGCTATCTGGCAGATATATTCAGCAAATTGAATGAGCTGAATGTGTGTCTGCAGGGCAAGGACACCCACGTTCTGAACCTGTATGACAAGGTGGGTGGTTTTCTGAAGAAAGCAGAGCTGTGGAAACGGGCATGTGTTCAGGGGGATCTCACCTGCTTTTCTCAGGTGGATGTGTAAGGATGATGATGTAATACTGATACATTGAATGGGTTGATATAAGTTAAGATACTTAAAATCGTCCATAAAAAGGAGAAAGTAAAAATACATTTATGGTCTGTAGATCGGTAATCCATTGCTTTTTGAGTAAAAGAGACTAAAGAGGTTAATAGGATAAAAATAATATCTGTGTTTAAAATACTGTTTTATTTAACTTCTATAACATTTTGGGGAAATGCACCTTAAAGTACAATATGCAGTGTTTGTTTGTTTACATAAGTTCCACTTTCTTTGTTGCCATAAGTTTAACTACCAGTTTGTGATGGGAGGATCTGGGAACGATTGCTAATGCCTCGTTCAGTCCGTACGGAACGTGTGGCTTACGTTCGTCCATTACAATTTGGACTTGACTGAAGCAACATCTTGTCCGTGTGGTACTTTCTATTTCCCCTTTTACAGGTAAGAACAAAGGTTGTATTATGTTTGAATGATTTATATATGTGTTTAATACTGTAAGGAAAATGCGGGGAGTAAATGTTAAGGATTGTAGTAATTTATGTAGGCGCATTTAGCAGGCTAAACATGAAGTGTTGTTTCAGTGTAGCCTGTGTGCTAGCTGTGTTGTGGATCGAGGATCAAAAGTGGCGGGAATGAAACACCGTTGCCGCCGTTTTCCCTGTGTGTATTAGCTTTATATAATAGGGATAAGGTAAAAGTGCTATTGTTGAAGTTTAAGAAAAAGGAGTGTTTAATGTGAAGAGGCAAGATAGTTTATATGTTTAAGTGCAATGTTACTGAGGGTAAAATGTTAAGAGTATTCTGAATGAATAATAACTATAAACAGCAGTAATTAGCATTACAGAATATCTTCGATGGTGTTGTTTATTGTTCTAAACACTTTACAGGGTTAAGTTAAATCTATTTCTGTTTAAATAATCTGTTTTATTAAATGTACTGTTTCAAGGTTATTTGCCAATACTGTTTTAAGATGCTGTAAATATGTTTTGATATCTCTTTGGTAACTCACTCTAAAGGTTAACTCAGGTATTTTAGTAAGATGGAGTTATAACTGACCAGCTGATATTTTTCCTGATTGTGTAGTTTCTTAGAGGGACATTTATGTTGTGCAAAGGGAAAATAACATGTTTAATTGTGATATTGTGTAAACATGTTATTATGCTGTTAATGGTAAATGCATTACAATTTGGACTTGACTGAAGCAACATCGTGTCCGTGTGGTACTTTCTATTTCCCCTTTTACAGGGGGCGCAACAGATGCTTTCCTCTCCAGGGAAGATGTGGAGAGAGAACCAGTGAAGTTCATCATAGAAGAACATTTGGCCAACCTGATTGTGAGTTTTAACTCATACTTTCCTGACATGGAGGAGAAATCTCCACAGCTCAGTTGGGTGAGAAACCCATTTATTTTGTCAGAAGAAAGCAGAAACAAGCTCCCTCTCTGTCACCAGGAAAAACTCTTGGATGTGTCATCTGACTATGGCCTACGGATGAAATATGAAAACTCCACTCTAACGCAGTTTTGGGTGTGTGTAAAAAAGGAGTACCCTGAGCTGGGAGACAAAGCTTTGCAGCAGCTACTGCCCTTTGGATCCACATATTTGTGTGAGGCCTCATTTTCTGCAATGACTGTGATCAAAACAAAGCAGAGAAACAGACTGGGCCTGGAAAAAGTCTGATCACTGCCGTGTCCTCCCTGCCACAGAGGATGACCAAGATCCTCAGTGAAGCACAAGCACATGTTTCGCACTAAATTATAAGTGCAACTTAATTTGTTGTTTATTATTACAAGTGTTTTTGAGCTCAAATTTTATAAACATCATATATATATATATATATATATATACACACAGTGTATATATATATATATTATTTATATAGGTTTCTTTTATCAAACATGTTTGGGGCCAGTCATGGGGTACTTAAACTGCATGATCGGTAATTCTTAGCTCGCTCATTAATGTCTTAATAAATTACGGATTGTCTCTTATCCTCTCATTGTTCCATAGTTTGTACATCTCAATTGTCAATAGAAACCACATTTGTTTTTGCAAGTCAGCCATATCAGGCAGTAAATGAGGCTGAATGAACTGTGTCCATGCCAGACAAGGCTCCGCTGATAGCCAGGTGTAGCAGTGGTAAGGATTCACTCTATGGTGCTGAAAATAAATATCTGCCGTTGGGACAGCTTTATGTAGGTCCTAACAGTTTGTGGTCACTGTTTGTGATAGATTTTCAGTTAAGCAATAGCAGGAGGGGTAAGTTCATCTCCAAGTCAGGGCCCCAATTGCAGGACCACTTAGGATGAACTGTACTCTACCTCTCTATGCATCCATAGAGTGGTTACATTTCTCCAGCCCTTGTTTCCTCTGTTTATTGCTGCTTTAAGATATTTATTTAACTAGGCATTCGGTTAAGAGCAAATTATTATTTACAATGACGGCCTACCTACACGGTCAGCCCCTGTAGCAAATTAGGGTTAAGTGACTTGCTCAAGTACACATCGACATGTTTTTCACCTTGCAGGCTATTGTTGTGGAACATCTTTCTTTATTTTCTGTAAAAATAAAGCACTAGTAGAATCAAGGTAGACTTTATCACACGAAGCAATAGAGCCGAATCAATCTGCAGAAACAACTGACCCTCCCCGTCTCAGCGCACTCCTTTAATACATTTCCATGGTAACATAACATACATAGTCCGTCCTCCATGTAAATGATTAACACCTCTTAGCCTTCTAGTAACTAAGAGTTGTCTACAGATGCCCTAATGGCCTATGCTAGATTACCTAATGACCTACGTAGCACTCTGCAGTTTACCCAATGTTTTTTACACAAAATAATGTTCAACAGAGATAGCATTGTTGTTCATGTCAACCATAGGATTTCCTTAAGAATCTAGACCTAGGATACTTACAGAAAGCCTGCGCCGCTCCTCTCTTTCACATACTGCAGATCAGCGGTAAACGTGCATATCTCCAACCGAGATCTAGCGATCAAACAACTCGCACTCTTCTTCTTCTGTGGGGTTTATCGGCACCTGTTGTGGAAAATCTTCCCTCTTTCTCTTAAAAATAAAGCACTTTCAAAGTTTGGAAAAGTAACATAGACTTTTATTACGCGAGTAACAAAGCCGAGGAGCCTCCGGAGACCACTAATCTTCCCTGACTCATCTCGCACACATTTGTCGTTACATAGCATACATAGCCCGTCCTCCATATGTAAATGATTAACACCTCTTAGCCTTCTAGTAACTAAGAGTTGTCTACAGATGCCCTAATGGCCTATGCTAGATTACCTAATGACCTACGTAGCACTCTGCAGTTTACCCAATGTATACAAACCAGCAACCTTTCGGTTACTGGCCCAACGCTCTAACCGTTAGACTACCTGCCGCCTCAAAAACATACAGTCCGGATTCGAACCAGGTTGTCTGTAGTAACGCCCCTAGCACTGTGATGAAGTGTCTTAGACCACTGCGCCACTTGGGAGCCCAATATGATACAAAATGACGAGCAAACACATTGAAAAGGTCCTCCATGTATTTACTTGGATAAATCGTGGAGAATTAATACCCATGAGTAAATCCGATGTTGTTTTTTGCACAAATAGAAAATAATGTTTAACATAGATAGCATTGTTGTTCATGTCAACCATAGGATTTCCTTAAGAATCTAGACCTAGGATACTTACAGAAAGCCTGCGCCGCTCCTCTCTTTCACATACTGCAGATCAGCGGTAAACGTGCATATCTCCAACCGAGATCTAGCGATCAAACAACTCGCACTCTTCTTCTTCTGTGGGGTTTATCGGCATCTGTTGTGGAAAATCTTCTCTCTTTCTCTTAAAAATAAAGCACTTTCAAAGTTTGGAAAAGTAACAGACTTTTATTACGCGAGTAACAAAGCCGAGGAGCCTCCGGAGACCACTAATCTTGCACACATTTGTCATTACATAGCATACATAGCCCCTCCCTCACGGGTAGGCTGATTAACACCTCTTAAGCGTCTTCCACTATAGTTTCAAAACCATTCAATTCTGGTTCGTCTACCTCCTCTTCCTGTCAGCAAGTAAACCTTCAAGATACGAAACAATGAAACCATAGTGGCGACTGTGGTGGAAAAACTCATCCCAAATACTTAAAAAAAAAATAAAGCACTTCTGGAGTTTGAAAGAAGTCACACACTTTTACTCAGATCAGGATGTCGAAGAGACACAAAAGCTGTGACACAAAAAGATGACAGAGCTACAGAGCCCTCTGTTGTAGAGGCTCAAACCACTAGAGCAGGCCGACGCACTAAACCACCAGCAAAGCTGGAACCAAGATCAAGACTATGTGCTAGAATGAGATAAAGGTGGACACTGATAACCAAGTTATAATAGAAAACCAGTTACCTTGGACTCTGCAGTTGCATTCAAGGAATGTTTCTATTTAGTGTTGTTGTTACAATATATAACATGAGTGGCAATGTAAGATTGTTGTGTTACCTTGGAATTCTAGCTAAATGGAGGGATGTAGTATATGGAACTATACTGCTTTAATAGGATAGTCCTAGACTACACAGTGGCAACAGCCAATCACTATCTTGGATATGCTATTGAGTTTGAGGGTTACAAAGCAAGCCTATGTGCATGGGTTGATTTTGAATAAAGAGCCGGTAGTAGTAAGAAGTCAGTCTCCGTTGCCAATAATTTCTAGAGTACCTAAAAGAGCACGACATGTTGTCAGAAGTGCCTGAAGAGTAACCGTAAATGCAAATAACCTTGTCCAGCTAGTGGAGCGGGAAACTAGTGGAAAAACATATATATATATTTTTTTGGGAGCAAATCGGAACAAGTGGCTAGTTAACGTGCAAGCTAAAGGCTAGCGCTAAGTTAGGTGAGTGTCGTGCAAGACTGATGCTTTGGGCGGTCGTTTTTGGGATTAGCAGCAATGCAGTCGTTTACGCCACCACCACCGTTGTTGTTGACTGGGAATCTTGCGGAAAATTGGCGGAAATGGGAACAAAGACTGAACCTGTACTACTTAGCCAGCGGGCTCAATGACCAGCCAGAAGCTAGGAAGATAGCTGTGTTGCTACATTGCATCGGCGAGGAGGCACTGGAGATAAACGACATGTTGGATATTCCATATGCTGATTCAGAAGATAAGAAACTGTCTGAGGTACTGAAAGCTTTTGAAAATTATTGTGCACCACGTAGAAATACTGTTTTGGGCACATAAATTCAATGAACAAGCTGGTATTGACAAGTTTGTAACTGAACTGAGACAAAGTGCATGGAACTGATCAGCGTCACCCACAGTGGGCTAAGAGAGAGGCTACTCTCCATTTCTGATTTAACCTTAGTAAGGCTATTGGTGTTTGCCGTGTAAAAGAAGTGACTGCAGCCCAGAGCTAGGTCATTTCCGTTTTGAGCGTTTCGTTTGTCTCTGAGCTGTTGTTTGTTACTTCTTGGCTACCTGCCAAGTTTTACGTTTTTATAACTGTTTAAATCTATTTTGATTTAACACATTTTTCCAACGTCTTAATTTATTTTTATTTTCTCAGTCTACGTTTTTGTATTATAATTTATTTAATTTTTTCATTCAACTTTTTTATCCCGGACGCTTTATCTGGATATGGTTCTACAGGACTTCCATCAGCCGAAGCTAAGTAGTAACATTATTAACACTATGTCATCTGACGTTAACTGCAGTCACTGTATTCATCACATACAGGAAAACTATTGCCTTATGGCGAGGATAGCCTCGCTGCAAGCCCAGCTTCAGACGCAATCGTTAGGCAAGGGCAATATAAGTGTAGGAAAGGATGAAATTGCGTCTGTGTCACCAGTAAGTACAGATAGTAGTATAAATCCCCTCCACAGTCCACGCAGCCGGACATTTTTCTCAGGGCTTCTGGAAAGAAATGCAGTCGGCATGTTCAACCGGTGTCGCTCATTCAGCCGACAGAAACTTTCAACCCGTTCTCCCCATTAAGCAACGAGTCGGAGCCAGAGACTTCTCAGGTCTCTCCTCCACCCGTTACGGGGTCTGAACCACCGAAGCCTCCTACCATTAGCTCTGACAAATTGAAAACCCTAGTCATTGGCGCCTCCATTACCCGCAATATTAGATTTAAGAATCATCCAGCGATTATACACTGTTTACCAGGGGGCAGGGCTACCGACGTAAAGGCTAATCTAAAGATGGTGCTGGCTAAAAATAAATGTGGCGAGTGTAGAGAATATAGAGATATTGTTATCCACATCGGCACCAACGATGTTAGGATGAAACAGTCAGTCACCAAGCACAACATAGCTTCTGTGTGTAAATTAGCTAGAAAGATGTGTCGGCATCGAGTAATTGTCTCTGGCCCCCTCCCAGTTAGGGGGAGTGATGAGCTCTACAGCAGAGTCTCACAACTCAATCGCTGGTTGAAAACTGTTTTTTGCCCCTCCTAAAGGATAGAATTTGTAGACAATTGGCCCTCTTTCTGGGACTCACCCACGAACAGGACCAAGCCTGGCCTGCTGAGGAGTGACGGACTCCATCCTAGCTGGAGGGGTGCTCTTATTTTATCTATGAACATAGACGAGGCTCTAACTCCTCTAGCTCCACTATGAGATAGGGTGCAGGCCAGTTTAGTGGAGTCTGCCACTAGCATAGTCAGTGTAGTCAGCTCAGTTAGCCCCATTGAGACCGTGTCTGTGCCTCGATCTAGGTTGCGCAAACCTAAACATGGCGGTGTTCGCCTTAGTAATCTCACTGGAATAAAGACCTCCTCCATTCCTGTCATTATTGAAAGAGGTTGTGATATCTCACTTCTTAAAATAGGGTTACTTAATGTTAGATCCCTCACTTCCAAGGCAGTTATAGTCAATGAACTAATCACTGACCATAATCTTGATGTGATTGGCCTGACTGAAACATGGCTTAAGCCTGATGAATTTACTGTGTTAAACGAGGCCTCTCCTCCTGGTTACACTAGTGACCATGTCCCCCGCGCATCCCGCAAAGGCGGAGGTGTTGCTAACATTTACGATAGCAAATTTCAATTTACCCCCCAAAAAAGGACAGCGTTTTCATCTTTTGAGCTTCTAGTCATGGAATCTAAGCAGCCTACTCAATCACTTTTTATAGCTACTGTTTACAGGCCTCCTGGGCCTTATACAGAGTTCCTTACTGAGTTCTCTGAATTCCTATCAGACCTTGTAGTCATGGCAGATAATATTCAAATTTTTGGTGACTTTAACATTCACATGGAAAAGTCCACAGATCCACTACAAAAGGCTTTCGGCGCCATCATCGACTCAGTGGGTTTTGACCAACATGTCTCCGGACCTACTCATTGCCACAATCATACACTGGATCTAGTTCTGTCCCGTGGAATAAATATTGTGGATCTAAATGTTTTTCCTCATAATCCTGGACTATCGGACCACCATTTTATTTTGTTTGCAATCGCAACAAATAATCTGCTTAGACCCCAACCAAGGATCATCAAAAGCCGTGCTATAAATTCTCGGACAACCCAAAGATTCCTAGATGCCCTTCCAGACTCCATCCACCTATCCAAGGACGTCGGAGTACAAAAATCAGTTAACAATCAAACTGAGGATCTAAATTTAACCTTGCGTAATACTTTAGATGTAGTCGCACCCCTAAAAACAAAAAACATTTGCCAAAAGAAACTAGCTCCCTGGTACACAGAAAATACCCGAGCTCTGAAGCAAGCTTGCAGAAAGCTGGAACGGAAATGGCGCTCCACCAAACTGGAAGTCTTCCTACTAGCTTGGAAAGAAAGTACAGTGCGATATCGAAAAGTCCTCATTGCTGCTCGATCATCCTATTTTTCCAACCTAATTGAGGAGAATAAGAATAATCCTAAATTTCTATTTGATACTGTTGCAAAGCTAACTAAAAAGCAGCATTCCCCAAGAGAGGATGCCTTTCACTTCAGCAGCGATGAATTCATGAACTTCTTCAACGAAAAGATCTTTATCATTAGAAAGCAAATTACAGACTCCTTTTTGAATCTGCATATTTCCCCAAAGCTCAGCTGTCCTGAGTCTGCACAGAACTGCCAGGACCTGGGATCAATGGAGACACTCAAGTGTTTTAATCCTATATCTCTTGACACATTCATGAAAATTGTCATGGCCTCTAAACCTTCAACCTGCATACTGGACCCTATTCCAACTAAACTACTGAAAGAGCTACTTCCCGTGCTCGGCCCTCCTATGCTGAACATAATAAATGGCTCCCTCTCCACCGGATGTGTACCAAACTCTCTAAAAGTGGCAGTAATAAAGCCGCTCTTGAAAAAGCCAAGCCTTGACCCAGAAAATGTAAAAAACTATCGGCCTATATCGAATCTCCCATTTCTCTCAAAAATCGTAGAAAAAGCTGTTGCGCAGCAACTCACTGCCTTCCTGAAGACAAATAATGTATACAAAACACTTCAGTCTGGTTTTAGACCCTATCATGGCACTGAGACTGCACTTGTGAAAGTGGTAAACAACCTTTTAATGGCGTCAGACCAGGGCTCTGCATCTGTCCTCGTGCTCTTAGACCTTAGTGCTGCTTTTGACACCATCGACCATCATATTCTTTTGGAGAGATTGGAAACCTTAATTGGTCTACACGGACAAGCTCTTGCCTGGTTTAGATCTTATTTGTCGGAGGGATATCAGTTTGTCTCCGTGGATGGTTTGTCCTCTGACAAATCAATTGTAAGTTTCGGTGTTCCTCAAGGTTCCGTTTTGGGGCCACTTTTGTTTTCACTATATATTTTACCCCTTGGTGATGTCATTCGGAAACATAATGTTAACTTCCATTACTATGCGGACGACACACAGCTGTACATTTCGATGAAACATGGTGATGCACCAAAATTGCCTGCCCTGGAAGGGAAGCCTGTGTTTCAGACATAAGGAAGTGGATACAAAGAGATCTGCTTTTGGATCTGACAATTAATCTTGATGGTTGTACAGTCGTCTCCCAAAAAACTGTGAAGGACCTTGGCATTACTCTGGACCCTGATGTCTCTTTTAATGAACATATCAAGAATATTTCAAGGATAGCTTTTTTCCATCTTCGTAACATTGCAAAAATCAGACATTTTTTGTCCAAAAATGATGCGGAAAAGCTAATCCATGCTTTTGTCACTTCTAGATTAGATTACTGCAATGCTCTACTCTCCGGCTACCCGGATAAAGCACTAAATAAACTTCAATTAGTGCTAAACACGGCTGCTAGAATCATGACTAGAACCAAAAGATTTGATCATATTACTCCTGTGCTAGCCTCTCTACACTGGCTTCCTGTTAAGGCTAGGGCTGATTTCAAGGTTTTACTGCTAACCTACAAAGCATTACATGGGCTTGCTCCTACTTATCTCTCAGATTTGGTCCTGCCGTACATACCTACACGTACGCTCCGGTCACAAGACGCAGGCCTCCTTATTGTCCCTAGAATCTCTAAGCAAACAGGTGGAGAAAGGGCTTTCTCCTATAGAGCTCAATTTTTATGGAATGGTCTGCCTATCCATGTGAGAGACGCAGACTCCGTCTCAATCTTTAAGTCTTTACTGAAGACTCACCTCTTCAGTATGTCCTATGATTGAGTGTAGTCTGGCCCAGGGGTGCAAGGGTGAACGGCAAGGCTCTGGAGCGACGAACCACCCTTGCTGTCTCTGCCTGGCCGGTTCCCGTCTCTCCATTGGGATTCTCTGCCTCTGACCCTATTACGGGGGCTGAGTCACTGGCTTACTGGTGCGTTTTCAATGCCATTCCTAGGAGGGGTGCATCACTTCCTGTCCGGTTTGTCGCCCCCTCTGACTTGTGCAGTGGAGGGGATCTTTTCGTGGACTATACTCAGCCTTGTCTCAGGGTAGTAAGTTGGTGGTTGTTGATATCCCCCTATTGGTGTAGGGGCTGTGCTTGGCAGAGTGGGTGAGGTTATATCCTGCCTGGTTTGGCCCTGTCTGGGGGTATTGTCTGGGTATTGTCGGAGGGGGCCACAGTGTCTCCTGACCCCCCTGTCTCAGCCTCCAGTATCTATGCTGCAATAGTCTATGTGCCAGGGGGCTAGGGTCAGTTTGTTAAATCTGATGTTATTATCCAGTGTCTTGTGTGAATTTAAGTATGCTCCCTCTAATTCACTCTCTCTCCCACTCTACCTCCTCTCCCGGAGGACCTGAGCCTACCCGGAGGACCATGCTTCAGGACCACCTGTCCTGATGACTCCTAGCTGTCCCCAGTCCACCTGGTCGTGCTGCTGCACCGGTTTCAACTCCTCTGCCTGCGGTTATGGAACCCTGACCTGTTCATTGGACGTGCCACCCTGTCCCAGACCTGCTGTTTTCACCTCGCTCTCGCTCTATTGCACTGAAAAACCAAGTGACATTCACTGCTGATGTATTTACCTGTTGCAACCTCCACAACTACTTTTATTATTATTTGACCCTGCTGGTCATCTATGAACATTTGAACATCTTGGAGAAAGAACTGGCCTTAATGGCCATAAATTGTTTTAATCTCCACCCGGCACAGCCAGAAGAGGACTGGCCACCCCTCAGAGCCTGGTTCCTCTCTAGGTTTCTTCTTAGGTTTTGCCTTTCTAGGGAGTTTTTCCTAGCCACCGTGCTTCTACATCTGCATTGCTTGCTGTTTGGGGTTTTAGGCTGGGTTTCTGTATAGCACTTTGTGACATCGTGCTGATGTAAAAAGCGCTTTATAAATAAATTTTGATTGATTGATTGATGTCTGCTAGCAGCAGCACGGAGCAGTTTGTGCATGCTATAGAGAAAAAGACCCCCCATGCTGTGCACCGCCCTCGAGCACAATCGGGGCACAAGTACAATGAGCAGCCAACCAGTGGGAAGCAAACAAAGCCTTGCGGTAAATGTGGGAGAGTGCATACACCAAATAATTGTCCCGCCTTTAATGCCATATGTAAAAAATGTGGTAAGAAGAATCTCTTTGCAGTTGTGTCGGTCAGTGGTGGATGTTGCGCCTGAAACGGAGGTCAAGGACCTGGATATGCTGTTCATAGGGGCAGTTATGCAATCACGCCAAAGAGATGCTGGCTGGCACACAAACTTACCCATAGGGGGACGTACTGTCAACTTTAAGTTAGACACTGGTGCTGAAGCTAATGTGCTCCCACTAGCAGTAGTAGACAAGCTGCCAAAACAATTCAAAATGAGGGAGACAGAGACTGTGCTACTATCATATGGAGGCAGTCGCATCAAACCAAGGGGTGTGATGACTCTACAAGTACAGACTGAACAAACAGGCTCATCTTCAGTTCTATGTTACTGATGCATCGGATACACCGCTGTTAGGCAGGGATGCCTGTGTTCAGCTAGACCTCATCAGAAAAGTGGGAACAGTAGCATCACGCTCCGCCACGCACTAAAGAGGAGCTACTTAAACGCTACACAGCTGTGTTCCGGGGACTCGGGGAATTTCCGGGCCAGCACCACATACATGTTGGCCCAAAAGTCCCTCCTGTAGTTCATGGATGCAGGAAAATCTCCTATGTTGTGCTAGACAGGCACAAGGAGACACTGGATGTACAAGAAACAAAGGGTGTGGTTAGCAAAGTCACAAAACCCACAGCGTGGGTTAGTAGTCTAGTCATAACAGAAAAGAAAAATGGCACTCTTAGGGTATGCCTAGACCCCAAAGACTTGAACAAGGCCATACTGCGCCAGCACTTTTCCATTACAACACCAGAAGATGTGCAATGCAAATTGGCTGGCAAGAACATTTTCACTATCCTGGATGAGAAGGATGGGTATTGGCAAATCAAGCTAGATGAGGAATCAGCTGATCTCTGCACATTCAATACTCCATGGGGGAGGTATCGTTTCAATCGTCTTCCTTTCGGAATAAAAAGTGCAAGTGAAGAATTCCAACAGACAAACTCTGAGAGTTTTGGGGACATTGATGGTGTGTATGTAATTGTTGTTGACATGATTATTGCAGCCACCACAAAAGAGGAGCATGACCACATTCTACAGAAAGTGTTGGACAGAGCAATCCAGCTGAATGTTAAATTCAATGCTGACAAGATACAGTACATGGTGAGTCAAGTAAAGTACATGGGGCACATCATCAGTGCAGAAGGGGTCAAAGCAGACACTGCCAAAGTTGAGGCAATCACACAGATGCCCCCACCAAAAGACAGAAAAGGTCTACAGAGGCTTCTGGGCATGACTCGTTTTTTAGCCCAGTATATCCCAGATGAGGCCACAATCACTGCACCACTAAGAATGCTTCTGAGAAAGGACATTGATTGACAGTGGCACCCAGAGCAACAGGCAGCACTGGATAACCTGAAAAACGCCATCTCCACGGCACCTCTGCTGAAGTTTTTTAATCCGCTGGAGGAAATAGAGGTTCAAGCAGATGCTTCCAAAGATGGTCTCGGTGCAGTTTTGATGCAAGGTAACTGTCCTATAGCTTTTGCATTCCCTAGTCGGTCCATGAAGAGGACCAGGGTATAGCTGAGAAGTCGATGGTGGGGAAGTCTGGGAAGTCTTGGGGGTCTGGAAGGTCTCTGAGATCTTGGAGGTCTGAGAGATCGGGAAGGTCTGGGAAGTCTGAGAGGTCGGGAAGGTCTGGGAAGTCTGAGAGGTCGGGAAGGTCTGGGAAGTCTGAGAGGTTGAGAAGGTCTGGTTGGACTTGGCTTATGTCAAGGGCATCAGCCATAGCACGTAACTCATCAGTAGCAGTCCTGCCGCCATCCTGCCCCATCTCCTGGTCTTGAAGATTTTCGTCGTGGGCTGGAGGTTCTGTTTGCGTTTCCACCCTCTCTTCTTCTCCTTCTGCTCCCGATTCCTCTTCTTCCTCCCCGGTTGATGCGTCAGCACTCTCATCTTGGAGTTGCTGTGCTCCTCGTGGCACCCTGGTGCAGTGGTTCAGGTGGTACCAGGTCCTGCTTTCCTCTACCTGCAAAGATGTCGGTGTGGCCTGGGTGACAGTGTAGGGCCCTTCTCTTCTTGGCTCGTTCCACTTTCGCCTGAAGACCCTGACGTAGACCTTGTCCCCTGGCTCCACTGGCCGTGGCGGGTCCGCCTCTGGTTCTGGAACCCTGCTTGTTTCCTGTTTATAGATAACTTTATGTATATCTGTTAGTGTTTTCATGTATGCTTTCAATTCCATTTCTAATTGTTCTAGTGGTGGACCCTTGTATGGTCCCCTAAGCACAGGCACAGGCATGGGTCGACCCGTAAGCATTTCATGCGGTGCTAGATGCGTTATTCTGTTAGCTTGCATGCGATAACTCATTAGTGCCAAATGTAAAGCATCTATCCGAATTCAACCTTGTGCTCGCACAGATTTTTGTAATCTTCGCCTTTAGCGTCCCATTAACTCTTTCCACCATGCCCTGGGACTGTGGGTGATACACACATCCTAATCTCTGTTTTATTCGTAGCTGTTGTATCACTCTTCTCAATGTCTTTTGTATGAAAGCTGAGCCGTTGTCTGAGCTAATTTCGGTTGGAATACCAAACCGTGGTATCATTTCCCTTGTAAGGAATTTTTTTTTTTACCCTTGTGTTTTGGATGTTACTGCTTCCACCCATCTACTGAATCTGTCAATTACTACCAACATGTACTGTTTTCCATTAACCTTCTTTATCATATCCACATAATTTATTACTAAATGGTCCTTCTGGTACTGGAATATGTCCAATGGGTGTTGTTATTCCTTTCCTGATATTATTTTGTGCACATGTTTCGCACTCTGCTAGTCTTGAATCTACTGTTGCTTGCATATATGGAGACCAAAAACCTTGTTTTCTAATTTTCCTCACTTCCCCCTTCCACAATGGTCAAAACCATGTGCATTTGTAATAAGTAGATTCAACAGTACAGTCGGAGCTACTAACCTCCATGTGTCTTCCACAATCCATTTGTGTCTTTTGTTGCCCCCCTTTTTCCCCACATATTTTGCTCATATAGTCCTGCTCTCTCTTGCATTCTCAGTATGTCATTTATTTCAGGGTCTGCTTCTATTAGCACGAGAGGTGCTTGTATTGCCATTTTGCAATTTGACGCTATATTAGCTGCCTCATCTGCTGCATTATTGCCTCTAGTAACGTAGTCATTACCTTTTTTGTGTGCTTGACATTTAACAATGGCTACTCGTTTTGGTTGCATTAGTGCATTCATTAGTTCCTGTATTTGTGTAAAATGCAAAATTGGACTACCATCTGTTTTCCTAAATCCCCTTTGTTTCCACACAGCCCCAAACAGGTGACATACCACATGTGCATATGCTGAATCAGTGTAGACATTTATCACTTTATCTCTTCCCTCCCTACAGGCTGCTGTTAATGCTTTTAGTTCTGCCAATTGGGCAGAGCAAGGTTGATCACAACTTTCACTCACTATAGTATGAAATTGATCATCTGCTCCTTTTCTCACCACAGCATAGCCAGCATGATTACCTTCATAGTCTCTAAAACAGGACCCATCTCAAACAGGTCGTCTGTAGCATCTAAGATTGGAATTGACAACAGGTCAGGCCTGAATTTAGTAAATGTCAGAGATTCTGCCACACAATTATGTGGATCCCCTTCTGTTTCAATTGGAATTCTTTCAGCTGGGTTGATTGTTGTGCATCGTTTTATGGTTATACCTGGATACGTCAACAGTGTCAAGTGGTCCATTCGTTAATACAAATTTCCCTCGTTCTATCATTTCAGTTATCTTATGGTGAGTGTAAATTATCACAGGGTATCCCATTGTAATTGTAGATGCTTTGTTATATTGATAAAGAAATGTGTATGTTTAAAGTAATGACTAAAGTATTCCACCCTGAAATTGTGTACTGTGTGAGATGTATCAGAATTATAAGATTATAATTCTAAGAATGTGTGTACATAGACAAGTTAAGACTAGGTTAGTATGTTACCATTTGGTAAAACAGTCAGGATGTAGTTAAGACAACAAAGGAGAAGACAGGCTATTTGTGAATGTTGTAAAAACTAGATAACAGGAGGGTGGTCTCCGCTTTCCCAGGGAGGGGGAGTGGGCTGTTAGGCTTGTTTAGACAACATGATTGAGTGTGGATTCAGTAACAGGACAGTGTGTCTTTGAAGGCAGACCCTGAGAACTTACAGACCCCATCAAGCAGGGTGGGGGCTTTCTGACTGAGGTGTGTGTATAAAAGATGTGCCCTGAACTTAGAGGGGAGAGCTCTCTGAATAAAGAACTGACCATTGTAAGCCGAGCCTCTGTCTGTATTATTTAACTGAAGCATTACAACCTTCAGGATACAGATAGAGTTATAAAAGAGTTCATTTAAAACGTTGAGATAGAAAGTCTCGTGACACATATGCATATTGTCCTGCTGCCAGTCCTTGGTAGCATGGTGGATAGCCCTGAGCTACTGAGTCCAATTTGGTGCATTAGTACTGCTGTTGCATAGCCCTGACAGCGGTTTGCTACATACAGTAAAAAGGGCTTTGTGTAATCTGGAGTTCCTAATGCCGGGGCAGTTTGCATGTCCTGTTTTATTGTTTCAAATGCTGCTAACGCATCACTATTCCATCTTATTTTTGCCCTTAGATCTGTTATTCCTGCATTCTTCATTATTTCTCTCAGTGGAGCTGTTTTTACTGCATAGTCTTCTACCCAGTCTGAACTAAATCCTGTCATCCCTAGGAACGTCATCATTTGTCCCACCGTCTGCGGCATTGGGGCTTTGCTTAAACCTTCTAATTGAGAGGGCGCTGTTGCCTTTGTTTGTTGGGCTATAGTCCTTCCTAAGTATTCAACCTGTGGTTGACAATACTGTCGTTTTTTCTGTGACACTTTGTGTCCCCCCTCTGCTAGTTTTTGCAATATTTTCACTGTGTCTTGGTGACATTGTTCTAGCGTGGTCGAGCATACCAGCAAGTAATCTACGTATTGTATTAGAGTTCCCTCTAATGTCAAGTATTCTAAATCTGCTCGCAATACTTCATTAAAGATATGAGTTGAGTACTTAAAACCCTGGGGCATCCTACTGTATGTAAATTGGCGGCCTTTGTATGTAAATGCAAACAAGTGTCTACTTTCTTCAGCTAGTGGCACACTGAAAAATGCTCCACATAAGTCTATAACTGAAAACCATTTAGCATCTGGTGGAATGTTCGTTAGTAGTGTGTGTGGATTGGGTACCTCTGCTTGGTAGTCCTGCACCACCTCGTTTATTGCTCTCAGGTCGTGAACCAGTCTCCATTTTTGTTTGTCTGCCTTTAATACGGGTAACAGTGGCGTGTTGCAGTCGCTCTAAGTTTCGATCAGTACTCCAGCTTCCACCAATCCCTCTATTGTAGACCGGATTCCATCTTCTGCTTCAGGCTTCATTGGATACTGTCATTTCCATGGGAGCCTTGTGTTTGCTTTAACCTTAATGCAAACTGGATTAGCAGATTTTACTAATCCCACATCTGTATCATGCTTTGACCATACTTGTTCTGGTACTATGCTTTCCATTTCTCTTTTTAGCCTGTCCTGTGTCGTTTCTTCTTTTTGTCATCTCAGTTATCTCCACTTCCTGTGGCTCACCCATCATTTCTGCAAAGCAGAGGACTTTTATCAGGTTCCTATCGGCTGACTGAAAGATCAATGGGTTCTCTGTGGGTTCCCACTTTACTGTTCTAGCTTTCCTCATCATTGGACCTAGTTCTTTAGCCTGGTGCCCCTTCTGTCCCCGGTATGTAAAACCATTTCTGTATTATGTCAAATCCTGGAGCATCTTCCACTAAATGCTGTGACTGAATGTGAGCTGGTTTACCCCATTCTCCCGTCGTCCATAACTGTTCTAGTAAGGGGTCCTGGTATGGATCATATTGTAATGTACAGTGAAACCCTAATTTTGGCTTTGCCATGTTTGGAGCTTGTGCCATAATAAACTTTCCCCATTTATCTAGTACTTTCTGTATTGATTCTTCTATGTCCCCTATACAATATACATTTGCTGTCTGTTCTGTGGTCATTGTCATCTGTGGGTGTGTACCTTGTTGGTCTATTATTATCCCTTCTGATGTACATTTAATCTGAATGCCCATTTTACATAGAGCGACTCTTCAGTTTGATCTGACACTAGTATAGGTATGCAGGCGGAACTTCCACCTGCTTCTAGGTGAACTGGAGCTGTCATAGGTATTAGCTGCGTTTGTCCCAAGAATCCTACTGTTTTGGCATATTTGCCTGACATAGGGAGGTGAGATGCATAATTTGGACTTACACATGCGTAAGTTGCTCCAGTGTCAACCATCATAGGTGTATTTGTATTATTCACCCGAACCTGCAGCATAGGTTCTTTATCAGCCTGCATAGTTATTGCTACAAACTGACCCTCCCCGTTAGGATTCTCTGGGCACCCCTAGTATCCTTAATTTGGCCCTCCCCAGGGGTTCACTGGACCCTGTGGAGCCTGTGTCTGAGACTGTTGCCATGCACCTGGGTAGGAATAATTTCTTTGTCAAATGCCCTGTTGTGGATGCCTAGGCATCCATGGATTGGTAGGACAATTCCTTCTGGTGTGCCCTGTCTGATTGCATACCAGCAGACACCTGGTGATCCTTTCTGACATTGATTCTGTCGTGCCTGATACCGCGGTTGATACCCCTGTGTTCGGGGTCCATTGTCGTTGTTTTTGTTTTGCCAGCCTCCCGGGGATTGCTGTGTATACACATTCACTACTGGCGGAGCAGGTGCCCTTGGACCCTGCTGTTGAGGTGGCGGGTTGCGGACCTCCATGGTGACCGGCTCAGGTAGAGGTGACACGGTTAGAGAAGCCTGTGTTTTCTTTTTGTCCTATTTTGTCAGTTCATCCAGCTGCATTCAGCTTTCTCTGAATGTCTCTGCCCTGTTCTGCCAGTCTTTGTTCATCTTTTCAATATTTTTCCACTGCGTGGACAACATGGTCACATAATTCCTTGTGGGTTTTTGAAGTCAGTCCCACCACATCGTCCAGTCTGCTCTTGACCGCTGTTGGCATGGATTCCACCAAAGTTGTCCTGAACATTGTTGTTATCAGTGGGTCTGTCTCTGGATCCCTCTCAGTCTCCTGCTGCCACCGCCTTAGTTGGTTGTGTACATAGGTTGCTGGGTTTTCCTTGTCCCCCAGTGACTCTCCTCTTAATGTTTTTGGATCCATTCTTGTAGGGTATTCGTTTCTTAGGGCCCTCCACATCCTTGTTCTGTATTGATCGAACAGTTCTCCATCCATCACTCGTTCCTATGTTAGGTCCCCCATGCCACCTGCTGCCAACACCTCATCCATTTTGGCCTTCCCCACCACCCTGGCCAACAGTGCCTTCAGGTCCCCTACCGCCAGCAGTTTCCCCATTGTCTGCTCTTCAAATGCTCCAATCCATTTTCCTGCCCCATTGTGTATGTTTGGCAGTCTGTTCACCAGGCCCTGATTTCCCCATGGTATGTAATGCATATCTCTCCCTTTCACTAGTACGGGCATTTGTACACCTTGTGTTACTGTTTTATCCTTACTGCGGGTTATTCTTATGTTTGCCTTTTGTTCACTCTCCTCTAACAACCTGTTCATTTCTTGTATTCTTTGTCCTAACTCTTCTACTATCTCCTCCGGTGTTATGTTTGCCTCCCTTGCCCCTTCTGTCTCACTCAGTTCTTCTTCCCTGCATAATCTCCCGTCAGTCAGTGCTTTCCTGTCTCTTGACCATGAATAACCTAGTTCTGGCTTTTTCTCCCAGAGTTCCCCATAAACTCCCTCGCCAGCCAATATTCCCCTCATCTTTTTGTAGTAATTTGTTTCAGTCCCTTGTCTCAACGTTTCTAATTGGCGTCTTACTCCTTCATAGCAATTCCTCCCCAGATCTTGTCCTCTTCCTGTCACCTCTCTTTTTCAGATTCTTGTTTTCTTACCCTTGGGGTAGAAGTCTGCTGGTGTTCTTCCTCTATCTGTACCTCTCCTTTTATTTTCACTGTTCCTTCAATCAAGGGAAACTGTCCTTCTTCCTTATATGGTGGAGGTGGGCTTACTCCTTCCCATGCTTCTTTTCTGTTTTTTCCTTTTTCTTTTAATATTGTTTGAGCTTTGGCCATGCTTGCTCTCCATCCCTTTCCTTCTTCCCAGAACATCTTCAAGATCTCTCTCTCTCGTTCTCTCTTCTTTTTTCTTTTCTCTCCTTTCTGTGCTGCTTTATAATTTTTTTATTAATGTGTCCATTTCTTCACACAACTCTATATCAAACTTTCCTTCTTTTGGCCATTTTGTTTCCATTTTTCTAGTTCTTTTTTCCCCACTTGTTGGAGGTTTGTTCAATTTCTTCTTTATTTAATGGAATGTCACGTTCGGGTGTGTAGAGAGACCAAGGCGCAGCGTAGCGATAGTTCGACATGTTTATTAAATGAATAAACTCGACTAACGAACTATACAAAATAACAAATGCAATATAAAAACACACGTAGCACGAACACGGGACATAAAAGTACAACATAACAATGAACCACGCCAAGGGAGTGGAACATAGACAATTAAGTAGGATCCCTAATTAGAGGTAATGCATAGCAGCTGCCTCTAATTAGGGATCCCACACACAACACCACACAGATGTAGAATTATAGATCTGCCAGACTCTGACCATAGAACTATAGAGAAGCAAAGCTTCTCTATGGCCAGAGCCTGACAGTACCCCCCCACAAAGGCGCGGACTCCCGGCCGCAAGAAAAACAAACAAAAACATGAGGGAAGGGTCAGGGAGGGAAAAAACATCCAACAATCATCGCAGGTGGCGGTTCCGGCCCCGGCGAAGTGGATAACTTCCTCCCCTTTTCTACTGGGCCCGGACTGGGCACTGGTGTGGCAGGCAACTCAGGCCATTTAAAGGGGCAACCCACTGGTCCTGGAAATGACAATGGTGGGGCAAAAGGCTCAGGCCATGGAGCGGGGCAAATAAACGGGCCAGGACTGGGCACCGGTGTGGCAGGCGACTCCGGCCATATAAAGGGGCAACCCACCGGTCCTGGAAATAACAATGGTGGGGCAAAAAGTTCAGGCCAGGGAGCGGGGCAAATAACCGGGCCAGGACTGAGCAACGGTGTGGCAGGCGACTCCGGCCTTTCAATCATCACAGGAGGCTCCGGGCTGTCGAGCGTCGCGGGAGGCTCCGGGCTGTCGAGCGTCGCGGGAGGCTCCGGGCTGTCGAGCGTCGCGGGAGGCTCCGGGCTGTCGAGCGTCGCGGGAGGCTCCGGGCTGTCGACCGTCGCGGGAGGCTCCGGGCTTTCGACCGTCGCGGGAGGCTCCGGGCTTTCGACCGTCGCGGGAGGCTCCGGGCTGGTGAGGCGCACCGACGGTCTGATGCGTGGAGCCGCCACTGGAGGCACCTGGCTGGGCACACGCACTGGAGGTCGAGTGCGGGGAGTCGGCACGGGACGTACCGGACTGGAGACGCGCACTTGAAGCCTGGTGCGTGGAGTCGGCACTGGTGGCACCGGACTAATAACACGCACCTCAGGGCTTGTGCGGGGAGCAGGCACAGGACGTACCTGACTGGAGACGCGCACTGGAAGCCTGGTGCGTGGAGTCGGCACTGATGGCACCGGACTGATGACACGCACCTCAGGGCGAGTGCGGGGAGTCGGCACGGGACGTACCGGACTGGAGAGGCGCACTGGAGGCCTGGTGCGTGGCACAGGAGGCACCTGGCTGGGCACACGCACTGGAGGTCGAGTGCGGGGAGTCGGCACGGGACGTACCGGACTGGAGACGCGCACTTGAAGCCTGGTGCGTGGAGTCGGCACTGGTGGCACCGGACTAATAACACGCACCTCAGGGCTTGTGCGGGGAGCAGGCACAGGACGTACCTGACTGGAGACGCACTGGAAGCCTGGTGCGTGGAGTCGGCACTGGTGGCACCGGACTAATGACACGCACCTCAGGGCGAGTGCGGGGAGCAGGCACAGGACGTACCTGACTGGAGACGCGCACTGGAAGCCTGGTGCGTGGAGTCGGCACTGATGGCACCGGACTGATGACACGCACCTCAGGGCTAGTGCGGGGAGCAGGAACAGGACGTATCGGACTGGAGAGGCGCACTGGAGTGTAGCAGACAGCCGAACCCAGACTGGGCACCGTTGGAGCGAACTGTTCTGGCACTGGAGTAGAGCAGACGGCCGGACCCCGACTGGGCACCGGTAAAGCGGACTGCTCTTTCACGGGAGTGGAGTAGGCGACTGGACACGGATTATTCCATTCCGACATTTCCCGTTCCACCTCTTCCGCTATCTTCCACATCTCCTCCAAAACGTCTCCAAAATGTCTCTCCAAATACTCCTCCTCTTCTACACTTTGCGCCCCCCATTTATAATTTGGGCAGTGTGTATCCCACATGGAGAGTGGTACTGGCGCGTCCTCCTCGTTGCCAGACCATCCCCATAGCCCCCCCCCCGAAATTTTCCTGGGGTTGACTACGGGCTCCTTTACCTCGATAACGTAGCTGTCTTCCTTTCTTCTCCTTTGCTCCAGATTTACGCTGCTTGGTTGGGTGGTCGTTCATTCTGTCACGTTCGGGTGTGTAGAGAGACCAAGGCGCAGCGTAGCGATAGTTCGACATGTTTATTAAATGAATAAACTCGACTAACGAACTATACAAAATAACAAATGCAATATAAAAACACACGTAGCACGAACACGGGACATACAAGTACAACATAACAATGAACCACGCCAAGGGAGTGGAACATAGACAATTAAGTAGGATCCCTAATTAGAGGTAATGCATAGCAGCTGCCTCTAATTAGGGATCCCACACACAACACCACACAGATGTAGAATTATAGATCTGCCAGACTCTGACCATAGAACTATAGAGAAGCAAAGCTTCTCTATGGCCAGAGCCTGACAGTACCCCCCCACAAAGGCGCGGACTCCCGGCCGCAAGAAAAACAAACAAAAACATGAGGGAAGGGTCAGGGAGGGAAAAAACATCCAACAATCATCGCAGGTGGCGGTTCCTACCGTTAGTTTAGGTTTTTGCCTCAAGTCTTTTTAGGGTATGTAATTTTAAAAGCTCCTCCTTATTATTTTACTTTTATCTCTTTATTCCGTTACTTGTTGTTTTGAATAATGTTTTAAATAAAGCCTCCTAGTTTTTTTAAACCTTAAACTCCCTCTGTTTTATTTTATTATTCCCTTAATACCACTCTAATTCTTCTGTTCTTATAAATCTTCCTAATGGGCCGGATAGCTTGACCACACTCTGTTTTCTCCTATCAATATCCACGTTACTTTTCTGCTTACTGATGTTGCTGACATCTATTTCTCCAGTGTCTAGGTTCCTGTATCTATTTTCACGCTCGCGACATATATATACACCATAAATGTTACTATTTGTATGTTTCCCGTTACTGTATATTCATTTATTCTGCACCCCCTTATTTGGAATCTAGCATCAGCTGGGTCTCGTTTTAACCTTTTTCTTTGCATTTATTGTCTGTCTCTCATTTATATAGATTTTTATCTTACCCTATTTCACCTGGGCTTTTCCTAGTTTCTTTATTTTCTATTTTCTTCCTACAATTCCTGTCTAAACCTTATAAATTCACTCTGTTTCTTTATATTCATATAATACTTTCAATATTCAAAAAATATCCACACTTTTGTACTTTGCATTTATTTACCCTATTCTATCTTACCATCATATAGTCCCTAGTATATTTTCATTTAAAGCCTCTTAGACCCTTAGCGTGTGCCAAGACTGTTTCTACAGGTTACCTGTCCGTTCAGGCCCTTAGCATGCTAAGGCGGTATCCACAGGATTTTTCCTTATATTACACTTTACACTTTTTCTTAAGTGACCTGCAAGTCCAGCCCTTTCTCCTATTACACTTCCTCAACACAGAACAGAAAGCGTTATTATACAGAATTTCTCTATTTCTTCTCTAGATACCCAAGCAAGTAGCCAGCCACCTGTTCCAAAATGCACTGAACAGTACAACCAGCAGGAGGAGCCAATGAGCCAAGCAGGCCACACACATGTATCAGACAACCAGCCAAGCGACCCCAATGAGTGGAATGCCTGAACCGGACCAGACAGCCCGAATAGCTAGATCAAGTTGCTCTTGTGTCTCAAACAGGCTGACCAAACCAGCGCTGGAGCCTGAACCCAGTCTCGACTCCAGTCCGATCGGACAACCTGAAAAAGCCTATCCGAACAGGCTGAACCAAACCAGGCCTAGACTGGCTGAACAACCTAAGACGGATCACAACCCGAACCGGCCAAACGAGACAGATCAAGACCAGAAAACAGTCAAACTCACAACACCAGGACAGCACAGACCGATCACCCGACCCAAATGAACAACCCAAATGACCCACACGCACAACCCCACTTAATCACACTGAACAGCACACTCCAGCCCATGCCTATGGCCACATTCACCTGGGCAAACTAACTACCCTGCTTATTGTAACCCCATAGTATACTTACACGCACTTCGGTATGTATCTATAGAATACTCACAGGGACTCTCTACCTGCCTATGCAATCCTACAATATGTTCCTCGCACTTCGGGTAACTTCTTGTAGTAGTACAAACAGGGATTCACATGTTAATCACAATTCATGCATGTTATATTTCTTACTTCTACAAACTCTGTGCCTTTTAGTTTAAACAATTAAATTTAGCCCTTAATTTGGAGAGACTCACTTAGTACTTAACCCTCGAAGCCAGCTGATCGAACCACCTAAACTCTATACTATTGTAAGAACATGCTTACCGTTAGACAGTGGCCACTGTTTTTGTTTGTGCAGCTCGTCCAGCAGCCCGATGGTTCAGCACCCGTCCAGTCCCTTTTCCAGTCGCTTCGTGGTCGCCAAGTTATGTGGTGGAAAAACTCTTCCCAAATACTTAATAAAGCACTTCTGGAGAATCAAGACAGACTTTATTACAGAAGACAATAAAGCCGAGTTGGCCTGAAAGAACAACTAAACTTACATCTCTCTGTTCTTGGCTTTTATACAGTTCTTAAACGATTATTCATGAGGCACATTTAACTCCTCCTGCTAGTTCTATTTTGCTCCACCATTGTCTCTTAATACTCTGATGTTCCCTCTTATTTTCTCCTTATTTGGAGACAATGGTGGCACAACCAAAGTTTCTTCTTAAAATTTAATAGATCCACCTATTGGCTCTTCATCACTTTTATAACAGGATCCATCACTTTGGATTACATTTCCCAGTAGTGAACCAACTTGCTCCTGTAAATGGGGTCTTCTAGAGTTGAGGTACAGGTCATCTCATTCTAAGTGCATAAAGTTAAGGTACAGTTCATCCTGATGATAAATAAAGTTAATCCTAAGTGCTTTTCACTAGGGGTACCTCTGAAGATGAAATCACCCCTCCTGTGATTTATATTATTGCTAATACTAAGTGCAAAACTCCCTAACACGACCCCTTTAGTAATGGTAATGTTGCAAAGATAAACACATTCACCCATGAACGCAACCAGACACACACTCATAACTCTAAACATACATGCACCCATAATTCTTAGCGCATGTTAAAACCATATGATTATCTTCTCTTGGGCTTTACTGACTGCTCTGACCTCCATCCTGTTGCTATCCTATGCCACTTTATACATTTACTGAATAACCTACTGTGGTTTCTAACCTTCCAATTCTGTTCTTTGGATCATAGGCCTAAAAATATTGAACCAAAGCTTAAAAATATTCAACACATCCAACATTATAGTGCATTACTGCCTAAAAGACTCACTTCTGTTGGGACTTCTTCAGATGTATTTCTGGGGAACGCGTGCGGCTGGTACTAGTAGATTTAAGTTCCACGCATCCAGAGTTTCCTCTGCTCCTTCTCAACTGATCGGCAGTATTCGCTAACAATTATTTTATTGAAGAAAATTACAAATTCATAACAACAATTTTACCACAAGACAAATTAATGAACAGAAGAAATATGTTCTACATTTCTCTGGGGTTTTGGGTTTTGCTCTTTGTGTTTTGGAAAATCTTCCCTCTTTCTCTTAAAAATAAAGCACTCTCAAAGTTTGGAAAAGTAACCTAGACTTTATTACGCGAGTAACAAAAGCCAAGGAGCCTCCGGAGACTTCTGATCTTCCCAGACTCATCTCGCTCTTTTTATACAATTTTGTGGTTACATAGCATACATAATCATCCTACAGGTGGGGGAAGGACTAACACCTCTTAACCGTCTTCCACTATTGTTTCAAAACCTTTCAATTCTGGTTTGTCTACCTCCTCTTCCATTGGCAGTTAAACCTTCAAGATATAAAAATCTTCCTTTGGCAATAAAACTCAAGATATGAAACAATAGTGGCGAACCCATAGCAATAGTGCAAAGATAAACAGGCATGCACCCATAAAGATACAGGCATGCACCCATAAAGCTTAGTGCATGTTGAAACCTGTTGAAACCATAGCACAGTACAGACACTATTTTATTCAACTATTCTAGTCGTTCTTATATTATAGCTAGTGTGCGTCTAAGTGTACCCTATAAAGCCATTTGATTATCTTCTCTTGGGCTTCACTGACTGCGTAGACTGTTGGGCGTTACTGAGTGCTCTGACCTCTATTCTGTTGCTATCCTATGCCACTTTATATGTTTACTAAATAACCTATTGTGGTTTCTAATTTAAACAGCAGAAAATATCCAAACTTCTGTTGTAACCTTCCAATTCTGTTCTTTGGATCATAGGACAAAAAATATTGAACAACAGCTTAAAAATATTCAACACTTTCTATCATTTCAAATGTTTTCTTCCTGCTCAAACAAATAACCAGTTGTTTCGATTGTGTGATTTATTAACTCTGTAACTGTTGTTTTTTGTCACACTGCTTTACTGAACTAATGCTTAATGATATCGAAGGAATAACTATCTATAGATCGAAAATGTGAGCCTTTATTGACTCTGCAACTATTTAGAAAGCATATTCAATAGTGAAATTCCATCCATTGGCAAAAAACATGTTGAGTCCGGAGGACATTGTCTTCGAAGTTGTCATGCATGTCCAGGGTTGGGGAGTAACGGATTACATGTAAGGGATTACATTACATGTTATGGATTGTGGTTGTTGTGGATGGCTGTTCACAAATCAAAATGTGTAATTCGTTACGAGTGAAGCTTCCACCACCTCCTCCGCACCACCAGAGGGAGATATCACCCGAATACTAACTGTCTATCATTTGGACTTCATCTCCCATAGGCCCTCATTTCTGGGACTGATTACACACCTGCAGTTCATTATACACACACACTACTTAAGCACACCTTTGACACAGTATCAGTGCAAAGTCTTGTTTTGCCCGGTGAACATTTATGAGGGTGTATTCCTGATTATAGTATTTTTCCCGTATTTGACTTGGACTGTTTTTCTTACTTTGATTTGCTGCTGCAGGCCTGACCTTTGCCTGCCTTTTGGACTCTGTTTGTTTGCTGCAGGCCTGATCTTTGCCTGCCTTTTGGACTCTGTTTGTTTGCTGCAGGCCTGATCTTTGCCTGCCTTTTGGACTCTGTTTGTTTGCTGCAGGCCTGATCTTTGCTTGCCTTTTGGACTCTGTTTGTTTGCTGCAGGCCTGATCTTTGCCTGCTTTTGGACTCTGTTTGTTTGCTGCCTGCCCTGATCTTTGCCTGCCTATTTGGACTCTGTTAGTTTACTACCTTCCCAGAACGCTGCCTGTCTTTGGAACCTGCATGTTTTGCTGCCTACCCTAACCTCGGCCAGTTCCCGGTTATGCTGTCACTATTGTATCTTTTACTGCTTGTGAGTCTGACTTTCAATAAACTGCAGATGGATCCTCACTCCGCTGACGCTTCATTACATAATTGAACCCAATAATGGTTGAATTCAAGAAGTTTAAACTGCCTATCAATCATTGTTTTGGAAACCAGTGGACAGCCAGTGAAAAATGCGCTCTTGCAACAGCTGCATAGTGCGATCCAAACCTATGGAATAAAAGTGGTGCTTTTATTGCTAAAAGTTGAGACTTAAAGCGGCAGTTGTTGCTACATTTTTATTTTATTTACTTATAAATTATATATACAGTACCAGTCAAAAGTTGACACACACTCATTTATTTGGACTTTTCTACATTGTAGAATAATAATATCAAAGCAATGAAATAACACAAGGAATCATGTAGTAACCAAAAGTGTTACATTTTAGATTTTTCAAAGTAGCCACCCTTTGCCTTGACAGCTTTGCATACTCTTGGCAAAGCATGCCATTCCATGAGTGCAGCATTTATTTTTCATCTCGAATCAATGAGCCCAATAAGTCCTCCATGACAACAAAATCATAAACAGAGTAGGGCTGGCTAATAAGTCCTTAGTTTTGGGGTCATGATCAGGTAAAACAATTTGGCTAACCTATACTTCCATATTTCCTAATCTTGAAGATCAAGGGGTATAACATTTATTGGAATGACTGGAATTCTGTTACTGTCACGGTGAGTGTAGAGGGAACGAGGCGCAGAGCGAGAGGACGATGCAAACATATTTTATTATAATATAATACAAACAAAACAATAAACGTACTCACGACCGTGGCGTTGTGTTGCGTTGTGTTGAACACACATGAACACTGAAACACAAGCAATGATCCACACACAGGTGGATGTATGTGGGGCCTAAATACTATCCCCAATCAGAGACAACTCTAGACAGCTCTCTGATTGAGGATCATTAATCTCCCCAGTTAGGGTGTGAGGACTTGATTGTGTGCCTCTCACCCCCCCCCCCCCTCCCCCTGATGGGAGTAAGAGGCCTTACCACAACCAGGCCCTCACAGTAACTTTGGTTTTTAATGTAAAGATATAATTTAATCGTGTTATTATATATAGTAGAAAGCGATGGTTTAGATGAAGACTACATAACCAATCCATAAAGTAAAATGTAACATCCATATATGGCCAGCTATGTAAACTTTAACATTGATTTATCCTGCAATAGATGTTGTTCAATTGGTAACATACATGTTAGTCTTCTTCTAATGCCTCTGACAATGACAATTGTGTTAGACTGCACTGTGTACTTTAAAGCTATTGTCCAACTAGAACCAGACAAATCTGGATTTGAGGAAGGGGAGTATGAAACGTGGCAATATATAATAGATAATAATCTTGCCCAAAAAACGTATCTAAACCAGATGTTCCTTGCTTATATAAGCTAAAATATATGTGTCTAACAAAGTCCAATGCTGGCTGCATCCAGAAAAGGTCTCCCCTGCACAGGTCACTTAAGCAATAAGGCCCAAGGGTTGTGGTATATGGCCAACATACCACGGGTAAGGGCTTTTCTTACTCACGACACAACGCACAGTGCCTGGACACAGCCCTTAGCCGTGGTATATTGGCCATATACCACAAACCCCTGAGATGCCTTATTGCTACTATAAACTTGTTTCCAACGTAATTAGAGCAGTCAAAATAAATGCTTCGTCATACCTGTGATATACGGTCTGTTTTAAACTGGGTGGTTCAAGCCCTGAATGCTGATTGGCAGACAGCCGTGGTATATCAGACCATATACCATGTATTTCTACTGCTCTAATTATGTTGGTAACCCGTTTATAATAGCAAAAAAAGGTACCTCTGGGATTTGTTATATTTAGCCAATATACCACGGCTAAGGGCTGTGTCCTAGCTCTCCACGTTGCATTGTGCATAAGAACAGCTCTTAGCCGTGGTATACAGTGGGTAGAACAAGTATTTGATACACTGCCGATTTTGCAGGTTTTCCTACTTACAAAGCATGTAGAGGTCTGTAATTTTTATCATAGGTACACTTCAACTGTGAGAGACGGAATCTAAAACAAAAATCCAGAAAATCAAATTGTATGATTTTTTAATAATTAATTTGCATTTTATTGCATGACATAAGTATTTGATCACCTACCAACCAGTAAGAATTCCGTCTCTCTCACAGTTTTTCTTTAAGAAGCCCTCCTGTTCTCCACTCATTACCTGTATTAACTGCACCTGTTTGAACTCGTTACCTGTATAAAAGACACCTGTCCACACACTCAATCAAACAGCTGTGTAAGGACATCAGGGATAAAATTGTAGACCTGCACAAGGCTGGGATGGGCTACAGGACAATAGGCAAGCAGCTTGGTGAGAAGGCAACAACTGTTGGTGCAATTATTAGAAAATGGAAGAAGTTCAAGATGACGGTCAATCTCCCTCGGTCTGGGGCACCATGCAAGATCTCACCTCGTGGGGCATCAATGATCATGAGGAATGTGAGGGATCAGCCCAGAACTACACGGCAGGACCTGGTCAATGACCTGAAGAGAGCTGGGACCACAGTCTCAAAGAAAACCATTAGTAACACACTGCACCGTCATGGATTAAAATCCTGCAGCGCACGCAAGGTCCCCCTGCTCAAGCCAGCGCATGTCCAGGCCCGTCTCAAGTTTGGAGGAATGGGAGAAGGTCATGTGGTCTGATGAGACAAAAATAGAGCTTTTTGGTCTAAACTCCATTCGCCGTGTTTGGAGGAAGAAGAAGGATGAGTACAACCCCAAGAACACCATCCCAACCGTGAAGCATGGAGTTGGAAACATCATTCTTTGGGGATGCTTTTCTGCAAAGGGGACAGGACGACTGCACCGTATTGAGGGGAGGATGGATGGGGCCATGTATCGCGAGATCTTGGCCAACAACCTCCTTCCTTCAGTAAGAGCATTGAAGATGGGTCGTGGCTGAGTCTTCCAGCATGACAACGACCCGAAACACACAGCCAGGGCAACTAAGGAGTGGCTCCGTAAGAAGCATCTCAAGGTCCTGGAGTGGCCTAGCCAGTCTCCAGACCTGAACCCAATAGAAAATCTTTGGAGGGAGCTGAAAGTCCGTATTGCCCAGCGACAGCCCCGAAACCTGAAGGATCTGGATGGAGGAGTGGGCTGAAAATCCCTGCTGCAGTGTGTGCAAACCTGGTCAAGAACTACAGGAAACGTATGATCTCTGTAATTGCAAACAAAGGTTTCTGTACCAAATATTAAGTTCTGCTTTTCTGATGTATCAAATACTTATGTCATGCAATAAAATGCAAATTAATTACTTAAAAATCATACAATGTGATTTTCTGGATTTTTGTTTTAGATTCCGTCACTCACAGTTGAAGAGTACATATGATACAAACCATGTAGAAGTCTGTCATTTTTAAGTGGGAAAACCTGCAAAATCGGCAGTGTATCAAATACTTGTTCTCCCCACTGTATATGCCATATACCACACCTCCTCTGGCCTTATTGCTTAAATAGATATTAAATCAGATTTCAGGGCTCCAACCACCCAGTTTATAATATTGAATAAACCCTGGGTGAATGCTTAACAATTTTTTTGACTACAAGAGCTGATTTTTCTACAACACTGCAACCCATCAATCTGTATCAATCACCCATACTTATGATTGGGGTATGATTATGAACAGCTCTTCACACAAATTAATAGTAATACACCACACTGTCAGTTCATTTAACATTTCCATGAGGTTTAATACTCAATCAGAAAATATACAAAAGAAACCAGTGTTCCTTAGAAGTTGGAAAAGAATCGAGACAGAGAGAAGAGAGCGAAACCACAGAAGAAGAACAGTGCAAGGCCCTTCCTTCACTCTCTCTCTCTCCATTACAGGATACAGATATGTAGGAGTGAAGGGCTTAAGTGTGTGTGTGTGTGTGACACAGAGACTGCCTGATCAGCAGTCCTCTCCAGCAGGGAGCCTGGAGCGGCAAAAAATTGCCTTTTCTCTTGCCACTCCTTCTAGATCACCTTCCCAACATCTACCTTCTTCCCACTCTTTCCCCACCTATGCCTCCTCTTACCACACTTTACTCTGGGTGTGCGTGTGTGTAAGAGATCAGTGTGCATCAGTCCAGACCTGGGGTGTCAAAAAACTAATTTGGTCCAGACCATTACTCTATCAATTCCTACTATCTATCTATCTATCTATCTATCTATCTATCTATCTATCTATCTATCTATCTATCTACCTACCTACCAAAAAATACATTTTCCAAATGTACCTTTTCAACTGCATAATGTGGAAGGGGTTCGAGTTCAGGGATTAGAGGTAATCATGAGACCCGAGTGACAGGTGTTGGATAATTTCCAAGGTATATATTCATTTACATTTTATTCTGCCATATGCATTATTTGAACATATTGCCTTATATTGTATATAAGCTTGAGCGATTACCTTCTATCAGTTCTGTGCAGACACTCCTGAGGCCTTGAAACACCATGGTCTAGCTGAGACTGAGGTTGAAACTATGTATCATCTCATTTGAGCCTTGTGTGTGCTCCTTTTAAGGCCTGTGTGTGCTCCTTTGAGGCCTGTGTGTGTGTGTGGGTGTGCTAAAGATTGTTTTGAGCTGTGCCTACCGAAACTATTCAGACGGCAGACAGCCCCACGCACCTGCTCCCCTCAGACGGCCTTGCTCTTCATCTACTTGGTTCTCTGGGAGTATGAGCAGCTGCAGTCCTGAGAGTAAATCCCAACGTGTGCCAAGTACAGCCTGAGACAAGGTCACAATTTGAACTCTGAGTACATTGAAACACTATGCTTGTTAAATCTCAATGTTTACTCTGAGTACATTGAAACACTATGCTTGTTAAATCTCAATTTATACTCTGAGTACATTGAAACACTATGCTTGTTAAATCTCAATGTTTACTCTGAGTACATTGAAACACTAAGCTTGTTAAATCTCAATTTATACTCTGAGTACATTGAAACACTATGCTTGTTAAATCTCAGTTTATACTCTGAGTGCATTGAAACACTATGCTTGTTAAATCTCAATTTATACTCTGAGTACATTTAAACACTATGCTTGTTAAATCTCAATTCATACTCTGAGTACATTGAACCACTATGCTTGTTAAATCTCCATTCATACTCTGAGTACATTGAAACACTATGCTTGTTAAATATCAATTTATACTCTGAGTACATTGAAACACTATGATTGTTAAATCTCAATTTATACTCTGTGTACATTGAAACACTATGCTTGTTAAATCTCAATTTATACTCTGAGTACATTGAAACACTATGCTTGTTAAATCTCAATTCATATTCTGAGTACATTGAAACACTATGCTTGTTAAATCTCAATTTATACTCTGAGTACATTGAAACACTATGCTTGTTAAATCTCAATTCATACTCTGAGTACATTGAAACACTATGCTTGTTAAATCTCAGTTTATACTCTGAGTACATTGAAACACTATGCTTGTTAAATCTCAGTTTATACTCTGAGTACATTGAAACACTATGCTTGTTAAATCTCAGTTTATACTCTGAGTGCATTGAAACACTATGTGTCACGAGAATTTCAATCTCAATGTTCTAAATGAACTATCACTCTAGCTTTGATTAATTCCCAGAGGTTGTAAGATTCTGGTTAATGAAGAATTAAGCAAAGTCTCAGTCTGCAACAGATCAGTCGTTTATTCAGAGAGCTCTGCCCCTCCCATGAGGAGACCCTTATTTATACACACACAAGTTTCTGTTATCTCAGTTCACTCTCTTCAAGACATTCTTCAGTTGCTAATGTTTACGCCTCGAAGACCAGACCTCCACTCTGATAGATGAGGGTGGTAACATTTTATGGCTAATCTCCTGCAAGCCAACAACTACATCCTGACTCATTTACCAAATAGTAACATTCTAACCATTGTCTATGTAATTTCTAATACATCTTACACATTACACAGTTTCAGGGTGAAACATCTTAGTCATTAACATTAAACATACACATTTCTTTATCACTATGCTTGTTAAATCTCAATTTATACTCTGAGTACATTGAAACACTATGCTTGTTAAGTCTCAATTTATACTCTGAGTACATTGAAACACTATGCTTGTTAAATATTAATTTATACTCTGAGTACATTGAAACACTATGCTTGTTAAATCTCAATTTATACTCTGAGTACATTGAAACACTATGCTTGTTAAATCTCAATTCATATTCTGAGTACATTGAAACACTATGCTTGTTAAATCTCAATTTATACTCTGAGTACATTGAAACACTATGCTTGTTAAATCTCAATTTATACTCTGAGTACATTGAAACACTATGCTTGTTAAATATTAATTTATACTCTGAGTACATTGAAACACTATGCTTGTTAAATCTCAATTTATACTCTGAGTACATTGAAACACTATGCTTGTTAAATCTCAATTCATATTCTGAGTACATTGAAACACTATGCTTGTTAAATCTCAATTTATACTCTGAGTACATTGAAACTCTAAGTGTATTTGAACATTATATTGTCAATATGTTTGTCATTACTATATTTTAAGTTTTCTGTATACATCATGTAATCCTGTATAAGTATAAGTACAACCCAACACATACATTATTTATTTGTACTATTGCTAGGGTTTCGCCACTATTGTTTTATCACCTCAAAGATTCAGTGCCAAAAGGGGAGGGAAAAGGGCATAGACAACTCCAATAGTGGAAGAAAGTCAGAAAGAGTGACTCATTTACATGAGGGAAGGAACATGCATGCTAAATATTGTATAAGATAAGTGTACTGAGGCTGGGAGAACAGGATGCTCTGCAGACCACCTCAGACTATATTGCTTCTGTAATAAAGTCTATATTGCTTTTACAAACTCTGAACGTGCCTTACGGCCATGGAGTATTGTGGATTTTCCAGTTCTTTCTAACTCCCTGATATAATCAGCTCTGTCTGTTTCAAGCAGAGACAAGGTCTCATTGTGTCCTCAGCAGACTGGTAGGGTGGAGGCAGCTCCCTGCCAATCAGCAGCTTGACCCTTGACCAGAGAAAATTAACCAGAGTCAGGAGACTCCTCCCAGGGATAAAGGCTTCCTGTGAACCTCCCATTCTTCTGACTTACAACTAGACATGTATTCTGTGCCACTATTATCTCCTAATAAGGAAGAAACAAGAAATAGCACCAGGGGTTTTGAGACCAGGGTGGAGGAAAATGGAATGGGTGTAACCAAGCAGGAGGGGCTAAGTGTGTCTTATGAATGAACATTTAAGAACTGTATAAAAGCCAATAACTGAGAGATGTAAGTTAGTCAATCTGCAGGTCCACTCTGCTTTTTATTGCTCCTGTAATAAAAGTCTATCTTGATTCTACAAACTCCAGAAGTGCTTTTGTTTTTAGTAAGAGGGAAGAGTTTTTTCCACCACAGGAGCTGGGCTGGCTGCCGGTCCCAGACTGGGCACCGGCGCAGTGGAAGGCTCCGGCCATGGAGCTGGGCTGGCTGCCGGTCCCGGACTGGGCTCTGGCGTATCTGGGGACTCCAGCCCGAAAGCTGGACTGGGCCGCCGCGCCAGCCAAGCTCTCCACCAGCATGCCTGTACCTCCAGAGGCAAGGGGTTGAAACCCTCCGGAGGTAGCTGTTCCCCTATTTCAGACTCTGACTGAAGGTTAGGTTGGACACCTTCACTGGATGCTTGGTGCAGGGAGCCGGCACAGGTCGTACCGGACTGGGAAGACGCACTGGAGGCCTGCTGCTGGAAGCTGGCACTGGACGTATCAGGTCGGGCATCCGCTCAGGAGATGAACTGACCATCAGGCTTGGACAGACTGGATTGAGGTTGCACACGAAAGGTCTGGCGCGAGAGGCTGGCTCTGGACTTACCGGACTGGGAATGCTCCTTACTGGCACCTTCAACCTTGACTCCGATGTATCGTCCTCCTGCTCTTCCCATTGCTGCCTGAACTCGTCATACACCCCCGATAGATACCGCTCCTCCTCTGCCGACTTCGCCCCCCACGTGAACTCCAGCATCTCTAAATCCCATGCGGATAGTGGTACAGGTACGTCGTCTACTCGGCCCGACCACCCCCATAGCTTTAGCTTTAGGGCTGTTGTCCAACGTGAACCCCGTCGCCATTGACCCTGCTTCCATGATATATCCAACTCCCCAGATATGCGCTGCTTGGTCCTAGTATGGTGGATCATTCTATCATGTTCGTAGAGAGTTGCAGACCAAAACGCAGCGTAGTTGTAATTCAACATGTATTTTATTGAAGTGAACTTTAAACGAGAAAAACAATAAATAAAGACCAAAAGAAAGAACCACAAATCGTAACCGCAGGCTGACGCACTAACACAAAACAATGATCCACAAGGAACAGGTGAAAAAACGTGAACTTAAATATGGCCCCCAATTAGAGACAATGTTTAGCAGCTGCCTCTATTTGGGGACCAATGCAAAACCAACATAGAAAACCCCTGTCAGGCTCTGACAGTAGGCATGGTTTTGATGTATCAAATCATTGATGGCTATATGGTGGAGTTATAATTCTGGTGTATCTCAATACACCAACACACACTCAATCAAACAGCTGTGTAAGGACATCAGGGATAAAATTGTAGACCTGCACAAGGCTGGGATGGGCTACAGGACAATAGGCAAGCAGCTTGGTGAGAAGGCAACAACTGTTGGCGCAATTATTAGAAAATGGAAGATGACGGTCAATCTCCCTCGGTCTGGGGCACCATGCAAGATCTCACCTCGTGGGGCATCAATGATCATGAGGAAGGTGAGGGATCAGCCCAGAACTACACGGCAGGACCTGGTCAATGACCCGAAGAGAGCTGGGACCACAGTCTCAAAGAAAACCATTAGTAACACACTACGCCGTCATGGATTAAAATCCTGCAGCACACACCAGGTCCCCCTGCTCAAGCCAGCGCATGTCCAGGCCCGTCTGAAGTTTGCCAATGACCATCTGGATGATCCAGAGGAGGAATGGGAGAAGGTCATGTGGTCTGATGATACAAAAATAGAGCTTTTTGGTCTAAACTCCACTCGCCGTGTTTGGAGGAAGAAGAAGGATGAGTACAACCCCAAGAACACCATCCCAACCGTGAAGCATGGAGGTGGAAACATCATTCTTTGGGGATGCTTTTCTGCAAAGGGGACAGGACGACTGCACCGTATTGAGGGGAGGATGGATGGGGCCATGTATCGCAAGATCTTGGCCAACAACCTCCATCCCTCAGTAAAGCATTGAAGATGGGTCGTGGCTGGGTTTTCCAGCATGACAACGACCCGAAACACTCAGCCAGGGCAACTAAGGAGTGGCTCCGTAAGAAGCATCTCAAGGTCCTGGAGTGGCCTAGCCAGTCTCCAGACCTGAACCCAATAGAAAATCTTTGGAGGGAGCTGAAAGTCCGTATTGCCCAGCGACAGCCCCGAAACCTGAAGGATCTGGAGAAGGTCTGTATGGAGGAGTGGGCCAAAATCCCTGCTGCAGTGTGTGCAAACCTGGTCAAGAACTACAGGAAACGTATGATCTCTGTAATTGCAAACAAAGGTTTCTGTACCAAATATTAAGTTCTGCTTTTCTGATGTATCAAATACTTATGTCATGCAATAAAATGCAAATTAATTACTTAAAAATCATAAAATGGGATTTTCTGGATTTTTGTTTTAGATTCCGTCACTCACAGTTGAAGAGTACCTATGTGGGAAAACCTGCTAAATCGGCAGTGTATCAAATACTTGTTCTCCCCACTGTATATACATATAGGCATATGTTTTGTATTGAACACGTCACCATTTTTCTCAGTAAATATATTTCCAAAGGTGCTATTGACATAAAATTTTCACCAGATGTTGGTAACAACCCAAGTAATCCATACATACAAAGAAACCAAAACAAATACGTTCAGAAATTAAGTTATGTGTAATAATGTGAAATTACACAGGGAAAAAGCCTTTGTTGGTAATGAAAGCTTCAAGACGCCTCCTGTATGGAGAAACTAGTCGCATGCATTGCTCTGGTGTGATTTTGGCCCATTCTTCCACACAAACACTCTTCAAATCTTGAAGGTTCCGTGGGCCTCTTCTATGAATCTTGATCTTCAGTTCGTTCCAAAGATTTTCAATGGGATTTAAGTCAGGTGATTGGCTGGGCCATTCTAGCAGCCTCCAAACATGGTGTGTATTACGACATCCAAACAGTTACATTTTGCTCTCATCTGACCACACTATATTCTCCCAGTATTTCACTGGCTTTTCCAAATGTTGTGCAGCAAACTTTAAACGAGCTTCAACATGCAGAAGACATTTCCAGGGTGGAAGAGGAGGAAGAGTGCCCCCTGCAGGGCCACCCCATTATGCTAATCAAGGACTTTCCCAAGACTCAACCAATGAAGGGATGACAATATGGATGGCCCCAATAACCTCCAGCGGCAAACCAGGCTTGGTTCCCCCGACAGAATAATCTACAATAGGAATTCCCTGACCCCCTCCTCCTGTGTCTCTAGTACATATTTCCCGAAGGTACCAAAAGACCCAATCATCACTCTGATGTACGACCAGAACGTTTTGATGAACCACTTGAGCTCCCTGATGTTAATCTCTTTGTAGATGGTTCTGCATATATAGACACTGATACAGGTTGAAAACATGTAGGTTATGGAATTGTCTCACTTGATAGGACAATATTGTTAGAAACTTTTATTTTATTTAACCTTTATTTAACTAAGCAGGTCAGTTAAGAACACTGAGGCATGTAAACTAGGTAGTGGTTTAAATGTTAACATATATTCTGATTCAGCATACGCAATTGGTGTTTGCTTATCATGGGTAGGGGTTTGGAAAGGTAGGGATTTTACAAAACGCATCTGGAACGCATAAACATTTTTATAAAATAAAAATAAAATGTTTACAGATTTTTTTATTTCACCTTTATTTAACCAGGTAGGTCAGTTGAGAACAAGTTCTCATTTGCAACTGCGACCTGGCCAAGACAAAGCAAAGCAGTGCGACAAAAACAACACAGAGCTACACAGTAAACAAACATAGTCAAAAACCCAATAGAAAATCTATATACAGAGTGCAAAATGTAGTGCAGAATGCAGTAAGGTTAGGAGGTAGGACAATAAATAGACCATAGTGGTGATATAAATTACAGATTATCATCATTAACACAGGAATGAAGGATGTGCAAATTATGATGTGCAAATAGAGATACTGGAGTGCAAGATTAGCGAAAATAACAAAAATAAATATGGGGATGAGGTAGTAGTGTGGGCTATTTACAGAAGGGCTATATACAGGTGCAGTGATCGATAAGCAGCTTTGACAGCTGATGCTTAAAGTTAGTGAGGGAGATAGGAACCTCTAGCTTCAATGATTTTTGCAATTCGTTCCAGTCATTGGCAGCAGCGAACTGGAAGGAATGGCAGCCAAAGGAGGTGTTTGCTTTGGGGGTGACCAGTGAGATATACCTGCTGGAGTGCATGCTACGGGTGGGTGTTGCTATGGTGACCAGTGAGCTGAGATAGGGCGGGGATTTACCTAATAAAGACTTATAGATGACCTGGAGCCAGTGGGTTTGGCGATGAATATATAATGAAGGCCAGCCAACGAGAGCATACAGGTCGCAGTGGTGGGTAGTGTATGGGGCTTTGGTAACAAAACGGATGGCACTGTGATAGACTACATCCAATTTGCTAAGTAGTGTGTTGGAGGCTAGTTTGTAAATGACATCGCCGAAATCAAGGATCGGTAGGATAGTCAGTTTTACAAGGGCATGTTTGGCAGCATGAGTGAAGGAGGCTTTGTTGCGAAATAGGAAGCCAATTCTGGATTTAATTTTGGATTGGAGATGGTTGATGTGAGTCTGGAAGTTGAGTTTACAGTCTAACCAGATGCCTAGGTATTTGTAGGTGTCCACATATTCTAAATCGGACCCGTCGAGAGTAGTGATGATAGTCCGGTGGGCGGGTGCGGGCAGCATTCGATAGAAAAGCATGCACTTAGTTTTACTAGCGTTTAAGAGCAGTTGGAGGCCACGAAAGGAGTGTTGCATGGCATTGAAGCTTGTTTGAAGGTTAGTAAACACAGTGTCCAAAGAGGGGCCAGATGTATACAGAATGGTGTCATCTGCGTAGAGATGGATCAGAGAGTCAACAGCAGCGAGAGCGACATCGTTGATGTATATAGAGAAAAGGGTTGGCCCAAGAATTGAACCCTGTGGCACCCCCATAGAGACTGCCAGAGGATCGGACAATAGGCCCTCCGATTTGACACACTGAACTCTGTCTGCGAAGTAGTTAGAGAAGCAGGCAAGGCAGTCACTTGAGAAACCAAGGCTGTTGAGTCTGCCAATAAGAATGCGGTGATTGACAGAGTCGAAAGCCTTGGCCAGGTCGATGAAGACGGCTGCACAGTACTGTCTTTTATCGATGGCGGTTATGATATCGTTCAGTACCTTGAGCGTAGCTGAGGTGCACCCATGACCAGCTCGGAAACCAGATTGCATAGCAGAGAGGGTACGGTGGGATTCGAAGTGGTCAGTTATCTGTTTGTTAACTTGGCTTTCAAAGACTTTAGAAAGGCAGGGCAGGATGGATATAGGTCTATAACAGTTTGGGTCTAGAGTGTCTCCCCCTTTGAAGAGGGGGATAACCGCGGCAGCTTTCCAATCTCTAGGGATCTCAGACGATACGAAAGAGAGGTTGAACAGGCTAGTGATAGGTGTTGCAACAATTTTGGCTGATAATTTCAGAAAGGGAGGGTCCAGATTGTCTAATCCAGCAGATTTGTAGGGGTCCAGACTTAGCAGCTCTTTCAGAACATCAGCCATCTGGATTTGGGTGAAGGAGAAGCGGGGGGGGGCTTGGGCAAGTAGCTGCCGGGGGTACAGAGCTGTTGGCCGGGGTAGGGGTAGCCAGGTGGAAAGCATGGCCAGCCGTAGCAAAATGCTTATTGAAATTTTCGATAATCGTGGATTTATCGGAGGTGACAGTGTTTCCGAGCCTCAATGCAGTGGGCAACTGGGAGGAGGTGCTCTTATTCTCCATGGACTTTACAGTGTCCCAGAACGTTTTGGAGTTACTACTACAGGAAGCACATTTCTGTTTGAAAAAGCTGGCCTTTGCTTTTCTAACTGACTGTGTGTACTTGTTCCTGACTTCCCTGAATAGCTGCATATCGCGGGGGCTATTCGATGCTAATGCAGTGCGCCACAGGATGTTTTTGTGTTGGTCTAGTGCAGTCAAGTCTGGGGTGAACCAAGGGCTATATCTGTTCTTAGTTCTACGTTTTTTGAAAGGGGCATGCTTATTTAGGATGGTGAGGAAAGCACTTTTAAAGAACAACCAGGCGTCCTCTACTGACGGGATGAGGTCAATATCCTTCCAGGATACCTGGGCCAGGTCGAATAGAAAGGCCTGCTCGCAAAAGTGTTTTAGGGAGCGTTTAACAGTGATAATGGGTGGACGTTTGACCGCTGACCCATTGCGAACGCAGGCGATGAGGCAGTGATCGCTGAGATCCTGGTTGAAAACAGAGGAGGTGTATTTGGAGGGCAAGTTAGTCAGGATGATATCAATGATGGTACCCATGTTTACGGATTTTGGGTTGTACCTGGTGGGTTCCTTGATAATTTGTGTGAGATTGAGGGCATCTATCTTAGATTGAAGGACAGCCGGGGTGTTAAGCATATCCCAGTTTAAGTCACCTAACAGTACAAACTCTGAAGATAGATGGGGGGCAATCAATTCACATATGGAGTCCAGGGCACAGCTGGGGGCTGAGGGGGGTCTGTAACAGGCGGCAACAGTGAGAGACTTATTTCTGGAAAGGTGGATTTTTAAGAGTAGAAGCTCAAACTGTTTGGGCACAGACCTGGACAGTATGACAGAACTCTGCAGGTTATCTCTGCAGTAGATTGCAACTCCGCCACCTTTGGCAGTTCTATCTTGACGGGAAATGTTGTAGTTGGGGATGGACATTTTTGGTGGCCTTCCTAAGCCAGGATTCAGACACAGCTAGGACATCCGGGTTGGCGGAGTGTGCTAAAGCAGTGAATAAATCAAACTTAGGGAGGAGGCTTCTAATGTTAACAAGGCTTTTACGGTTACAGAAATCAATAAATGAGAGCGCCTGGGGAATAGGGCATAATGTATAGACAAGGGTATAGTAGGATGTGAGTTCAGTGGAGGTAAACCTAGGCGTTGGGTAATGAAGAGAGAGGTAGCATCTCTGGAGACACCAGATTGAGGCCCTGCTGGAAGCCATGTTGCTCCCAGCTAAATTGACAATTTTGAAGGTTCGTGCCCACACAGGCAACCAAGACAACGTTAGCTTAGGTAATAAAGCTGCTGCTGAAAGGTGTCACACCCATGCTGTGTATCTGGTTGAGTTGCAACAACAACAGGTGACTGACCGCATGTCTCACTCCCTTTGGGAGGCCAGAGGTTGCTCCCGGGGTCCTGATGGCCTCTGGAGACAACACCTTTCAGGTAAACCTGTGTTGTCAGCACAGCTCATTCCGTAGGTTTTCCAAATGGCTCATGGGAGTCATTTGTCAAGTGGGGATATGGTACATAAGGTTTTTCACGAGATTGGTTTTTAAAATGCGTCATGTGCAGACAATATAACATTGCCAAGGGGACGCTGTTGTAGAGAATCTTACCTCTTTCTCTTAAAAATAAAGCACTTTCAAAGTTTGGAAAAGTAACATAGACTTTTATTACGCAATCAACAAAAGCAGAGGAGCCTCCTGAGACTTCTGATCTTCCCAGACTCCTTTGTGCTTCTTATACTCATTTCTGGTTACATAGCATGCATAGCCTCTCCCTCATGGGTAGGCTGAATAACACCTCTTCAGTGTTAACAGTCTTCCACTATCGTTTCAAAACCTTTCAACTCTGGTTCGTCTACCTCCTCTTCCTGTCAGCAATTAAACCTTCAAAATGGTAAACACTCCCCCCATGGCAATAAAACTTAAAGATACGAAACTGTGAAACCATAGTGGCGACCCCTTAGTAATGGTAATGGTGCAAAGATAAACACATTCACCCATGAAGGCAACCAGACACACACTCATAAATCTTAACATACATGGACCAAAAATCTTAAAATATTCAACAACGCCTCTTAAACCAGGCTATTTCCCCTCACCTAGTGACCCATTTACATACATTGCAATGGATTTCATTGACATGACTGAGAGAAAGGAGAGAAAGCGCTATTGTTTAGTAATAATTGACAGATTCACAAGATGGGTAGAGGCATTTCCTACTACCACTGTGATGCCAAAACAGTAGCTGATGAGAATGCGAAGCAGCCCTAATAGAGGTACTGGGTATAGCCCTCATGAGATGTTAACAGGCCGTTCCATGAATGTTCCGTATCATAGGCCCATTATTGACAAACAGACTAACCAGACTAGACTGGAAGATGATCTGTTAAATTATATGAAGAAACTAACTTCTACTGTTAGATCTTTGTATTCTCATTCTAGGAAAGCCTAGGAGGTGCCAGACAGAGAGGGCAGAGACGAAATCCCTGTCCAGATCGGAGACTGGTTAAAACTGAGGATTCACAAGCGGAAATGGAACCAGCCAAGATGGATGAGACCATACCAAGTGATCCAGGCCACCCCAACGGCTGTTAGAGTGACGAAGAGACAGGGATGGCACCACCTGTCCCACTACCAGAACCTGCCACCTGATGAAGAACCCACCACCATGCATAACCACCGTGGAAACAAGATGAGACATTATCGTGAGCCACACCCACTGGGTCATGAATGTGCTGTGTTATTTGTAATAATCTGTGCTCTGCTTGCTTCCTCAGTCTCGGGGGTGAAGATACAGAACAATCAGATGAAGTCCACCAATACCTGGGTTAACATGCTGCAGGGCCTGGGTAGGAGGACAACACCAAATGGGTCCAGAATAATGTTTCCAAAGCCCTCGTCTGCGGGTGATGCTGGGCAGTTTGCTCACTAGATCCTCCAGTCCTGACAACCCCAGGGTACATATTGCATCTGGGTTCCTTTTACCAACACCGGAAGAAAGGTTTTATACCGTTTTGGTCGTTTTAAATCTGTTCTGGGCCTTAGCTCCCTTCCTACCCATTGAGCATCTGCTTCCCTCCTTTCTTCCACAGGAGATTGTACTATCTCCCTAAACACACCCATTCTTTCCTCTACCTCCTTATTACCTCCTCCCGGCTCTTCTTCATCTCTTCTAGATATAACTTCTTCATCTCTTCTAGATATAACACTTCTATTTTGACCTACTTCCTCCTCTCTTTCCCACTTATTTGTACGTCCTGGTCCTGTCCCCTTCTAGTACATCTTTTTATTTATGTCAGCATATCTCTTATTTCTCCATAACTGTCCATATTTTAAAAACATGTTGTTTCATATGTTCTTTTAAATTTGGGGGTTCTGCTAAATTTGGGCAGAACCAATCTCGTGAAAAACCTAAAACCTTATGTACCATATCCCCTCTTGACGAATGACACAAACCATGAGCCATTCAGCAAACCTATGGAATGAGCTGCGCTGGCAACACAAGTTTACCTGAAAGGTGGTCTCCAGAGGCCATAAGGGCCCCGGGAGCAACCTCTGGCCTCCCAAAGGGAGTGAGACATGTGGTTAGTCCCCTGTTGTTGTTGCAACTCAACAACAGGCGAGGCCACAGCAGAAGCCAGATACACAGCATGGGTGTGAAACCTTTCAGCAGCAGCTTTATTACAGCTAATGTTGTCTTGGTTGCCTGTGTGGGCACGAACCTTCAAAATTGCCAACCTAGCTGGGAGCAACATAGCTTCCAGCAGGGCCTCAATCTGTAAACTGATATATATTTTTTCCTAATACGTTCCAGATGCATTCATAAAATCACTACCTTTCCAAACCCCTACCCATGATAAGCAAACACCAATTGCGTATGCCGAATCAGAATATATGTTAACATGTAAACCACTACCTAGTTTACAAGCCTCAGTAAGAGCCATCCTAGTAAATAAGAGTGTGTTCTTAAAGGTGAAATAAAACAAAAAGACAAAAAAAAGTTGATCAATATTGTCCTATCAAGTGAGACAATTCCATAAGCTGCATGTTTTCAACCTCTGTCAGTGTCTATATATGCAGAACCATCTACAAAGAGATTAACATCAGGGAGCTCAAGTGGTTCATCAAAAAGTTCTGGTCATGCCTTTGAGTCTTGTTGGACTTTTGGTACCTTCTGGAAATATGTACTGGTGACACTGGAGAAGGGGGTCAGGGCATCCCTATTGTTAATTATTCTGTTGCGGGAACCAAGCCTGGTTTGCCGGTGAAGGCTGTTGGGGCCATCCATCCTTACGTCCATTCATTGGTTGAGTCTTGGGAAGGTCCTTGATTAACATAGTGGGGTGGTCCTGCAGGGGGCAGTCTTCCTCCTCTTCCACCCTGGAAATGTCTTCTTCCAGCATTCCCTCTCCCTCTTCCTCTCTGCTGCCATAGTTGTTGCTGTTTCTGTGGGCACATGTTTGTCATATGACCTGCTATTCCGCAATACCAGCACACCAACAGTTGTCTCTGTGATGTACGGGGCTGCAGACGGTTTAAGTCTTCTTGCAATGTTGTTATTAGATCATCATCATTCGGGACAGGTTTAGTTGCTCTTCCCTGATGTGAAGCAGTTGATTTTTGATATACTGAGATAAATGTCTTACACTCTGCGATGCTGCAGCATCTTCCAGTGAACTCTTCATGCTTTCATTATCATCATAAAAAGGTTTTGACTGGGCTCTTGCATCATCCATCATGTCCCCTAGTTCTTGAGACATCCGGCCTGGTGGTGTAGAATCGTTGTTATCTTGGTCTGGCAGGGTGCCTGGTCCATTCGGGAGTAATGGATAGACTCCTCTGAAGTCATCTCTGCAGTAGGGAGGTGGCCACAATCCAAGGTCTGTCTTCATTGTTATACATCTTGCAACAGGAGGCTTTTCTTTCACTCCAGAACAAGTTGTCAGTCCTGTTACAGAAAATAGGGTGGCCTGCTGTTTTCCTTATCACTCTGTCGGCTGTTCACAATGGGCCTTCAGGTCGATTGGAGCTCCCGTCTGCCATATCTCAGTTTTCTATATATTTCTAATTTAGGTTCTGTGTGTAATTTTAACTAAATAAATAAAACAAAAGTGTTCTGATTTCAAATGTTTGGTATATCATGTGTACCTAGATGTTCCTATGAAGAAATTTTTAAAATATACCAATATATATATATACACACATGTGTGTGGAAATTATCCTCTATTCCGCATAAGTGAAGTAAGAACAGGGTGAAAAACAAATGTTAATGGTATCCTGTGTAATGTATACGTGGTTTAGGACTGCTGTCCCCTGTGGATTAACCACGGCACCGGAAATGGCTCAAAATAATTAATAACTGGTATGTATTACTTCAAAACTATTCCCTTCTAAAATATCATGGGTCAGTAATACAGTAGCTCTATTTTCCTAATAGCAAGGGTGTATGCATTCAAGGTCCATCACACAGGCAACTCATCAAGCGTCAAATGTTAAAACCACTCAGCCAGGGCAAACGCCCTTCATTCAAACACGTATTGAGATACACCAGAATTCTAACTCCACCATCTATTGGATGAGTCGTCCTACATGTACTGTGGACTAAAATGCTAATCTGGTGTCCGTTGTTACTAAATGTCCACCCACATAATAAGAAATAAAAACCCTTAGTTCAAACAGGTGTCTAGATAATTCAGAACTTTAAGCCAATCATTCGGCCATCGTCTGCGTATTTAGACCCCTGTAGAATGCTCGTATTTAGACTGTCGTAGAATGCTCTTTAGTCTTATTTCATTTCAGCCCCCCCTAAAAATTGTAATATCAACTAATTTGTAGGCTTTAGGTCAACACGGAAGCCGTGGTGATAGACATACGTGTAAAACGGACCAATGACCAGCGTTAAGGCCCCGTTACGCACCCGTTACACGAGTCTCGGAGACACAGAGTGGCACCGCAGTTCGGCAGAAGGCAGCATTCAGTCGCGAGTTGTAAGATACTAAATATACTCACAAATATTTTAGCTAATTATTGTAACATGGACAAGCTATGCCATGTGGCAGCCTAGACATTTGCTGCTGTCTTGTCTCTTTGTTAGCGATGCAGCATTAGCTATAGAGTTAGCTAGCTGACATCTCAAGGCTTTTGCCAGGATAAGTTAGATGGATAGCTTGATTACTATGCAGCAACACACACATTGATCTTGACAAGCTAACTAAGAGACTAGCGAAATATGACTGAAATGTCATCCAACTGACATTGAAGTCTCTCATGATTCACTTGAAGTGGCCAACGTTACATGCATGGATAGCCTAAATAAATGTATGTATCTCCATAAATGGATATGCGAAAGTATAAGAGCCAGGGAAAATATACAGCAGCCAGGTGAGCGAGTGAACAGGCAGTCAAGAAGCTGCCAAGAGTCTGTTTCTCATAGACTGCATTGGTGTTGCACGACAACGTTACAGTGCCTTGAAAAACTATTAAACCCCCTTGAAAATTATCAGATGTGTCTGAATGATAAATTATACACTGAGATTTTCTTCTGTGTAATATTTTATTTTAAAAGAATGACCATTGAAATGCATCATTTTAAAGTGACATTGATTTTATGTTAGAACATATATTTAAGAAAAGGCATAACTGAAATATGCTGTTTGCATAAGTATTCAACCCCATTTGCTCAGTAACTCCCAGTTAACACAGATGAAACATAATGCCCTAACAAGGACACACTTGGCGTACCATTGGCCTCTACCTGTGAAGGAAAGGTGTGAAAATGAAAAAATAAAAGACTAAAGAGCATTCTACGGAAGTTAGAGAAAGTAATACACATGCATACATTAAGAAAAGGGTATAAAATAATATCCAAGTGTTTGGATATTCCATTGTGCACTATTGGATCAATAATGATGAAGTGGAAGCTGCCCAGGCACTGCATAGACAAGGCAGTGCCTCAAAACTGACTGGTGCACCTTCACTCAAATCTCAGCCACTGCACTCTTGCTCCTTCAAAGTGATTGTCGGCCTCTCCATGGCTTCCCACACTACACTCCTCCTTGTACGGACGCTGAGTTGAGGCACTACCTTGTCTAGGGCAGTACCTGGGTGGTGTGATGCAGCTTCCACTTTGTCCTTATCGATCCAAAAGTGCACAATAAATAATAAAGGGGTTGAATACTTATGCAAACAGCATATCAGTTATTTATTTTTCTTAAATATATTTTCTAACATAAAACCAATGTCACTTTAAAAGAATACATGTATTTACTATTTTGAATTTAAGACATTTGTTTCACTTTGAAATTACTTGATTGAACTATTGATACAATGATTGCTAATATACTAAACATGAGTTTTAGATATATGTTGAAGCTGTAAAGGGTTTGTTTACATTATCGTTGTTTTCCATCAGCAACTGCTTCTCATCAGAAATATATTAGCATTTACCCACAATTGATTTAAATAAATCCCAGATTGGAAAGTATACTTGTTTGATTGTGGTTGTCACAGTACAGGGGGAGAGAGAGAGAGATCAGGACATCGGAGAGGCAGCAGAGAGAGAGAGAGAAAAAGAGAGAGAGAGAGAGGTGTTGGAGTGGCAGAAGAGAGACAGAGAGAGAAAAAGAGCACAGGTGAGGTAGCGTGCCTAATTTTAGCAGATGAAATGGGATGGCAACGAGAAACATTTCTCAATGTAATTTAAAGCAGACTTATTTACTGTAGCCTTTTTCTGCTGTACTTGGTACCATGTACCCTGCACCTGAACCCCTGGACTGGAGGAATTTGTTTCAGTGAATAAAGGTCCTAATTTGACAGACCATGCAGTGTTTTTTATATTATAGTATGGTATTGTATTAATGCATTGTTGTATTAAATGATTAGAGATTAGGGTATCACACCTTCCCAGGTATTTTTAAGATCTTAATCTCAAATGTATTTGTTTGTAGTAAAAATCCATTATGATTATTGTCCTTAAATATAAACACACAGGGGTGTGTTTATACACATTATAGGCTACTGTAATGAATTTCACAGAGTCCAGTCAAATTAAGGACAATTATACTGTAATAAAAAGTATGCACGCTACCTCACCTCTAAGGGCTGAGCCCCCCCCTAAACCTCTAATCCTAGAATCTCCCCTGGGTGAGCGTAATCCCAAAACCAAAAAAAGGAGAGGCCGCAACCATGAACAGGCGTGAAAAAAAAAAAGGAACACACACAAAAACCCACGTGGGAATACTGAAATTAAATAGGCTCCCCAATTAGAGGCAATGAGGTGCAGCTGCCTCTAATTGGGGACCAATTCCAAAAGGACCATAGAGAATTCCAGAGAGGTCTCTGGACCCTAAACCTGAAAACCATAAAGGTTTCCAGAGACCTCTCTGAACATAAACTCTTACAGCCTTGATGACAGCTTTGCACACTCTTGGCATTCTCTCAACCAGCTTCACCTGGAATGCTTTTTCAACAGTCTTGAAGGAGTTCCCACATATGCTGAGGACTTGTTGGCTGCTTTTCCTTCACTCTGTGGTCCGACATCCCAACCATCTCAATTTGATTGTGGAGGCCAGGTCATCTGATGCAGCACTCCATCACTCTACTTCTTGGTAAAATATCCCTTACACACCCTGGAGGTGTGTTAGGTCATTGTCCTGTTGAAAAACGAATGATAGTCACACTGTTTTTTTAGTGTGTATTCTAGAGTTGTTGTAATTTTTGTGTAACTTTGGAGTTATTTATTACTCATGGACAGCACTTTGGTCCATTTTAATGGTTTTGAAAGTGCTTTATAAATAAAGTTGACTTGACTTGACTTGACACTAAGCCCAAACCAGATGGAATGGTGGTTTGCTGCAGAATGCTGTGGTAGCCATGTAGACCTACCCCGGAAATTACTCAATCACAAGCTCACTCCATAAATTCACTACAACAATGTTCAAACACTTCGAACTCAGGCCTTCCCATTCATTACATAAATTCCCAATTGTTTAACTTTTTGACATTCTCTCTCTCGCATGCTTTAAAGGAATGGTCTTTATTGGGTTTTTATCAAGTTTGATGGTGTTTGGAGGCCAATTATGATTATATTTTAACCTTTATTTAACTAGGCAAGTCAGTTAAGAACAAATTCTTATTTACAATGACAGCCTACCCAATAAGGGGCAGGCTCCCCTCCAGAGTAGGGAGGAAGTGGGAGTTTTCTACAGGACTTGTAAATCAATATTGGATGTGTACTTTACAGTACACTAGAGTACAGTACAGTAGAGTCTGTACTGTACTCTACTTTCCTGTATTGTACTGAACTATACTCGAGTTTACTGTACAGTTGAGTACAATACAGTACATCATAGAAATCAATGTTTGGACCACATTAGTATGTCACATTTGAATGTCACATTTGAATGTCACATTTGTTATTTGGCCTACCTTGATTAGACTATAATTTAATGAAAACATAGATTATATAAACTCAATCATGGCTTGATTAAGTTACCAATTTTAGAAATGGACAGTTCAGGAAAACTTTGTTTTGCCCTTGTGATAAGAAATGACCATACTGTATTAAGACACATATTTTTATTAATGGATTACAATTGGAAATTAAAGTATAGCAACACGTGTAAAGTAAATTGTCACAGTAGATTCTCTGTTGTAAATGAGGAAATACCACATTTAAATTGTACGGAATTAATTTCAAATAATTAAATCTGTGCTTAGTCTGCTCAATGATTAGGTTTAATTTATACCAACGATAATACTCACCATAGGGAGTGATAATATGGTGGCCAATAGTGGTTGCAATTGAGATCAGTGTGTGGGTGATCTTAGCGCATATTGATGGTTTAATGAGAGATCACTTCATCAGTGACTTTGTGTTGTGGTGTGAGCAGAACCACCTTCAGCTCAACATCAGCAAAACAAAGGAGATGGTGGTGGACTTCAGGAGAACCAAGGCACAACTGACTGCAGACAACAGCTGAAAACTATCAGTAATTAAAAAGCAATCCAGCCCCCTGTCAGTGCAAATTAATATCATCTGGTTCAGTCCCAACTGATGGCCTACAAAAAGGTCTCATTGCCAAGGTGTCACACAAGACACATCTCATGATGGGTTAAAGCAAAGAGCTGTCTCAAGACATTCACAACCTAAAACATAATGATGGCATTGGTTATAGGCGCATTTCTAAGCTTCTGAATGTTCCAGTGAGCACTGTTGTGGCCATAAGTGGAAAAACAATCATTTCACCATACATTTGCCTCTACCAGGTGCTCCTCGCAAGATTTCTGACAGAGGAGTGAAAAGAATAATCAGAAGAGTTGTCCAAGAGCCAAGGACCACTTGTGGAGAGCTTCAAAAAGACCTGCAATTAGCAGGTACTGTTGTCTCAAAGAAAACATTAAGTAATGCACTCCACCGCCATGGCCTGTATGCACGCTCACCACGCAAGACTCCATTGCTGAAAAAAAAGCATGTTGAAGCTCGTTTAAAGTTTGCTGCACAACATTTGGAAAAGCCAGTGAAATACTGGGAGAATATAGTGTGGTCAGATGAGAGCAAAATTTAACTGTTTGGATGTCATAATACACACCATGTTTGGAGGAGAAATGGCACTGCACATCACCCTAAAAACACCATACCAACAGTGAAGTGGAGGTGGGAACATCATGGTGCTTTTCAGCAAATGGTACTGGCAAACTTCACATAATTGAAGGAAGGATGAATGGGCAAATTTACGAGGAGCACCTGGTCGAAGCAAATTTATGGTGAAATTATTGTCTTTCCACTTCCGTATTATGGCCACAACAGTGCTCACTGGAACATTCAGAAGTTTAGAAATGCGCCTATAACCAATGCCATCATTATGTTTTGCAACAATTAGGTTGTGAATGTCTTGAGACAGCTCTTTGCTTTTACCTACTCATGAGATGTGTCTTGTGTGACACCTTGGCAATGAGACCTTTCTGTAGGCCATCAGTTGGGACTGAACCAGATGATATTAATTTGCACTGACAGGGGGCTGGATTGTTTTTTAATTTCTGATAGTTTTCAGCTGTTGTCTTGGCTTTCCATGCCTTTTTGAACCTCCCTTTCTTCATGTGTTCAATACTTTTTCCCTGTGTCATTTCACATTATTACACAACTTAATTTCTAAACTTATTTGTTTTGGTTTCTTTGTATGTATGGATTACTTGGGTTGTTACCAACATCTGGTGAAACTTTCATGTCAATAGCACCTTTGGAAATATATTTACTGAGAAAAAGAGACGTGTTCAATACTTATTTCACCCGCTGTATCTGTAATCAAACCCTGCGCACTAAGGACTGTATTTTAAAGGAATTACTATTATTACCCTAAATTATATCATACACACATTTAGCTATTTAAGTATCTCTTCCTGTCATTTACCTGTACAGTTAGTCTTACCATGCAAAATATTAACTAACCTGTTCATTTAACCAGACTGTATATTAAGTAAACTATTATTACCCTCACTCATATCATACATACATTTAGCTATTTAAGTATTTCTCTGCCATCGACCTGTATAGTATAGTTAACCATGCACCATCCACCAATGTATAGTGTACATATTCAGCCATCCACCCATACTTTTATAGCTTTTTTGCACTCCAGACTTCTTGTATTCCTATACCTTTTCATACTGCCGCTCTATGTATCATGTATCTGTCTTTTGTGTACTTTTGTACCTGCCCTGTTTTTTTGTTGTAGCTGCTTGACAAATAAATTTCCCCTCGGGGATCAATAAAGTATCTATCTATCTATCTATCTATCTATCTATCTATATGTTGAGACTGTTTAGCCAACTGACCCAATGTTCAGTTTTCACTTCCACAGAGAAAGTACAACAATATACAGTGGGGCAAAAAAGTATTTAGTCAGCCACCAATTGTGCAAGTTCTCCCACTTAAAAAGATGAGAGGCCTGTAATTTTCATCATAGGTACACTTCAACTATGAGAGACAAAATGAAAAAAAAAAATCCAGAAAATCACAGTGTAGGATTTTTAATGAATTTATTTGCAAATTATGGTGGAAAATAAGTATTTGGTCAATAACAAAAGTTTCTCAATACTTTGTTATATACCCTTTGTTGGCAATGACAGAGGTCAAACGTTTTCTAGGTTTTCACACACTGTTGCTGGTATTTTGGCCCATTCCTCCATGCAGATCTCCTCTAGAGCAGTGATGTTTCGGGGCAACACGGACTTTCAACTCCCTCCAAAGATTTTCTATGGGGTTGAGATCTGGAGACTGGTTAGGCCACTCCAGGACCTTGAAATGCTTCTTACGAAGCCACTCCTTCGTTGCCCGGGCGGTGTGTTTGGGATCATTGTCATGCTGAAAGACCCAGCCACGTTTCATCTTCAATGCCCTTGCTGATGGAAGGAGGTTTTCACTCAAAATCTCACGATACATGGCCCCATTCATTCTTTCCTTTACACGGATCAGTAGTCCTGGTCCCTTTGCAGAAAAACAGCCCCAAAGCATGATGTTTCCACCCCCATGCTTCACAGTAGGTATGGTGTTCTTTGGATGCAACTCAGCATTCTTTCTCCTCCAAACACGACGAGTTGAGGTTTTACCAAAAAGTTATATTTTGGTTTCATCTGACCATATGACATTCTCCCAATCCTCTTCTGGATCATCCAAATGCTCTCTAGCAAACTTCAGACGGGCCTGGACATGTACTGGCTTAAGCAGGGGGACACGTCTGGCACTGCAGGATTTGAGTCCCTGGCGGCGTAGTGTGTTACTGATGGTAGCCTTTGTTACTTTGGTCCCAGCTCTCTGCAGGTCATTCACTAGGTCCCACCGTGTGGTTCTGGGATTTTTGCTCACCGTTCTTGTGATCATTTTGACCCCACGGGGTGAGATCTTGCGTGGAGCCCCAGATCGAGGGAGATTATCAGTGGTCTTGTATGTCTTCCATTTCCTAATAATTGCTCCCACAATTGATTTCTTCACACCAAGCTACTTACCTATTGCAGATTCAGTATTCCCAGCCTGATGCAGGTCTACAATTTTGTTTCTGGTGTCCTTTGACAGCTCTTTGGTCTTGGCCATAGTGGAGTTTGGAGTGTGACTGTTTGAGGTTGTGGACAGGTGTCTTTTATACTGATAACAAGTTCAAACAGGTGCCATTAATACAGGTAACGAGTGGAGGACAGAGGAGCCTCTTAAAGAGGAAGTTACAGGTCTGTGAGAGCCAGAAATCTTGCTTGTTTGTAGGTGACCAAATACTTATTTTCCACCATAATTTGCAAATAAATTCATAAAAAATCCTACAATGTGATTTTCTGGATTTTTTTTTCTAATTTTGTCTCTCATAGTTTTTTTTAAGTGGGAGAACTTGCACAATTGGTGGCTGACTAAATACTTTTTTGCCCCACTGTATATATAGTACATACTTTGGCAACATTGAACACACTTATTATACACAGTTTCCATGACGATGAAGCATCACAATAGGATTTTAACAGTTACTGTACATTTAAACACAGCCTGTCACATCATAAAAAACATTGTTGTGCTTTATTTTGAGGGACAACTGAGCAATATCAACAGTAAAGGATCAAAGGCTCAAGTAGGCAGAGGTTTTCACAGTGTTACACATATATTACAAATATAAGTACAGTACATAGCCTACCATAAATGGCGCAGTGTGATAATTAACATTTTAAATTTGTCATTCTTTTTTAAACTAAATTTCCTCTTAAATCACTGAGATTTGGATCTGTATTTATCTATTTCATAATAATTATTATGTTTTTGGATCAGATATGCATTTTTTAGCAACATTTTCACTAAATCTGTACGTAATAAATATTATAGTTTAATGTAAAACTAAACTAGTATACCATTTTTATGATTTATGGACAAACTACAGCAACCTATTTTGTGTTTTATTCATATAAGTTAGGTAAAAAAAAAAAAAAGAAATGGCATAAAATGATGCTAGAATTTTATCCGAACACATTTCATTAATGAGAATTTGTGGTACAAATTTACAAAATTCAGGCGAAAATTTAAAATATATTTAAAATAAGTCACTTTCCCCAAAAATAGTGTTGGGGAAAATCAGAGTTACATTGGTAACATAGATCATTAAGATGTCTTATCTGCATAATATGTTTATATATAGAATGTATCCTTTTGGACTCTGGGGTTGGGAATCAGGCTTGTCTCTCACCTGTCCTTGTTACTGGGGGAAGTGGTTGGCTCCACAGGGTCTGGGCGCTAATCACTCCCTACTTCGCCCAGGGGTATCTGAAACTGACAAGTGATTGATGCCGTGTTGAGACGAGGTACCAGGCACGGAGTGGAGTCCCGCCCTCGGGGTGAACTCGGGACCGTCTGTGCAAAATCATAGATAGTGTGGGATATTCCTCTCTCATTTATCAAGTGTTAACCTTGTGACCCATTCCATACATCGGTTGGTTGTCATGAACATTCAAGGGGTGTGTCTTTTGCTATAAAAGGTCTTTGGATTCTTGTGTCATGGCTCTCAGAGAATCACCTACGGGTGGTCCGTCGACCAGCCATAATGATTCATTATTGCAAAGCACTCACATCATTGACTTGAGTCTCTGGTCTGACTTGCTTCATTTACTTATAAGTAAATAAACGTTTAGTTTAAGGAAGAACTCTGACTTGTGTGATTAGTTTGTGTCTCCTCATTTGATAATATAGAAAAATACCACCAGACTAGACATCTTAGTCCTCAGAATGAGGATTAAGATAGATTTTTGCAGATGCATCATGGTTTTGTAACAAAACTTTCTACAGACATTAAAATTGGTTTAATGACAATCACCCATTTGAAGATGCCATATTAAAATTGGGAATCATATACCATTTAACTTATTCCGCATCCAGCCCTTACCACGAGCCTGTCCTCCCCAATTAAGGCGCTACTAACCTCCTGTGTACTGTAGGTAGGTAGGTAGGAGGAGCTATAGCAGGAGGGCTCATTGTAATGGCTGGAATAGATCAATGGAAAGGATTCAAACATGTGGTTTCCATATGTTTGATGTGTTTGATACCGTTCCATTTGATCTATTCCATCCATTACAATGAGCCGGTCATCCTATAGCACCTTCCACCAACCTCTTCTGGTAGGTAGTGTAGGTAGGTAGGTAAGTAGGTACAGTGTAGGTAGGTAGAGTTGTAGTGACAAGTTATCTGGTAAAACTATAATTTTAAAAAGGAATTCACTTGCAAAAGTCTTTGGTGGTGAGCTGGTAGATTGTTTTCCAATGTGTACAATAGAATACAATATCATTGGTGGAGTGATCAAAATACATGATTGGGTCATTAGTGTGTCTATAGCAACAGTTCTGGATCCCAGAGCTATTCAATCACATGACCATCATTTGTCCATCCCAAACCACCCTTCACAGTTCCTATAGCCTATAGACAGGCCCTGTGGGAGGGATCTTGAGCTGGACTGTCCTATCATCTTTTAAAAAAAAGTCACAGTGTCCTCTCATTGGTGCATGGGACTGTCAATCAGTCTCGTCCTGCGAGCCAACAAAGAAACAGATCTGTTGTGGGGAGGGGCTGGGCATGAGAGGGCTGGTGGGGCAGTGGGAAGAGGGGGGGGTGGAGATGTTCCAGTATTGGCTTTGGAGGTCAAGGGCAGAGAGAGCGAACCCGGCGAGGTGACCGTTTCTCTCCTTCTGTCTGTCACTATCCAGGGGTGGTGGCAGGCTCAGGCAATTCCTCAGGGAACCATCACTGCAAAAAGAAAAACCATTAGACTTTATTTATACTGCATGACAGAGACATACAAATCTATAAGTAGACTCCATCCATCCATAATATAACCCATTAGTAGTAACTCCATGTCTCTCACCTCGTTATGTCTGCTGGTGCTCCTCTCCAGGCCTGTCTGTACACACTCCCAGCCACATCTCCAGCCACCCCAGCAAGCCAACGCATGTCTGCAGGCACCTCTGGGATCCATTCCACAAACCTGGAGCACAGGAGAGAGACAACGCAGTCAATGTACTGTGATGTACCACTAGGGGAGGCCAGTTCTCAACAATTCCTGGGTGGATTGACTTGCCCACTAGGTGGGGTCCCTGTGCAGTACATTCAAATTGATTGTGTTTAGTAGGAAACTTGTTTGTCTTCCTAGTTTGTTTGCATTCACAGTGTTATTTGGTTGCTTTGGGCTAATGACTGCTTTAAAGTGTACTTTGTTGTCAGTGGTTGCTGTCAGGGCTAGTTTGAAGGTATTAGCTGCTGTATGCTAAAGGCTAGTTAAGCTAAAGGCTAGTTATGCTAAAGGCTAGTTATGCTAAAGGCTAGTTATGCTAAAGGCTAGTTCAGGGCTTTTTAGAAGCTGATTTGTTTGCATTAGTGTTGTCATCCTTGGTTGCTGTTTGAGCTACTGTGACTGCATTGAGGGCTTGTTAGTTTGTGGTAGGTATCACTAGTAGTGGTGTAGGATGTAGTCTTACCTCTTGCCCACTGAGTAGGCTGACACCACAGGTAGTGTGCAGGGCAGGAGCATGTAGGAGGCCACTCTGACCGGCAGCATCTCGGACACCTGAGCATACAGACCAGGCTTCTGCTGGCACGCCTCACAGAACACTACAGTCATAGAGACACAATATGTCACACTTCGCTGACACAGGCTCAACCTCAGAGGACTTTCAGATACACACAACAACCATACGTCACTGACAATAGCATAGTGACAACACAATGTTAGAACTAGATAACAACAGCTTAAAACAGTTTTGAGCAGAAAATATCTGAAAGTCTAGGTGAACCTCCTATCTACCTTTTTTGATTTGGATAGGCAGGTTGTCAACAATCTGTTGGTCGAGCCACCAGTGCCGCTTCCTCAGGAGGCGGAGCCGCCGGAGCATCCAGTCCTTAGTGGTTTCTGTGGCGATGGGCTTGCAGCAGCAGGTGTGTATGGCTTCTGATGGGTTGGGGCCGGCAGTGGGACACTCCAGCTTCAGCAGATCTGACATAAACAATACATTAATAATATTTGTAACACATCATAAAAATATTACACCATAAATAAGTGCTGGTTTACTCCATACATGTTGTCACAGTAGCTTATCATATTGGTACTGCCACTATTACTGTCAAAGGAAACATAGTAATACTCACGGTTCTCCTCAAGAAAGCGAAGGGCGTCCTTGTAGCCACTCTGACATATCTCTGCCATGACCTGCCAAAGAAAACACATAGATCATACCTTTTGAGGTAGGAGATCATATGCAAGAGGTAGATTGAATAAATAAACTGCTTATATATAAGCGCTAGAGGATACCCATGTAAGTCAGACTCATAATCATATCACAGGATCATTATGACTCAGATATACCCACACAAGATACAGAGCATGATCTTACATTCATTAAGTAATTTGTTATCACTACCACTGACTGATTAGCAATCATGTTATTGCTGACAGTTAACAACCATATTACACAAATGCATCTGTTTATAGCCACATAAAACAGAGGGGAATTGCTTATTTCAGCCTGATCCTCCCTGTGTAACAGGCTCCTGTATTTGTGAATGGACAACAATCCAGGAAGTGTTTGACTAGGGTTTAAAGGTCAAAGTGGAAGAGATCTCTCTGTTCTCTGGCTATTCCTTATTCTGTGTGTTCCTAAGCCACAGGGAGAGTGTTATCTGGCCAACTAACTTAACAGTGGCACTACCTACACTACCGTTAAAAAAAAATGTGTCCATTAAAATAACATCAAATTGATCAGAAATACAGTGTAGACATTGTTAATGTTGTAAATGACTATTGTAGCTGGAAACTGACGATTTTTTATGGAATATCTACATAGGCGTACAGAGGCCCATTGTCAGAAAACATCACTCCTGTGTTCCAATGACACGTTGTGTTAGCTAATCCAAGTTTATCATTTAAAAGGCTAATTGATCATTAGAAAACCCTTTTGCAATTATGTTAGCACAACTGAAAACTGTTGTGCTGATTAAAGAAGCAATAAAACTGGCCTTCTTTAGACTAGTTAAGTATCTGGAGCATCAGCATTTGTGGGTTCGATTACAGGCTAAAATGGCCAGAAATAAAGAACTTTCTTCTGAAACTCGTCAGTCTATTCTTGTTCTGAGAAATGAAGGCTATTCCATGCGAGAAATTGCCAAGAAACTGAAGATCTCATACAACGCTGTGTACTACTCTGTCAGGCTCTGGCCATAGAGAAACCTATTTGCTTCTCTATATAGCCATGGTCAGAGTCTGACAGTTCTTTTCTTTCTGTTTCTGGTGGTGGTTTGTGTTGGATCCCTAATTAGAGGCAGCTGTAGTGCATCGTCTCTAATTAGGGATCCTACATAGGTTTGTATGTTCCACACCGGGGATGTGGGTCGTTATCGTATATATTTCGCAGTCACGGTGAGAAGTAAGTGTGCTAATTTACGTTTTGTCCATTCGTGTTTGTTTGTTCAGTAGTTCGACATTGGTGTTTTGTTATACATAGTATCTAAATATTACATAGTATAATAAATATGTCGAACAACTATCCCTGCGCTGCGCATTGGTCTATGTATGCACCCTCTCGTGACATACTCCCTTCACAGAACAGCACAAACTGTCTCTAACCAGAATAGAAAGAGGAGTGGGAGGCCCCGGTGCACAACTGAGCAAGAGGACAATTAGAGTACATTAGAGTGTCTAGTTTGAGAAACAGACGCCTCACAAGTCCTCAACTGGCAGCTTCATTAAATAATACCCACAAAACACCAGTCTCAATGTCAACAGTGAAGAGGCGACTCCAGGATGCTGGCCTTCTAGGCAGAGTTGCAAAGAAAAAGCCATATCTCAGACTAGCCTATAAAAAGATGGGAATTTCTAAGTGACCCCAAACTTTTGAACGGTAGTGTATGTGTGAAGTTAAACACTATTATACATGAGGGAAAAGGTAGGGTGGAGCATGTCATGTGTAAACACTATGTCAAATGTAAAGGTGCCTTAGTCAAGAGAAACACAGTTCCTTTTCTAAGTAGGGCCTCTGCACATGGCTCTGTCGGTGGGATTTGTGACCACAAGGATGACATAATCCAAAAATTCCAGAAAATACAACATTCCAGGCACACGTGACGTTGGCAGATCTTGGATTGCAGCAACAGTGAAAACGGAATCAAGAGACACAGATCAACCTCAAAGAGGGGAAAGTTCACCTTATGCTAAAAGTTGACTCCCATGTTATTATCCAGACAGCGAAGAAGAATGTGGAATAGAGGGAATGTAATTCAACAAGGACAGAAGCCAATGTCCTGCCAGTATTGATCACAATGGAGTTAGAGAGGGACAGGGGAGGTCAAAGTTCAGATCGAAAGTATGGGGGGTCAGGGTAATGAGGCAGAGTCCAAAGAGGAGACACGGTAGGGGGCGAGATGGGGGAGTTGGGGTTATATAAATCAGAGAATAGGATTTATTTTTATTTTATTTATTTATTTAACCTTTATTTAACTAGGCAAGTCAGTTAAGAACAAATTCTTATTTACAATGACGGCCTGCCTACAGAGTCAGCCCCTGGAGCAAGTGCCTTGCTCAAGGACACATTGACAGGTTTTTCACCTTATCGGCTCGGGTAGTCGAACTATGAGGTGTCCAGTCTCCCATACCAGACTACTACGCTCTCCTACAGAAATGTACAGAATGTTTAGAACCATGGAAAACGGTTTAGTTAGGGCCTTCCCTTGGGAGGAATTGGATAATGATGGAGGGTTTTGTACTTATTACTAGCAATAACTATAACATTTGCACTTAGTTCTAGTGAAATAGAGGCCCTAGACCCTAGTAAAGAGCACGTAGGATTAGCTTTGAACTTTAGATGTATCCCTAGTAAGGAGCATTTTGTCAGATACACCTCTAGTAGAAAGCTCTCAGGATTGCTTTTGTCTATCAACAGGATTAATTTGTCAGATGCACCCCTAGTAAAACGTTTGTGATTAACTTTATTTATCAATAGAATTAACTGTACTTTAAACTGTATGCACTTAGGATGAGATGAATTGTACCTCAACTCTATGTAACCCCATTTAAAGAAACACTTAGAATGAGATTACCTGTACCTCAACTCTAAAAGATCCTATTTTTTGGGAACAAGTAGGTTCATTAATGGAAAATGTACATTATGCTGTTTAAGTGACGGATCCTGTAATGTAATCCTGTTGTAAAAAGTGATGAACAGGTGGCTCTATTACATTTTAAGAAGAAACTTGGGTTGTGCCACCATTGTCTCCAATCACAGAGAAAAAGAGGAGGAACATCTGAATTTTGAGACAATGGTGGAGGAAAATAGAACTAGCAGGAGGAGTTAAATGTGCCTTATGAATAATCGTTTAAGAACTGTATAAAAGATCAGAACAGAGAAATGTAAGTCAGTTGTTTCCTGCAGGCCAACTCGACTTCATTGTGTTTTGTAATAAAGTCCATCTTGATTCTACAAACTCCAGAAGTGCTTTATTTTTTAAGTATTGGGGAAGAGTTTTTCCACCACAATAACTATTTCAAGGGAACTTAAATAAGGATTTCTTACACATTCATAACCCATACATAATGCATTTATTTACAGTAGTCATAAACAACCCATCTGATGAATGTGACTGATCCTCCATCCTACCTTTGGGAACAGGGCCAACATAAGGACTTCAAACATCTTCCCGCGGCTATGCATAACGCATTGGTAAGCAGTCATAGCGGTCGTCCTACCTTGGGTTCTGGGGGAAACAGGGCATTGCTGAGGCGATACATGTTGCCCAGGTTAATCTGGATGGAGGTGTTGGTGAAGCGCAGCTCGTGGAAGTTGAAGGAGGTGTCCCGGGGACAGATGTCGCTTTCGCCCGAGAACGGAGAGATGCTGATGGTGTTCTTCAGCTCCGACTGCGGAAGGTTGTCACTGATCCCCCCATCCACATAACGCTGGAGAGAGAAGATGGGGAGGGGAAGACAGGGAGGAGGGAGAGAGAGAGAGAAAGTGAGAATACTTGTTTTTGGACCCATGCACAACTATAAACAAGCTGTATCTGTTTGACTATTTACAGGACCACAGCCTCTCCACAGAACAACCCCCCAGGCATACTGTAGTCCGGATGTCTCAGGGCTGCCAGAGATGACTTTTCTACATAAAATATATTATAAATATTTGTTGTTATCATCTGCTAAAAACCATAACCACTTAACCTAACTCGGTTATCACTGAAATCTAATATGATACGATACGACATATTCAAGGAACATTCTCCTCTTGATGGCATATTAGGCATGCAGTACAATATTTCCCCTATGCCAGTTTCTCCACACTGCCATGAGCAAACAATTATTATTTAGAGAATGAATCAATTAATCAGTCTTATGTAATTACACGATGCAGCTCCATTTCAAGTTCAGATACAACTCTCTAACATTTCAAAATGAATGAATCATTTTCTTATTTTATTATTTTTTCCATTTTGGTAGTTAGGGTCTTGTCCAATCGCTACAACTCCCGTACGGACTCGGGAGAGGCGAAGGTTGAGAGCCGTGTGTCCTCCGAAACACAACCCACCAAGCCGCACTGCTTCTTGACACAAGGAACGCTTAACCCGGAAGCCAGCCGCACCAATGTGTCGGAGGAACCACCCGGCCCGCCACAGGAGAGCACGATGGGTCTCCTGGTCGCGGCCGGCTGCGACACAGACGGGGCTCGAACCCGCATCTGTAGTAATGCAGCTTGCACTGCGATGCAGTGCCTTAGACCACTGCACCACTCTGGAGGCCCCTATGAATTATTTTCTAGTGTAAAACGCTTAGAACATCTGAGGGGAAAAAAGGATTTCAATGCCAGTTCCAAAACCAGATTAAGACTCAATTTGTCAGTGATTTTGGCAAAGAGAGTTCAGAGCTGAGAATGTCGTTTTCTTGTTCAGAGTGTCATAGCCAACTGTTACGTGAATGTAGTCCAGTGATGAAATCTAGTTTAAATTAAACTTCACCACTTTCACAAAAAATATTAAATAAATAGTATGTACACTATTCTGAAAAAGTACATGCTCAGTCAACTGGCAGAAAGTTCAACTTCATGCCCTCAGATATGCTGTTCATAAGTCATTTATGACAGAGAGAGAGAGAGAGAGACGACTGGGTGGAGGAGTTTAAACAGGATCTCTAAATAGCTATCTGTGACCCTGGCTATTGGACACACAAACTATACCTATATTTATTGTACAATCTAGTGTGTTCTGCCTGTGTTCTATGGATGTGTACTTTGGCACTGAGTCAGGGACATGCCCAGATAGCAGGTTTATGCCCTCAACATAGCAGTGAAATACACTAGAGAAAAAGCTACCTAGGTCAGTGTTATATGGTAGTTGATGTTTTGGAAGACTGTGCTCCTATGTCCTAGTGACTCAGTTTAGAATGGAGCCACCCTGGACTCTGGTCCCAATCTCCTGAGGCCAGAAGCCAGTCTGGAAGTATATATACGCCACTGATCTGCCAAGGGAAATGGTCCACGGCTGATTAGCTACTAGGGTAGGGTAGACTGACAAATGGACAAGTACCAGAGGGTATGCACAGACCAACAGACAGACACACAAACAGAAAAACATTGTGTAAACACTTGAACCTATAGCCTCCTTATGACTATGACCTGTGCAATAAAGCCATCAAAGATGAGACTGCTTTTTCTTAAAAATAAGTAAACAGTGTTCAAGGAAACGTTTGAAAGCAGTTGAGGCATTAAGGCCTTGGGCACTTACCACTCCTTGGAAGGATGGGGGGATCAGGCCACAGTATATGGGGATGAAACAGCTACACAGCAACGCCTGTGGACATACCAGAGAAAGAGATGTTACACAGTCCAACACAGTTTACACTAAATACAACTAATGTAAACAGTCAATGGCAAGGCCAGTAGCTGAAAGGACAAATATTTCTGGGATATGTATGGGATGAATATGGGATATGGGGTGTTCAGGGCCCATATTCACAATGCGTTTCATAGTAGGAGCACTGATCTAGGATCAGGTCCCATATTCACAATGCGTTTCATAGTAGGAGCACTGATCTAGGATCAGGTCCCACCTCTTATCCATTATCATTTAAGTGGCAAAATCGATCCTAGATCATTGAAGCACACTCACCTGGATGAGCTCTTCCTTGGACTTGAACTCGGACACGATTACATTTTGTCCATCAGACACGCGAGTTAGTGACACACACAGCCTCCCGGAAGCGAGTGTGTGAGCGTCGGCGGGCAGGTCGCGCTCCAGACCCGCCCTGATGACCTTGACCAGGTTGAAGGAGGGGTGGAGGGGACCCAGGTTACGCTTTCGAGCCTCCTTGGCCGTCTCGATCACATCCTCACAGCACTTAGCTAGAGGGGGGGGAGGGACGGAGAGAAAGTGTTAGGTGTGTTAGGGCCTTCCATTGGGAGGAATTGGATAATGTTTTTATTCAAAGGAAGACTGATTCTCAAGGGAACTAAACCGTGATATGTAGCTCACAAAAACACATTTCTCCACTGGTTTCACTTATTTACTGCTCTGCGTCTGTACTGAGCTAGTAATGTGTGTTCATCTTATCTACACTAGGATGGAATGAATCTAATGACTGGCATGCACACACAGAGTTCTTGTAAAGAAAATTGGTGATTAGAAAAATACTGAGTTAGTCTTATCTGGCTGAAATAATGATGTTACTCATACTATCAGTGGAACACATGGGAGTCACTGACTGACATGAAACGGAACCCTATAAGAACTGAGGTCATGAACGGGAGTCACTGACTGACATGAAACGGAACCCTATAAGAACTGAGGTCATGAACAGGAGTCACTGACTGACATGAAACGGAACCCTATAAGAACTGAGGTCATGAACGGGAGTCACTGACTGACATGAAACGGAACCCTATAAGAACTGAGGTCATGAACGGTAACCTATATCTTTCTTCAGCCAATTTTCACAATAGTCCAGTACTTTACTTTGACTCTTAATGACCCCTATATTGACTGTTCACTCGATAAATCTCCCTCTATTACTCTTTCACACTCACCCTCTTTAACTTTATTTTTCTCTCTCTCTCTCTCTCTCTCTCTCTCTCTCTCTCTCTCTCTCTCTCTCTCTCTCTCTCTCTCTCTCTCTCTCTCTCTCTCTCTCTCTCTCTCTCTCTCTCTCTCTCTCTCTCATTTAGACGGGACACAACTGGGAAACGTACTAGGTATGGACTGATTCCAAGAAACCTTTCAGGGTAGTCCTTTGTCTCTTCACTATAAGGTTATTGGGTTGAAAAGAAAGTGAAAGAGGCCTGGTGTCACACAGAGACTCAGCTAAGAGCTTTCAATGTCACGCTCTGTCATGCAGGGGCATGTTTGCTCTTAGTCCTGATTGTGTTTACCCCTAGTCAGCGAGATTAATCAGTACTATTGGGAGGCCTCTGATCCAATAGGTCAAAAGTCTTGTAACTGACTCAGATGGCATTTATCAATGGTGGGCTACCACATTTATACACAGGCAGGCTTTTTGGCTCTGACCATGTAATTATGTAATTATTCATATTTGTAGTTTATAAAATGAAAATAATATATGCCATTTAGCAGACACTTTTATCCAAAGAGACTTACAGTCACGTGTGAATATATTTTATGTCTGGGTGGTCCCGGGAATCGAATCCACTACCCTGGAGTTACAGTCGCCATGCTCTATACTGAGCTACAAAGGAGCACCAGTATAACCACCTACCTATTACATAAGTGCAACGTTTTAAGCATTGTTTAAATATTTTTACCCCATGTATCAAGGCCACAAGTGATTATTATTTCAAGTTAATTTAGTTGCTAATCTAAAGTTGCTAATCTAAAGTTGCCTAAACACATGAGGTAACATTCCTTGTGCGCCCCTTTTGTGTAAAAGTCCCCATCCAGGCATTCCACTGATGACAGGGACCGGTGAACTCAAGGGGCAAGTAAAAGGTATTGGATGCCTACCGATTGATGCCTGGCTGACGAGCACCGAGGCTGTTAGTGCACCGGCCGAAGCCCCGTAAATCTTGGTGGCTCCTTTGATGAGGTAGGGCGCTTGTTCCGACAGGCAGCTGGCCACTCCGATGTGATAGATCCCCAGGAACCCGCAGCCGGCGAACGACAGATTCCATTCCTTCGTTAGGTCGAACATCCCGGGTGTCTTTGGCGAGGACCTAGAAGTTTGGGAAATTCGCTTGTAATAATCACTCCAAATGATTACCCTTGGAGCTTATGACAAGATCCCTTCATTACTGAATGTCAACAACAGTTCCGAAAGATATAGGAATAGAGGACAGCTCAAACTAGCACAGGCTCCTCCTCTTGTGTAACGTAAAAACAGGTATGTATTGAGAATCGCCAGAGCGCTGACTTGCCATAAACTTCCCGGTTCTAGAACAGGACAGGTCTGGCCAATCAGCATAAGGAGGCTGTTTTATTTTAGGTGGAGCCACGCCCCCATATTCATCGGTAACACATGAAAGTGATGCATTCTATTCATGTCTATTCTATTCTATTCTATTCTATATTTGTCTCACCTGCCTGCTATTACTGTGACAAGTCAAACCTTATTAACAGATTCGAGCCTATAGGCTAACACCCGGATCAAAGAAGGAGCATTCCATAGGCTCATGATGCCATTCACATAGGGGATTGAAAAACCTAATCTGTGATTTTATTTTCGAAGAACAACAGGCCTACCTGCATCATCTTGAATGCTTCATGTATGATTGAAGGCATTCCTATTCCGGCTACAGATACTAGTGAGCACGCGCGTACCGAACTGGTGCTGATGCTGAGCAGGAGGCGCGCGCATCTCATGAGCGCATCGCATTACATCACTTTGCGACGACGTGATTGGCTGAAGCCTGAAGGCCATGTCTCCTCCCGATTCAAGAGGAGACATATTATCGCTCTCATGGCCGAGAGCAAGGCAGACACGCAAAGCACCCCGATTGATTTTGAGACCATATAGGACTAATTTGCAGTGGTGCAAAGTCCTTAAGTAAAAATACTTCAAAGTACTGCTTAAGTCGTTTTTTGTGGTATCTGTACTTTACTTTACTATTTCTATTTTGGACAACTTTTTTGCTTTTACTTCACTACATTCCTAAAGAAAATATTGTACTTTTTACTCCATCCATTTTCCCTGACAACCTAAAGTACTCATTACATTTTTAATGCATAGCAGGACAGAAAAATTGTGAAATTCATGCACCCTACTGCCTATGGTTTAGCAGACTCACTAAACACAAATGTATCTTTTGTAAATAATGTCTGAGTGTTGGAGTGAGCCCCTGGCTATCCATAAATTTTAAAAACGGTGCCGTCTGCTTTGCTTAATATAAGGAATTTGAAATGATTTATACTTTTACTTCTACTTTTAATACTTAAGTATATTTTAAACCAAATACTTTTAGACTTTTACTCAAGTAGTATTTTACTGGGTGACTTTCACTTTTAGTTGAGTAACTTTCTATTAAGGTATCTATACTTTTACTCAAGTATGACAATTGCGTACTTTTTCCCCTTTGCTACATTGTGTTTGATGTAGTGCGGCTCCCACCCTTCTGCAGAGGAAGGATGGAGCAAATCGCCAACTTCTCCTTCAGAAGTAGCGACATATGGATCGTCACATACCAAGTCAGGTAAACAATATTGTCATTCGTTGATACTATGCAATATGTTAGTGCAGTACCCTCACTACCCTGAGATGCAGCATGCTCTAGGCTTGAGAATCCAGGTTCTTAGTTGTATCAGTGGAGGCTCCTCAGAGGAGGGAGGGGAGGACCATCCTACTCAGTGAATTTCATATAAATATAAATACTGAAACATAAAAAAGTTATAATTTGTAGATAAAAATATTCTAAATATATTCAAGTCGCAAAATAACTGATTAAAACACTGCTTTGCAATGGTCTACAGTAGCCTCAACAGCACTCTCTGGGCTAGCACTATGGTGTAGCTGGAGGATAGCTATTTTCCGTCCTCCTCTGGGTATATTGACTTCCATACAAAACCTAGGTGGCTCATGGTTCTCATCCCCTTCCATAGACTTACACAGTAATTATGACAACTTCCGGAGGACGTCCAACCTATCAGAGCTCTTGCAGCATGAACTGACATGTTGTCCACCCATTCAAAGGATCAGAATGAATCTAGTATTGAAAGCTTAAGCTACAGCGAGCTAGCACTGCAGTGCATAAAATGTGGTGAGTAGTTGACTCAAAGAGAGAGAAAGACAATAGTTGAACAGCGTTGAACAGAGTTAGTTCTAGTAGATATGTTGACTATGACGTTAGCTAATATGGTGACAATGATGTAGGCTGTGTGTAACGGTTAGCAGTTATTGTATGGAGCTTTGGCTCTGAAAGTTTTTTTCGCTTGGTCACATATAACTGTTGTGTTGTTCACTGAAGTCTACAAGCTAAGGAAAAAGGTGAGAGTAGGAGAGCGCATAGATGCAAGAAGGAATTATACAACGAGCAAAGTGATGATGCTGTTCATATGTGGCTGCTATGAAAGTGAACTATGTGTGCGGGTGATCAGGGGTGTATTCACTTGGCCTATTCTGTTGAAAAACAGAAGCAAATGAAACGAAACAGGGATAAATCTACTGGAATTTGTCCAAAAGAAACTCTTGTTTGCAACTGTTTGGCCTAACGATTACACCCTAGATCAGCTAGATGCAGGCAAGAGTTAGCAAGGCGGTATTGAATGTACCACTGTCTGTCACGTTGAGTACTCCAATTTGTCTCTCGACCTGTGCACCTACATTATAAACTTTAATTTGTAGGCTAGGTTGTCATGAATTAGAGTATCATGTAGTAGCCTAAACCTATTGATGTAACATTGAACTGGGTGAATGGAATATGAATGACAGTCATCCAATATGCTGTAATAGAAATAAGGCCATGCTCCTAAAAAACTAATGGTCCTGCCTCATCTTAAACAACACCTACCGCCATTGATATAGGTCTATAGTTGCTTTAGCATGACAAGGTTCCATGGCAGCTGCTTGGGTTGATGTTATTTTTTCCTTTACCTGAAGACAACCAATAGAAAGGCTTCAGAATGTGCAGTGTCAAGCTTAACATGAAATGTTGAAATACAACACAACAGATAAACTGGAATGACCTTCACACAGGTGGCTGTACAGTAACATGCACAGTCAGACCTCAGGCTCTTTCCTTCACAGCGCTGTATGGGTTTTGACTGAGCACCTCATGAAACAAGAAGTTGCCCCCATCCCTCTGGCTAATTGGGCGACTTTTGCTAATGTTTTGTTGACTGAGTGAGGGAAGTTCTGTAAATGAAGAGGAGTCGTTGTATTTTGAAAGATGAGACGTTGAGGATTATAATGAATAGTGCTTTAATTATCATACAAGCGATCAAAACAACTGTCCATAAAATTCATGTCATATAGGCCAACGTTTATGATCACTTGATGTACCGTTACAAGATTACATTGCATCATACCCTGGGTTATTCTAAACAGACTGAGCCTGTGCTTGTCTACTGTGAAGAACATTTGCTGCGGCACACGCCTCTGAATGCACGCATGACGCACCAAAATTACTGTTTCCCTGAATTCCATAGTGAAAGCCTAACACCATAAAAGTGTACTTTATACCTTAGCTAGTGATGTTGGTAATAGAACAAGCTGACACTGACTGTGATTTATAATGCACAGTAATTGTGTGATGGTGGAGATTCAGGGCTGTGTTCCAAACCAAACAACTACCAGTGAGCTTGCTCTTGTTCCTCAACGGCACGGCTATAGCACCTTATAGTTGAAGACTGAGTCATGAAAGCGCATTGAAATTACTTAGGAAATGTGCACACTTTGGAGTGGTGTGTGGCCACTTGGAACTTCTCTCACTCAAACCCTTGTAATGTTTTTGGCTTACAGTATGTTGCACCTACACCACATTTTCCAGGAATATTCATATCATGTTACTGAATGTATCCAGAGTATAACATTTCATCATCAACAAATGCGTAAAATGGGATGCAGCCTTGTGTCAGGTGAACTGTTGTGTCAATTTAGCCCCATCTATATAGGCCAATTCCCACAAGTATTAAGGGTTAACTGCCGAAAATGCTGTTATCCATTTCCTTAGTAGGTGACATCAGAGGTAAGCATGTGGGAGAAGTTTCCTGCTAGTAATTACCAGTTGGAGGGCCGTTGAAGTGGATTTTTCCCCAGCCATTTGTGGTAAATTCCCACTTCCCAGCATAAGGCCTTTGAGGGTAGAAGGGATTGGTGTAGCCCAATATTACCTGTTAAGGACTGTAGGCTAGCATACTCCTTTAACGTCCAAGGACCTTGAGCCTTAAATGTTATGTTCAGAGGTAAAGTGGCTCTGGCAGACAAAACAGCCAAATACACCATCTAAACGTAACTCGGTTCTCAATTGCGATAAGGGTCTAGAATCATAAAGCCTTCTACTTTTTGTACAAATGCAAAATATACTTACTGTAAACTGTTGTAAAGGAAAATGTCAACTTCATCATCTCCAGCATGATTTATATGTTTTGTAGTAAAAAATATAGAGGAAGATACGTGTTTCCATTGACATCACTCTGCATTGTGTGATTTTAACCATTGTCTACTAATTGTCTACTAATTGGTTGACGATGTCATTGAAAACGTATCTTCCTCTATTTTGTAACTACAAAACATAGAAACGTGTAATTTTCACATATGTTGATGTTGGGGTGCTGGAGATGATGCAGTGAAATTGTTTTGAAATTTCTCTATAAAACAGTTTACAGTAAATATTTCTTGCATAAAGATGACCGCGTCTGCAGTAATTTAGCAGGCATAAAGAAAACTACAGCAAAATTGATACTGTGTGATTTCAAAACGTTTAAAACCATGACTAGAGAGAGACTGTCAACGAATACAGCAAAGAGCTGCTGTTTGTATGAGTGAGTTCAAATTCCTACTCAGCACTGTCAACACTTGGTATTCAAGACTTTTATAAGCCATAAAATGAATGTTCTTCCTATTTCCACGTAGCGCTACAAGAAGCACTGCAGCCGTAATTAATAAGTAGGAAAGTGTATCGATTGGCTTGTGTTGTTGTTATTATTAGCAGCTTGGGTCTTTTTTAATATCAAGGAACATTTCACTTTCTCTGTTCATAGGAGTAACAACATGAATTTATACATGAGGCAGAAATAATGCGGTGCGACTCGAGTTTTGCCATCCCCTGGAAGACGGTGTCTCTTTTTGGTCAGTGATAGTGGAGGAAAGGGAGAGCAGAGGGATGTTGAGAGGCAGAGCCACAGTCTGCTGCTCTCTCCCTCCGCTGAGACTGACCATCAGATGAAGGCACCATCAGCCCAGTAAAATAAAAATAAATAGCAAATTATTTAAATGTATGCTCACTTAGCTGTGCCTTGCAAATAATACAACAACGGATCTATTACCAGTAAAGCTTACCTCAAATGTTTAAATATAAGCCCAAACAACAATGCATTGGCAGGGCAATTCAAGCAAAGCCAAAAAGGTTGGTGACCACTGCTATATAATAATATAACACTTACACCACCATATCATACTTAAAGGATTGATATGCTGATGATTTGGGAAAACAGGAGTGAAAATGCAGAGGAGAGGTGATTAGGGAGTGGGAACAGTTTTTGAGGGAAGGGGCGTGAACATTTGGACAGTTGGAGTCCTGTAGGAGTGCACCTCTTCATAAACAATTACTAATTTACATTTGAGTAATTTAGCAGACGCTCTTATCCAGAGTGATTTGGGTGAAATGCCTTGCTCAAGGGCACAGACAGATTTTTCAGCTAGAATTCAAACCAGTGACCTTTCGGTTACTGGCCCAATGCTCTTAACCGCTAGGCTACAGCTAGAAACATTAAATACAGTAAAAAATTTGAACAATAATTATACTTTTTATATAGCGTTTTTCATGGACCCAAAGATGATCTTATTAGACTCTATATAGTGTAAGCTTTGTACATCTTGTCTCCAGTGCAAAACATTATGTCCCTAAAGCCAGTATTAGACATGGTTATCTCAAACAGCCATTCATTTTGTGGGACATGTGGCCTGTCATTACTTCACCAGCCTTGATCACATGAAGCCAATTCCAGTGAAAGAAACTGCTGGATTATCTTGAAATTCCTATTTTATTTGGGCTCTGTGCGGAGAATCTGTTTCTAGTAAGACATCATGACTACTGAGAGACACGATTGTTAATTGTAATGTGTGGGATGCCTGGATTCTGTGGGACTTGCTGATTCTGTGGGATTTGATGTGGCGTGTCATTGCCTCTGGAGCTTATATGTGCAACCATCATTGAGACTGAGTGAAATACAGGCTGTCCAGTATGTGATCTCTACTTCACAGAAACAGAGTGCCTGTTTCCCTGTAAGAGAGGGCTCATGGAAGCCACATAGATTATTTGTGGTGTGAGGTTGGCATAGCTGTGAAATCTCTTGTCCTAGGCTACTGTAGGGCAAGTCTCTGTCACAGACAGTAGGAGACGCTGAAAGCTGACACAGTTTGGTAAATGTTCCCTAAACATAGCAGTATAATTTAGTTTGGGCTGTGAATATTTCCCTCATTGGTGTCATTTTACATTTTGACTAACGACTAACCATTTACCATTTCCACTCGATTACAACTACACATTACCCTTTCCTCTTGATTCTCTCTACCTCCTCTCATCCTCTCACCATCTCTCCTCCCACTCTCCCCCTCCCTCCATCTCTCCCCCCACCTTCCTCCTCCCTCTCCCAGGTACCAGTCTCCTTCAGGAGGCGGTGTATCTGGTGAGTCAGGGGGCGGACCCAGGTGAGATTGGTCTGATGAACATCGATGGCCTAGCCCCTCAGTCTGGCCTAGACATCATACAGTGTTGTAGAAAATATTCCCTCTTTCTCTTAAAAATAAAGCACTTTCAAAGTTTGGAAAAGTAACATAGACTTTTATTACGCAAGCAACAAAAGCCGAGGAGCCTCCGGAGACATCTGATCTTCCCAGACTCCTTTGCGCTTCTTATACTCATTTGTGGTTACATAGCATACATAACCCCTCCCTCACGGGTAGAATGACTAACACTGTCAGGCTCTGGCCATAGAGAAGCTTTGCTTCTCTATATTTCTATGGTCAGAGTCTGGCAGATCTAGTATTTCTACGTCTGTGTGGTGTTGTGTGTGGGATCCCTAATTAGAGGCAGCTGCTATGCATTACCTCTAATTAGGGATCCTACTTATATGTCTGTGTTCCACTCCCTTGGCGTGGTTCATTGTTGTTGTTGTATGTTGTCCCGTGTTCGTGAGTAAGTGTGTTTCTGTTATTATATTGCATTTGTTATTTTGTATAGTTCCATCAGTATAGTTTATTCATTTAATAAACGCTGTCGAACTATCGCTACGCTGCGCCTTGGTCTCTCTACACACCCGAACGTGACAGAATGAACCACCACCCGACCAAGCAGCATAATACGGGAGCAAAGGAGAAGAAGAGAGGACAACGGCGTAATCGAGATAACCCCAAGAAAATTTCGGGGGGGGCTATGGGGATGGTCTGGCTACGAAGAGGACGCGCCAGTAACACTCTCCATGTGGAATACGGTGGAGAAGGAGGAAGAGGAATACCTGAAAGGGGTATATAATAGCATTATGGAGCTGTGTAGGCGAAATTGGGAGGAGTGTGAGAACGAGCGGAAGGAGCTGGAGCTAAAGGTGCCCACGGTGTGCATTCCCAGTCCGGGTCGTTCGATGCCCACATCCCGCGCCGAGTCTCCAGTGCGCCTCCCCACTCCGGTATGTTCCATGCCGGCTTCCGGTATGCGCTCTGAAGTGCGCGTCACCAGTCCGGTGCAACCTACGCCGGTTTCACGTGTCAGAACTCCAGTGCCAGAGCAGTCCGTTCAATCGGTGCCCAGTCTGGGTCAGGCCGTCTGCTACACTCCAGTGCCAGAGCAGTCCGCTCCACCGGTGCCCAGTCCGGGTCCGGCCGTCTGCTACACTCCAGTGCCAGAGCAGTCCGTTCCACCGGTGCCCAGTCCGGGTCCGGCTGTCTGCTACACTCCAGTGCCAGAGCAGTCCGCTCCACAGGTGCCTAGTCCGGGTCCGGCCGTCTGCTACACTCCAGTGCGTCTCTCCAGTCCGGTAAGCTCAGTACCGGCTCCCCGCACTCGCCCTAAAGTGCGTGTTATTAGTCCGGTGCCACCAGTGCCGACTCCACGCACCAGGCTTCAAGTGCGCGTCTCCAGTCCGGTACGTCCTGTGCCTGCTCCCCGCACTAGCCCTGAGGTGCGTGTTATTAGTCCTGTGCCACTAGTGCCGACTCCACGCCCCAGGCTTCCAGTGCGCGTCTCCAGTCCGGTACGTCTCGTGCCAGCTCCCCGCACCCGACCTCTAGTGCGTGTGCCCAGCCAGGTGCCTCCAGTGCCGGCTCCACGCACCAGGCCTCCAGTGCACCTCTCCAGTCTGGTACGTCCCGTGCCGGCTCCCCGCACCCGACCTCAAGTGCGTGCGCCCAGCCAGGTACCTCCAGTGCCGGCTCCACACACCAGACCGCCGTGCGCCTCCCCAGCCCGGAGCCTCTTGTGATGGTCGACAGCCCGGAGCCTCTCGTGATGGTCGACAGCCCGGAGCCTCCCGTGATGGTCCACAGGCCGGAGTCGCCTGCCACACCGGTGCCCAGTCCTGGCCCGGTTAATTGCCCCGCTCCATGGCCTGAGTCTTTTCCCCCACCGGTGCCATTTTTAGGACCGGTTGCTTACCTCTTTGAAAGGCCGGAGTCGCCTGCCACACCGGTGCTCAGTCCTGGCCCGGTTATTTGCCCCGCTCCAAGGCCTGAGTTATTTGCCCCACCATTGTCATTTCCAGGACCGGTGGGTTACCCCTTTAAAAGGCTGGAGTCGCCTGCCACACCGGTGCTCAGTCCTGGCCCGGTTATTTGCCCCGCTCCAAGGCCTGAGTCTTTTGCCCCACCATTGTCATTTCCAGGACCGGTGGGTTACCCGTTTAAAAGGCTGGAGTCGCCTGCCACACCGTTGCCCAGTCCTGGCCCAGTTATTTGCCCCGCTCCATGGCCTGAGTCTTTTGCCCCACCATGGTCATTTCCAGGACCAGTGGGTTATCCCTTTAAATGGCCTGAGTCGCCTGCCACACCGGGGCCCAGTCCGGGCCCAGTAGAAAAGAGGAGGAAGATATCCAAGATCGAAGATATATAGAGAAGCTTTGCTTCTCTATATTTCTATGGTCAGAGACTGGCAGATCTAGTATTTCTACGTCTGTGTGGTGTTGTGTGTGGGATCCCTAATTAGAGGCAGCTGCTATGCATTACCTCTAATTAGGGATCCTACTTATATGTCTGTGTTCCACTCCCTTGGCGTGGTTCATTGTTGTTGTTGTATGTTGTCCCGTGTTCGTGAGTAAGTGTGTTTCTGTTATTATATTGCATTTGTTATTTTGTATAGTTCCATCAGTATAGTTTATTCATTTAATAAACGATGTCGAACTATCGCTACGCTGCACCTTGGTCTCTCTACACACCCGAACGTGACAAACACCTCTTCAGTGTTAACAGTCTTACACTATCGTTTCAAAACCTTTCAACTCTGGTTCGTCTACCTCGTCTTCCTGTCAGCAGTTAAACCTTCAAAATATAAAACAATAAAACTTCAAGATACGAAACTGTGAAACCATAGTGGCGACCCCTTAGTAATGGTAATGGTGCAAAGATAAACACATTCACCCATGAAGGCAACCAGACACACACTCATAAATCTTAACAAACATGGACCCAAATTCTTAGTGCCTGTTACAACCTGGTACAACCACAGCACAATACAGACACTGTTCTATTCAACTATTCTAGTCCTTCTTATATTATAGCTAATGTGTGTCTAAGTGTACCCCATAAAACCATATGATTATCTTCTCTTGGGCTTCACTGACTGCTCTAACTATTGGACTGTACTGACTGCTCTAACTATTGGGCTTTACTGACTGCTCTAACTATTGGGCTTTACTGACTGCTCTAACTATTGGGCTTTACTGACTGCTCTAACTATTGGGCTTTACTGACTGCTCTAACTATTGGGCTTTACTGACTGCTCTAACTATTGGGCTTTACTGACTGCTCTAACTATTGGGCTTTACTGACTGCTCTAACTATTGGGCTTCACTGACTGCTCTAACTATTGGGCTTTACTGACTGCTCTAACTATTGGGCTTTACTGACTGCTCTATCTCCATCCTGTTTCTATCCTATGCCATTCTATATGTTTACTGAGTAACCTACTGTGGTTTCTAACCTTCCAATTCAGTGTTTTGGATCGTTAGTCCTTAAAATATTCATCAACACGTAGGACTACACCACTGAGTATTATTACTGTTCTGGAGAACCCTCAGTCTGGCCTAGAGATCATACAGGTAGGCCTACAGCACTGAGTATTATTACTTCCTGATCCTGAATTATTTTTTCTTGCCTCTGTTGTCTGTAGAGCTGATTCAGCCAGATCTTTGTTGTATTATGCAATATGTGTATTGTATTAACAGTAACAAACATTAGTTAATTATATTAGAAATATGCTAGCTGGCTATACAGAACATTGCATAATTAGGTTGATATATGAGGGCTTATGTTGGTATTTAGCAGATGTTCATGTTTAAGGTCATGTCTTTGCCCTGTTTCAAGTCTGATAAGATGCATAGCCCTTTTCATTAAACCTCAACACTTTAATCCAGATGTTTACAAAATTGACGATATGTCTCCTTAAGCCCCCCATAAGCAATGGCAAGAAATATTGTATTCTAACATTCATCAAATACTTTGGTAATGTGTATTAAACAATGATTGTGTTTTATGCTGTGCCCAAGTAGATACTCTCACAGGAACATATTTAAAGAGTACCAAATGTTTGGACTTAATCTCAAGTAAAATAATCACAAGTTTGCAATAACAATGCTAGACTTTGATTTTGGGGAAAGGTTGGGGTGAAGGGGTTAGTAGAAGATGATTAGATAGATATTAGAAATGCAGGCAAACACGAGAGCTTAGAATGTCATGTGTAATCTGAAACCTACAGTAATCTTGCTCTGTAAACAAACTGTATTACTTTTATGTAATAAACATGTTGGATTCACTTTATCTTGCTGTTACGCCTGATAGCATATCTGTGGTCTCCGGTCACATGGAGTACACTTCCCCACACATGCTCACTAATATGAAGCAACCCTTTTCTCTTCTCATACTATGACTTTATACCTAAAAACATCCTGAAGGCTTAAAGCCTAACAAGAGGAGGCTGGTGGGAGGAGCTATAGGAGGACGGGCTCATTGTAATGGCTGGAATGGAATAAATGGAATGGTATCAAACACATGGAAACCACATGTTTGGCTCTGTTCCATTAATTCCATGGCTGGAATAGAATAAATGGAATGGTATCAAACACATGGAAACCACATGTTTGGCTCTGTTCCATTAATTCCATTCCAGTCATTACAATGAGCCCGTCCTCCTATAGCTCCTCCCACCAGCCTCCACTCAGCCTAACTCCTAACATAAATATAATCACAGTAAAGCAATTATTTACAATCGATCAATATATGGCTAATTACAGTTTTTGCCCGTTGCTTGAACACTATAGACACATGCTTAAACCAAAGTAACATAACTTGAAGTTGTTGTTACTATACCTTAAACAAAGTGTAACCATACCTTAAACAAAAGCGCTGCTTTGCACTTTAGTTGCAATTCTGTAACACACTTGCTCCTTTCTGCAACATACTTGCTCCTAGACACTACACACTATTTCATACATAAGACACTTAGTTCAAAAATGAAATCTCAGGGTACCATTGGGAAAACACATCTATTCAAAATACAACACACATTGGTTAATTGAAAAGACGTAGACACACACCTGAAAATACTTACTTACAAAACTGAACACCAATCAGCCAGCTACAAAAAGGCCTCAGTTAAGCCATTTTGAGAACTTTGCAAGCATGGAGGCAGGGAGAGCTAGAGGCAGAGGAAGAGGAAGACAGAGAGAGAGAGGAGGACGTGGTCGAAGAGGCCACGCAAGGACCATTATTTCGGATGACATAAGAGCAACTTTGGTGGACCATGTCATAAACCATGGCCTGACTATGAGGGAAGCTGGGCAGAGAGTCCATCCTAATCTAAGCCGTTTCACAGTTTCATCCATAATAAGGACATTCCGATTGGAAAACAGGTATGTCTTCAACTCTCTACTCTACTCAGACTGTATCTAGAGTATTTACAGTACTGTACCATATCACGTTACTGTATCACATGTATTGTATTCCAGGGTGGCTAATGCTCCTTTTCCAACAAAAGTGGTAGTTTTGTGAAACATACCGTGATAACGTGTTGAGATGTTTCAGAGGTGAGGTCAATCCAGGGATGGATTCGGCACACAAGGGGATATTTTCCCAGATGCTTAGCGAGAGAAGACATTGCTTGTGATGTTGATGAGATCCTGTGGCCAGACCCCAACAGACGGCAGGATCCATAAGCCCACTTGCGCACAATTGTGTTTTTCTGTGTTTACAGTAGTGTATTGTTTGTTTTATTTTTGATTTAACTGAATTTACTGTACTGTGAAATATACTACTGTAATGTAATGATTTTGAATTCAGTATTTCATTTTTTGGTTGTTGTGAAAACATGCCCTCTGTGGAACTGAATAAAAACATTGAAAACAAAAGACTGCAGTTTTTTATATAAAGTAGACTAGTGTGTTGCTGCTGATCTGAAAGTGTATTCATATGATGCAAGTGGGCATCATTTTGTCATCAGAGTGACATTTTGACAAAGGATTGTTAGGTTTTGATAGCAGAGTTTCAATTTGACATAGATGTGAATACTTTATTTCCCAGTGTTGTGTCTTATTTGCTTGTGTGTAGAGTTTTGACACAATGAGCCAAATTTAGCAAAACGTGTGTAAGCAATAGGCAAAAACTGTAAGCAACCCATATATAGTGCAGCACTTGAAGACTAGCACAGGAAAGCAGCGCCACAGAGCTAGTAAGTAGCCCATCTTTGGTAGAGCGTGCGCGGGCTCGCCTTGCTGACTTGATTGTTTTCATGACTGAAACTTGTACAAGCGAGTGTTAAAGGCGGCTCCACCTTCTGCAGCAGTTGAGGGGAAGCGTGTGTGTCTAACCTGTTGGAGAAAGCTAGTAAAACCCCACCATTGAGTTAATATATATGGAGTTCCATGTGGTGATTGCCTCTGGTCAAAAATAAAACCCAGACTCTAACTTTGATCCTGTTTTCATAGAGGACACGCCACATGATGTTGCAAGTCCTGAATCTCCTCTGATCAGCTAGCTGAGGTTTGTTTGAGTAGGTTTGTGTGTACGCAAGTGTGTTTGTATGCATGTAACTAGGAGTGTGTGTGTGTGTGTGTGTGTGTGTGTGTGTGTGTGTGTGTGTGTGTGTGTGTGTGTGTGTGTGTGTGTGTGTGTGTGTGTGTGTGTGTGTGTGTGTGTGTTAGCGTGTGCGTGTGTATCATGTTCATGCATGTGCGTGTGTGAATGTGACCGTGCGACTGTGTGTATGTGACAGTGTCTGTTGATGGGTGTATATGATGGGTATTAACTACAGATGCACGTGGTACCTTCAGGCGTTTGGAAATTGCTCCCAAGGATGACCTTTTTTTCTGAGGTCTTGGCTGATTTCTTTTGATTTTCCCATGATGTCGAGCAAAGAGGTACCGAGTTTGAAGGTAGGCCTTGAAATACATCCACAGGTACACCTCCAATTGACTCAAATGATGTCAATTAGCGTATCAGAAGCTTCCAAAGCCATTATATAATTTTCAGGAATTTTCCAAGCTGTTTAAAGGCACAGTCAACTTAGTGTATGTTAACTTCTGACCCATTGGAATTGTGATATAGTGAATTTTAAGTTAAATAATCTGTCTGTAAACAATTGTTGGAATAATTACTTGTATCATGCACAAAGTAGATGTCCTAACCGACTTGCCAAAACTATAGTTTGTTAACATGAAATCTTTGGAGTGGTTGAAAAATTTGTTTTAATGACTTCAACCTAAGTGTATGTAAACTTCTGACTTCAACTGTATATGATGGGTATAAACCACTATAGCCTGGTGGATGTATATGATGGGTATTAATCACTATAGCCTGTTGGATGTATATGATGGGTATTAACCGCTATAGCCTGGTGATGTATATGTTTCAACATCTGTGCGTCTATACCCGTTGGTTTGTAACATGAGTGACAATGGTGAAACAGCTTCCCCCTCTGTTCCTAATTGAATAGAGGGAAGGTCATTGTCTGGTTAAAGACTTCCGTCATTAGAACATCTTTATCTGTTGAGATGTATTAGGATTACTATTGCATGGATTCTACAGGTTAAGGAGATTCCTCTCTCTCTAATGCATATCAACTGTTGTTTGAGACCCATGTGTGTTGACGTTTGTATGCTACGTGTAAAAAACTTTTCCAGGCTGGTAATTTATACAATTTTGAATTCAAGTGTTTGACGTTTTGTTCTCGGTATTCATCAAGTGTAGAAGGGGGCAATTCAACAACTAGGCTGGTCAGAGTGCTGCTCCTGGGAGCCAAACTCACCCAAGATGTACCAGACGTCACTTCTTCCTCCCCTGACTGGAAACACACACAGGAGGTTAGAGAGAGAGAGAGAAAAAAGTGTGTATTTGTATTGCATTTATTAGGGACCCAAGAAAGCAGCTACTCTCAAACACATTAAGACATGTGTATTACACATAAAACAAAAGCTAAAACAGTACATACTACACCACTACAGATATACAATAAAAAATGTTTAATACCACCCTACAACAATATTACAATGTACGTGTGTGTGTAGAGTGTGTTTGCTAGCGTTTGTTTGCGTCTGCCTGTACCTGTGTGTGTCTCTACACAGTGCCCGCTGTTCCATAAGATTTATTTTTTATCTGTTTTTTAAATCTGATTCTACTGCTTGCATCAATTATCTGATGTGGAATATAGTTCCATGTAGTCATGGCTCTATGTAGTACTGTGCGCCTCCCATAGTCTGTTCTGGACTTGGGGACTGTGAAGAGACCACTGGTGGCATGTCTTGTGGGGTATGCATGGGAGTCCGAGTTGTGTGCTAGTAGTTTAAACAGACAGCTTGTGCATCAAGCTTAGATAGATAGATAGATAGATAGATAGATAGATAGATAGATAGATAGATAGATAGATAGATAGATAGATAGATAGATAGATAGATAGATAGATAGATAGATAGATAGATAGATAGATAGATAGATAGATAGATAGATAGATAGATAGATAGATACTTTATTGATCCCCGAGGGGGACATTTCTTAAAGTAGTGATGAAGTCAATCTCTCCTCCACTTTGAGTCATGAGAGATTGACATGCATAGCATTAATGTTAGTTTCCCATGGACATTTAAGGGGCATCCGTGCTGCCCTGTTCTAAGCCAATTGTAATTTTCCTAAGTCTTTGTGGCACTAGACCACACAACTGAACAGTAGTCCAGGTGCGACAAAACTAGGGAAGTAGCAACTGCCTTGTTGATAATGTTGTTAAGAAGGCAGAGCAGCGCTTTATTATGGACAGACTTCTCCTTCCCTATAAGCGTGCTGAATGTCTGTTGTCAATTTGTTTACTGTCAAATATAATTGTATCTGGTCAAACACCATTTTTTCCAAAAGTTTACTAAGGGCAAACAGGCAGTTTGTTCGGCTATTTGAGCTAGTAATGGGGGCTTTACTATTCTTGGGTAGCGGAATGACTTTTGCTTCCCTCCAGGCCTGAGGGAACACACTTTCTTGTAGGCTTAAATTGAAGATACGGCAAATAGGTGGGCCAATATCGTCCGCTATTATCCTCAGTATTTTTCCATCCAAGCTGCCAGACCCCGGTGGCTTGTCATTGTTGATAGACAACAATAATTTGTGTGTGTGAGAGAGAGAGAGAGAGAGAGAGAGAGAGAGAGAGAGAGAGAGCGAGAGAGAGAGAGAGAGAGAGAGAGAGAGACCCCTGGGCCAGCTGGTAGGTTTGGTTGTACTTCCACATTAGTTTTAGAACCAGCTCCACAACGTCTGGGTCAGGGGCCTCTCCGTGGAAGTCAACCCCCATGAGGGAAACCATCCTGGGCAGGAGGCCGGGGATCTGCTCCAGCGGCCGCCTGGAGCTCTCCACACGGTACGTCCATTTATGGTCAACCAGGAAGATACTGGAGGATGGAGGGATTAGAGGATATGAGGTAAAAGAGATAAAGGACAGGGAGTGGAAGAGGAAGAGGAAGTGATTAGGAGGCAGGACAGACGAAGAATGGAAGAGATGTAGAGGGAGGTGGAATGCTAGTTTCTGGGATGTGTAAGAACATTTTGAAGTGTAAATAAGTGTACCCACTTCATTCAATACTTGCCATAGTTTTACACCTAGGCCTACTTATAAAAACATTCTGTGATCTTGATATCTTGAAAATGCTCAACTGCATATCTCTATGAAAAAGTGAGGGGGTAGGTGACGTGTGTTAGTGACTTGTATGAGGTTAGGTGGTTATTTATCATGACTACAGCGCCCTTACCTGGTGGGGGTGCATGCCAGTCCCCCTTGTGACAGTCACTTTTATGTACATCTCTAGAGCAGGATTAGCGTTCTCTTTTGACCTTCTTTATTGTCCTGTTGTACCTGGAATGATGCCGAACACGTCCCCTGCATCGTACACCTAGATCCGAAAAGCAAAGGCGATAAAGGCGTTAAACCAACTGTAAAACATGCAAAACATTCAGACAGGCATTTGATCTGATACTGAGCCGTATCAAATATTATCTAGCCATATCTATAAGGCCACCACCATGAAAAATCGGAATCCAACAAATGTAATACAAAAAATATATATTCTATTACTTCTATAAGGTTGCAAACCAACTGAAAGGGTGCACACTGCCACCTAGAGTGTGTTGTTTGAACAGGTAAAAAGCCAAGGTTTACTGACACCTGTAGTTATGCAATGTTTCCTTAAATATAATTCATTGGATGAGCCCTCCTAGTGACCTGGATGGAATAATGTGATCATTCTTTCACCCATAGGCAATCCCACCCAGTTGACTCCTTCAAATGGTGAAAGTCCTCAATGGCGCTGACCATGCTGAAACAGGCTTTTGGGGGCTAGAGTCCCCTATCTATCTCTATAGAATGAACAGAGGCTGAATCCCAAATCACCAGTTCACCTCGCCCCTTGCCATTTGCACAAGTTTCCCAAAGCTGAGGGAGTGAAAATTATCGAGGGTGTAGGTAGGGGCTAACGAGCCCCTCCGGTGATTCATGGGTAACTACATACATGAAGTGTGTCGGAAAGTGGGCGTGTCAACAGAAGTGGGACGATCAACAGAAGTTGGTATATTGAAAGCGAATCAGCATATCGAGTCGATTGTTGACAACTGTAGCATTTTAGCTAACACTAACCCTTTTCCTTAGTCTCATTCTCCTAACCTGCTACGTTAATTATCCTAACCTGCGACATTAATTATCCTAACCTGCTACATTCATTCTCTTAACCTGCTACATTCATTCTCCTAACCTGCTACATTCATTCTCCTAACCTGCTACATTCATTATCCTAACCTGCTACATTCATTATCCTAACCTGCTACATTAATTCTCCTAACCTGCTACGTTAATTCTCCTAATCTGCTACATTAGTTCTCTTAACCTGTTATGTATATATTAAGCTGACCTGCAGTGGACTTGACTATGGCCGGTCTAACCAATAATGGAGCACTGATGTTAAACCCATCGCTGTTGAATGATCCACCCACTGATGTTACACCCATCACTGTTGATCCACCCATTTCTTTTGGAACGCCCACTTTCAGAAAACCTCCATGTATGCAGTTATCCCTGACTCATCGGAAGGGCTCATTAGCCCTATAGTTGATCATTTCCCCTCACTTTTAAGTCATGGGTAACTTACTGCCTATATGGAGTATCTGAAAGTGGGCGTGTCAACATAAGTGGGAGGATCAACAGGAGTGGCTGTAGGGAAAGGGTATCAGCTAATTGGGCAGATTTGTTGCCACTCAAGACCGTTTTGTGTGGCTGATTGGGCTGGACAACGAGTGAATTGTTGACAACTAGCATTTTAGCAAAGCCTAACATTTTCCTAACCTTAACCTAATTTTCCTAACCTGCCACATTAATTATCCTAAACTGCTACGTTAGTTTGCTTAACCTGCTATGCAAACCTTAAATTGACCTGCGGTGCACCTGACTATGGCCAGTCTAACCAATAATGGAGAGCTGATGTTACACCCATCACTGTTGAGCTGTATTTTTTTCCTCATCAATCTACACACAATACCCCATAGTGTCAAAGCAAAAACAGTATTTTTAGATTTTTGCTAATTTATTAAAAATTAAAAACTGAAATATCACATTTACATAAGTATTCAGACCCTTTATTCAGTACTTTGTGGAAGCACCTTTGGCAGTGATTACAGCATTGAGTATTGTTGGGTATGACGCTACAAACTATGCCCATAAGCACTCCGTTATGTTAGGCTGAATGCCATGCATGGACCATGCATAGGCTACTTTATAATGTTAATAAAAATTTGAGTAGTCTGCAAATATTTTAAACACAGTACTTTGGCAACATTGAAAACACTTAGCGGAGAGTGGGGTAAAAAGTAGTATTTTTTCTAAAAGATAGCTACATATATTTCAGGATGTTGTGTATACCTGGAAACAATCAGAATTCATGTAAATATTAAAGTTTTGAAAATGTAGCTTGTCCCAAAAAAAGTGGTCTCTTGGCACAACTTACCCTGGGTATGGTGTAAGTTAAGCCACCTACACATTTCTGTACTGAATTAAATATGACCACTACCTTTATAAAACCATTTCCCCAAACACAATTCAATACAATCACAAAAGAGCATCTTTTAACACAGGCTTAACGCCTAACAAACACTTTGTACTTTTCAGTGTGTAAAGTACTTAAGTAAAAATACTTTAAAGTACTACATAAGTAGTTTTGTAGTTTCTGTATTTTCCTTTACTATTTAGATTTTTGACAACTTTTACTTTTACTTCACTACATTCCTCAAGGAAATAATGTACTTTTTACTCCATACATTTTCCCTGACACTCGTTACATTTTGACAGGAAATTCACACTTATCAAGAGAACATCTCTGGTCATCCCTACTGGATCTAATCTGGCGGACTCACTAAACACAAACGCTTTGTTTGTAAATGAGGTCTGAGTGATGGAGTGTGCCCCTGGCTATCCGTAAATTAAAAAAAACAAGAAAATGATGTTGTCTGTTTTGCTTAATATAAGGAATTTAAAATGATGTATGCTTTTACTTTTACTTTTGATACTTAAGTACATTTTAGCAATTCCATTTACTTTTGATACTTAAGTATATTATAAAACCAAACACTTTTAGACTTTTAGTATTTTACTTGGTGACTTTCACTTTTACTTGAGTCATTTTCTATTAAGGTATCTTTAAGTATGAACACGTAGTACTTTTTCTTTGGTAGTGTTTTCCTCAGATTTTCTATATTAAAGTCCCCAGCTATAATAAGTGTGGTGACAGGATATGCAGTTTCCAGTTTGCACAAGGTCCAGTGTAGTTACTTGAAAGCTGTCGTGGTTTCGGCTTGAGGGGGAATATACACGGCTCTGACGATAACCAAATAGAATTCTCTTGGAAGGTAATGCGGTCAGCTTTTGATTGTGAGGTATTCTATGTAGGGTGAACAAAAGTAATTGAGTTCCTGTACGTTACCACAATCACACCATGAGTGGTTAATCATGAAACATACACCTCCGCCTTTCTTCTTCCCAGAGAGTTCTTTATTCCTATCTGCATGATGTATTAAAAACCCAGCTGGCTGTATGGATGTGGGGCAGTATTTTCCGGAGAGAGCCATGATTCTGCTAAGCATGTTATGTTACAGTCCGTGAAGTCTCTCTGGAAAGAGATTCTCAACATGAGCTTGTCTAATTTATTGTCCAGGAACTGAACATTAGCGAGTAATATATTCAGAAGCAGTGGATGGTTTGCACGACTCCTGAGTATGACTAAAAGTCCACTCCAAATACCTCTTCTCCGCCGGCAGCGTTTTGGAGCAGACTCTGGGATAAGTTCAATCGCCTTCGACGGAACAAACAAAGGATTCAGGAAAGTCGTATTCCTGGTCAAAATGATGGTGAGTTACCGCCTCTCTGATATCCAAAAGTTATTTCCGGCTGTATGTAATAATGCAAAGAAGGTTTTGTGCTAATAACGTGAGAAATAACATTGCTTAAGAGCCTGAAACAAGGTGTCCATGTCTTTCAGTGGCATCTTATTCTAAGTGTGTGTGTGTGTGTGTGTGTGTGTATTAGTGTCATGTAATCTGTAGTTCTTAGAGAAGATCAGAATGAACAGAAGGAGCAATTACACTGGATGAGAGAGAGAGAGAGAGAGAGAGAGAGAGAGAGAGAGAGAGAGAGACTCTACCTGAGCTCCAGTGGCCCTGGCCTTCCAGACTGACACATCCTCCAATCTTTAATTTAGCGTCTTCCCAGCAAAAGCCTCCCCCAGATGAGCACAGCCTGCAGGACAGCCCCAGGCTTCCGACCCGTGTAGGCCTCAGGAGTGGAGATTACTCTACACCCCAAACCCTGAACACACACAATTCCTAACCCTGGATCAGACGGACACAGGTGAGACGAGACACAAACGAGACAACTCAAGTCACCGCTTGTGTTTTTATTAATGTATCTCCCTTTATATATTGTGTCATGTGAAAGCTGGGGTATGAACGCACCTGGACACTCAAGATTAGCTTTGAAACTGGATGTCCATCCATGTCCCGAAGACGTTGGGACAAGGTTGAGCGTTATTTCCATCAAGTAGGCATGGGCTTTGCTAGGGCACTGTGGACGGGGATGGCGGATGGGAGCTCTGGCGCCGTGGGTTGTGTGTTCAATCCCAGTGCTAGATAGTCTTTTAACATTATTTTGTTTTAACCCACTTGCTCCTCAAGAAATTCTGGTGGCCATGACAGAAGCCCAATGTGAGTTGGCTTGGGGTTGTGGTTTGATGTGTGTGTTTCTTGGGTGTTTCCTTGCCACCAACAAGACACACCCATCTGTCAGAACCTTGCCCGCAGCTGTATCCCCCCACTCTTTCACAACAAACAAACCTCCTGCAGGCAGTGGTGTAAAGTACTTACATGTTTTTTTGGGGTATCTGTACTTTACTTTACTATTCATATTTTTGACTACTAATACTTTTACTTCACTACATTCCTAAAGAATATAATGTATTTTTTACTCCATACATTTTCCCTGACACCCAAATGTACTTGTTACATTTAGAATGGTTAGTAGGACAGAAAAATTGTCTAATTCACGCACTTAAAGAGAAAATCCCTGGTCATCCCTACTGCATCTGATATGGCGGACTCTCTGAACACAAATGCTTTGTTTGTAAATTATGTCTGAGTGTTGGAGTGTGCCCCTGGCTATACATAAATTTAAAAACAAGAACATTGTGCCGTCTGGTTTGCTTAATACATGGAATTTAATTTTGATACTTAAGTATATTTTAGCAATTACATTTACTTTGATACTTAAGTATATTATAAAACCAAATACTTTGTCTCTATTTTACTTGGTGACTTTTACTTTTACATTTTCTATTAAGGTATCTTTACTTTTACTCAAGTATGACAATTGGGTACTTTTTCCACCACTGGTACTTTTTAAACACTTTTAACATAGGTCAGGCCCTGCTGTTACCTCATATCCCAGTGATAATGCCTGGCATTATGCCTGGGAAGTAAACGCTTACATTTGCTCAACTTGTCATTAGCTCAACCATTCGCTCAACTTACCCAATTGTCATTGGCTCAACTTACCCCAAGGCAAACATGTTGACTATTTTAGCCCACACAGCTACAAGGATGCACTTTCATGCTAGGTTTATGATCTCATATTGAAGGTTATTGAGACCCCAATCTTAAAATGATTGACGTACTTTGGTTTAGATACAAGCATCATGAAACCTCAAAAACAAATTCATTTGACTTGAAACCTCGAACACAAATGAATCCGTTTTCTTTTTTACATAACTTGCTTACCACTTTTTCCATGTGTTTTTTTTCCTTCAGACTCTAAAATATTTGGTCAAATTATACATTTTGTGTTTTCAATTTACCGCTTTGGTTCAACATATCCCACTCTCCCCTACTGATTATACACAGTTTCCATAATGATGAATCACCACAATAAGATTTTAACAGTTACAGTATATTTAAACACAGGTCATAAAAAACATTGTGTTTTATGTTATTAAGAAAAGGGCCTTAATGTGAAATAACAACAGTAAAGTAGATTTAAAAAATGTTTTATTGTCACATACACCGTATAGGTGCAGTGAAATGTGTTGTTTTACAGGGTTAGCCATAGCAGTACGGCGCTCCTGGAGCAAATTAGTATTACGTGCCTTGCTCAAGGGCACACCAACAGATTGTTCACTTTGTCGCCTCAGGTATTTGAACAAGCAACCTTCAGTTTACTGGCCCAACGCTCTAACCACTAGGCTACCTGGCATCCTAGGTGCAAGTAGGCAGAGATTTCCACAGTATTACACACGTTACAAATATAAGTACAGTATGTAGCATACTATAAATGGGGCAGTGTGATAACTTACATTTGACATTTGATTATGCCATTAAAACTGTGAATCCTAGGCACTCAAAGTTATGCATTGGTCAACATTGAGAGAAGTTCTGAAAAGAACTTTCAAGAACATTGCGATTTCAAATTTCTTTCACGTCACAGCTCATCACGGTAGTTCATAGTTCAGTTCAAGGGTCCTGTCTAATACAAACAAAATAACTCAGCACAGCTCATAGTCAAGAAGTCAACATCAAGTCATATCAACATTCCGTCTGGAATAAGGAATGAATGTTACATTTGACTAAACACAGGTAGGTAGGTACTGTAGGTAGATAGATACTGTAAGTAGTTATGTAGTGACAACACGTTATCTGGTAAAACTAGACAAAGTGATTTATAAAATGTATAATTTCAAAAAGAGTTAAATGTGCAATTGGTCGCGTGCGAGCTGAACATTCATTACATGGTCACCTCACTCAAAAGTTCCTGTTTTTTGGCCGGCTAAAACCATGATTTGGTCAAACAGTAAAGTGCATTATCCTCATGATTCCTGTAATGAAAGTGTCTGTCCTGCCCCTGGGCCTGTTCCGCTGCAGCCTGCTGCTTCGATGAGCAAGCCACTTGATGTGCACTCCGGGAGAGAGACAAAAAGGCTTCTTGTTTGCATAACATTTCAAAATACAATTGCTGAAAATACATAGCTTTAGAAGCAACTACTGCTCACAGCTTTCTGTGGGTATATTTTATATTTGTAATCTCCTAATATTGAGCTCAATAGCAACTATTTTACAATCAGGCTACAAGTGATCTAGCTAATGTGTTTTGAGTTTTCACTTCCTCGTGGTGTATACGCCACAAAATGAATTAGTCTATCATATTAGTGCACATAAATATTTAGGTAAATTCATCTCTATTATACAAAAAAATTAAATCGGACAATTCTGGAGACCAATTTTATCAGTAAAATATAACAATAATACCCTATTGTCAACTAACAATTCATGACAATCACTGGATTAGGTTAGAAATAAAAATAATGTATCTGGAATCATGCATTCCTGCTTGGACATGTTAGATGAAACAACGTATTTCTTGAATAGCCCACCATCTCAGTAGTAATGGTCTATCTTGGTTTAGTTATAAACATCTTTGATATGACTTTACTCCCATAACAACTGTAGATGGAAACGTGGTTAGTGGGAAATGAGGCAATACAAATGTGATGTGACTAAAATATAACTAAAAAAAAAGGGCATTTAGTTGAGAAATGGCTCACTGTTTTCGTCATTTTGACAATTACGAAATTATTCAAAACGCAAAAATGTGACTTAACGATATTAAAAATGACTAAGACTAAAAAAGAGTTCCAAAATGAACACTGAAGCAGATCTGTCGCTGGGAGGGGCTGGGCGTGTGGAGGCAGTGGGAAGAGGGGGGGGTGGGGATGTTCCAGTATTGGCTTTGGAAGTTGAGAACAGAGAGAGCGAACCCTGCGAGGGGACAGTCTCTCTCCCTTTGTCCTTCACTATCCAGGGGTGGGGGCAGGCTCAGGCAATTCCTCAGTGAACCATCACTGCAAAAAGAAAAACACACAAGGCCATTAGACTTTATTCATACTGTATGAAAGAGATATACAAATCTACAAGGAGACTCTGAAAGTAGACTCCATCCATAATATAACCCATTAGTAGTAACTCCATGTCTCTCACCTGGTTATGTCGGCTGGTGCTCTTCTCCAGGCCCGTCTGTACACGCTCCCAGCCACATTCCCAGCCACACCAGCTAGCCAACGCATGTCTGCAGGCAGCTCTGGGATCCACTCCACAAACCTTGAGGACAGGAGAGGGACAACACAGAGAGTCAATGTACTGTTATGTACCATTCGGGGGGAACCAGTTCACAACAATTCCTGTGGTGGATTGACTTGCCTATTTTGTTACAACGTCCACTAGGTGGCGGCTCTGTGCAGTGCGTTCAAATTGATTGGGTTTAGTAGGAAACCTTAATCAATTAAATTGTATTTGTCACATGCTTTCAACAATGCAGAGAGAAAAAGATAAATAATATAAATATATAAAAACAATAATACAAGGAATAAATACACAATGAGTAACGATAACATGGCTATATACACAGGGTACCAGTACCGAGTTGATGTGCAGGGGTACGAGGTAATTGAGGTGTATATATGTACATTTAGGTAGGGATAAAGTGACTAGGCAATGGGATAGATAATAAACAGTAACAGCAGTGTATGTGATTAGTCAATAGAGATTAGTGCAAAAAGGGTCAATGCAGATTTTCTAGGTAGCTATTGGTTAACTATTTAACTAACTATTTAGCAGTCTTATAGCTTAGCAGGAGCAGAGAGAACGATCTATGACTTGGGTGGCTGACCATTTTTAGGGCCTTCCTCTGACATTGCCTGGTATAGAGGTCCTGGATGGCAGGGAGCTCGGCCACAGTGACCGTACGCACTACCCTCTGTAACACCTTGCGGTCGGATGCCAAATCAAGATGTCAGTCAAGATGCCAGTCAAGATGCTCTCAATGGTGCAGCTTTAGAACGTTTTGAGCATCTGAGGGCCCATGACAAATCTGTTCATCCTCTTGAGGGGGAAGAGGTATTGTTGTGTCCTCCACACGACTGTGTTGGTGTGATGTGGACCATGATAATTCCTTAGTGATGTGGACACCAAGGAACTTGAAGCTCTCGACCTGCTCCATTACAGCCCTGTCGATGTGGATGGGGGTTAGTGCTTAGGTTAGTGATGAGCTTGGAGGGCACTATGGTGTTGAATGCTAAGCTGTAGTCAATGAATAGCATTCTCATGTAGGTGTTCCTTTTGTCCAGGTGGGAAAGGGCAGTGTGGAGGGCAATGGAGATTGCATCATCTGCGGATCTTTTGGGGTGGTATGCAAATTGGAGTGGGTCTATGGGGTCTGGGATGATGGTGTTTATGTGAGCCATGACTAGCCTTTAAAAGCACTTCATGGCTACAGATGTGAGTTCTACAGGGTGATAGTAATTTAGACAGGTTACCTTGGTGTTCTTGGGCACAGGGACTATGGTGGTCTACTTGAAATATATAGGCATTACAGACTAGATCAGGGAGAGGTTGAAAATGTCAGTGAAGACACTTGCTAGCGGGTCAGCGCATGCTCTGAGTATGCGTCATGGTAATCTGTCTGAATGTTAACCTGTTTAAAGGTCTTACTCACATCGGCAACGGAGAGCGTGATCACACATTCGTCCGGAACAGCTGGTACTCTCATGCATGGTTCAGTGTTGCTCGCGTCAAAGCGAGCGTAGAAGGTATTTAGCTTGTCTGGTATGCTTTGGGTTTTCCTTTGTAATCCGGGATAGTTTGCAAGCCCTGCCATATCCGACGAGCGTCAGAGCCGGTGTAGTAGGATTTGATTTGCCTGTTTATGGTTCGTCAGAGGGGATAGCGGGATTTCTTATAAGCATCCAGATTAGTGTCCTGCTCCTTGAAAGCGGCAGCTCTAGCCATCAGGTCAGTGCGGATGTTGCCTATAATCCATGGCTTCTGGTTGGGATATGTACGTACAGCCCTATATGGCCCTGTACAGCTCGTTGAGTGCGGTCTTAGTGCCAGCATCGGTAAATAGAATCGGAACCTCGAGACTTATCATGAGGTGTTCTAACTCAGGCGAGCGGAACCTCAAGACTTTCTATATATTTGATATCGTTGTTAACAAAGAGTCACGCCTACGTTCTGTCCAGTGGTTGCTGTCAGGGCAAGTTTGAAGGTATTGGCTGCTGTATGCTAAAGGCTAGTTATGCTAAAGGCTAGTTATGCTAAAGGCTAGTTAAGCTAAAGGCTAGTTCAGGGCTTTTTAGAAGCTGATTTGTTTGCATTAGTGTTGTCATCCTTGGTTGCTGTTTGAGCTACTGTGACTGCATTGAGGGCTTGTTAGTTTGTGGTAGGTATCACTAGTAGTGTAGGATATAGTCTTACCTCTTGCCCACTGAGTAGGCTGACACCACAGGTAGTGTGCAGGGCAGGAGCATATAGGAGGCCACTCTGACCGGCAGCATCTCGGACACCTGAGCATACAGACCAGGCTTCTGCTGGCACGCCTCACAGAACACTACAGTCATAGAGACACAATATGTCACACTTCGCTGACACAGGCACAACCTCAGAGGACTTTCAGATACACACAACAACCATACGTCACTGACAATAGCATAGTAACAACACAATGTTAGAACTAGATAGCAACAGCTTAAAACAGTTTTGAGCAGAAAAATCAGATGGGCAACTGATGGGGGTGGGGCTATGGGGGCAACAACAAATCTGAACTCATCATGAGGGGCCGCAGTGGCTCGCAGGTCTGCCTAAACACATCCATACCCACACATGCAGTCAGAGCCGACCCTAGCCTTTTGAGGGCCAGTAAGTGAAATTTTTTTTTTGTTGGGGGGGGCCCACCACCTTGCAAGTGAAACATTTAAGCTCTCTTGACAATGGAGAAATGTAAGAGTTAATTTCCTGCAATTCTACACATTTTGCCATGGGGTGTGGAGAACATTTTGCAGTTTTTCATTAAATATCTGAGTGACTAAAAACAATCAATGGGGGCCCCCCCGATCGGTAATACGACCATGATCATAATTACTGCAATTTTAGATAGAGGACTAAACTAACGTACCAATCTTCCCAAAAACGTCTGACAGGCTTATTGAGTGACAGTCAGTAGCTACATTTCCATCCAATTTTCAACAGATTTTCATGTGAATATTCTAAAATCTGCATAAAACAATATCTGCATTTTCCCACCAGAGATGTGTTTGCATCAAACTGACTTTTTGCAGATAAAAGGCTGGTGGTGATGACATAGTGCACATAAAAAAATCACTTTTGCGGTTAAATTCCCATGTATCGAATGAAAAATACAAGTTAAATGGGTTTCCATCGCATTTTTAACACTACTGATGGTTTGGTCACATGAACTGTTGCGTTATATAGACAATGTGCCCACTCTGGTCTTGGTACAATGCGCTCTAGCCAACAGCTCGCAGATACAGAGGGTAGGCTACCTACATTATGAGATTATTATTGACAAGAGTGATATTATTTGTATTTGTCAAATGGCAGCCAAGCATCAATCATCATGTCTCCAGAATAAGACCCTTTATTGGAAAGGAACATCAAGCTCATCGCCGTGCACATTCACCACCCTGTAAAGCTCATCATAACTTATTTATTCTGTAGCCTAATAAACTGCATGCTTTCCCGAGTTGTAGTGGGAGGACCACAGAACACACAGTATCATTGCTTGACTCCAAGTTTACTTCAATATGATGGTTATTATATCAATATTTGCGCATTAAGACGTTTCCACCACCATTTCTCGCGTAATTAATTTTACAGATCCCACCATGTCAGCATTTAGAACAATTTTTACCCACATTTCATGTTTCCATCAGTCTGGTCATGACTTTTTTTTCATGCGTCAGGTAATTCATCCGCATTAAATGGTTGGATGGAAACCTAGTTAGTGACTGACATAAGAGAAAAACTGCTGATGCAAAACCACATTTAGAAAATGCACCTTGTGTATTCTACTATACTAACTCTGGAGAGTAAGTCGAGACCCCGACGGAGTTATTTATATACAAATTATTTCTATTCACATTTTATATATATACATATATAAAATGTATATATACACACACAAGAAATAAATTGAAATTGAAATTGATTTGCAGGCCTACAAAAGGGGCTCGGGACACCAGTTGCCCATCCCTGGTCTAGGTTGACCTATCTACCTTGCTTAATTTGGGTAGGCAGGTTGTCAACAATCTGCTCATCCAACCACCAGTGTTGCTTCCTCAGGAGGCGGAGCCGCCAGAACATCCAGTTCTTAGTGGTTTCCATGGCGATGGGTTTGCAGCAGCGGGTGGCTTCTGATGGGTTGGGGCCGGCCGTCGGACACTCCAGCTTCAGCAGATCTGACATCATAAACAATACATGAATAATATTCGTAATACAGCATAGACGGGTTGGTTGTTTAGCAACAAAACCAACTTTCCGTGACGTTGTCAGACAACCCGTCTATACAAACATTACACCATAAATAAGTGTTGGTTTACCATAATGTAAATAAGTGCTGGTTTACTCCATACATGCTGAACCCTGTACAATTGACATCATTGATGCTCACTGCATGTATGTCACAGTAGCTTATCATATTGGTACTGCCACTATTACTGTCAAAGGAAACATAGTAATACTTACGGTTCTCCTCAAGAAAGCGAAGGGCGTCCTTGTAGCCAGTCTGACATATCTCTGCCATGACCTGCCAAAGAAAACACATAGATCATACCTATTGAGGTAGGAGATCATATGCAAGAGGTAGATTGAATACATATACTGCTTACAACCGCCAGGTCGCAGTTGTAAATGAGAACTTGTTCTCAACTGGCCTACCTGGTTAAATTAATAAATATATAAGAGACAGAGGATTCCCATAAGACTTTGTTAATCATATAACAGATACATAACCACACAAGATATGTTGAATATTTTAAGCTTTTGTTTAATATTTTTAGGACTAATGATCCAAAACACTGAATTGGAAGGTTAGAAACCACAGTAGGTTACTCAGTAAACATATAGAATGGCATAGGATAGAAACAGGATGGAGATAGAGCAGTCAGTAAAGCCCAATAGTTAGAGCAGTCAGTAAAGCCCAATAGTTAGAGCAGTCAGTAAAGCCCAATAGTTAGAGCAGTCAGTAAAGCCCAATAGTTAGAGCAGTCAGTAAAGCCCAATAGTTAGAGCAGTCAGTAAAGCCCAATAGTTAGAGCAGTCAGTAAAGCCCAATAGTTAGAGCAGTCAGTAAAGACCAATAGTTAGAGCAGTCAGTAAAGACCAATAGTTAGAGCAGTCAGTAAAGCCCAATAGTTAGAGCAGTCAGTAAAGCCCAATAGTTAGAGTAGTCAGTAAAGCCCAATAGTTAGAGTAGTCAGTAAAGCCCAATTGTTAGAGTAGTCAGTAAAGCCCAATTGTTAGAGCAGTCAGTAAAGCCCAATAGTTAGAGCAGTCAGTAAAGCCCAATAGTTAGAGCAGTCAGTAAAGCCCAATAGTTAGAGCAGTCAGTAAAGCCCAATAGTTAGAGCAGTCAGTAAAGCCCAATAGTTAGAGCAGTCAGTAAAGCCCAATAGTTAGAGCAGTCAGTAAAGGCCAATAGTTAGAGCAGTCAGTAAAGCCCAATAGTTAGAGCAGTCAGTAAAGCCCAATAGTTAGAGCAGTCAGTGAAGCCCAAGAGAAGATAATCATATGGTTTTATGGGGTACACTTAGACACACATTAGCTATAATATAAGAAGGACTAGAATAGTTGAATAGAACAGTGTCTGTATTGTGCTGTGGTTGTACCAGGTTGTAACAGGCACTAAGAATTTGGGTCCATGTTTGTTAAGATTTATGAGTGTGTGTCTGGTTGCCTTCATGAGTGAATGTGTTTATCTTTGCACCAATACCATTACTAAGGGGTCGCCACTATGGTTTCACAGTTTCGTATCTTGAAGGTTTATTGCCAATGGGGGAGTGTTTTATATTTTGAAGGTTTAACTGCTAACAGGAAGAGGAGGTAGACGAACCAGAGTTGAAAGGTTTTGAAGGAGTCTGGGAAGATCAGAAGTCTCCGGAGGCTCCTCGGCTTTTGTTGCTTGCGTAATAAAAGTCTATGTTACTTTTTCAAACTTTGAAAGTGCTTTATTTTTAAGAGAAAGAGGGAAGATTTTCTACGACAGATACAGGGCATTATCACATTCATCATGCCATTTTTTATAACGATCACTATATCATTGACTGATTAGCAATTATGTTATTGCTGATAATTAACTATAACATAAGCAGTTGTTTTTAACCACATAAAACTGAGGGAAATTCTGGCCTCCCGAGTGGCACAGCGGTCTAGACGCGTCACTACAGACCCGGGTCTGGGGAGGGTTTGGCCGGCTGGGATGTCCCTGTCCAATTGCGCTCTAGCGACTCCTTGTGGCGGGCCGGGCCCATGCACGCTGACTTCGGTAGCCAGCTGCACAGTGTTTCCTCCGACACATTGGTGTGGTTGGCTTCTGGGTTAAGCGAGCAGTGTGTCAAGAAGCAGTGCGGCTTGGCAGGGTCGTGTGTTTCGGAGGACGCATGGCTCTCAAACCTTGGCCTCTCCCGAGTCCGTATGGGAGTTGCAACGATGGGACAAGACTGTAACTACCAATTGGACATGACGAAATTGGGGTGAAAAAGTACAAATAAAAAAATAATTTAAAAAAACAGTCCTGTGTTTGTGAATGGACAACAATCCAGGAAGTGTTTGACTAGGGGTTAAAGGTGTTCCTACAACAACAAAGCCACATGGAGAAAGGTATCTAGCCAGCAACTGTGGTCATATCTGAATACCCATACTAGCAAACTACATACTTAAACTGCATACTATGTACTCATCCTCACATACTATTTAGCACGTACCGTTTAGTAAAAAGTCTGCAGTATGTGCCACGGCCACAACGTAGTTGGGGCGGGGCCGAGTGCGGATGGATTTTTCAAAATTCAACAGACATGCATCGAATTAACCAGCCTGAAAACAACTAATTTCCAATTCGATTAATTTCTTTAAATTCTGAATAGAATAGGAATGCCGTTATAGGCCTACTCTGGCTGGTTATAGGCAGACTATCACATTCCACCTATACCGTATTAGACCATCTACCCCATCTATCCTGTTAAAAGGGCTGAAGACAGAAACAGATTCCATTTCAACATATTTCAACATATTTAATTTGCAAAACCAAAGTGTTGTAACAAATATAAAATAGTCTAGTACACACACCAAAACTTTTCAAATGTTCCAATCAAAAGTCTATTACACACAAAAACGTGGACAGTCGGGTGCATCCTAAACTCAGAACCAGACTAAAGCACTAATCAATGGGAACAAGATTAGAATGACCACTAAGTCTTGATCCATAAATTAAATAAAAGTTAGCCTAGCCTACAACACTAAAACAATCCATACAAATCAAAAGGTGTCAGGCTCTGGCCATAGAGAAGCCTATTTGCTTCTCTATGTAGCTATGGTCAGAGTCTGACAGTGTCGTGCCTTTCTGTTTCTGTGTGGGGTTTGGGTTGGATCCCTAATTAGAGACAGCTGCACCGCATTGTCTCTAATTAGGGATCCCATATATGTTGAGTCTGTACTTCACTCGGGTGTGGGTCGTTATCGTTATATGTCGCAGTCACGGTTAAAAGTAAGTGTGTCTTTTGTTACGTCCGTTTCATTTAGTGTTGGTTTTGTGAACGTGACGTTCGTTAGTCTGTTTGTTTTGTGTTATTTTAGTTCGTCATTTTGGTTTTGATTATACATAGTATATGTATATACATAGTATAAAACAATGACGAACTCTGAGTGCGCTGCGTCTTGGTCTCTCCACATCCCATTCCATGACAAAAGGCCTGATTAACATGACATCAATAAGGCAGCCACATCCCGAGTCCCCGGTGCCGACACATACAGAAATCTAAAGATGGCTTAGTATTTAGTTTAAAAGCTCTGAAGAAGGCCAAGGGAACAAGAAACACTTTTCAATTAGAAAAAAAAATCCACTAATATCTTCTTTTCGACAATATTCTACGACGCAATACTTGTGATCATTTTAAGGAGAACAAAAACTACTTAGCCTACATACGAACACCACCGCATAAGCTTTGCTATTCGGCATCTTCCCAAATAAGTAGCATAGTTTTGTTGTTTGGCTACTTGAAGAGAACTATGGCCTATCACTCGCAGCCCACCTCTTCCAATGCATTGTGGAAAAGTGCGCATCAAATTTTACTCACTGACGAGCCAAAATGAGTATAACATCCTGGCATTTAAACCATCCTCTATTTAAAAAATGTCACATACTATAAATCATTATATTTTTGCATACTGAGAATGCGTCATGCGCGAGTTACTACTCCAAGGTTATGATACGTTCTAACGCCGCGTTCATTCCTAAGGTAATTCCCATGACTTATAGTAGTCAAGCCACTTTCCCTTCCACCCTACGCCGGTCTCTTCTCCAGAGAAGCGGTGCCTTAACACGTTGTCTGTTGTGCGCACTGTGCTTCTACATAGACAGGACTAGGTCATTCCGGAGTTGTGACCAACTGTTTGTTTGCTTCACCAACCCAGGGCACATTCCACTAGAGTAATTGCCACAGAGATTTGTGTGGAGGCTAGTTGGGCATCCCCTCACACTTTTGTGAGGTTCCATCGCCTGGACGTTACTGCGCCATCCCTGGCGCACACAGTCCTTGGTGCTGGAGCTGAGTAGGATGAATCAGGTACATTACCGTGTACCACAACAGGCTTCTCAAGAAACTGACTATTGGCAAATCGGGACGTTATCCCATAGTGAGATGTCGAATCGAAGGTACAGTGGGGAGAACAAGTATTTGATACACTGCCGATTTTGCAGGTTTTCCTACTTACAAAGCATGTAGAAGTCTGTAATTTTTATCATAGGTACTCTTCAACTGTGAGTGACGGAATCTAAAACAAAAATCCAGAAAATCACCTTGTATGATTTTTAAGTAATTAATTTGCATTTTATTGCATGACATAAGTATTTGATACATCAGAAAAGCAGAACTTAATATTTGGTACAGAAACCTTTGTTTGCAATTACAGAGATCATACGTTTCCTGTAGTTCTTGACCAGGTTTGCACACACTGCAGCAGGGATTTTGGCCCACTCCTCCATACAGATCCTTCAGGTTTCGGGGCTGTCGCTGGGCAATACGGACTTTCAGCTCCCTCCAAAGATTTTCTATTGGGTTCAGGTCTGGAGACTGGCTAGGCCACTCCAGGACCTTGAGATGCTTCTTACGGAGCCACTCCTTAGTTGCCCTGGCTGTGTGTTTCGGGTCGTTGTCATGCTGGAAGACCCAGCCACGACCCATCTTCAATGCTCTTACTGAGGGAAGGAGGTTATTGTCCAAGATCTCGTGATATATGGCCCCATCCATCCTCCCCTCAATACGGTGCAGTCGTCCTGTCCCCTTTGCAGAAAAGCATCCCCAAAGAATGATGTTTCCACCTCCATGCTTCACGGTTGGGATGGTGTTCTTGGGGTTGTACTCATCCTTCTTCTTCCTCCAAACACGGCGAGTGGAGTTTAGACCAAAAAGCTCTATTTTTGTCTCATCAGACCACATGACCTTCTCCCATTCCTCCTCTGGATCATCCAGATGGTCGTTGGCAAACTTCAGACGGGCCTGGACATGCGCTGGCTTGAGCAGGGGGACCTTGCGTGCGCTGCAGGATTTTAATCCATGACGGCGTAGTGTGTTACTAATGGTTTTCTTTGAGACTGTGGTCCCAGCTCTATTCAGGTCATTGACCAGGTCCTGCCGTGTAGTTCTGGGCTGATCCCTCACCTTCCTCATGATTATTGATGCCCCAAGAGGTGAGATCTTGCATGGTGCGTCAGACCGAGGGAGATTGACCGTCATCTTGAACTTCTTCCATTTTCTAATAATTGCACCAACAGTTGTTGCCTTCTCACCAAGCTGCTTGCCTATTGTCCTGTAGCCCATCCCAGCCTTGTGCAGGTCTACAATTTTATCCCTGATGTCCTTACACAGCTCTCTGGTCTTGGCCATTGTGGAGAGGTTGGAGTCTGTTTGATTGAGTGTGTGGACAGGTGTCTTTTATACAGGTAACGAGTTCAAACAGGTGCAGTTAATACAGGTAATGAGTGGAGAACAGGAGGCTTCTTAAAGAAAAACTAACAGGTCTGTGAGAGCCGGAATTCTTACTGGTTGTTAGGTGATCAAATACTTATGTCATGCAATTTTTGTTTTAGATTCAGTCTCTCACAGTTGAAGTGTACCTATGATAAAAAATTACAGACCTCTACATGCTTTGTAAGTAGGAAAACCTGCAAAACCGGCAGTGTATCAAATACTTCTTCTCCCCACTGTATGTATAACCCCAGTTCTAGGTAGGAGATGAGGGAGACAGATCACCAGATTGCCCCTCTTGCACAACTTGTGTGAGAGGTAGTTCTTAGAATGAGGAAACCAGAGCAGTGCAGGGTGTTATATAGATCACGGTTTAGTTCCCTTGAGAATCAGTCTTCCTTTGAATAAAAAACATCAAATTCCTCCCAATGGAAGGGCCGAACACACCTAACACTTTCTCTCCGTCCCTCCCCTCCTCTAGCTAGGTGCTGTGAGGATGTGATCGAGACGGTCAATAAGGCTTCAACCAATGACCCGCAGAAGAGTGCGTGTCCCATAGTGAGATGTCTCCCTCATCTCCATCAGGGAACCGGGGTTACATACCGTAACTCTAACATTATCATAACACTTTCATAACCCATACATAAGGAAATTACAAGCAGTCATAAACAACCCATATAATGAATGGAAATAAGGAGCATCCTGATCCTCCATCCTACCTTTGGCAAGGTAGGATGGAGGATAAGGACTTCATAACACATTCATAACCCATAAATAACGCATTGTTAAGCAGTCATAGCAGACGTCCTACACTCTTAGGAGAACCCTTTTTGGTTCCAGGTAGAACCCTCTGTGGAAAGGGTTCTACATGGAACCCAAAAGGGTTCTACTTGGAACCAAAAAGGGTTCTTCAAAGAGTCCTATGGGGACAGCCAAAGACCCTTTTAGTTTCTAGATAGAAGAAAAGGTGCTAAATGTGTACCTTTGGTTCTGGGGGGAACAGGGCCTTGCTGAGGCGATTCAAGTTGCCCAGGTTCAACCGGATGGAGGTGTTGGTAAGACGAAGCTCGTGGAAGTTGAAGGAGGTGTCCCGGGGACAGATGTCGCTTTCGCCCGAGAACGGAGAGATGCTGATGGTGTTCTTCAGCTCTGACTGTGGAAGGTTGTCACTGATCCCCCCATCCACATAACGCTGGAGAGAGGAGAGGGGGAGGGGGAGATAGGGAGGAGGGAGAGAGAAAGTGAGAATACTTAGGTGTTTTTGTACCCATGCACAACTATAAACAAGCCTGTTTGACTATTTACTTACATTGCAGAATCCCCCTGCCAAGGGCGTTATATCACTGTTTTGTGTAAGCATTTGTTTTTTTGCTTTCTGGAGCCGTGCTGTCTGACTTTCACCCATCCTCACCCTTTCTCCCCCTCACCTGAGAGATTGATATCTCCTCCAGCTCATGGCTTCAGCCAATCGGACAATAGCCATGTGTCTCAACACTGTGCACGCTATAGCCATACAGACTCTCCAGGCACTGACTGACTGGCTGTTCAGCCTGAACCACTCTCTCCAAGGGTGTAAATATAGCACATACCTAAACTGTGTTATTCCAGTCTGTGAGTGTGGGTGAACATATGTGCATATGATTTGTGTCTACTCAGTAAGTTGATGTCGCTGTTATCATTGTAGTATGTGAGAGAGAGAGAGAGAGAGAGAGAAAACAGTTGAAGTCGGAAGTGTACATACACCTTAGCCAAATACATTTAAACTTTTTTTTTTTTTTCATGCCTTTTTGAACCTCCCTTTCTTCATTTGTTCAATACTTTTTCCCTGTGTCATTTCACATTATTACACATAACTTAATTTCTGAACTTATTTGTTTTGGTTTCTTTGTATGTATGGATTACTTGGGTTGTTACCAACATCTGGTGAAACTTTCATGTCAATAGCACCTTTGGAAATATATTGACTGAGAAAAATGGTGACGTGTTCAATACTTATTTCACCCGCTGTATATATATACACACACACACACACACACACACACTGTATATACCTACACTGACATTCTAGATGATTCTGTACTTACAACTTTGAGGCAACAGTTTGTGGAAGGCCCTTTCCTGTTTCTGCATGACAATGTTCCCGTGCACAAAGCGAGATCCATACAGCAATGGTTTGTCATGACCTCAACCCCATCGAACACCTTTGGGATGAATTGGAATGCCGACTGCGAGCCAGGCCTAATCGCCCAACGTCAGTGCCCGACCTCACTACTGCTCATGTGGCTGAACGGAAGCAAGTCCCCTCAGCAATGTTCTAACATCTAGTTGAAAGCCTTCCCAGAAGAGTGGAGGCTGTTATAGCAGCAAAGGGGGGGACCAACTCTATATTAATGCCCATGATTTTGGAATGAGATGTTTGATGAGCAGATGACCACATACTGCTGGTAATGTAGTGTATATAATACACCCCTGACCTGCCAAGGAAAATGGTCCATGTGCTGATTAGCTACTAGGGTAGGGTAGACTGACAAATGGACAAGTACCAGAGGGTATACACAGACCGACAGACAGACACGCAAACAGAACAATCCAACAATCTGTAAACACTTGAACATATAGCCTCCTTATGACTATGACATGAGCAATAAGGCCATCAAAGATGAGACTATAATAAACCAAGTCCAACATCTGCTGCTTTTTCATAAAAATAAGGAAAATAAGTAAACAGTGTTCAAGGAAACGTTTGAAAGCAGTTGAGGCATTAAGGCCTTGGGCACTTACCACTCCTTGGAAGGATGGGGGGATCAGGCCACAGTACATGGGGATAAAACAGCTACACAGCAACGCCTGTGGACATACCAGAGAAAGAGATGTTACACAGTCCAACACAGTTTACACTAAATACAACTAATGTAAACAGTCAATGGCAAGGCCAGTAGCTGAAAAGGACAAATATTTCTGGGATATGTATGGGATGAATATGGGATATGGAAAAACTGCTCAGGGGTGTTCAGGTCCCATATTCACAATGCGTTTCATAGTAGGAGCACTGATCTAGGATCAGGTCCCATATTCACAATGCGTTTCATAGTAGGAGCACTGATCTAGGATCAGGTACCACCTCTTATCCATTATCATTTAAGTGGCAAAATCGATCCTAGATCAGTGAAGCACACTCACCTGGATGAGCTCATCCTTGGACTTGAACTCAGACACAATGACATTTTGTCCATCAGACACGCGGGTTAGTGACACACACAGCCTCCCGGAGGCGAGTGTGTGAGCGTCGGCGGGCAGGTCGCGCTCCAGACCCGCCCTGATGATTTTGATCGGGTTGAAGGAGGGGTGGAGGGGACCCAGGTTACGCTTCCGAGCCTCCTTGACCGTCTCGATCACATCCTCACAGCACCTAGCTAGAGGAGGGGAGGGACGGAGAGAAAGTGTTAGGTGTGTTAGGGCCTTCCATTGGGAGGAATTGGATAATGTTTTTATTCAAAGGAAGACTGATTCTCAAGGGAACTAAACAGTGGTTTCACTTATTTACTGCTCTGCGTCTGTACTGAGCTAGTAATGTGTGTTCATCTTATCTACACTAGGATGGAATGGATATAAAGACTGGCATTCACACACACACAGTTCTTGTAAAGAACACACACTCACACATACTGCACTACAGCGACACTCACACAAACACACACTATATACTCTCTCACACACACATACACTGACACATACACACTTTCAAACGCTGCTGTTACTTTGTTTATTATCTATCCTGATTACATCGTCACTTTTACCCTTGCCTACATGTACATATTACCTAAATCATCTCAACTACCTGGTACCCCAGCACATTGACTTGGTAGCAGTACTCGGTTTATACAGCCTCGTTATTTTATTGTGTTTCAATTTCCTTTTTTTGTGCCAATGTTCTTACTTTGTAACTCTGCATTGTTGGAAAGGGCTCGTAAGTAAGCACTTCACAAACTGTCACGACCTGTGCAATTGACACCTCTCCACTAGATGGGATTATTTACAGTTGAAGTCGGATGTTAACATACACTTAGGTTGAAGTCATTAAAACTCATTTTTCAACCACTCCACAGACTTCGTGTTAAAAAACTATTGTTGGGCGATTAGGCCTGGCTCGCAGTCCAATTCATCCCAAAGGTGTTCGATGGGGTTGAGGTCATGGCTCTGTGCAGGCCAGTCAAGTTCTTCCACACCGATCTCGACAAACCATTTCTGTATGGACCTCGCTTTGTGCACAAGGGCATTGTCATGCTGAAACAGGAAAGGGCGTTCCACAAACTGTTGCCTCAAAGTTGGAAGTACAGAATCATATAGAATGTAATTGTAGGTATATATATATATATATATATATATATATACATACACACACACACACCGTATATCACAATTCCAGTGGGTCAGAAGTTTACATACACTAAGTTGACTGTGCCTTTAAACAGCTTTGAAAATTCCAGAAAATGATATCATGGCTTTAGAAGCTTCTGATAGGCTAATTGACATAATTTGAGTCAATTGGAGGTGTAGCTGTGGATGTATTTCAAGGCCTACTTTCAAAAGCAGGCCTCTTTGCCCGACATCATGGGAAAATCTGAAGAAATCATCCAAGAAAATGACCTCAGAAAAAAGATTGTAGACCTCCACAAGTCTGGTTCATCCTTTGGAGCAATTTCCAAACGCCTGAAGGTACCACGTTCATCTGTACAAACAATAGTACGCAAGTATAAACACCATGGGACCACGCAGCCATCATACCACTCAGGAAGGAGACGAGTTCTGTCTGCTAGAGATGAACGTACTTTGGTGTATCTAAATCCACAGTAAAACAAGTCCTATATCGACATAACCTGAAAAGCCGCTCAGCAAGGAAGAAGCCACTGCTCCAAAACCGCCATAAAAAAACCAGACTACGGTTTGCAACTGCACACAGGGACAAAGATCTTACTTTTTGGAGAAATGTCCTCTGGTCTGATGAATCAAAAATAGAACTGTTTGGCCATAATGACCATCGTTATGTTTAGAGGAAAAAGGGGGAGGCTTGCAAGCCGAAGAACACCATCCCAACCGTGAAGCATGGGGGTGGCAGCATCATGTTGTGAGGGTGCTTTACTGCAGGAGGGACTGGTGCACTTCACAAAATAGATGGCATCATGAGGAAGGAAAATTATGTGGATATATTGAAGTAACATCTCAAGACATCAGTCAGGAAGTTAAAGCTTGGTTGCAAATGGGTCTTCCAAACAGACAATGACCCCAAGCATACTTCCAAAGTTGTGGAAAAATGGCTTAAGGACAACAAAGTCAAGGTATTGGAGTGGCCATCACAAAGCCCTGACCTCAATCCTATTGACAATTTGTGGGCAGAACTGAAAAAGCGTGATCGAGCAAGGAGGCCTACAACCTGACTCAGTTACACCAGTTCTGTCAGGAGGAATGGGCCAAGATTCACCCAACTTATTGTGGGAAGCTTGTGGAAGGCTACCCGAAACGTTTGACCCAAGTTAAACAATTTAAAGGCAATGCTACCAAATACTAATTTAGTGTATGTAAACTTCCGACGCACTGGGAATGTGATGAAAGAAATAAAAGCTGAAATAAATCACTCTACTATTATTCTGACATTTCACATTCACTTAAAATAAAGTGGTGATCCTAACTGACCTAAAACAGGGAATGTTTACTAGGATTAAATGTCAGGAATTGTGAAAAACTGAGTTTAAATGTATTTGGCTAAGGTGTATGTAAAATTCAGACTTCAACTATACTTGTTGTTAGTGATATAAAAGTTGGTGTTGATGGGGTCACAATAGTGCATTGCCTGTCAAGTCTGCTCACTGCTGATTGGTCAGTTCAGTGGAGCCACATTCTTATCTGGTCTAAGCTGGAGAAGGGGAGGTGTAGTTGAATGAGTTGGAAGCTTTTATGGTCTGTGCCTATCAGCTTGTAACGTGATGAGAGAGAGTGAGAAAGGGCCTGGAAGATATATGTAAGATGTTTTGTGAAATTGTCTAAAACCGTAAAATGTATTTGGAGAGGTTTTTGGCCACCGGTCCTAAACAAAAACATTCCTGAACACAATTTTGTCCATAAAATTGCTGCAGAAAGATTTTACACATTTGGACATTTTGGAAAAGTTTTTGACGCCTTGATATGGACAAAAGCACATACAGTCAGATTGGTATAAGATATCTGCATGATTTTTCAGGGCACATGGGGAATCACTGGTGGGGCATATTGACCAGCTGAGCATCTTTGAATAGTCACCTCAGTGTACAGCTCAAACTAGGTGTTGTTATATTTCAGTCTTCTGTGATGTACTGTATATAAAGTGTAATATTGGGATGCAAACTCAAAATGTAATACATTTCAACTCTATATCATACATGGTACAGGTCTTTTCTTCAATTTAAGCCCATAAATTGAAGAAAGTGTGAGGTGTATAATTTTGTCTCAAAACGCTCTGTGTGGAACCCTGTTTAAGCCCACCGTGGTAAAAGGTTAATGACCATCTCTCTCTCTCTCTCTCTCTCTCTCTCTCTCTCTCTCTCTCTCTCTCTCTCTCTCTCTCTCTCTCTCTCTCTCTCTCTCTCTCTCTCTCTCTCTCTCATTTAGACATGATACAACTGGGACAGGTATGGACTGTTTCCAAGAAAGGCTACTCCTTTGTCTCTTGACTCGAGAGACCGATTCCAACATCTGTCAAATGTACTACTTCCTAAAAAAACTACTCCTCTTCCAAATATGGTCTTCTACAGTTAATTACATTGAGTTCAGCAAGATCCATCAGTACCATTGGGAGGCCTCTGATCCAGAGGACCAACAGGTCAATAGTCCTACAACTGACTCAGATGGCATTTATCAATGGTGTGATATGATCAATGAGTGGTAGGCTACCACATTTATACAAAGGCAGGTATTTAGAATTTAAAAAAAAAATACAATTAGCCTATTTTAAATTCAACCTATAACACCAGTAAAATCACCTATCTGTAATAGGAGCAACGTTTCTAGCATTGTTAAAGTACTTTCCCCACGTGTCAAGACCACAAGTTATTATTCTTGAAAGTTAATTTGACTACTAATCACCATGCTTAAACACATGAAAGGGAGGACTACTCCTTGTGCGTAAAAGTCCCCATCCAGGTAATTAACTGATCACAGGGACCGGTGAAATTAGGTGCCAGTGTAGGGTACTGTAGCCTACCTATGGATGCCTGGCTGGCGAGCATCGAGGCGGAGAGGGAACCGGCCGAAGCCCCGTAGATCTTGGTGGCTCCTTTGATAAGGTAAGGCGCTTGTTCCGACAGGCAGCTGGCCACTCCAATGTGGTAGATCCCCAGGAACCCGCAGCCGGCGAACGACAGATTCCATTCCTTCGTTAGGTCGAACATCCCGGGTGTCTTTGGCGAGGACCTACAAGTTTGGATAAACGCGGCCGATATGATTCAGTGGAATAGGAGGACAGTCATGTATCGAAATACACCGGAGCGCTGAACTACCCGGTTCGAGAACAGGGCAGGTCTGGCCAATCGGCATAAGGAGGCAGAGTATTGTTATAGGTTAAGCCACGCCCAACACTCTGCATTGGAAATAAATGAGAGTGAGAGATGCATTCTTTTCATGTCTATTATATTCTAATCTGAATATTTGTTTACCTGTCTGCTATTACTGTGACAAGTCGAACCTTATTAACCGATTTGAGTAACCTATATCCAGTGGCGATTTTAGCATGTCAATCTTAGTGGGGCAAAAAAAATTAAGAATGTGGGATGCATGCCAGCAAAGCCACTACACACATAACACTAAACAATACATGAATTTCACTATAACGGTGACAAACGGTGCCCACAAACTGTTAGTGCCTACATAAAGCTGTCCCAACAGCAGAGTCCCAACAGCAGTCCCAACACCTTACCACTGCTACACCTGGCTATCAGCGGAGCCTTGTCTGGCAGCGAAACAGTTCATTCAGCCTCATTTTCTGCCTTTTAAAAAACATAGCTGATATGGCAGACTTGCTTAAACAAATGTGGTTTCTACTGACAATTGAGATGTACAAACTATGGCGTAAGGGGACAACAAGCAGATAAGAGGCAATCCATAATTTCGATTAAGACATTAATGAGCAAGCTATGAAGGACATAGTCAATATAACTATTTGTTTGAATTGAACAGCGACAGAATTCAGAACTTGGGCCATTCTTACAGTGTTCTCCCTGTACACCAAGTCAGAACCGTATGATAAATAAAGGGGGCATATAAGCAGACAATGAAAGCTCTTACAATATTCGATGATTACATTTCTCTAAAACAGGTTATAGGCTACATGTGCACCACCAAGTCAGAACAGTAGGTGAAATTAAGAGGGGAAAATAGACCAAATTATTAGGGTGAGGCACATGGGCTACAAACATCTTACTACACAACATACACTTAGTATTACTTTCTTAGCTACAGTATACATATCTCCCTGGCAAGCTTGGAAAAGAGGCCCTTAATCCCAGACTTGGGACCACGCAGCTACTCCACTGAATAGCAGGCTAGTGATTGCTTTGCAATGCTTGCCGTTAGACACTGATTCCTTCCAAACCACTCATTGTTGAATTTATGTCCAATGGCCAATGAGCACTGATATATTTTATCTATAATTTATCTTCATTATTTATCTTCATATCACAAAGATTAAAAAGTATTTGCGAGTAGATTGTCGACTTGATTTATGATGATGACTGCTAGCTAATCAGTCCAATCAAAGCTACTGTACTGTAGATACAATGTGATTCTACATAATTGTATCTGTGGCCAATGACCTTGAGCCTTCTTGGATGGGTACGTCTAATGTAACTCTATGGCAGCACCCAAAGGGCTTGAATTTTAGAGTTCTACCTTTAGACTTGGCGGTGACTTAGTGTCCCCATGAGTGACAGAACACTGAGCCAATCACGGCGCAACTAGAGGACATTACCAACACCTACGCTCCGTATTTTCCACTGGCTGGCCCACCACCACAGAAAGAACTGAGCTAGGCTGAAACCTGCATTTTGGAGCTGCCTTACTCAAGAAAGCAAAAAACAGACCATGTTGGTATGCGGCTTTATTAACTTAATAATTCTTTTTATTTATTTTTACATAGTTTGCAAAGTGATATGTGACACGTATTAATGCCAAAAGAACATGCAAAACAGGCAAGCACCAATGTTTTTTTAGTTTTTTTTGCTAAAAATGTTGGGCTCAAAACAGGTAGGGCTCTATCCAGGTAGGGCTCTATGGGCAGTCAACGCGTTTTGCAAGATCCTCCTGAATTTGGTGCGTGAATACAAAACACTTTACGGTGTTTTCAGGTAGGGAAACTGTGGATGGCAAGATCAGGTCAGACCCTTCTAGCCAATGAGGGCAGAGAAGCGTGTGAACGACAGGCACAACTCGGATATAACGTTGTTTTTTTTTCATAGTTGCCGGGATGTCACGTGCCCTACTTATATCAGTATACTCCTAACAAACGAATCTTTGCTAAACTTATATTTGATCAAATAAGTAGTGATGTTACGTTTGATACATGAGCTCCGAGGCATGCCTCAAAATCGTTAAGCAACGGTGCGCAGCATCATCTGGATATCTGTGCAACAAAAGTTAAACATTCACCTTCTGCTACCACTTCTGTCAAGCCATCTACACATACAATTTGATGCATACGTTTGATAAATCCAACGTATGCACCACACAGAACGCACTGAAACTGCCTCTGCAACGCAATGCTGCAAGGCAAACGTAGCTTCCATTGGAAATTAATGTACACTATATATACAAACGCATGTGGAAGTAGATTGGCCTTACTGAAGAGTTCAGTGACTTTCAACGTGGCACAGTCATAGGATGCCACACTTTCTGCACTGTTGTTCAAATAATTTGTTTTATTTACTATAGTATAAGCTGTCTTAAGCATCCTAAATAATGCCATAAATTCAGTTTTTGAAAAATAGTAAACTTGAAGGCACTAAAGAGACGCGTGATGTAAAGATGCAAACATGGTATTCCATTTCAATGTCCAGGGGAACGAGGAAGTTGAGGTAAGAGGTAATATGTACATCTGGTAGGGCAAAAAGTGAATAGGCAATCAGCATAGATAATAAACAGAGTAACAGCAGCGTATGGAAAGAGTGTGAAAGAGTGTGAATGTGTGTCTATGTGTGAGTGTGTATGTGTGTATGTAGTGTGCGTGTGTATGTGTGTATGTAGTGTGTGTGTGTATGTGTGCGTGTGTGCGTGTGTGCGTGTGTGTGTGTGTGTGTGTGTGTGTGTGTGTGTGTGTGTGAGTGAGTGTGCAAGAAAAAAAAAAAAAAAGGGGGGAGGGGGGATCAATGCAAATCCATCTTGCTTCGTCTCTTCCTCTCTGGTCGGATGCACTCTCATGCACAGATAGAGACGATTTCTACAAATCATTCCAAGCAGTTTGAAGCACACTTATAAATCTTCAACAATAAAAATTATTAACAAATCATTAATTTCATTTTCATGCCTTTTCAAAAATCACTTTGATATCATGGGTAGAGTGAAGCTGCAGAGGGTGCTGTTGAGTAAATGTTAAATTGTGTATTTACAGTCATGACATACACACACGCACACACACACACAGAGAGAGACACACACACAGCTTCACAGCAATATCTAAGTGAGCTTAATAGGTTTTTCTTTGTTTTTCTTTGAATTTCATTAACCCTCTAAGTCTAAGGCATTTTGGGCTGTTTTTCACTTCCTTGACATTTTAGCTTCTACAGTTCTCCTCTTGTATAGGATAATCAAGTGCTTGATAGCTATGGATTAAGGAAACTCTCAGCTATAAGTAATATAATGTCAAAACACACTTTTGAGACACTTATATGAGTCATAAAGGCCAAAAAGATAAAAAGCAAAAAAGTGCATATTATATAAGATAAAGCAATTCACACATTGAAGTAGGTTTTCAACAATATAATCTGTTTCCCCCAGGTCTTGAGTACCTCTATACATTTTCTGACGCAAAAATATTAATCAAACAAACAACTATGAACAAAAATATAAAGACAACATGTAAAGTGTTGATCCCATGTTTCATAAGATTACATAAAAGATCCCAGAAATGTTCCATACGCACATAAGCTTATTTCTCTAAAATGTTGTGCACATATTTGTTTACATCCCTGTTAGTGAGCATTTCTTCTTTGCCAAGATAATTATAATTTTTATTGTGGAAGATTTAATGTGTAATGATTTGTAGCTATTGTCTCGATCTGTGAATCCGACTCAGTTTTCCTAGCTCGCTATACCGTAAAGCGCGGCTGGCTTAGCAGCGTTTTGCGGGCGTCGACTCACTTGACAGCAGTCTAACACCCGGATCAAACAAGGACGATTCCATGGGCTAATGAATAATGCCATTCACGTAGAATTGGAAAACCTAATCTGTTGATTTTAAATTACAAGAACAACAACATAACTGCATCATCATGAATTCTTCATCTCTAGCCTATGTTTGAAAGCATTCCTTTTCCGGCTACAGAGACTAGTGAGCACGCGCGTGCCCCGCAACAGCGAACTGGTGCTGATGCTGAGGAGAAGGCGTGCGCATCACCTGAGCGCATCGCATTACATCACTTTGCTACGACGTGATTGGCTGAAGGTCAAGGCGTACTTCGCTCTCGGACTGTCACGTCCTAGCCAAGCCATATACCCCGACTCGAGAGGAGATATATTATCACTCTCAAAACAAATCTAAATATAACATTTTAATTGATTCTAAACATATTTTTGTTTGGTGCCCGTTTTGAGGATGGCCGAGAGCGAAGCAGACACGCCAAGCACCCCGATAGAGTTTGAGAGCAAATACTTCGAGTTTGATGGAGTGCGACTTCCACCATTTTGCAGAGGAAAGATGGAGGAGATCGCGAACTTCTCCCTCAGAAGTAGCGACATATGGATTGTCACGTATCCCAAGTCAGGTAAACAATATTGGCATGCGTTGATGCTAAGCATTACGTTAGTGCTGATGCTATGCAATACGTTAGTGCAGTAACGTTACTCATGATGTGGGCTTGATAATGCAGGTTCTTAGTTGTATGTCTATAATTCCTTTCTTTCGTCTTATCGTGTCTTGTGTAATAAACGCAAATGTCTCCAGTTGAGTCCTTATGAGTTCATTATTGCATTTTGTTCAGAGTTGCATCTAAACATTGTGAGATGCACTGGCCTATAGGGAAGGGCGTCAATGTTTACCTCTCTACAAACTGCCTGCAGCAGGCTAAATACTGTCTGCATAATGAACATTCACAAATAGATAACAGTCTGATTTCGTGGCAGTCATGGCAGCTCATTGAAGGGCTTTTAATTCTGAGTTATGTGCTGCTGAAATGAATAACTTATCACGGGAACCTTCGAGTTGCGTTAAACGCCTGCTCACTTCGCATCCATTCGCTGTTGACATTTGTTTTAGGCGGATACACATACAATGTATTGTATTTTCAGGACTCTGGTTAATGTTTATATCCGTCCCTTTCTGTCAGAAGCAGATTGCTTTGCGCAGTGCTGTGTTGTGCTGCGGACCGGGTTGACGCGCGGTGCTTGCGCGTGACGCACTTGTGTGATGACAACCTGTGCTGGAGTAAAACTCGTGGCACGGATGGGTTCTCCTGCTCACGTGACTAGGTGGACGTAAATATCCATCTTCCCTCAAGTTCAGTGTGGGAGTCAAATCTTTCAGAGACATATACAGTATAGCAATTATTCCTTTAATGGCTCTTCCTATACAGTATATGCATCTGCACAAGGAAAGTATGATTGCAGGAGTGAGAGGAGAGAATCAGTTCATGTGACAGGAATTTATAGACAGGTCAGGCATTACTAATCAATGATGAACATCCAATACTATCCTTACATACAGTACGTCCCCTCCCACTAAAAAAGTCCTCTAACATAAAACACTGTATATACTGTAGGTATGGGCCTACTTATTTTAGAATTCAATACTTGAATAGTATATTGCAGAGATACATTTTATACAAAACAAAAATCCTAGACACAGCTAACGTTACCTGAGTCTGTATACAGATGCAGGCTGGCAGTCAGTGAGCAGTGCTGTTGTTCCCTACAATAATAGTACTGTAAGGGATTGAATGTTATTTATAGTAAGTGTTACAGACCTCTCTGAAATGCAAATGTCTGGCCCTCCCTTCAGCTAAATATATTACCTATACCCTCCCTGAATGCTTGGAAAAACAAACAAGTTAGCCTCCCCTATACCCAAAATAATAATTAAAACAAAGTGGATAGCAGAGATGTTTACCGTTTACCCTCACTTCTTGGACAGACCAGCCTTAGATATGCAGGTTTAGAAACTGTAAGCATTACATGGCAACACACAGGGCTGTGGGCCAGAAGGTTGTGGGTTCGCAGACCACCGTGGACAACACTAGGAGTGGAAAGATCTCCTTTATAGTAAAAGTATTGCATGACTCTATCATCGTTTTTGCAGGTCAGAGAAAAAATAGCCTTTTATAAACATTTCATGCAATACTTGTCCATTTGTCAGTCTACCCTACCCTAGTAGCTAATCAGTCGGTCTGTGTATACCCTCTGGTACTTGTCCATTTGTCAGTCTACCCTACCCTAGTAGCTAATCAGCCGTGGACCATTTTCCTTGGCAGGTCAGTGGTGTATTATATACACTACATGACCAAAAGTATGTGGACACCTGCTCATCGAACATTTCATTCCAAAATCATGGGCATTTATATGGAGTTGGTCCCCCCATTTTCTGCTATAACAGCCTCCACTCTTCTGGGAAGGCTTTCTATTATATGTTGGACCATTGCTGCAGGGACTTGCTTCCATTCAGCCACAAGAGCATTAGTGAGGTCGGGCACTGATGTTGGGAGATTAGGCCTGGCTCACAGTCAGCATTCCAATTAATCCCAAAGGTGTTCGATGGAGTTGAAGACAGGGCTCTGTAGGCCAGTCAAGTTCTTCCACATCGATCTCGACAAACCATTTCTGTATGGACCTTGCTTTGTGCACAAGGGCATTGTCATTGCTTTTCAATCAAACGCTGCCCGCACCCGCCCACCGGACAATCATCACTACTCTTGACGGGTCTGACTTAGAATACGTGGACACCTACAAATACCTAGGCGTCTGGTTAGACTGTAAACTCTCCTTCCAGACTCACATTAATCATCTCCAATCCAAAATTATATTTCTATTTCACAACAAAGCCTCCTTCGCTCATGCTGCCAAACATGCCCTCGTAAAACTGACTATCCTACCGATCCTTGACTTCGGCAATGTCATTTACAAAATAGCCTTCAACACTCTACTCAGAAAATTGGATGTAGTCTATCACAGTGCCATCCGTTTTGTCACCAAAGCCCCATATACTACCCACCACTGCGACCTGTACGCTCTCGTTGGCTGGCCCTCACTACATACTCGTCGACAAACCCACTGGCTCCAGGTCATCTATAAATCTTTGCTAGGTAAATCTCTGCCTTATCTCAGCTCGCTGGTCACCATAGCAACACCCACCCGTAGCATGCACTCCAGCAGGTATATTTCACTGGTCATCCCCAAAGCCAACACCTCCTTTGGCCGCCATTCCTTCCAGTTCTCTGCTGCCAATGATTGGAACGAATTACAAAAATCACTGAAGCTGGAGACTACCATCTCCCTCAATAACTTTAAGCAGCAGTTGTCAGAGCAGCTTACTGATCACTGCACCTGTACACAGCTCATCTGTAAATAGCCTACCCCACTAACTCATCCCCATATTTATAATTTTTGCTAATTTGCACTCCAGTATCTCTATTTGCACATCTATCACTCCAGTGTTAATGGTCATTTGTAATTTATTTCGCCACTATGGCCTATTTATTGTCCTACCTTCCTAACCTTACTACATTTGCACTCTGTATATAGATTTTCTATTTTCTATTGTGTTATTGACTGTACGTTTGTTTATTCTCATGTGTAACTCTGTGTTGTTGTTTTTGCAGCACTGCTTTGCTTTGTCTTGGCCAGGTCGCAGTTGTAAATGAGAACTTGTTCTCAACTGGCCTACCTGGTTAAATAAAGGTGGGAAAAAATATAAATAATAATCATGCTGAAACAGGAAAGGGCCTTACCCAAACTGTTGCCACAAAGTTGAAAGCACAGAATTCTTCAAATGATGTCATTGCTCACTAAGTTAAGTATCTTATTCTGTATTTTAGGGATAGTGACATCATGGTTGCGCCTCTTTAACCAGCTCTGAAAGACTTTGTCGTCTTCTGCCTTGTCTTTTAAAAGGTCCTAAAGATTTCCATGTTCTTCCTCATGACCTCTTAAGGCCTCACCCTGTCTTGCTAAGCACTTCGCTGAACCTACAATCTTCAGTAGACAATGTCTTGCTCCCTCTTCTTGTCTGGCTAAAGCAGTAGATAACTGTGAGTCCACAGGGTTTGATTCTCAATTTCTAAAGCTTGTGCTGACAAATGCAGGGTCTGAGTTTTTGCTAAAGTGTGACCTCTTATTCAGAAAAACTTTAGTGCAATGGAAGCATAAAAACCCCTTCAAAGAGGCATTGTAATGCAGCCAGGGGAAATATTGAAACCATTTCACTTGAAATTACAAAACTCTGTAAAGCTCACTTCTGGATTACAATAAACTTTTGGATGTGGTTGATTTGGCATTGTGCTGGTACTGATGCCGATAACTTCTATTTGTTCGGTGGCTCTGTCCCTGTCATCTGTGCTCAAATGGTCCCTGACTTGTGGCTCAGTACCCTTCAACAAACATGAAAACAGACAGTGTTTTACTTTCTATTGCCAAAATATGATGAAACTTAAACGATAATACATCTACAAGGCATGTCTTATTGGACTACATTTAAATATTCAAATTTGTGTGTTCACCATTGTTTCTTCACCACTACATTCCAAATTCTCCCCTGATGACTTCGTCCTCTCCCTGCCTCAACATGGGCAGTGCTCTCTCTCTCGTTGTCCCACTGACCGTCTCTGACCCCTGCCATGACAACCATATGAAATCAGAATGTAGGCAACAACTGTGTTGTTGTAGCACTTGGGCTTAGTCAGCAAAGATGAGGAGTTGAACTGATAGTTCCAATCTGCGTGCGATGTAAATTGCTGGTCAAAGTGCTTTACCAGACTGCCTTATAACTCAAATTCCAAATTCTCACCTGATGACCTGTTTGTCCTCTACCTGTCTCAACATGGGTGGTGCTCTCTCTCTCTCACTCTCTATCGCCTGTCTTCGAAACAGTGCCATAATCATATGACCAAATACCATTATCATATGACAAAAATGGCTGACCTGAACATTGAATTATTAACATTAATTAGATTCTGCTTTTATGAGCTAAATTATTTATTTACTGTCTGGCAATATGTATAGCTAGCTAGCTGACTACATATTACCAGTCTATTATGAATTGTACAGTGTAGTTAGCTAGCTAGCTATGTAGCCATTCATTCATTTGGCAAAACACTTTTCTTCTCTTTGGCGTTGGCACCTCCATTAGGGGCACTAGCTACTTTTTCACTAGGTTTAACACTGACTCACAGATTGCTGCTCATCTGAAACTGCAGTGGAAAAGGAAAAAGGGAAGATCAAGATACTGTGCTAGCTTTGGTGCTAGCTTAGCTAACTACCTAGCTAAGGTTAGCCTAGCTAAAATAGCCAAACTAGCATTGCAGCATTCGTATAAAACTATATTGCACAAAAATATAAACGGAACATGTTAAGTGTTGATCCCATGTTTGAAATAAAAGATCCCCCAATTTTCCATATGCACAAAAAACATATTTCTCTAAAATGTTGTGCACCATTTTGTTTACATCCCTGTTAGTTTTGACAAGATAATCCTTCCACCTGACAAGTGTGGCATATCAAGATGCTGATTAAACAGCAATGATCATTACACAGGTGCACCTTGTGCTGGAGACAATAAAAGGCCACTCTAAAATGTGCAGTTTTGTCTCACAACATAATGTGAGACAATACAGATGTCTCAAGTTTTGAGGGAGCGTGCAATTGGCATATTGACTGCAGTAATGTTCCACTAAAGCTGTTGCCACTGAATTGAATGTTAATTTCTCTACCATAAGCTGCCTACAACGTCGTTTTAGAGAATCTGACAGTACGTCAAACTGGCCTCACAACCGCAGACCACGTATGACGGTTTGCTGATGTCAACATTGTGAACAGAGTGCCCCATGGTGGCGGTGGGGTTATGGTATGGGCAGGCATAAGCTATGGACAACGAACACAATTGCATTTTATCGATGTCAATCAGAGATAAAGTGACTAGATCCTGAAGCCCATTGCCGTGCCATTCATCCGCCCCATCACCTCATGTTTCAGCATGATAATGATGTTTGGGATGCTCTGGATTTACGTTTACGACAGCGTGTTCCAGTTCCCGGCAATAGCTAGTAACTTCGCATTGCCATTGAAGAGGAGTGGGACAACATTCCGCAAGCCACAATCAACAGCCTGATCAACATTATGTGAAGATGTATCGCTCTGCATGAGGCAAATGGTGTTCACACCAAATACTGACGGCTTTCCGATCTACGCCCCTACCTTTTTTAAAATCTTTTTTTTTAAAGGTGTCTGTGATCAAATGATGCATATCTGTATTCCCAGTCATGTGAAATCCATTGATTAGGGCCTAATTAATTTACTTCAGTTGACTGATTTCTTTATATGAACTGTAACTATGTAAAATCTTTGAAATTGTTGGATGTTGCATTTATATATTTTTTCAGTGTAGATCATGTGGGGTGTGAGTTTGGTAAATGTTTGCTAAACATAGCACTATAATGGTGTAGTTTGGCCTGTGAATATTTCCCTCATTGGTGTAATTTTACGTTTAGACAAACGACTAACCATTTACCCTTTCCTCTTGATTCTCTCTCCCTTCTCTCACCATCTCTCTCCCAACCCTCCCCCTCCTCTCTCCCTCTCACAGGTACCAGTCTCCTTCAGGAGGTGGTGTATCTAGTGAGTCAGGGGGCGGACCCAGATGAGATTGGTCTGATGAACATCGATGAGCAGCTTCCTGTTCTGGAGTACCCTCAGCCTGGCCTAGACATCATACAGGTAGGCCTACAGCACTGAGTAGTACTACTGTTCTGGAGAACCCTCAGCCTGGCCTAGACATCATACAGGTAGGCCTACAGCACTGAGTAGTACTACTGTTCTGGAGAACCCTCAGTCTGGCCTAGACATCATACTGGTAGGCCTAAAGCATTATTAGTACTACTTACTGCTTACTGAACCTGAATCACTTCCTTGTAAAACAGACAGGTACAATTAACTAAAACACTCATCCCCACGACACGCAACACCGTAATTCAATGCAAAGCAAGAAATGGATAAAGTGTTTTTCTGGTCCTTGTTTTATACCGTCTCTGTTCTCAATGTTGTGATGACGTTTTCTCTATGTTTTCCCAGGAATTGACGTCTCCTCGTCTGATCAAAAGCCACCTGCCCTACCGCTTCCTGCCTACAGCCATGCACAATGGAGAGTCCAAGGTTAGAGTACACTTCAATTGGTTTGCATAATGTTTGTATAATGTTTCCATGTATTCAATCCTAATTGTGTATGTGGTTCTCCTGTAGGTGATCTACATGGCGAGGAACCCTAAAGATCTTGTGGTGTCTTACTACCAGTTCCACCGCTCCCTCAGAACCATGAGCTACCGCGGAACCTTCCAGGAGTTCTGCAGACGCTTCATGAACGACAAGCGTGAGTGTCAGAGTTCAGGGTTCACCCGCCCTGGTGTGCAGGGGGTGCCACTATTCAACATGTGTCCTATGTCTACACTGGACTACTTTTCTTAATTGGGACTAAGACTACTTTTCTTAATTGGTGGCTAACAGGGAGGCCTGGCAGGATTTAGTCAATAAGTAACTGATCAGGCCAGATTGCATGAAGAGGGAAGAGAAAGCCTAGTCACCTGGGGAAACTCACTCAACTCTCTCCACATATCTCTCTCTCTCTATCCTTCTTTTTCTCTCTGTCTCATAGTGGGATATGGGTCCTGGTTTGAGCATGTGCAGGAGTTCTGGGAGCATCGTATGGACTCAAACGTCTTCTTCCTGAAATATGAAGACATGTACAAGGTAAAAATAAAAGCTTTGCCTTCCTCTCTCTCTCTCCCTCCATCACCCGTCTATGTCAACATTCTACTATAGATCTAACTAATACCAAACCTTACCAGAACCTCCACCCTTTATCCTAGAGGTGCCCAAACATTTGGGTATGGTGCAGTGAGTAGTGAGCTGCAAAAACCCTCCATTATTGATAAGATCATTCTGGAATCTTCCAGCAGGCCAAGTTTGGCCCTACTTTGGGTGGTCTTGCTCTATCACAAACCAATGTCACTGTAACTTTACCAATACGACCTGACCCCTATGATAATCGTACCACCCTCAGAGCGACGTGGTAACCAAAGTTCCGGTCAATGGAACATAACTGTATCTGTACTCTCACTGGGACAGAATGAAGGCCAAATCAATAGTGTTGTTTGCTGTTCCAAAGGTCCCTTCAGGGCTGTATTGCTCAGAAACACACACGCACACATGCATGCGCTCATGCTCGCATACACACACACACACACACACACACACACAACACAAGCACAGACACAGCGTGTTCTTATTAGGGATAATTCTCAAAATGTATATATACGCTATCAAGCCTTCCAAGCTGTGATCTTATTCACTATCACTCAAAGTGACTATCACTGTTACAACATAGTTACAGCATTGACACTGTTACAATATACAGTAGTTAAAGCATTGACAGTGTCGGGGGCAAGTAGCTCATGTAGCCTACCTTTCTTGGAAAGCAAACGGGTTACAGTTTTTGTCAATCGCGTACATTTCTTTGGAACAATATTGTCCAAAACAGAGTTCAATAGAGAGAGAACTCTGTGGCCTTTTGCAAAACAGTAAATGCGTTTTCAAAATGTAGTTGCCTTTTCAAAACATAAATACATTCATCAAGATGATATTATACCCTCAAAATGTCCGATTGATCAAAAGAACACAACTGCCTGCAAAAGATTACTTATCTATTGAGTCCAACCACAAAACAGGAAGTTAGTCGGCCTATTAAAAATACAAGTAGATCAATACATTTTCATGATGATCAAAATTGGAAGTACACTTATCCAAAGGTGCAGATTTATGGGCTATTACTCTCATTTTTTGCGTATTACACCAAACAACTTCATACACAAATATTATTCCTGGTAAAAAAATAAGATAAAAAGTAAGCACATTGTGTGCAGGATTCATTCATTCGTATCATCACAATCCAGTTCCATGTATTGAATACAAAGGATCTTTTGCTCATTGTTTAATTATAAACTTTCCATTGGTGCACAGAAACACTATCCACAATAGCAATAAGGAAAGGTGGATATGATGGAGGAACACAACTGATATGAATGTATAGGCCTCAATCCACACCCTAGCAAAGCTCTATCAAAGTTCACATCGTCGAAAATTATGACTTAAGAGTAACCCAAAGTTACTTAGGCGTAACCTAACTTCATTCTCTGCATCTCTGCACGTCCACAATATTGTAACAATTAGACAGTCCCAATTCCCTAAATATTTCCACGTATTATTAGTATGATTATTGTACATGGTACTGACACTGATGGTGTGATTTAGAATTGTGTGCAGTAGTATTTACTGGTTGCCGGAACAGTGAACACAATTGCGCAGATTTCTCTTCTGACGAAAAACAATGCGTTTTCTATGAACAAAACACTTAACAGTGACTTTTGTATTCGCTGATGACAAAAGTTGGTCTAAGTCAGGTACTAAGGCAAGAGAGTGATCAGAAGTTCTGCAAATGTATTTGAGCATTTGATCATTGCTGTTCTGCTATAGATACGTTTCAACACAGATCCAAAAATGGCTTGTATGCGATTGAGAAAAACGCTAAGATGAATGTCCAGGGTATTTGCTGAGCAAGTGTATTATATAAGTGGCAGACAACATCTGTTTCTATAGAAATAAAAAAAGGAACTGTGGTCAAAGTTTATTCCCTTCCACATAGACGGACAGAAATGTAGCCTCTTTATTGCAAGGCAATGAAACTCCAATGTATAACCGCTAGATAACGCATAGAAAGATCTGTACACGTGTCTTAGATGAACCAGAGTTCAACCCCCACTCTGTCTGAGATGTAGGGGAGAGTGGAGTAAGTTGAGCACTTTTAACATTCAGTTCCACTCCGTCAAGGGAAATATGGTATTTCTACATAGGTTTCAGGATGTTGTGTATCCCTGGAAATAATCAGAATACATGTAAACATTACAGTTTTGAAAACATAGCTTGTCCCCAAAACGTGTGCCAAGAGACCGCTTTTTTTGGACTAGAGAGACAGGGTATGTTAAGCCGCCTACAAATATCTGTACTGAATGAAATATTACCACTACCATTAAAAAAAATATGTCCATCTTTCTTTCCCAAATAAAATTCAACACAATCCCTTTTTGTATTTCAGTAATTTTAAGCATATAAAATTAATTTAAACCCCTAAAAAAACACGTTGTACTTTTTTAACACCGTTAGAAACAAGGAAACCACACCCCTTTGGCTCAGCATTACCCCACTCTCCCCCTATAGCTACAGCCCAACTAACTGCTCACAGTGGTGTGACTGGGTTGTGTATGGAATAGTAAGTACTGCAACCCGCCCTATACTCCCTAGACATTATCAAAGACATTATCAAATTCTAGCTCATAGGTCATTTGGGAGTGAAAAGAAGATATCATTTGGTACAGGCACTCTTGATAAAGATGAGAAAAAAAGACTATAAAATAAATAATACATATACTGAGCTGAATTGTATACTCTCAAAAATCTGAAATGTTCTATACAAAATGTATTTTATTTTATATCGATCAGAGAAATAGATTTTGTTTAACAAGTAATAATATGTTTTCTCAAATAGATACAGTGGGGAGAACAAGTATTTGATACACTGCCGATTTTGCAGGTTTTCCCACTTACAAAGCATGTAGAAGTCTGTAATTTTTATCATAGGTACACTTCAACTGTGAGAAACGGAATCTAAAACAAAAATCCAGAAAATCACATTGTATGATTTTTAAATAATTAATTTGCATTTTATTGCATGACATAAGTATTTGATCACCTACCAACCAGTAAGAATTCCGGCTCTCACAGACCTGTTAGTTTTTCTTTAAGAAGCCCTCCTGTTCTCCACTCATTACCTGTATTAACTACACCTGTTTGAACTCGTTACCTGTATAAAAGACACCTGTCCACACACTCAATCAAACAGACTCCAACCTCTCCACAATGGCCAAGACCAGAGAGCTGTGTAAAGACATCAGGGATAAAATTGTAGACCTGCACAAGGCTGGGATGGGCTACAGGACAATAGGCAAGCAGCTTGGTGAGAAGGCAACAACTGTTGGCACAATTATTAGAAAATGGAAGAAGTTCAAGATGACGGTCAATCTCCCTCGGTCTGGGGCACCATGCAAGATCTCACCTCGTGGGGCATCAATGATCATGAGGAAGGTGAGGGATCAGCCCAGAACTACACGGCAGGACCTGGTCAATGACCTGAAGAGAGCTGGGACCACAGTCTCACAGAAAACCATTAGTAACACACTACGCCGTCATGGATTAAAATCCTGCAGCGCACGCAAGGTCCCCCTGCTCAAGCCAGCGCATGTCCAGGCCCATCTGAAGTTTGCCAATGACCATGTGGATGATCCAGAGGAGGAATGGGAGAAGGTCATGTGGTCTGATGAGACAAAAATAGAGCTTTTTGGTCTAAACTCCACTCGCCGTGTTTGGAGGAAGAAGAAGGATGAGTACAACCCCAAGAACACCATCCCAACCGTGAAGCATGGAGGTGGAAACATCATTCTTTGGGGATGCTTTTCTGCAAAGGGGACAGGACGACTGCACCGTATTGAGGGGAGGATGGATGGGGCCATGTATCGCGAGATCTTGGCCAACAACCTCCTTCCCTCAGTAAGAGCATTGAAGATGGGTCGTGGCTGGGTCTTCCAGCATGACAACAACCCGAAACACACAGCCAGGGCAACTAAGGATTGGCTTCATAAGAAGCATCTCAAGGTCCTGGAGTGGCCTAGCCAGTCTCCAGACCTGAACCCAATAGAAAATCTTTGGAGGGAGCTGAAAGTCCGTATTGCCTAGCGACAGCCCTGAAACCTGAAGGATCTGTATGGAGGAGTGGGCCAAAATCCCTGCTGCAGTGTGTGAAAACCTGGTCAAGAACTACAGGAAACGTATGATCTCTGTAATTACAAACAAAGGTTTTTTGTTTTAGATTCCGTCACTCACAGTTGAAGAGTACCAATGATAAAAATTACAGACCTCTACATGCTTTGTAAGTAGGAAAACCTGCAAAACCGACAGTGTATCAAATACTTGTTCTCCCCACTGTACGTAGGTGTCAAAATTATTGGCACCCCTAAAGATATACACTACCGGTCAAAAGTTTTAGAACACCTACTCATTCAAGGGTTTTTCTTTATTTTTACTATTTTGTACATTGTAGAATAATAGCGAAGACATCAAAACTATGAAATAACACATATGGAATCATGTAGTGTATATTTTTATACATCTGCATTAACATTCAACTTTTTAAATGTATTTTCAGTTGAAAGCGCAATCAGCAGTAGAAACAATAACAGAGTGGACTGGTTTTGGTAATGGGGCTGTAGAAATGTAACCACTCAAATTCATAGACAAAGCTATGGATGCAAGGACTGACGATCCATGATATAAAAATTGTAGCTTTAATCGTGTTTTGAAGCTATATACTGTTTAAATTGTCTTTGTTTATAAACGGAGTAAAACAAGTTTATATATTGGTTTCTGATGGGGTTCGACAGTTGAACTAAGCTCATGAGGCATTAATAAGTTATATTCTTATATAAAGAATCCAAAAATGGATGTAGCAACTGTTGATTTCCCCTTTAAGGAACTGTATTGTGGCCTTCCACTGTGGTGTAAAAATTAGATAACATGCATGTAAAACACCAATCATTTTGGAGGTGACTAAATATAATTACTATTTTATTTGAATTTGTCGTTGACCGGTTTCCCTCTCCTCTCCACCTCTCCCCCACTCTCCTCTCCTCTCCTGCTCTCTCCCCTCTCTCTCTCTCCAGGACCTGGGGACGTTGGTGGGGCAGCTGGCGAGGTTCCTGGGTGTCTCGTGTGACAAGGCCCAGCTGGAGACCATGGTGGAGAGCTGCAACCAGCTCATCGAGCAGTGCTGCAGCTCAGAAGCCCTCTCCATCTGCAGGGGTGAGACCCTCTCCATCGACAGGAGGGAGAGATGGGGGATGGATGGGGGAGAGAGGGAGCAAGAGAGAGATAGAGAGAAAATGACCATGGGGGAGTGGGAGAGTGAGATAGGGAGGACAGAGGTAGAGAGAGAGGAAGAGGAAGAGAGGGATGGAGGAAAGGAAGATGAGGATGAAGGGAGACAGAAGTGAGGGGTAGATCGACACTAAAGATAAGATAGCCAAGGAATGATGGTTACGGAGGAAGGCAGAGGTTGAATAAGTAAAGAGATCTGTAGGGTTACTGAAGCATTACGTGCTTTGTGCCATAAAGTGAATGGAAGGGGTCAATGTTGTGTGTGGAGAGGGACAGTAACCTAATGTATGTCCCATTAATTGCTTTGCTGCTTGTATCATACATTGTTTAGTCTATTATTAGACACTCACAAGCCTAGACACAAGTATGCTTGCAGTGCATGCTATGCTATACTCACATAGAAGAGGGGGAACAGAGAGGGAGAGAGAGAATGACAGAGAGAGAGAGGATACCAGAACCGAATGTGTGCGCCTCAGCCATATACCAAAATACAGCAAGCTGGAATGTGTCCGCTGCTGTATGCGCACGTACGCACACTCTTCAAAGCATATAGAATATGTTCATCTGGCTTTGTATCTCTGCAACCCTGGGGGAGTCTATGTATCAGCTGGCTGGTGATGAGTCAACATAGACCAGATTTGTATATAGGCCATGTAGAACAGTTACATAATATGTGGTTGTGTGTAGTCTATATCTTTAAACAATGTTCCAGGGCCAGTTTAGTTGTTTGGCTCATAACGGTAAAGGTTAGCACTGGGTTGCGGAAGGCTGATCCTTGATCTGTTAAGGGCAGAGAGTAACTAGAGCTGTATTGTAGTGAACTGAGTGAGAAAGAAGTTATCCAGAAGCAAACCACAGATCTTGAATCTCACTCTGGACCATTGATTAAGGGCACTGTTATTTTTGCTCTCCAACGCCTCCCTGTGGTTAAACATAGTAGTTACAGCTCAGTTATTTCTGGCACTAGGGGTTGCTCCTTACTGTTAAGTTTTTAACTTTTTGTTCTACTTTTTCTTGTATTATGATTTATGAATGTTGTTTTAATATAAGTATGATTTCATTTTTCATGTTGATCATTGTAGATTTTGTTTATGTTGTTTTTTTCTGTTATGATTTGTTGTCATATTTGTCTTGATTTCACCATGTTCTGTTTCTTTTAGTGCATGGAGCCTAGCCTCTGACCCAGTGCTGTTTTAACACACAGCTCTGAGCTAATAGGGCCATTAACACACATTCCTATACACACTACGGGAGGACAGGTGAGTCCATATTTGTAGACATAGGCGTACGTACATAAACATACAGTCAGGCCATTAATTATTGGCACCCATGATAGATGACCAAAAAATACTATATAAAATAAAGAATACAAATACTGAGCTATATTGTTTGCTCAGAGAAAGAGATTTTGTTTAACAAGTAATAGGGTCAAAATTATTGGCACCCCTGTATTCAATACCTTTCAATACCTCACCTTGCGAGGATAACGGCACTGAGCCTTTTTCTAAAATGTTTGTATGAGATTGGAGGACACATTGGGAGTAATCTTAGACCATTCCTCCATTCAGAATCTTTCCAGATCCTTGATTTCCATCGTCTGCGCTTATGGAATGCCCTCTTCAGTTCAAACCACAGGTTTTCAATGGTGTTCAAATCCGGAGACTGAGATGGCCATTGAAAAATGTAAATTTTGTGGTCAATCAACCATTTCTTTGTTGATTTTGATGTGTCCTTGGTGTTATTGTCTTGCTGGAAGATCCACTTGCTGCCAACTTTCAGTCTCCTGGCAGAGGCAGCCAGGTTTTTGGCAAAAATGTCCTGGTACTTGGTAGAGTTCATGATGCTGTTGACCTCAACAAGGGCCCCAGGACCAGTGGAAGCAGAATAGCCCCGTAACTTCATAGATTCACCACCATATTTTACATCTAGATATGGGGTTCTTTTCTACTTTGCATCCTTATTTTGACGCCAAACTCACCAAAAGAGTTCTATTTTTATGTCATCCAACAAATGTAAATTCCTGGAGTTTGCTAAAATGTCATTGGCAGTTGGATTGGACGGTGGTCAGATGACATGAAAATAGAGCTCTTTGGCCACACTCACCAGTGGTGGATTTGTCGCCGAAATAAGGATGCAAAGCAGAAAAAAAAACCATTCCTAGATTCATGAGATGACGCTGATCGTAACTTTTCGTGACTTTTTTCGTACATAATGTCTCCGCCATCATTTCCTATGACCGAAAACAACTTCTGGACATCAGAAGAGCGATCACTAACCTCGATTTGGATGAAGATTTCAAAGTGACCCCAAACTTTTGAACGGTACTGTATGTGAGAATGTTGTTCATTGACTACAGCTCAGAGTTCAATACCATAGTGCCCTCCAAGCTCATCACTAAGCTCAGGACCCTGGGACTGAACACCTCCCTCTGCAACTTGATCCTGGACTTCCTGACCGGCTTCCCCAGGTGGTGAGGATTGGCAACAACACATCTGCCACGCTGACCCTCAACGCGGGAGCCCCTCAGGGGTGCACTCCCTGTTCACCCACGACTGCGTGGCCGCGTACGACTCCAACACCATCATTAAGTTTGTTGATTACACGATGGTGCTAGGCCTGATCACCAACAACGATGAGACAGCCTATAGGGAGGAGTTCAGTGATCTGGCAGTGTGGTGCCACGACAACAACCTTTCCCTCAGCGTCAGCAAGACAAAGGAGCTGATCGTGGACTACACAAAATGGAGGGACGAGTACGCATCCATCCATATCGAAGGGGCTGTAGTGGAGCGGGTTCAATGCCTCTTCCCCCTCAGCAGGCTGAAAAGATTTGGCCTCAGATCCTTCACAAGGCTCTACAGAGGGTAGTGCGTTACGGCCCAGTACATCACTAGGGCAGAGCGCCCTGCCATTCAGGACCTTTTTACCAGGCGGTGTCAGAGGAAGGCCCTTCAAATTGTCAAAGACTCCAGCCAATTACTTCATACCCCTGCACATCGACCCGGTACTGGTACCCTGTGTATACAGCAAAGTTATCTTTATTCGTTGTTTATTTATTCCTTGTGTTATTATCTTTCTATTATTTTTCTATTTTCTCTCTGTATTTTTGGGAAGGGCCCGAAAGTAAGCTGTTACACCTGTTGTTTACAAAGAATGTGACACATTTATTTATATTTTTTTAGATTTTATTTGTTTAACTACTGTAAAACATATCTGATGTTATGGGGCTATTTTGCTAAATATTACTTGTTAAACAAAATGTATTTTTCTGTGCAATTCTAATAATATAATTTCTCCCAAAAAATGTGAACATACAATATAGCTCAGTATTTGTCTTATTCATTTCATACAATAATTTTTGCTAAAATTGATCAAAAGTGCCAATAATTATGGACCTGAGTGTACATGGTTGGGAGCCATAAGGAATCATAGATAGTGTATGAGCTGATCAATAATAATAAAGAAGGTTTCAAAATAATAACATTCATATTGACTAATGACAATTCCTCTTGGCCATTCATCACATTCCTAACTAAAACATACAGTAAGTGATATATGATCATGTAAATCTTTCTTCTGTCAGGTCGCGTGGGACTGTGGAAGGACATCTTCACCGTGTCTATGAATGACACGTTTGACACTGTGTATAGACAGAAGATGGGCAAGTCTGACCTGACCTTTGACTTCGGCCTGTGAGGAAGGGACCGACTGACCACCACGACACGAACACGGACTACACTCCTCCTTCTGCTGCCAAAACACTGTACACTCCTCTGCCTCTCTTCATCACTCAATCAATCAAATACGTATTGGATATACGGTATATAACTAAACTCCACTCTTTACTATAGCTCTCAATCAACCAACCAATGAATCACCCAATAAATGTGTCAATCAACACACCAATTAATTAACCAATATAAAGAGTCCATCTTTCAAAAGCTCACCAATCAATTGATCTATTCATCAATCGGTCAGTTTCTCAGCCATTCAGCGAGATCCTGTTTTTGCCCAATGTGGCACAAATCCCATCCCCCACCCCATCTATGACCCCTCTCCTCCCATTAACCCATTTCTCTTCGGTCTGTACCGCTGTGTATGTATGTATATACCAATGCTCTATAGCAAGTTGTGTATGTGGCAGTGGCCCCAAGCCTGAGGGAAACCTATACAGAGCAAGCCTACACGTCTCATTCGACACTTAACGTTGAGACAGTGTTGTTTTAATGTTTCAGAAACGCTGTATGAATATTATGAAGGGGAATCATAAGTTCAGCACAGAGTCAAGTATAGAGACCAACCATGACTGCCCTTTGATACAGAGCAAGTTTTCAGTTTTGGCTGTATCCAGGTCAGTTCCTACATGACCTAGTCCTTCCTTTTAGCACACATCTTTTTCACATTCTGTACATTACATAGCTGGTTTGTTACAAAAAGTATTTCAATGGGCATTATCTTAATCAGCACTATACTTTTTGTGTCAGCCTTTCTTGCTGAAGTGAATGGGGAATGCGTGCGTGTGTGTGTGTGTGTGTGTGTGTGTGCATGCTTGTGTGTGAGCAAAATCACAAAAATGACACATCACAACCGCCTTTTATATCAGTTATGTTTGTTCATGCTGCTAAATTGATGCCTTTCTCTGTCCTCAGACCCATAGCCACCTATAGAGTTAATGTACTACACCTGAAAAAACAGAGTATCCCTCCATGTTACCAGCATTCTCTGTGTGCTATCCCCTTCAGACTGTATCCAAAGTTGGATGAATACATCCCTCCCCAAAGGTTAGGTATCAAAACATCATTGCCCTCTATGTTTGTCATCAGAGCCCCTTTACTCCTCCTCCTCCTTTTACTCCTCCTCCTCCTTTTACTCCTCCTCCTCCTTTTACTCCTCCCCCTCCTCCCTGCTGTAAATACCCCCAGACAGACCAACCTCTCTGCTCTGCTGGACACTTGTGAATGTCTATTGATGTGGATATAACAACCATAACAGACAGCACTCACACAGGCTCAGTGCTCTGCTTTAGGACTTCCCTCTTTCACTCACTCTCTCTCCCCCTCTCTCTCTCTCTGTTTCTCTCACTCTGTCTGTTTCTCTCTGTCAGCTTTTTCTCTCATTCTCTCTGTTTACGATCGTTGGCAATCCTGCAGCAACCCATCTCTACAAGCCTAATGTGGTGTACGGTTTGTTTGGTTTTTATATGCCTGTAGGGTTGTCCTAACCTGGGCGTAATGCATCGTACTTTACATGCTTGCTTGCTGGTTTATTAATAAAGTTATGTCTTCAAGACAATTGTGTTGTGTGTGATGTCTTCAATGCACTTGCGTTATTTACTAGCAATTTTGAGTCAAAGTAGAAACGTTGACAACCTCCCTCTGCTCAAGCCATGTGGCTCCCTCTCAACTGTTGTTCCATCTGTTGGAGGCTTGAAACACTCAAAACGCTATACTCTGGCTGAAAGTCCTGGTCCAGACCTACTCTTATCTTATACTGTAGCTGTTTTATTTTATTTGGATTGTTTTGCTTTTTCAAGCGCTTTGAGATTATTTTTTAAAAGCGCTATAGAATTCGAATACATTATTATTATTATTATTATTATTATTATTATTATTATTACTTCAGTAGGATATAAGTTAACACTAGGTCTAACACCTAGACATCTACAGTATCACTATAGTCCTTATCACTAACCACTCGATGGGGAGTGTTCACTGTTGAGTGAGGGTCTGCTACTCTGGATGAAGAATATTTAGCTTGAAGTGGAGGCAAAGGCAAAGGCATGAAGGGAATTCCTGACATAACTTCCATCCAATCATAAACAATAGCGGGAGGAGTCAGAGGGAACGACAGAATGACGCCAATCCATCTCTATGACAACCACAACGCGTTCTATGCATTCTCCTGCGATTTTACGCAACTGTCTAAACTCAGGGAGCGACAATTTCTGACATCTATCCAGAGCTACATTACTTAAAGAAATAGGGTAACTATAACATTAAATCAGCAACTAAGTTAGTTGTTATAATGCTTCATGATAAAATGAAAAAGGACAAATAACATTATAACACTTCGCAATATTAGAAACTTGAGCACTACAGAGGAATGAATAGGTTTAATTTAATTGTAGTAGGCTACCTTTCTTCCTGACGTTTTTTCATGAGTGTTTTTTTTATTACAGCTTTAAATTAATCAAGCAAAGTCAAATCAAATATTTATAAGAATGCATGTTTCTTATAAATATTTGATTTGACTTTGCTTGATTAATTTAAAGCTGTAATAAAAAAAACACTCAATTGGAGTGATCACATAAACTAATTAAGATATTTCTAAATTACAAACGGTACTTTCCATTCAATTGCGAATTCATATATTCATTTGTGACACAATTTGCATTAAACAACATGAACGTTTTAATAAACAATTGCCCTTTTGACAAGCAAATATGTAAATTGGTATTAACCTTGGGGCGACTTCAAAGTTTATGCTAATTATGAAAAAGTTACATCTCGTCCCGATGTAAAATGTTTCCTATTGCTGTTGCTTTGATTGACTTAGACAAGTTGGCAATCATATCCTCTACAGGGAGCGTGCCTGATAGCTAAACACACTATTCAAATCGAATAGTAGCCTAGATTTGTTGATTAGTGATGTGTTTGCGTTGGGAAGAGTAAGACACTGTAAACAACCCTCATGTGACACAGGAACAGAACACCCTGCTCTCATTAATTATTTCACCTGGGTTTCACCTGACACACACACACACACACACACACACACACACACACACACACACACACACACACACACACACACACACATAAAAAACTCTCCAGTGAGTACTGTATGCTTCACACCTTCGATTTACCACCCTTCTCTCTCCCCCAGCTCCACCCGAGGCAGAAGGTATGAGAGAGAAACCCCCTGTGATGCCCCTCAACCTGGGCCTGGGGGACCTGACCCTCATGCCACGAGGACTGGTCATCACCCCGCGCCCCTGGACTGCCCCGCGCATCAGCATAACACACACACCTGGCCCTACACACTCATATACAAACACACCTCCATACACACCTGTGGAGGGACAGGCAGCAGGGGAACCCAGAAAGACAACACTGCAGTCAGACTCAGGTGAGTTCATTCATATCTCATTCTCAACTCATAGTTTACTCATACTGTAACTTAACATGAGTGTGTGCAGTAAGGGCAAAACCTTGAAATACACCTTAACCAAACACACTTAACAGTGTCTTCCACACAGACTCCTAATCACTTCCATGTCCTTCCCCAGTCTCATTGGTACAGTCAGCCCCAGATGAGCATCTGTCCCTGGGGGAGATCAAGGCCATGCTCCCCCGGAGGCTGGAGGAGAGGCTGGAGGATGTGAGGGCAGC